>CM033270.1:8460824-9071904 GCA_019343175.1 Oedothorax gibbosus | reverse complement strand
CAATTCGTTCTATTGGGCGTGGGTGGGCCAAGTTTATTTTGGGCCGCCAATAAAATCTGTTTTCTTATTTTTAAAAAAAAAGTTCTTGCCGAAAAAAGGGTGTAGGGGGGGGTTTCCCTTGCCCTAGACATTTTCCCATGCGAAAAAGGAAAAAAAAAAAAAAATGACCACAATGAAGTCTCCTTAAAAGAATACAACCCAACAATTAAAGCCAAAGTCGAGAGAAAATACTCGTTGACCGAACAATGGCGTCGCCAAATTATTCCGAACAGCATCATTTATATTCAAACGAAGTCTTTTCACAAAACAACTTTCGTTACACAGGTTGTTTGTGTTGCCTTGGCGACGGAATTAACGTCTTTTCACGATGTGGCCCCTAAAGAGGACTTTTAACTAACATAGGTTTTGATAATTTGGCGATAAGAATATAGTGTCAATTCGTTCTATTGGGCGTAGGTCGCCAAGTTTATATTGTCGCCAATACAATCTGTTTCTTAGTATTAAAAAGTTCATTGCCGAAAAAATGTGTAGGAGGGTTTCCTTGCCCTAGACATTTTCCCATGCGAACAAGGAACAAGAAAAAATGACACACAATGAAGTGTATACGGAAATATATCAGATTTTTTAAAACGTTGATTACAGGCGATATAATATAGCGAAATATTTAGGCGAGAAATGGTTTTCATTAGATCAATATTTTTTCAATTAAAACCATGGAAAGTAGAAAAATGGTTATATAAAGTAATGATTTATTGATATAAAGAGTAAAACTACAGAGGAATATGATTATATGCAAACAATGGTTATTGTATAGCGATAGCTACGAAATATTAAGTTGACGATTGAGAAAAATCGCTTTATGCACTATGCTCCGATTAATTGTTCCGTAAAAAAAAACTTTAATTTTGAATAATAAATCTATTCGTAGATATAAACTACTGTTTCATTACCTGAACGGATTGAATAATTGCAATTTTTCAAATTCACATTTTATCATACAACTTTGTTAATTTCATTTCAGAAGTTTAGTTTGAATTATCGTCGTACTAGAGCTACAAGAGGGCGTACTAGAGCTACGTATTTTAGAACCAACGTCAAGTGACGAGCCGACACCTGAGTAGGCACCCAACGCAACCGTTAAGAGGATGTCAGTCCATAGAGCTAATGTATTAGTTTGAAATTACAAATTTGCAAATAATGGTTTGCATGTTATCCGTTTTCCCAGGTATGGGAATCTCTTAACCTCAATTAAAACAAATGAAAAGAAAATAACATCCGCTATTAATTATTAATTGATAAGTTTGTAATAGTGTCGCCATCTGAAGTATATTTTTGGCATTCAAGCTCAAAAATATATAATTAAATAACTAATACCATTTTCGTTTCAAATTTGTTCATTTCGAAGTTATGTTGATTCCATACCGGAAAAGTCACATGGCAAGAAATACTTCTGCGAATTATGATCCCAAAACTAATGCATTAGTTTATGGACTGACAGTCCCTCTAAGGTACATCGTACGCAGCGTAGGACTTAGAAAGTATTCCAACAACACGTTTTCATAAATCCATGGCTCGATATCACATGATTGAACAATTCGGGATAATCGAACGATATGATACGCCATTGGTGCTACAAGGTAGTTTCCGTATACAATTAATATCTCCCTTTATATCGTATTTGAAAGTAGAACTCTAATTAAGGCTCATAAAACAATAAAAACATTCATAATAATTAAAGAAACCGTTTCCGTAAATGTACTCCAATTAAATTATAACATTCAATAACATAAATTTGATACAACTTAGGTTTTTAATGGAGAAGTGTTTTTTAAAAAATTGCTTTACTTCTATTTGATTCAATTATGGCGATAATTGGGTCCTGCAGGCACGAATTGGATTTCAGAGTTCCTTTAATTAAATAACAAAATCGAATTGTTATAAGTAATAAAGAGGTTATGCCCACAGGGCAACTTCCGCTTAGCCTTTTCTTTCACAAAAAATGTGCAAGGAAGAAGCCTAGGAGAAAATTGTCGAACGGACTTGGTTACTCTTTTCATGTATCAATTCAATTTGGCCCCGCGCGATTAAAATACTCTAAATTAATTACATAAAGATGTTTATGAAGGGTAATGCGGTCAAGGCCGTTAAATTCAGTTTATTAATGAAATAATTATCTTAATATGAACTTCAAATGTTGGTTTTTATTATATAATTCATTTAATCGAATATATATATTTTTAATTTTCCAATTATTGTGAAATGCAAATACAGGAGCAATTAAACCGATGTAAATGCATGAAGAACCTTTGTGATGTTTAATTTAACCTGAGTTCTAGGGTAATTGACAAATTAATCAAAGGTTTCTCCGACATTAAACAAATTTTAATAATTTGTATTAGTTTATGTTTTTAAATAAGGATTTTGAAACTCTTATTAAACATAAGCTTGGGGAGGAATCTTCACTCTTAAAACAAAAGAGTGAAATCCACTCCTATAGGGGAAGTGCATTTTCGGCACCGGAAAGGAGTGGAATTTAACTCAGACTGAGTTAAAACCGCTCGTTTTAAGAGTGTAGGACGTAGATTGTTTTCTTTTATTTCTTTTACCCACTCCGCAAAAAGAGTGAAATCCACTACTATAGGGGAAGTGCATTTTCGGCACGGAAAGGAGTGGAAATTAACTCAGACTGAGTTAAAACCGTTCGTTTGTTTTAAGAGTGTTCCATCCTTAAGACATTGATAGACGGTACTACAATCACCAAACCTTATTTCATGTCTATGTAGATTAAATGCTTGTAAATAGCTGGAAAGTGAGCTAGACAAAATTAACCTGATCAAATAGCGACCAGTGATGTCGCTATCTAGATTTGGGCAGAACTAGCGGTCGAGAAATTTTCAAGTAAACCATCATGAGAAAGAAAAAGTACAACAATATTGTGGCCGATATCTTGAAATGTTCCAAGTTCTGAGGAAATTTATAAATTCAGTCAAAATGTAATTGGGATAAAACGGAGGCACTCAGTTAAGAGCAAAAATTTTCCGCATTTAAGACCCGAAGGAACTCAATATACAAACGAGATAACACATCATATCTATTTTTTTAAAGTTGACAATGTGTTTCTTAAAGAAAGTGAGCTAAACAAAATTAACCTGATCAAATAGCGACCAGTGATGTCGCTATCGAGATTTGGGCAGAACTAGCGGTCGAGAAATTTTCAAGTAAACCATCCTGAGAAAGAAAAAGTACAACAATATTGTGGCCGATACCTTGAAATGTTCCAAGTTCTGAGGAAATTTATAAACTCAGTCAAAATGTAATTGGGATAAAACGGAGGCACTCAGTTAAGAGCAAAAATTTTCTGCATGTAAGACCCGAAAGAACTCAATATACAAACGAGATAACACATATCTATTTTTTTTTTAAAGTTTTGACAATGTGTTTCTTAGAGTTAAGTATAAAATATCAGTAAATTCAAAAATATCTTGACATTTACTAAAGACTATGCTGAAATCTTAAATGGCCCAAATAACACAGATATCCAAAAAGTTATCCAATACATCAATTTTAGCTTTACACCACTCGTTAATGGACTAAGAATGTTGAAACTGACAAAGAACGAGGTAAAAAAAATCCTGATGCACGTTAAGGCTTTAGATCCCCCACTTTTACAGTAAGATTTTATCCTCTCTCCATTAGCATTGAAGAGAATAATCGGAATTTCTGTTTGACACTTGAACCTGTTATAAGTGCTTGGTACTTATATCCATCCACCATAGATGATATGAAAGTGGTTTACTTGAAGAAAAAAAAAACGTGGGAGATTTTGTCACATGCTAAAATAACCGGTTTGCTCGTAAAACATTTTTGACATGAAACACCAGGGGAGTAGAGTTTGGGAATTAGTGTTCAAATTAATTACAGTGTAATTTAGGTTGTAAGAAACTATGCTATTAAAAATGTCGTGCTAAGTTTCATCCAAAAATGGTTCTAGTAACTGCAATGGCAAAGCGGTGAAATGTTTCACCAGATGTTTGGAATTAGGTTGAACCATTTTTCAGGTTTTGGTTTGAAATCTGAAAGTGGTTCAACTTTTCACCATACAGTCGTTGCACCACCTTAGAAACCATTTTTTGGTGAAACTAGGTACGAAATTAGTAACAGTGTAAAGTAAACAGGAAAGTGCAAATATGAATTGCTGGAAAGGTTGCATATACAAAGCTGTTACAAATATCCTGGGAAAAGGTTCGATTTTATTTCCTATTTTTTAATACGGTTTTTATGAGAATTAACGTGTTTTTTAGATTTTAAAAAGAAAATGAAAGCTTATATTTTATTTTAACTACGAAAAAGGTTTTCTTCGTTTCGGGAGAGTTAACATGCTTTAAGGTTCTAAGAAACCGAGAAGTGCAAATATGAATTGTTGGAAAGCTTGCAGATACTAACTTGTTAAAAAAAAACCTCGAGAAAAGGTTAAATTTTACGGAACGATAAATGTTTTGTAGAGAGTGAAACGATTGTAGAGAGTGTATTCTTTTTTAAAATTTATTTTATAAGTACTATAAATTTCCGATGAAGGTAAGCCAACTTTTTAACAATTTTTTTTTTATCCTGCAGCACTGTAAAATTTTGGTGTAACTTGGTGTAACGTTACCTAATAAAACTGATGGACACTAGCTTTATGGAAATAGTAGGCTATAATTTGTTTTGGTATGAGAAAAAATAAATGTGAACTCACTAGCTAATATATTTTCTCAAGTCCCCACGTAACAACATAATTTGCACAGGCAGCACATGCTGCTATCAATTTTATGTAGTAACGTTACAGAAAATGTTAGAGCAAACTACACCGTTAATTTTTTTTACATCAGTTTAACACAAACCAACAAATCAAATAGTAAAATTTAAAATCCCAACGCATTTCTGCACTGAAAGGGGCCTCAAAGATTTCCATAATATCTTTTTTGAGTGGTTTTACCATTAAACTGGTTCCTAATAGCTAACCCGGCTGTATGGTGAAATGTTAACCAGTCAATGTTAATCATCGGTTTAACCATTTTTAAGGTTTTGGAAACCAAAAAACTGAGAAATGGTTCAACTGAATGTAACCAAAAACCTGAGAAATGGTTTAATCGAACCCCCATATGGTGAAACATTTCCCCCACGCAGCTGTATATAGCACCATATTTTTGGTTTAAAAAAAAGCCAAATTTTTAGCAGTATATGAAGAACAACCCATAAAACAGTGCAATTACGTTATTGCGACCAAAATGACAAAAATTCCCACAAAACATAACACAAAATCTGTCCAGCCCTTAAGAGGCGACCGTAAGGTTGGTCGTTGCACCCGCATGCAATAAGCAGCCCTAATCGCCAATGTCAAGTGAATATCAGGGCCGTCTCTAGGTTTGCCATTGGTCACGACTTTAGGCTCGGTCCCGTTCCTTCCATGTCCATAAATCCATACACAAGACCCCCACTGGATCATAATTATGTCGTAAATCATGACTTTTCCCCCCTGCGTATGCGGGTGGAGATATAGGGAAGTTTTGGTGGTGGAATGTGGCAAGAAGCTTGGAGGCCCCGTTTGGTAGAAATGTGGTTGGATTAAATGTTGCTGTTTTAACTGTTGGTTTGCGTTGACTGATGTAAAAAGGTTTTATGTTAAGTTTTATAAAAAGTATAGTTTTATCGAAATTGGTGTGAGGTTGCGCTGTTCGAGGGGTTCAAAATTTCGAAAGACCTGCCAATCTCAAAGTTTCTAAATTCCTGCAGTAATTTATCATGTTCATAAATCAACATTAAGACTTTTTAGCCCACTAATATCTGAAAAAATTAAAAAAAAAAAGACCAGCTAATTATATCTTTATAAAACACATTGTGGTGTTTTTTAAAAAAAAGATGCGACAGGTAGCAACGGCGGAATAGAAATTCATCTGCATCGACTGCATCTAACCATACAGATATTCGAATATGGGCCGAGAGAAGACCAAAGGACTATGACGTCATTATCACCACACAAGGCAGGCTCACTCCTTGCCTGTGTGCAAAGGGTACATCGCATCCAGGCGCGCAACTAAGGGTACAATGCAAATGCCCATTTTGTTGTTATTAAAAAAAAATATTGCGTAATTTTTTTTTATTGACAGCAACCATACAGCCTCAAACAGCTTTATATTACTTGGTATTTCCTCCCCCCCCTACAATTTATGATAAAGGAGATTACCTTTTTGGCTTTTACAACGCGCTTGTGAGCCGCACTGAAATGCTAAATTATCAGGTTCCGATCACCAAATAGTCCCGTAAACCCCGGGTTTACCTATCCAATTTTGAAGGTCTGGCTCAAAATCTGGTTCAGACCATCTATTTTTAGATGGGTTAATACTATAATTAGATGAATTTTAAAAAAAATTCTAATTTGTAAAGATGTGGTCCATAACAGATGACGTACACCGAATACTAGTTTACAAATAGTCATGGAATGTAAAGAAATTGTGGAAATGGGTATATTTTAATCAGTAACATTGCGATAAGCCTTCTACAAAAAAAAAAAAAAAAAAAAAAAAAAAAAACTGGCTGCCCTTGTACTGAAGTCTTAATCGGGACCTGTAAATCATTAAGTTATACAAAGGTCATTTCAAATTGTTAAAGCGTATAGAATGTTAGCTGAAGAGTCATCTTTGCCATATGACTGTAATTCGACCGTAATTCAAAAATACGATATTCTTACTTCCAAAAGGTCGCGTTGCTTGCTCCAAAGCGATTCTATTAAAAACAATTAAGTGCCTAAAACACGCGAAAACAAGGAAAATTCTTCCGACAAGTATTTTGTTGTTTCTTTTCACCGACCATGCAGATCAAGTGACAGTGGCACAAATCAGTTACAAAAGAATTCCTCTTGCGCGTCCCGAAACTCTCAAGGTTTGTAGGGCGGCGGAACTCCAAGAAACTGTGGAAAACTTCCCCCCAGAAAAAGAGATTTGGGGCGAGTCCAGATAGACACTGACGCTTTTTTTTCCTACGTAAATGTCACATACGAATGTTTACGCGTGATTTTGAGCGTCTCTGTTTTTCAGGATAATTGTGTTTGACGTTTGTGTTTAAGGCTTCTGTAGAACTGGGGAGCCCAGTCAGTAAGGCGCTTGGAAAAAGTCCGATGTTCGGGTCCGGGCATAGCCAAAACAACTGCCGACCTAATCAGTGCCGGATTTAAAGACCCAGGGCCCCTAGGCACTTGACAATTGGGCCCATCACCATCTCGAAGCTATTTTGGAAATTTAGCAAATTAAATACACCAGTACAAAACATATAATTTTTAATCGATTTTAATAAACATCAGAATAATACAGTATGTTACTATAGTTATTCTATAAAATTTATAAAATCACACGGCGAACTTTCTTCTATGCAAAAGAGCAAATGACGTCATCATAGTCAATTGACTGCAGTATTTCTGACTATGTACCTTGTACATTAATTACTGAGAACTGAGAGTGAGTTGAGCCTGTTCTCTTCTATGTTAGATCTTAAGTAATTCTTTACTCTCTGAAAACGACGGTTCTGCTGAGCAGTTTGATGCGATTTTCAATTTTTTTAGGCGATTTTATCTTTTTACGGGCCCCCTTTCTGACTGGGCCCCTAGACCCGGGCCTTGTAGGCCTAGGCAGAAATCCGGCACTGGACCTAATTCAACCTAACCTTAAGGCTGTTGCAGTTCAGCAAAAAGGGTTGGTGTTTGTTAGGGCTATCTTGAATAACCGTTACACTAGAGGACCATAGTAAAGTGACGAGCCGTCTCCTGAGTAGGCACCCAATACAATTTTTAAGGGTGACATCGTACGCATTGTCTGGACTTTGAAGCTTATTTAACGTGCACCTCCTCTGCACGAGGTGCTATTTAGCTGCACGTGCCGTTTAGAGGTCGGTCCCCAACCTGGGACATTTCGCGTGCAAGGCAAGCGCCTTACCGACTGCTCCCCAGTCCTCCGTTGGTGTTGGTATTGTACTACCAATATACTAAAACAATAGTAATAGCCATGTAACCTTTGAAATAATAAATAACCATTAAAATAATAAATAACCATTAAAATAATAAATAACCATTAAAATAATAAATAACCATTAAAATAATAAATAATTATTAAAATAATAAATAACCATTAAAATAATAAATCTACGAATTTAAGTCTGCGGTCTTCCGAGAGTTTTAGGAGAAAAAAAACAAATTTTTATTAAGTTACGAAAAGTTTTTTTTTTTTTCGTCTTGTTCTTTTTCAACCCACCGACGGCCAACACCTGAGCCTTTGACCACCCACCTCCCAAACAAATTACACAGTCAAAACACATTTTCTAAGGATAAAAATCCTTCTCGTATTTCCAAACAACTTTTAGAATTTCTCGTCCCTCTTTTATTTATTTTTGATCACTGGTGCAGCTGGATGGAAAGGTAAACACAGGGGTTTGAGAGAGCAGACGATAAGAAGGGGGGGGGGGGGGGGGGCATCGAGTTGAGTTGTAGGGGGGTTGCTCAACACGTGCGCCCCTCTCCATGACAGATAGGGACAAATTCCATTTTCGGAGCCTTGTTAAGACGCTTCCTGTGCGTCTTATTTGGGAAATTGGCGCAGGGTTGGCGGAGTTGGAGTGGAATTGCTTATTTGGTGATTATTTCTAGTGCGGACATTGAGGAATATGGTAATGGACATCAGATTTTCGGGTAATGTTTGTTCGTGGTCATAAAAATATAATTGTTTTGAGGACCCGTAGGGGAATAAATAAGAGATCATTATTAGATAAATTAAAATAAAGGTATCTCCTTGAAAATAAGCAAAGTGACAGAAATGCAAACTTTTTTTCACTAAGGATTTTATAATAATAATTTTTATAAAAGAGTTTTTAAAATTATATATCTTTAACGGGGTTTATCAGTAACACTCAAGACTTTAAACATTAAATGTAATAAATTATAAAATTTAGTCTAATTATGAATTATGAGTTGTAGGGGGAAAATGAACAACTAACAATTTCTTGACTACATCGAATTATGTACTATTATATGTATTCCAGAGGATGCAACGATATCTCTCGTAGGGTGACATTAAAATTACGGTTTAACATGTCATAATATCTTTCTCAAAAAAATCTTTCAAAACCTCAAAGAATATATTTAACCAAAAGCTGAGAGGAATTATTTATCTTAACTTATAAATTATAGGATTTTAAAACGCGTTCACTTTATCTTGTTTCCAGGAATAATTTTTGTAATGACTTCATAAAATTAAATATTAATTAGGTTGAAGATGTACGAGCCGACTTGGTTTTGATATACACTCTTAAAACAAACGAGCGGTTTTAACTCAGCTGAGTTATTTCCACTCCTTCCGTGCCGAAAATGCACTTCCTATAGGAATTCACTCTTTTCGAGTGGGTAAGAAATGATCTGCTCCTACACCAGCGTTTTTCGTCGGTAATTTCCACCCTTTCCGGTGCCGAAAATGCACTTCTCCTATAGGAGTGAATTTCACTCTTTTGTTTTAAGAGTGTAGGGACCATTTGCATGTTAGCCCAATACCGAGCCATCTGCGACAAAGTAGTTACTCGGGAACGCGACTTGTGCTAATCCCTAAAAGGTACTAATTTAAACAAATGACCATGCAAACTTTTTTCGCAATAAAAACTAACTAGAAGAACGATAAACTATATATTGTTTACAAAAGTACACCACTGAAGAATATCCCAGGAATTTGGCGACTATTTATCGCCAACTGTCCCAACCGTGCACTTGCGTGTTTTTACGGCCCCTTTTTCACTTTAGAACAGGGGCTCTTTTATCGGGTGGTGACATCTCGAGAGGGGGGGGGGGGGGGCATTTAGACCATCTCAGGAATGTTCGATGGGGGTGTTCGAATTTCCGGCGCCCGCACTATCTCAGCATGGCAGACGAGAGATGGATTCCATAACATTCCTTTCCGTCGCCAAGTTGGGGGAAGAAATGGCGGTTTTCGCTAGGATTTTTAAACACTTTGTTAAAAAACAGAAAAGAATCTTGCCGTACTTGTAAAAAAGGTAAATACAATTTATACGATTGGCATTGTCAGCGTTTTGAAACTTTAAGCCGAAATTTTAATTAGCGATCAAATGTAATTGGAATCTTTACTTAAATTATTTTTTTTTAACAGTTTAGGGAAAGTTCGGGGGGGAAAATGGCTGTTTTCTCCAGGATTTTTCAACACTTGTGTTAAAAACAAGAAAGAGTCTTGCTATACTTGTAAAAATAAAATTTGGATTTTTTTTGTAATTGTGTGTGTTTCGAGATTTCAGCCGAAAATTTAATTAGGGTACCAAATGATATTCGAATCTTTACTATAAAAAAATTTTTAAGATGATTTCTATAAAAATTACTAAATTTAAGTTTGCGATTTCACAAATTTGAATGAGTATCTATTAACACATGATATTTTTATATTTCAATGCATAAAAGATTTAATAATCATAAAAGGAATAGGTAGTTTTAAGTAACAGAAGTGGTCATCTCTAAACTACACTGTAAAAATTAAACACCAAAATGGAACAATCCAAATTGGTTTTGCACCCAAACTAGACATGAAATGTCACAAAAACTCCAAAAAGGCTCCCCCACCCATCCAAATGAAAATCCTGTATACGGTAATGAATAACCCAATACCACACCTATCAGACACTTTATAAAAAATTTCAAGCATTAAATATTAATATTAGTTTATCAGTCCAACTTTTTTGCACACCCAATTTGAAAAATAATTTAATATATATCACCTAAAATCAGTGAAGCGTTTACCAATAGGCGTTAGAGGCGGGCGCCTGTGGCCCCAAGATTGCGAGGGCCCCCAAATTTCAAAATTAATAACAAATACCTAGACTTACAACTGTTTGCATACAAACATAATAATTGACCGACCGCCGAATTGTCGCTTTTTCGTGTCTCCTTTTACCGAACTATACAAGCGTGACGTCACGGATTTCGGGGAATTTCCAATTCTTTCAAATATTTATATACTGTCTGTCTACGGTTTTGTTGGCCCCGATTTGTTTGTAAACCAAAAAAAAAACCACCACTTTTATTGTAATAAAAATTACAAAATCAGTTTTTGACGGGAGATTTTAGACAATACAGATATCCATTTTTGTAAAATTCGGAGGCCGAGGGTCCCCAAATTCGGAGGCCGCCTATGGCCCCAACATTCATAAACGCGTCACTGCCCTGCCTAAAATGCAACACAAAATTATATTTTTTCAAGTTTTTGGCGACAATCGTCCTTTGGCGACTTCCAGTACCTCAAATCCGGCAACCCTGTAGCTCTTATTTTCCTCTAAGATGTGGGCGTGCGATACTTCTCCTTGAAAGACACGTTTTAGGAGCGCGATAACTTGAAACTTAGTGGATTGATAAGTAGTAATAGGGCGACGAGTTTTATTCTTGAGATACTGAGAAAGGATCAACTTGGACATTTTGTTAGGAGGAAGATAGCAGTTTGTCTCAAAAGAGAAACAAATTGTGGTTAGATATTTCTGTTTCGAAAACCCAGCAATTGAGCTTATAAAACAGTATTATATTCGAGATAAAACACGTTATAAAATTCGACAAAAAACATTCGTTTATAAAAGGAATTCATCCGAATTTTTGAATTAGGAAACGGTTTTCATAATTATAGTTAATTATATGATATTTCTATTTCACTTTTTTTCTTCTCGCAAACCTCAATAGTGAAAAAAGAGGAAAAAGTTAAAGAAAAAAAACATTGGAAAGCGTTAAATTTGTGACAGGTTTAAACTAACCTATTCTAAGCTCGTACTTCAAAAATATATTTAAAAAGTATACGTTTATAAAATAACCTGTCAAATAATATTTTTAAATATTTATTTATATTTTTACTACAAGTCGAAAGCATAGATATAAATATAAAATTATACCAATGACAGAAACAAAACAGAAGATGATACAAACCGGTGAATAAATATAAATTTCACAAAAGAATTGTATTACAAAATTCCCTATTTTTATTTACTTCAGAATATATTTTAAAATGTCTCTTATTCCCAGGGAAGCTTTTGCCATAACTAAATAAAAATAGTACATAAAAATAAATCCCGTCCGTACAAATAAATAAGGGACACCCATGGCTTCAGCTCAGTTCAGGGTCGGTCCCAAAACATCTCAATCTCAAACCCCCCTAACTAAATAAAAAACTGGGATGGTTAGATAAATAAAATATGAATCCCTCCCTAAAATTCAAAGCCATTCTTTTTGAAATACATGCGGGACATACAAAAGATCAGATCGGAGCTGCATGTAGAGAGAGTATTTCTGCTGGTAGTGTGTGTATCGGATTAAGTCGAAGATTAGCCGTCAGGGGGCAGGATTTTTTTTCTAGTGTTGCCATTCGATGGGGATAAAAAGCGTAATCCCATCAATGGAATGGATTCTACAGAGGGAGTCAAAGGTGGAGGGACCCCACCTGCGGATTTGCAGGCGATTTTTAGCGAAAATCTTTTGGTGTTTATGTACTTTTTTGTGTGTGTAAACGTTTAGGGGATTTTGGAAAATTTTGTGTTTGAAGTAATGAAATAAAGAGGAGCGGAAGTGAAACTGTAAGCAAACCGATTTTGAGTTTCTTTCTTTGCAAAGTCTGTAAGCCATAGCAAAAAAGCAGATGTGAAGGTATTAGTTCGAATTCGAAGCTTCTTAGGAAACATCCAAAATAGTTTTTTCGAAATATATGTATAACTAAAGAAAGCAACGAATTATTTTTAAACATTAAAAAATGAAGTGTACTTCTGGACATCTGTACATTAGAGAAAGGCCCCGTCACTTAAATCTCACTTGTAGCTCTAGTGCGACGTTATTCCAATCATACAAAATAGAATATTATAAAGTATAGCCTGTGTTCAAAGTTACACCAAAGTACATGGGCCAAAAATCTACTAATGTAAATGAAATACAATTTTTAATGGAAATATATTAAATATTTCTTTAAAAATCTTTTCTCTTTGAAAACACATAATATAAAGTTCATTGGTTTAATTTTTGTTCAATTATTGCGAAAAATACCTCAGTGGTATAATGCCATACGTTACATTATTTCATTACACAGTACAACGTACAAAATATATTGATTCATAAAACAAGTTTTGTTATTAAATGTTAAAATGCCGGTTTTCTTTACTGGTGTAATTTTACTAATGGGTATTGAATTTTGTTCAAAAATGACTCACGCAATCGGAAATCCTCAATAAAAAAAACCTATACAAAACGAATGCAAGAGAAATCTTGTTAAAAAATCCCATTATATTCATATAAAATTGTTTTAAAAAACTTGTATGATATAATGGAGGACAAAAATAATGAAGAAAATTTCCTTTTCATGCGAAAACTAAATCCCAAACAGATCTTTCAATTAAAATTAAAAATGCCAAACGATGCCGCCGTTTCCTCCTCTCTAAAAGAACCAAATAAATGTATGGTGGTTTGACAAAATTCTAACTGCAATTTCAATCACAAAGCACAAATTATGGAAAGAGCGGTAAATGAGTAAAGTTTTTTTTTTTTGAAATATCAATTATAAAAAAGCAAGGTGTCTATCTCTTATTCGGCTTAAGAGGGACTGTCAGTCCCATAGAGCTAATGCATTAGTTTTGAAATCACAAATTTTGCAAAAGAATTGCTTTGCCATGTTATCCCATTTTCACCAGGTATGGGAATCATCATAACATCAAAATAAAACAAATTTGAAAAGAAAATAACATCAGTTATTTAATTATTAATTGATAAAGTTTTAAAGTAGTGTCGCCATCTGCAGGGCATTTGGAGCATTTTAAAACTTCAAAAATATATAATTAAATAACTAGATAAAATTTTTGTTTCAAATTTGTTTCATTTCGACGTTATGTTGACTCTCATACCTGGAGAAAAAGGGCTAACATGGCAAAGCAAGAAGAAGCAGAACATTCCGCAGAAGTATGGCAAAGCAATGCTTCTGCGGAAGTTGTGATTCTAAAACTAATACATTAGCTCTATGGGACTGACAATCCCTCTTAAGCTTTGTGTAGAGCCTGTTTGCTGAAGCTTTTTCACAGTCAAATGTAAATAAATCTGCATACAAATCCATCTGCAATGTGCGTACTGCATTCAAATCAATTTGCAATCTGAATACTGCATACAAATCAATCTGTTATCTGCGCACTGCATAGATAAAATGAAAAATATCCCGCAACTGCCTTTACTATGAATTGTATTAAACCGAAATGGATGCATTATGCATAAGATATTCCACGTTAACAAAAAAGATTCGGTGTCGTTTAATTACGACAAAATAACTTGAACTCGTTTACAAACAATTAAAGGGCCTTCAAAGTGCAGACAGTCCTGCTGTAGGCAGTTAAACTGCAGTAACTTTAAAAAAAATCCAGTTTTTAGTTTTTTTGCACTTTTCCCCCCATCGATTTAACTTATATTTTTATGAGCCGACATTTTTTGCAATTTTCGTTAAAAACTTAGTTTTTTGAGCAATGGTAAATTGCAGTAAGTGATAAAAAAAATCCGCAAGATTCGGCGCAAAATTTTCGTGAATCTGATCGTTTCGGATAGTATTGGTGGAGATACTTTGTCTTTTGGGGGAAATTGTTTGCATATCTGTCATGAGTGGGTAAACTCCAGTATCTAGACAAATGACTTAGGCTTCTGTTGTAAGAACTCCATAACTTTAACCTACAAGAAATTATAATAATTATAACTGATTATTTGGCAAAAACGGTCTAATTCATTGCGGTCGTAAATGCAGTTTACCTGCCCACGGCTGATTTGGCTAACTGACCTTTTTGCTAACAGGTTGGGTTAGTTTTAATTATCGTCGCACTAGAGCAACACGAGGACTATTCTTTTTTCAAACATACAGTACTAGTTTTTATTTATTAAATAAAGACCACGTTTGACTGTACACCGATATATAAACACGATAATGACAACAATATCAGTTACACTTTTGTCAAGCTGATGCATCATGACACATAAAAAAAGGAGGTTTCTAGATCTTTTTACGAGATTTTTGATTTGATTTCTTCAGGGTGGTCCGGTCCTTTTGAAGTTGGCGGCCATTTTGGCGCGCTTTGTCCCAAATTGGAACTTTTGAGGAAGGGGGGGGGGGGGGTGACAGGAAAAGGAACTTTATCGTTTGATGTGCCCCTGAAACAAGTGACTTCACTTCAAAGCGTCACCGATTCGCCGATTTGAATGTTCTAAGAGGGGCATAAAGGGGAGCCCGGATGGGGTTGTAAAATAAATATTCGAATGTTCGAGGAGGGATTCGGAATGGAATTTTATTCTAAAAGCTTCAAAAGTTTTGCTCGTATACGGGCAGTAAATTTGCATGTCAACTGGAACAGGGCTTTGAGTTCTTTTAGGGCATTGAAATAGTTATTCCTTCATTTAAACGGCTTTCGTTTTAAAATGTAATGTCAAATTCAATATTTTGGAAGCCTAATGCTATAAAATACTATTATTCTGTTACATTGAAAATAAAAGTTAACAATTTATATATATTAAAGAAACACTTAAATAATTCAGGGATTTTAAAAGTACTGATAAATACATTTTTCCGTTGCATCTCGATCTAGACAATTGAATGCATATTTAATTATATCCGTAAATAAATCTAACATAACATTTCTAACATTTTAAGTTGTCTGATGTAATTAACATTTTACTAATGATTCATTAAAGGGATACTTCTTTATTAACGTTAATATTATCGCATCCATTATTTTCGTTCTTAATTCTTAAAAGAATAAGAAATATTAATAAATATCACGTTTTGTCATTAAGGAAAAACAGAAAAAATATTCCACAGAACATTAGTAACTACTTATTATTCACCACACATATGAAAATGACGTCATCCTCTTGTTTCCCGTTATTTATAATTACACTTAATTTCCCTATCGGATTCCAAGCGGAAACCGATCGAAAAGCGATAAGAATCCGACCAAAAGTCGGACCGATGAATTGTACAATTTGTCTGGGGATAAACAGTCTGGACAAAGTTTTCTTTGTGTGTTTCTCGTATTTTACGACCGGATGGCTGGTAGGATTTCATCGGGTAATGATCGAATTGATATTGAATCGCTGAAATTATGTTTGTTAGCAATACAGAAAAAGAGCTCTGTGTTTACAAGTTACAAAAAATGAATAGATAGGAAGTTGAGTATAGTCTTTTTAAGCGAAAAGAATTGAGTATAGTAATCCAAGAATTATTAAGATAAATCATTTTTCGATGTAGAAGATACGTTAGAATTACGTAGTTATAAGGTTCCGTGCGATGCTCTTTGTTGAGCCTTACGTCATATGCACAGTGATTTGAATTCGCGATTTTTCTTTACATAAAATATTCATATTGAGTATAACAACCATAGATATAGTAAAACCCCGTGCGCTCTCCTTTAGAAAGTGTGCGAGTGCGCACGGTTTTACTATCTCTATGATAAAAATGTTGGAAAATACTCTTATAAACGTCAGCCAATCACAGCTTATAAACGTCGCCAATAAATATGTAATATTCTTCTCTTTTAAATATAACCAAAAAAATTTCATATATAAAACAAACAAAGAATCTCTTAGTGAAATATATTTGACGTCATTTCAAATGGATTGATGTCTCAAAAATAAATTTCTTTTAATTAATTATTTCAAAGAAATAAAGTTTCTCGAGTCACCCCCCCCCCTTTTTTTTTTAAAGCCCACTTTCATTTTTTAATTTGAAATAATAAAAAATGAAACAGAGGTGTTGACACTGTGGATATTTCCGTTCGTCTGTTTATCTGTACCCCCGATCAATTTCTGTTCTAATGGACTGAAATTAATTTTTTTATTATTTTTATTTGAATGGTATGACATTAGGAACCCATCTTTAATACTTTTTGTCTGTTCGCCTGTATATAACGATGGACGTCTGTCTATTTGTCTGCCCACATTCGATATAAAATTTCGTTCCGATTATTAAAAAAAAATTTGTTTGAAAATTATGACATCAAAGATATATTTTCTACTTGTCTGTCTGTCCTATATTTATGTATGATTATTAAAGTAACAGGAAAGTATATATGCTATTTTCGTTCTTTTGGGAATTTTTTACATTCAAACGATTATGATTTAATTCGTACAACGAGCCGCATTTAGACGATAATGAAAGCACTTATATCCAATTAAATAAGACTGAACTTCCAAAGGACGTCAAATGTATTACTAAAATACAAGATTTAAGACTAAAACTCGTAATTTTACCAAAGTTTTCATGTAACAACGACTAAAACGACCCAATTTCATCGATTTGTCCATGTTACAACTAAATCACGACATCTACGATATTTTACGACTCGATTTCGTACTTCTTTTTCTCTTTGGAATAAAGAACATTTATAACAACGCTTCTTTGTCCGTTTCTCGTATTTTACGACTGTGGATATTTACACTCTTAAAACAAAAGAGTGAAATTCACTCCTATAGGAGAAGTGCATTTTCGGCACGGAAAGGAGTGGAAATTAACTCAGACGGAGTTAAAACCGCTCGTTTGTTTTAAGAGTGTATTTCATCGGCTAATTTATCGGAATTGATATCGGAAAATTCCCTTTGTGAGTAAACTGTGAAGGCGATATGATGTGTTTATATGTATGTAGAGATACGAGTTCGTGATAAAGGTTATTTCGCCCGAAATATAAATGTATGTGAATGTTTTACGTTTGAATTGTTGAGGTTCAGGAGCTTGAATGCGAACTTTTGTTGAGGTTTAAATATAACATGAGACGATTTACGAAACGATATGGCGGTGTGTGACATAAGATACCAGATCCTATTTAAAGAGTTTTCAAACTTTTAAAATTTTAAATGATCATAACCCGCGTGTATAGTAACCGTACTATATAGATAGTACGACATTTATTCATTCAAAACAAACCTATACAAACCCCATTTATCAACGAGTTATGCGCAAGGGTAAAGACCAATTCAAATTTACACTTTATTTTTTTATTCATACTACTTTAAATAATAAGAAAACTAAACTAAACTCCTCGGCGCAACAGCCCGTTAGAGACCCAAGGCCTGCCGTGCCCAATCCAGCTTACGTGACCAAGGGCTCTGGGGTGCTATGCACATGTCTCGGTAAGGTGGTCAGCCTCACGCGGAACCCCCAGTGTTTAGTTCCCAAGCATACTTAGCACTCATTTTATCGACCCACTTAAGAGATGAAAGGCTGAGTCAACCTCGCCCAATCCGGGACTCAATCCCCGGACATGTGGCATGGCAATGCGAAGCACTACAACTAACCCACTGGGCCTCACTTTAAATAATAACAATAAAGGTAGCCAAAATTGTGGAGTAATTTGAGTTTGTTTGACAGAAATAAGTGTAATAAAAGAGTAATCGAGCAATGAACAAAGACCAAATGAATTAATGATCGCTAAATGACATAAATAAAAACCAATAGCTGAAGTAAATAACTTACAATGTAATTTTCGGATTGTACCCGGTTAACTCCATTACCCAAAGTAATTTTTTTTCTTTACTATTATCTCACCACCCCAACACCCGGGAATTTTTAATCAAATGACGGACTGAATTACTTTACAGAAACCTTAAAAATATATATATATATATATCTTTTAAATCCGACTCACAAAAATTAATCACGATACATTCTAGGCAGAGGAACATTACTTGGTTTTTAGAACAATCGCAGTTATAAGAATGACAGAAATATCACTTTTCTGGCAAGTAGTACGAAAGATATACCACTCAGCAAAATCAAAAAAGGCTTCATTCTTGCAACTGCCCAGGGGGCAAATTGTCAATATTCCATTTTACCAGCCTAGAGGATACAATTTTTTTAAAAAAAGAAAAGTCATATAAAGGGCCTTGAAGGAATGTACATAAATCGTTTTTGGAATATTGCTTTTATTTATGTGCTATGTATAGGCGTATGGTTAAGAGTTTTTTTGTTTGGTTGCAATAGTTATGTTTTCAATTGAATAAAACGATGAATTTGTAATGGAAATATCAAATAAAATGTAGATCATGCATGAAAAGTAACGGCAAATCGAATCTTTAAGTTTGTAATTCTATGGATGAGGACTTCGTGACATGTTTTTGGAGTACACTCTTAAAACAAACGAGAGGTTTTAACTCAGTCTGAGTTAATTTCCACTGCTTTCCGGTGGCGAAAATGCACTTCTCCTATATGAGTGAATTTCACTCTTTTGTTTTAAGAGTGTACATTTTTTAGTGTTGTGTTTAGCGTCTGATCGTGACACAGAATTATGAGACAGTATTCATAGCTCTTGATTGCACGAAATTGTTTTTGAAAAAGTGTTGAGTCATTGACTGTCTTGGTTTTAAAGTTAACGCCTTATTAACTCAAGTATTGCACTGTTTAATTTTGTATCTTGTATCATTATAATAATGGTTCAGAGCAGCTGCAATGTGGTGAAAATTTTCACCATATTTTTCCGTATTAGGTTGAAACATTTTTTCAGGTTTTGAAAAACAAAAACCCGAGAAACGTTCAACCGAAAATACGGCGAAACATTTCACCACACAGCTGATGCAGCTGCTAGAAATCATTTTTAGTCAAAACATGCTCCAAATTGTCAACATTGTGGGGAGCTAAATAAAAATTTGTTACGCAATACACCTAGATGTAGTAATTATAGGCAATAGAAGATATTCCAATACAACATGAAAAGGACGGCTTATAAAGCAGCGATACCATTTACAACTCTAAATCCATATGAATCAATTATTTCCCTTGCATAATCACACGCCCCAACGCAATCAGTAATTCCCCTCTGACATTACACAAAACCCAACCCTTGATCAATACCAATACCCTCTGAATACGACCCCGGCATTGCTATCTAACAACTATTGGTACGCAATCTATTGGTATGAACTTTTATCTTTCTTTTCGGGGCCCCGGTAAATATTTGTCCCACTGATACCCCACAGGGGAGTGAGAGGGGGGGTGAATAATAAGAATCTTTTGACCCCCTCCCCCCTACCATCTGGGAATGTGGAGAAGGAACACACAGGCTAAATAAACATTAGGTAGAACGATCGAACATCTTTTATCGAACGCTGGAACGTGGGAAAAATGTTACTTCCAAACGATTGTTTCCCCGTTGCCAAACGGGGTAAGACAAATATAAATTCAAACAAAAGGGGGAGGAGGTTGATGATTGGGAGATTTTTCATTATCTCGATAAAGCGAGAAGTGTTACGATTTGTATTAATTCGCTTCAGTTTTGTAAGACGGTTATTATAGTTTTGTCGCACTTTATTATTGCCGATTGTCACTTTGATTGGAAATTTTAATATCGTCTGGAATATACAAGTGTGATGTTTGTGTTCTTTTAATTATTTTCTCTATAAAACCGTTTGCTGTGAGATTTCGTTCTATTTCCGGAATTTTCGAAAGGAAATAAATGAATTTGTCCTTAATAAAGCACTCCAAGATTTCGGCACTTTTCGAATTTAGCAATGATATCATATGATTTTAAGAGATGGAGACTTTGAATAGAATTCATTAAAATATATATTTATTGCATTTAGTATTTCTGAGCAAATTGCGATTGAATTAAAAAAAAATTATGGTATTGTAGTTGCAATTATATTTATATAATAAATATAAAAATTATGTTTCAATAATCATGCATGTATTTAAAATTTTGAATATTATCAAACTGTTTACCTTTAAAAAATTATTTAAATTTTACACTTGACGAATGTTTAGTATTTTTATGAAATTATCTATCGTAATATTCGTTTTACAATAATTTAAAGTTGATATTGATACTAAAATTCATGTTCATCTATTTTGATATTTATGTGTTTTAAGTCATATTCCTCAAAAAGTATTACAGTATTTTAATACACTCTTTAAGTGTTATATTATATCATTCTAACAGTCTTAAAAAATTATCCGTAACAATTTTCGCATGGAAGATTTTAACTTATATTCTTAATAGAATTGTGATTGTGCGTATAACGGTAAAAATACTTTTTATATTGCGGATATATTCTCAAACATTTTTACCATTTTTACCCATTTTCATAGCCCAAACTACAAATGCTACAGACAAGTGTGATACGTTTTTTGACGTATCCAGCGCGTCGAAATTAGAAGACAATGAAAATCTCAGAAAAAATTCGAATTCGAAGTGCTTTAATTATTTAAAAAAACTGGAACATTTAATGCTCATTTAAACAGTATAAGAAGCCAAACAGTATAAGAAGCCATCAGTGATTGTTGCCAATCGCAACAATCACTTGAGAAACTTTAATTCTTTGAAATAATAAATAAAAAGAAATTTGTTTTTGCGACATCAATCAATTTGAAATGACGTCAAATATATTTCACTAAGAGATTCTTTGTTTTATATATGAAATGTTTTGGTTCTATTTAAAAGAGAAGAATATTACATATTTATTCTTTGAAATATAAATTAAATTTTGAAAAAAAGGTAAAATTATTAAAGAAATAATTATTGAGTTTTCGAAATAAAATAAATGAAACTAGCCAAATTTAGCGTTTAAAGGTTTATAATAGAATTAATATTGTGTTTGGCGACTTTTTTCCTGTTGATCACACATTTTGTGCGGAAGCGGGCTGAGTAACAAATTCTGTTACAAACCTATTTGTATAATAATGAAAATTTTTTAAAATATACATTTTTAAGTTTAATATTTTTTAAACAAACTTACTGTATAACCTCAATACTGAAAACTTTAGTATATTTGAATAACTAAAAAATTTAATTTGTTTTTAATTTATAAATATTGCATTTTGCGAAATTTCTGTAAATAGGCTATAATTTTAGTGTCATTAAAAGTTAATTATATTTTTTTCGTTATACACAACTATTTTGCATAAGCGCATGTGCTATATGATGTATTTTCATCAATTGTTTTCTTTCAAATATTTGTTTTCTTTCAATTGTTCTAATCGGTGTTTTAATTTTATAACAACAATTTGCAGCCGATAACTGTTAAAAAAATCATTGTTCCACTTGGTGTTTTTATTGGACCACAACAGTATACAGCAGATAACAGTTAAAAAAACAACATTGTCATTGGTTTAACTTAGAGTTTTCAATGAATCATAACAATTTACGGCCGATAACAGTTAAAAAAAAACATCGTTCATTGTTGCACTCGGTGTTTTCATTGGGCAACAATTGACGAACAGTAACACCTAAAATGTTTTTGCTATTATTTTTTTGATGTTTTATTTTGTCATTAACAGTCCCAAACCTACATTTGATCCTCATAAATGTACAGATTGATTAAGAACATCTACTACCTACTTAGTTTTTATTTTTCCTTGTTAATTTCATTGACCCACTACAGGAAAACTCTCATTTACGTAGAAGTAGCTTTTTGCCACTAATTTTCTATTTACTCTTCTCAAGAGAGGATTTCCTATTTATTTTACCCGTTCGACAAAGTTGCATTAAACTTAATTTGAAATGTGTGTTTTTACTGAATGTAATACTTTTTTTATTTGTTAAGTTAAAAGTATTTTTTCAACTTTTTAATGCAATTTTAAAAACTATATGATTTTAAAATGTTTTTTAAGACTTCTTATAGAACTAAACTTGGAGATCAGTTTCTAGAAATACAAATAAATTTACAAAATTAAGAATAATAAGAATCTTTTGACCCCCTCCCCCCCCCCCCCCCCCCTACCATCTGGGAATGTGGAGAAGGAACACACAGGCTAAATAAACATTAGGTAGAACGATCGAACATCTTTTATCGAACGCTGGAACGTGGGAAAAATGTTACTTCCAAACGATTGTTTCCCCGTTGCCAAACGGGGTAAGACAAATATAAATTCAAACAAAAGGGGGAGGAGGTTGATGATTGGGAGATTTTTCATTATCTCGATAAAGCGAGAAGTGTTACGATTTGTATTAATTCGCTTCAGTTTTGTAAGACGGTTATTATAGTTTTGTCGCACTTTATTATTGCCGATTGTCACTTTGATTGGAAATTTTAATATCGTCTGGAATATACAAGTGTGATGTTTGTGTTCTTTTAATTATTTTCTCTATAAAACCGTTTGCTGTGAGATTTCGTTCTATTTCCGGAATTTTCGAAAGGAAATAAATGAATTTGTCCTTAATAAAGCACTCCAAGATTTCGGCACTTTTCGAATTTAGCAATGATATCATATGATTTTAAGAGATGGAGACTTTGAATAGAATTCATTAAAATATATATTTATTGCATTTAGTATTTCTGAGCAAATTGCGATTGAATTAAAAAAAAATTATGGTATTGTAGTTGCAATTATATTTATATAATAAATATAAAAATTATGTTTCAATAATCATGCATGTATTTAAAATTTTGAATATTATCAAACTGTTTACCTTTAAAAAATTATTTAAATTTTACACTTGACGAATGTTTAGTATTTTTATGAAATTATCTATCGTAATATTCGTTTTACAATAATTTAAAGTTGATATTGATACTAAAATTCATGTTCATCTATTTTGATATTTATGTGTTTTAAGTCATATTCCTCAAAAAGTATTACAGTATTTTAATACACTCTTTAAGTGTTATATTATATCATTCTAACAGTCTTAAAAAATTATCCGTAACAATTTTCGCATGGAAGATTTTAACTTATATTCTTAATAGAATTGTGATTGTGCGTATAACGGTAAAAATACTTTTTATATTGCGGATATATTCTCAAACATTTTTACCATTTTTACCATTTTCATAGCCCAAACTACAAATGCTACAGACAAGTGTGATACGTTTTTTGACGTATCCAGCGCGTCGAAATTAGAAGACAATGAAAATCTCAGAAAAAATTCGAATTCGAAGTGCTTTAATTATTTAAAAAAACTGGAACATTTAATGCTCATTTAAACAGTATAAGAAGCCAAACAGTATAAGAAGCCATCAGTGATTGTTGCCAATCGCAACAATCACTTGAGAAACTTTAATTCTTTGAAATAATAAATAAAAAGAAATTTGTTTTTGCGACATCAATCAATTTGAAATGACGTCAAATATATTTCACTAAGAGATTCTTTGTTTTATATATGAAATGTTTTGGTTATATTTAAAAAAGAATATTACATATTTATTCTTTGAAATATAAATTAAATTTTGAAAAAAAGGTAAAAATTATTAAAGAAATAATTATTGAGTTTTCGAAATAAAATAAATGAAACTAGCCAAATTTAGCGTTTAAAGGTTTATAATAGAATTAATATTGTGTTTGGCGACTTTTTTCCTGTTGAACACACATTTTGTGCGGAAGCGGGCTGAGTAACAGATTCTGTTACAAACCTACTTTTATAATAACGAAAATTTTTTAAAATAGACATTTTTAAGTTTAATATTTTTTAAACAAACTTACTGTATAACCTCAATACTGAAAACTTTAGTATATTTGAATAACTAAAAAATTTAATTTGTTTTTAATTTATAAATATTGCATTTTGCGAAATTTCTGTAAATAGGCTATAATTTTAGTGTCATTAAAAGTTAATTCTATTTTTTTCGTTATACACAACTATTTTGCATAAGCGCATGTGCTATATGATGTATTTTCCATAAATTGTTTTCTTTCAAATATTTGTTTTCTTTCAATTGTTCTAATCGGTGTTTTAATTTTATAACAACAATTTGCAGCCGATAACTGTTAAAAAAATCATTGTTCCACTTGGTGTTTTTATTGGACCACAACAGTATACAGCAGATAACAGTTAAAAAAACAACATTGTCATTGGTTTAACTTAGAGTTTTCAATGAATCATAACAATTTACGGCCGATAACAGTTAAAAAAAACATCGTTCATTGTTGCACTCGGTGTTTTCATTGGGCAACAATTGACGGACAGTAACACCTAAAATGTTTTTGCTATTATTTTTTTGATGTTTTATTTTGTCATTAACAGTCCCAAACCTACATTTGATCCTCATAAATGTACAGATTGATTAAGAACATCTACTACCTACTTAGTTTTTATTTTTCCTTGTTAATTTCATTGACCCACTACAGGAAAACTCTCATTTACGTAGAAGTAGCTTTTTGCCACTAATTTTCTATTTACTCTTCTCAAGAGAGGATTTCCTATTTATTTTACCCGTTCGACAAAGTTGCATTAAACTTAATTTGAAATGTGTGTTTTTACTGAATGAAATACTTTTTTTATTTGTTAAGTTAAAAGTATTTTTTAAACTTTTTAATGCAATTTTAAAAACTATATGATTTTAAAATGTTTTTTAAGACTTCTTATAGAACTAAACTTGGAGATCAGTTTCTAGAAATACAAATAAATTTACAAAATTAACAATTTTAAAATAAATAAAATATCTTACCTTTAGCATTACGGTTAGACCAATTTAAAGCCGTTTTGAACGATTTTGACAAACACTCCGAAAAAAGAACAAAAACAATCCCTTCACTTCACTTGAAGATAAAAAAAAAGCACAATTCCTATTCCAACATTCCTTCCTTCTTTAAACTTTTAATCAAAACAAAAAAAAATCACAAAAAAAGAAAATTAATTTTTTCAATTCAACAACTTCAGATTAATAAAATCGTTTGCGATATTCTCATTGGCGTATTCCGAGATGATGATGAATATCGGGAGAAAGAAAAAGGATAATGAAGATCACACACAGAAGAAGATGAAAGACATGGGAAAAGATGAATATGTTCGTCGTTTGAGTGCTCGATCGGGACTGAGAAAATCGGACCGGGAATTTTAGTTGCTTTGCTCGATGCGTGGGGGCGCTGGAGTCGTGTTTTTTTCGGTTTCTCTCGGTATTTCGGAAGGGGCGTTTGGGTAAATAACGTGTTTTGATACATTGTTGGATCGTGTGCGATTCGATTGCGATTGGATTTATTAAGGTTTTGATTGTGAGGGTGGGTTTGGAGGTTCACATAAAGGTGGATTTTATGTAATATATATATTTGTCAGTTTAAAGAGTTCATTTCTTCAAACACCTTCACAAAGCCTCTTTAGATTGGCCTTATATACAAACGTAATTAACAAAGAAAAAAATTAAACATGCAGACCATTATTAACATCTTAAAAATACTATACATCGATAATGAATAAATAAATTAACTTTAAAGAATATAAATTGTTAATTTTTCAATTGCTAGATTATTAAAGAAAAACTCGTTTACTTTATTTTATAGAACATCACGAGTAATTTTCAGAAACAGAAAAAAAAATAATTCCACTGATATAGTTTGAAACCTTTTACAAGCTAATTTTATTTCAAAATGCAGAGCACATTTATGTTTTTCAAAATAAGGTGCAATGCGAGAAAACAGAACATTTCTTCAATATCGTCTCCTGTGAAGAAGTTCACACACAGACTTTAATCGTTATGAATGAATTTTGGAATAAATTTATTTAATTTAAAACTAAGATATTTAGTTTTCGAAAGAAAAAAAACTTGTTTTAACCAAATAATAAAAAGATTAACAGCATAATGTAAAAAATTAAATTTCGAAAAGGCGACTAATTTGAGGACCCATTTCCAATATCGTTACAATGAGTTGCTTAAGGATATAGCCTCTTAGGGATGCGTTAGGTGATTTCGTCAATTTACCCCTCTCTAAATTGGTTTGTTTCAGGGACGTATTTCTAGCAGCTTTCATTCCTGCATTTTCTTCTATCGGTGCTACGATTGATTGTGTCTTCTCACGTGACATTGATTCACCAATCGAACTAGAGAAAGAATTTATTTTCATTCAACATTTCTGTTCCGACTCAAGACCTGAAACATGCCCATTGAAAAGTTCTTCCACAAAAGCCTACGTTTAACTACGTTTTAAGTTTTAAACTTTCGATAAGAGATACTGTTAAGCACCAGCCAAGACAACGACATTTTAAAACTCCATCCAACTAAATTAATCCGAAGCGGCATAGAAACAAATTATATCGGACAAATTAAATTTCTAAGTAGAATTTAAAGGGTCATTAAAAGCTAGTTCTCTGCGACAGAGAACACAATTTATTGGTGACATAAAAGACCTCAGCATAGTTGTGTGTCGCTTCAGTTTTCTTTTCTTAAAATTGTGAAGATGTATAGTTTAACTTTAACCGTTGCGCGGCCAAGGGGGAAAAGGAGCAATTTATAATCGCTGGATTTCAGAGAATTTAAACTCGATTTTTGGAAGTTTAATGTCTCAACTGCGTTATTTTGAAATGCAATTGTTCTGATATTAATTTGACGATGAATGTTGTGTTATAAGAAAATACATTTTTAAGACATGACATAAGGATCATATTTTTTTTAAAATAAATTTATTAATCCTACTCATCGGATGATGATAAGAACGATTCGGATTCCTCCGAATTCAGTCCAGCCAATTAGGGCTAGGTTAAATTATCATTGCACTACACTCTTAAAACAAAAGAGTGAAATTCACTCCTATAGGAGAAGTGCATTTTCGGCACCGGAAAGAAGTGGAAATTAACTCAGACTGAGTTAAAACCGCTCGTTTGTTTTAAGAGTGTAGAGCTACCCGAGGCCTATTGCGTTTTGGCTGCTGAGTCTGTTTATAGGCCAAACCTAGGACCTGAGGTAAAAGGAACCATACTTGCGCCGTACCTGAAACGATCAGGTCTGACGATAATTCTTATTTTTATTATTATAGTAAGGGCCCCAGATAGTCTCAAATACATGTTGTTTAAAACATCAAGATCCGCATACTGTTAAAGATTTTGTAAAATTTATAGAGACATAAATGATTAATATTAATTACATTTAGTAAAAACATTTCTAAACAGGTTATGTTTTCTTAAAACTCTATTGGGTACAGAAAATGTAAGCTGCCAAGTATTCCACTACAATCAATCAAATTGTTACAAACTTATAGAAAAACAAAACCCACGATAATTCCCGTCTGGATTTTAAATAAGGAATTCCAAAAATACTGCGCTGGTGAGAAGAAAATAAATCTTGAGAACTAATGTGAAAAGTTTGGTAAAACACATAGCGCGTAAACTTGGCTTGAACCTGTTCGAGAATTCTTATTTTATTATTATAGTAAGGGTCCTCAATAATGTTGCAATATTCTAAATTAGATCGAACAAGACTGAAATAAAATAACTTTAAAACTTTTTGATTCGGAGAACCAATTATTATCGGGTGACATTGTTGCAATGAAAAAAAAAGAGTGAAAACAAACGAAATACGAAAATTGTAGGCTGGAAATATAAAGAAAAGCTTTGTGCTCACTTACCAGGTTTTCATGGCCAAGCTCACACAGCAACGCCGACAACAGCAAAATTATAAGTGCATTAAAATGGAAGTAGCATTTTTTCACATGATGGTCACCAATGAGGTGAAATTAACTACACTTAAGTTAGTTTAAAATACAACAAAATTTTGATAATCACTTAGAGATATGCATTCTTTACTACAAAGCTCGGACGTGGTCATTTCACGTGCGCCGCCGAGAGAGGCGTGTTGTTTACCTTGTTAGATTAGATTGAACGCTTCCGGCTGTCCATTTCCAGCCTCCAAGGAGCTTTAACACAGCCAAATTACGCTCCGTAATTTAGAACCGCGGTCAAGTGACAAGGTTCAAGACACCTGAGCTGGCACCCAACCGGACTTCGAGCGAATCGTACGCTAACGCCGCCGGGACTTTCGCCCCCACAAATTTTACGAACGCGCCTGTCCCAGTGTAATCAGTAATAATTAAGTCGATTTATTTTTTATTTTTTCCAACAAATAACCTTCTATAGGGTGTGGCCGGTTTAGAACGCGGGACCCTCTGTATGAAAGGCCGATGTTCTGAAGACTGGGCTACGGAGACCCCGTTTACATAGTTAAAGTTGTAGTTTCTATAAATTAAAGTTCTGAAAGGAAGATAGTACACGTGATCACCTCGGACCTCCCGTATCCTTATCCTCATCATCCCCCTTCTCCTCCTCATCATCCTTATCCTTATCATCCGATGGTGAGGATAAGGATGAATGATAATTCAATCCTTATCCTCAAATGATAATTTTATTTCATTATTTTTAGTTCACTGTTTATAGGATGCACTGTCAAGGACGGTATTTGGAACTCTGTAGTATGGCCTTACAAACTAAATAACCAGCTACATGGTTCCTGACCCCATGCATGTTATATGTACGCAAATTGAAATAAAAATAATATTTATTTAAAAGAATTGTTTACCTCTTTATTCTTATCACTCTTCGCCAGCAAATTCTCCGACCCAGTACACGTGGTCGCCTAGGATCCCCCCCTTCACCATTATCCTCCTCCTCCTCATTATCATCCCATCCTCCTCATCATCATCATTCGATGAGGATAGGGGCTACTCGGACTCCTCCGAACTCAGTCCGGCCGGATGATGCTTGTGGAACTGTTGCTTAGCACATGCCAAGGGAGAGTCGCAAGGAGCATTATACTGAGTTCCCATGAGAATTAAGTGAATATATTTTGGTGTTTTTCAGCGTAGTATATGTTTAAATTATTGTTTTATTTCATTATCTTTAGTTAACAGTCTATAGACTCAACTATGGCGTCACTGTAGGCGTGTTTGTTTTAGTCGTCTATTCGTCTATTGGCATGTGTGTAGGACAATGTCCTACTAACTAATCTATAAAGACCCATAATTTGCGAGCGCATATACTTGTTACATATATTGCTAAGTAAAATAAGAAGTAACTTTTATTTGAACAAAAACTTTTTTTACCTCTTTCTTTCTTCTTATCACTCCTCGCCAGCGCCATCTCCGACCCAGTACACGTGGTCGCCTCGGATCCCCCATTATCCTCCTCCTCATCATTATCATCCCCCTCCTCCTCCTCCTCCTCATCATCATTATCATCCGATGATGAGGGTAAGGGCGACTCGGACTCCTCTGAACTCAGTCCGGCCGGATGGTGCTTGTAGAACTGTTGCGGTTGCTTAGCAACCCGGGGGAGGGTCGATGTTGTGGGGTAGGGGGGAGGATTAGTGTGTAGGGAGGAGTAGTGAGGGGGTCGCTTGCTCTGGGGGACCAATAGCTGACCCCAGGAACCGAATTTGGCTGGGGGATCCGGTTGGGAAGGGTCTGGGTAGTCTTTGGCCGGACCTGAAAGGAAAAATGGTTTTAAGTTAGTTATAAATATGTTTGTTGCATAAGGCATATAAATAATTTATCTTTATTGTGGTATTCATACATTTATTTATGATATTTTTTAATGTTTACTTGTTAATTTTTTTTATATGTGTATTTCATATTTATTCGTGCATTTTCATTTATTTGCTTGCATATTTTCATTCAAGTTTTCGTGTAATAGATAGTAGATAATCGCGTAGAAGATATATTTTTTTTGTATACTGTTGCAAAAAGAAATGCGGATATTTTGACGCAAAGTAATATTGTTTAATGGAAGTTTGAAATGAATACTGTATAATGAGTATAATAATATTATAAAATCAAGACTACGAATATACTTATGTGTCTGATCCTATATGTTATAATTTAAAACTAAAAATGATTTTGTATCTAATTTACTTCGTTTAAAGGGTAGAAACGTATTTCTAATTTTTTTTCCCCTAAGGGCAACATTCCTTATTTCAAATCTTTATAATATTGTTTGATCGAAATTAGTACTGTATAATGCGAAAAATATATTGAGTATAATGATCATAATAATATTTTAAATCAAGTCTATGGTCCTAAATGTAATTATTTAAAACCAAGGGGGAAAACAAAAGATTTTGCAGCTAATTTACTTCGATTAAAGGATCGATACATTTTAAAAATATTTTTCTAAAGTACACATTCCTTTCCAAATCTGTCACAAAATCGCACTACGACACAATAAGCGTTTTTCTACCCAACAATCGCCCTTGAAAGGTGTTACTTCACACTTTGAGACCCACTCACTCCAAACACTTTACGCAAACTATTTTTTTTATTCCCACATAACATCCTGCTACTAAATCATACTTTAAATAACCCTTGAGGAAAAATTTCCACTCCAAAATTATTTCCGTTACTTGATTTCTTAAAGATTTCTAAAGATCTTTTTTTAGAAAAAAAAATCGTTTGAAGCATCAGACGGGCAATAATCATGCGGGTCGCTTGTCAAACGCAAAAGCACCCTTTTATCTGGAAAAAATCGTCTGAGAATATCGCATCGGGGGTCGGGGCTAGTCCTCCCCTTCTTTGGAACGTTCTCTTCCGATTCGATTCCCATCGTTAGAATAACATACTTCACTTGGACCCCACACTCAAAAAGGGACAGCGGGGGACGTATCACTCAAAATCGTCTGCGACAAAAAAAAAGTCGTCTGCTGTAGTCTTCATTCGTGCACTGACGAAAGTTAAAGAAAATAAGAAGCTGATATTTTTCACAGTTGTATTTTATATGAACAATCGTATAGTGGTCTTTTTTTGTATTTTAAGGTTTTGTCAATCAAAAAGCTTATAACTTTAGAATGTTACCTAATTTTAATAGATATCAATCATAGGTACATGGGTTTGTTATTATTATTTAAAAGTTAAGACAGATGAATTATTATTGATGGGATCCATGTAGAGCTACTTGGAGATAAAATATAAAGTTTGTAAAATATTGAGAAATTGATCCTGTTGTTGATGTATGCATTGGAGCCAGGTATGAACGAAAAGCTAAAGGGATCTTAACCGGATTCCGTTTAATTGAATCTCCGCTTTAACCGGCCAAATTTTGAAATTCTTAAAACACAAAAAAGATATGGAAACCTACTGTTTCGTTATTAATCGATGGGACGCTAAAAACAATGACGAAATTTTGCGGCAAGTTGCCGAACTTCTACGCTGCAACAAAAGAGGGGGGGGGGGGGGGGGTGTACTGTTTTTCTAATTTTATACAATTTGTAATGTTTTATTACATTGAATAAAATGACAAATTATTTCAATTGTATACTTATTTATACGGCAACTATCATGAATGCACATGTATGCAATAAAAGTATATCCAAACCTTAATTTATTCCACTTCTCTATTTCTAACTATGGTTTAACTGGAGTTTCGCTTAAACCGCTTTCCTTCCGTCCTATTTAGGCGGTTAAGAGTTTATCTACTGTATATCAAGAACAAAAACGAACAGAAACTGTTCATTACAAAACCTCCAAACATCCCAATCCCATACACCGATCCCTGACATATTTTCTGGCACCACATATGGAGTTGATTTCAAGGGGCGCATTTCGGGGGAAGGGGGCTAAGAACAGACACTCACTCCCTGTTTTTTCGTTCTTAGAACTTCAGACGATAAAAGTTCGGTGGGTGGCCCCTCCGAGGTAGCGGCGGAAACACCCCACGCTGATTTACGAGGGGGCAACTGCCTCGGAATCGTTTGGTTTATCATATCTTGCAGAAAAAAAATAGATAATGCCCTAAGGCCTAAGGAGTTGGACCGAAGATGTTTTATGTTTTTGGTCGCACTGGGAAAGATTGGAGAGTGGCGAATCGGGTCATATGATTAGCCACATTTGGTGAACACTGAACAGTGTTGACCCAGCTTTGACCCAGAAATTCACCATCTCTATAAACCATAAAGTAGAAATTTATGTGCTTAGCTAAAATTCGAATAAATTGAAAGGTTTCGCATACACTGTTGAAGATTTCGTACTTAGTTTCAGTGAAAAAAACTGGTTTCTAGTAAGTGCATAACAGTTGTTGGTGAAAGTGGACATGGTTTAATATTTGGTCGCACTGGGAAAGAGTGGAGAGGGGTGAATCATCAAAGCAGGCTCACGTGACCGGGCACATGATGACTACACACTTTGACACGTACACACTTTGACCCAAAAATTCACCATCACTATAAATGAAAAAACAGCGAAACTTTAAGATTGACTGCCATGACATAATTGGGATAAGGCCCCCGAAAAATTTCACGTTCACCAACCTTCTTTACACGGACAAAGTTGGTTTGGTTTGATTTAGCTTGAATTATCGTCGCACTAGAGCTACACGAGGGCTATTGGCGACGGGCGTCGTATTTTAGAACCACAGTCAAGTGACGAGCCGACACCGGGACGTACATAAATTACGTCACGCACTGAGCGGGGAGGGAGGGGTATGCGCCAGCGTGACGGACCGTGACATGGAGGGGGGTAGGGGTAATCGCTTGCGTGACGTAACGATTCAGAAAATTTCACTTTTGCAAGGAAAATCTGTTTTACATAAAATGAAGTTTGTTTTAGAAAAAAAATCTGAAATCTTTTTATCATAAGATCATCATAAGAAACACTTTATTTCAGAAAGAGGATGGGGGTATTATTATATGTTGGCATCATTGGCCTATATTTTACAGACCTTTTCTTAACGGTACTTCGTAAACGCTAAATTGTGAAACTATCTTGACCAATCAGAGAACTACCACCTACTTGGATGAGTATTAAAAGACCTAGAACAAGACAGATCCGATTACACCTAAACCCCACTTTTTTTTAGAAGATATTAACTAGACATTATTAAACATAACCATTAGATATTATTAGACTAGTTAGCCCTTGGACAACGGAAATGTAAATACCATGTCGGTCTATTCCTATGACTAAATTATTTAACCAAGATTATTTTAACTTACTTTTCTTTCGAAGTTAAGTTTTAGAAAAATATATAATTATGCATTTTTTTCAAATTTCAGAAATAAGGGAAATAATATTATTAACTTTTTCTTTGAAGGGGGGGATGCAACAATGTGACGTAATTTTAGGGGGAGGGGTTCGGTCAAACGTAACACAGCGTGACATAGGGGGAGGGAAGGGTAAAAAAAAGTCAAAATTTTGCGTGACGTAATTTATGTACGTCCCCTGAGTAGGCACCCAACGCAACCGTTAAGGGCGACATACGGACAAAGTTGTGATTAATTTTTTTAACTGAGCAATCCGTTTATACTGTATCGTACTGTTAAGAATTTCTCACTTGGTTTCAATGAAAAATGGTTCCTTGTAGCTCAAACTGCTGTGTGGTGAAACCTTGCACTATTTTTTCGGTTTTAGGCTGAACCATTTTTTAGACTTTGGAAACCAAAACCTGAAAAATGGTTCAACCAAATCCCTAAAATATAGTGAAACTTGTCACCACACAAGCACTTGCAGCTACTAGGAACCATTTGTTTTTGCCTAAAAATAGAAAATTAGATAATGCCGAGATGGAGTTATACCGATATGGTTCATCTTTTTGGTCTCACCGGGAAATATTGGAGAGTGATGGACCATTAAAGCAGGGTCACATGACCGGCAACATTTGGTGAACGGTGTTGACATGCACACTTTAACATAAAAATTCACCATCTCTATAAACCATAAACTATAAATAATTATTATGCATTAGCTAAATTTCAAATAAATAGAAAGGTTTCTTACAAACTCTTTTAGAAATTTAGTACTTGGTTTCCCCCAAAAATTGGTCACTAGTAGCTTCAATGGTTGTGTGGTGAAATGTTTCACTATATTTTAGGAATTCGGTTGAACAATTTTTCCAATTAAGGTTTCCAAAAACAAAAAATTGGTTCAACCGAATTCCGAAAATATGATATAACAATTCACCACACAGCCGTTTCAGCTACTAGGAACAATTTTTTTGGTAAAACCTAGCATAAAATTTTAAACAGAATACATGGGTAACTTCAAGTAGTTTTGCATGTATGGGTCAAATTACATCATTTGGGGAGCATTTTATGCAATTTTTGATTAACTTCGTTAATTTTTGATAATATTACGGAATTAAATGCGGATACATTTTACACAATAATAATTACATTTAACGTCATTGTGGATACATTTCCACAAATTGTGAATATATTTTACGTAATTGTGGATAAATACCAGGTGTTTGTGGACATGTTTTACGTAAACATGAATGCATTTCATGCCAGATAAAATGGCAAATTTATCGCAATTTTTAAATATTGCATATAGTTAAATTTCACACAAATGGATTAATTTAAGATGAATGGTTTATTTTCACACAAATGGTTAAATATTTTACCTCAACAAACTAATAGCGCTAAAATATACAAGCATAGCTGAATTCATAGCTTCACACAATAAGGTAAATTATCACGAATTCCATGGTTTTGCGATAAAAGTGTTACTATTTACAAGAAAGGTGTTTGTAAAAGAAGACTATTTACTTTCACAAATAAGTTTTGAAAAGGTTATTTCAAATGCCTTGTATCAAGAATTGTAGATAAAGTTATACAATTAAGTTACGTAATATTTTTAATTTCAAACATATAATTTACTTCGACGTTTTTAGCAAATAGAGATAAAGAGTTAAAATATCTACGTATATAGCGCAAAGAAATAAATAACAATAAATTCGATAAAATTTAACAATAAAAAGTAATAATGATATAAAAACATTACTTCTAATTGTAAAAGGATTTTAATATAGTTTCGATTAATTACTGTCTTTCTAAAAATTTAATTCATTTAGTTACACACGTTTATTAATGTCATTACGAGTTAATTAAACGTTTAATTAAGGAATAATTAAATACAACGTTAAGTGACGCAATATTTCACATTTAATTATGTAACCGCTTACTAACTAAAATATTAGTTATTTAATTACCATCAGATTTTGTTTTCTCAAGCTTTTATTATTTAATAGTACCAGACCAAAAAAAAAATGTTTTAATGAACTGTAAGATGTAATTTAACTGTTTTTAATTCAATATTTAATGAATAACTAGATTTAGCATCGGATTTATTGAATAGTATTTCTTAACTTGACTAAATTTCTGTTAAATCTAACAAATAATTGAGTACAATTCTTTTAGTCAAATAAAATGAAATATTTTCAGAAAATGTCCACATAAAAAACTTTATTTGGAAATTATATAAAGGGGTTATTATCCATAAATAAGTTTTTTCGCTTATATTTTAAATATTTAATGGAATTAATTAATCCAAATTGAATGGATTAAAAGTTTAAATATAAGAAAGTATAGTATTGGAAATATAAGAAAGTAGAAGTATCGGAAGTACACTGTTAAAAATTTGCTTCTAGGTTTAATCAAAAAAGTGGATCCTAGTAGCTGCAACGGCTGTGTAGTGAAATATTTCACCATATTTGCCGTAGTAAGCGTAATGGTGAACCGCAGGTTCTCGGCTTCCCTAAACAAGACAAAACCGAAATTTGGAGAGAACCTGCATAAGAGGGTTGGACCCTGTCAGACGTGATGGTGAACCGTAGTTTTTTTTTAAAAACCTTTAGTAGGCTTGTTGGAGTTAATGAGTGGAAAAGTTCCGTGTATTATGTGTTACTATTTGATATTTACATCACACACAGAATTAGCCTTTTATTGTAAATATTTTCAAAATTTCATTGTGTATGTCAAAGTGTTTTCAGTATTTTTCCCACAAAGGTCAATAGAAATCTATTTATAAGAAAATTAATTCAAAATTTCACAGAAATTGAAACAATTATGTTCAATAATTTTAAAATTTCTTCACTAACAATTAGTTCTACATATTATGTAAAACGGTTAAATTTAAAAAAATGACCAATTATTTCAAAAGTATGCATAGAGAATTATATTCAAATTTACAAAATAACACTAAAAATATATTACTATATGTAACAGAGGGAACATAGTTATTGTGCACTTTTTTTTAGAATCGCCCATTAATTGAAAGTCCCTTTTTTCAGTTACAACCCTATTTATTTTGTTGATTCCATTTACGCAGTAATAATATTGTAATTATACAATAGTTCTTGATGCAAGAAGTGCGTAAATTAACACTTTACAGGAGTTTTAAGAATTTTATTTTACGCATGAGCCATTTGGATACATCTTTTTTTATAATCCCGTGCAAAGATTATTTTAAACGTTGCAAAATCTAAAAAGTTGTTCAAGAGAATGCTGAAAATATGGTAAAGCATTTCATCACACATCCGTTCCAGAGACTATGAACTACTTTCTTGGTAAAACCTAGTTTCGAATTTTTAGCATAGTATACGACACTCTTAGTGACAAGAATTCATTGCTGTCGTATAAAATACACAATAAATACAAATAAATGTATGCACCCAATATAAAAAAATGACGTCGAATAATGCTCAAATGGATAATTTACCGTCAAATGTCGTTTCAAAAAGCCAGTTTCTTCAATACTGAATGCGAAAATAACTAATTATAAACTTCTCAAAAACCACCTACGGAAATCTTATCAAGGTAGACCATCCGCATAATCCTTCGGATACCTCGCATGAAGTATCCAGAGCTTGATCTAGGATAAAACGAACCATAGGCACAGTAAATTTTAGGGGCCTCTTTAATAAAATGTTGCGTATGATTGACCTTAATGATGGTGCTAGTTGGCCGGTGTATAATAAATTTTTTTGCTACAATTTTATAGGCTTCCTTATAACGATCAAACCAGTCACGGTGGTCAATCCTTTAGTTAAAGTCAAGCTAAAATCAAAATGGAGTGTCAGAAAATTTTAAAATTTACTATAATTTTGGAGTCTCTACACGTTTATCATAATAGAAACTAAAATTTAAGGGGCCCTAGGCCCAAGCCTAACGAACCTTATGATATATCAGGGCGTGCCGTGCTAGTATCTATAATTGTACTCTGGCCAAAGTAAGGATATAGTAATACAAATGACGACCTTAGTGGAAGAACGTGCTAAGTGACAAAAAGATGAAAACGCGAACATGGCCTTTCAAGTTTTTCGTTTGCACTCAGATCTGTTGACAACGGTACTTGCAAACCGTAAAAATTATACTTAACGTAAAGTTTATGAAAAGGGGGAAGCTTGTTATCTTTAAAGAAATTAGTAATGTGGGTGGGACTCAGTAAAACTTGATGCTTTAAATGAAACACTGATGCTTTAGATAATATGCTTTATAACGGCTCCTCTAGCCGGCAAGTGGAAAACGTAGACTCTCTCTGCCTACGTCCGCTCTCCAAGTGTGTGTGGGTGATACAGGGGGTGTACAAAGATCGGGATATGTTGCGGCTGTAGCATCATGCCTCTGTTGGTGTCAGGGGTTTAGTTAATCGTACAATTGTTTAAGTTAAAGGGGTAAGTCAATTACTTCCTACAGTAATATGTTTATTGACACTGAAATATCAGTTATTTCGAAAATGTCACTTGGCACGTTCTTCCACTAAGCTCTTCAAATATGAACATCACAAAGTTCTTTTCCCAACTCCTTCCAATCATCACCATCCCTTCATTCTTGAGAGACGGCACTTCTTCAAAACAGGAAGAACCTTCCCCCCCCCCCCCCAAACGTTCCAATGTTCCGCGTAAGCGGGCGCGTCGAATAAATTTCCTTTCAATTTGTACTAATAAGAGTCGCGGGGTCGACACCCGACACCACACCGCGCAGACGAGAAATTGGAGTGGACGTTGATGTTCTTTTTTTTTTGAGTGGGGGTGGATCGGGTTACGGTCCTTCCCTGTGTCGTATCGTCTGCGAAGAGAACCCCCCCGAGGGGGTTGCTGGAGAAGAGAGATCGTCTGATTTAGTAAGAAGATAGTGGGATTTCTTAGAGAAAAGTTTTGTCTTGACATTTTTTTAGGAATTTCATGTTTTATATTTTTCTTCGTTTTTATTAAGTCTTTTTTGGCGTTTTCCCAAGATTTTGGAATACATTGAAGGATTGATTAATTGATTGTTTCTTAAAAAAGCTTTTATAGTAGACTAATTGTACCGTTTTAATTTGAATAAAAAGGTTCACTCTAAAATTTTGGTGTAACGTTACTTCAAAAACTGATGGCAGTATCCAAGTATTTACTGCATCCAGCTAACGCTACACCCATTAATACAGCGTTTAACCCTTTCAGTCCCAAGAGCAATTTGGCATCATCATTTTAGAAATTTTTTCTGATCGTCTATAGCCATTTATGATATCAAAAACACATCATTCGATTCTTCAAACTTTTTTCTATTAGAAAATATTTTTTATTAACCCCAATAGATGTCAGACCTATTATTTTTTAATTATGATCAGAAAAATGATGATGCCAAATGGCGTCACTGAGACTGAAAGGGTTAAACTATGGAAAAATAGTTAAATAATAATAAACTAAAAACTTTTGATGTAACATTAAACTCCTCCTTTAATTGAGCGATTTGAGGCCAAATGATACAACCCCGATTCTGGAAAAGACACACAAGAGCAACGGATATCCTGGATAGGGTAATTACACTGTTTGGGGACGATCTTACCACATGTTAACGCGAGGGCACGCGATCTAAAGTGAAGTCATGTCGCAATTGCAGACGACAAATTTTGAACAGATGTGCACCCCCATACCTTGTGCTTGTACCCATCAAGCAAACAAATTATACGATGTTGAATTACAGCATATGGATTGGATGTTGATTGTAAAAGAAAAAGCCTTGAAATCGCATTAAGATAACATCAGTCTAAGGGTACCCGTTGCCAGCTGTTATATGCCCCAATAAAAGTATTAAAAAGCGTTGGTGATATTTTGATACTTGTGCAAAGCAATTGGCCTGTTTCACGTGACATAGAAAATCATTCCTGCTTTCACTCCCGGATTCCAATAGTGGTTTCGGTGATCGGTGATGGTAAGATTCGTCCTCTACATTGATTAACCCAATCGAAACCTATTTTTTCCCCATTCCCGCGGAACTGCGGCCTTACAAGACGTGAAACACGCCCATTACTCTTGTTGAAATTCAATAAAATTAAAGCATATTTATAAACTGTTTCAATATCTATATAGTTATGTAAAATATAGAAGGAGCACCCATCATAACTTAAGATTGCCTCTTACGAGAGCACTAGGAGCCAAGACAAATTTTACAATCGTCAACCTTTTTTTTTACACGGACAAATTTGTGGTTTAATTTTTTACTTGAACAATCCTTTTATATGGCACAGAAGCGTCGAAGACAGCTTTTGACCTGAACACCTAAACGTTTGTAAGATACGGTTGAACCAATTGAACTCTAAGGCCTCTAAATTCTCCAAATATCCAAGCCTGATTTCCGACAGGGCAAACGGAGCGCATGCCCAGGGCCCCCACTTCTAATTCTTCCCAAATTTGCAAAAAATAATAATATTAAGGAAGAGATGTGTCGGAACTATGGCACAATAAATACTACAATAAATATAATACAGTTAATTGAACCAAGTGCTGTTAAAATTTCAAAAGCAAGCCACTATAATTATTATATTCCTTGTTACTTGTATAAATAAAATGACCTGGTTATATGAATAAAAATTATGTACTGAAAATAGGGGTGATGCAATAACTTATGTATGCATTAAAAATGTGTCACATATGCCATTCTTACACGGATATTATTTATTTGAACAATTTAAAATTAAAAATAAATAACATTCCTATATATTAATATATCGTGAAGGGGCCCCCAAAACTTGCTTGTGCCCGGGGCCTCAAAAGTTGTAAGTCGCGCCCTGTCATATATAAGATGATTCTTAAAAAGTCAGAGCTATGATCTTTTAGGCTGTTAACATCACAATATACAATTTTTTAGATTTATTTTTACAGCCGGTAGTCTTTCCCTAACCCTATGAATCAACTGGGTAATATACTGACCATCTGGATAAATATACCCCACGGGATTTCACAATGACAAATAATGCCAACATATAAAAAGAATAGTGAAAAATTGAGCAAAAAGTAAGATTCTTAAAGAATAAAAAAAATTCTATCGCTCTGGGAATAGAAGTTCCATATTTTTTCTTTACCAGACTCAAAATGAAGTGCTCGAAAAACGAAAACAAATTCGTTTGCTAATTCATTCTTTTTCATCACGATAATAATTGCATTTTATTATTTTGTGTGTTCTTTGTTCGTTCAGCCATTTTCTTAAAATAAGATTTCCATTTGTTCGGTTTTCTATTTATGTGATCGTTCTAATATCTGTCTCAAATTAAAGTTAAAATAAAAAGAAATCTTTTGAAATTTTTTTGTGGGGGTTCTATTTGATATATTTTTTCTCTCGATTTAGTTTTTTAGAATGTAAAATGGAGTCTTGTTGCCATTTTAATGTTCTAAAAGCTTGTCATCTAGAAACCGTATGTCTTGTTTATGTCGGATGTTTTGTTTTTATTTGTGAAGAAGACAGTTTTAGTTTCACATAATCTTTCTTTTCTTCACGATTTAGTTGTCAGCTATGTTAAGTTGTTTTCACCCTTACGACAGAAAATGTTTATAATAAATGAAGTTCTTTAAAGTTGGTATTGTGTTTATAGTTGTTTGAAAAGAAAAACTTTTGAATAAAAGTTTTTTCTTTTAAACAGTAAGAAAAAAAAATTTATTTTTGTGGAATTATTTTAACTAATTAATTAAACACAACATTAGCTATTTTAAACTTTCAAAGCCCAAAACCCAATTATTAAAATTCAACTAACTATTTATTAAAAAAATTATGGAGACATCTCAAGACTTCCATGGTTGGAACATAATTTTCACGCCAAATAAGTAGCCAACTATCCAAAGTCGCGAAATAACAAACTCGCAAATAAATAATGTGATTTATTACTCAAAATAATGTCTTAATTTCGAATGCATGATTTTGACCACAAAGTGATCTTTATATTTTTGTTCCATGCGAAGGTCGGGTATTAAATTGCTAGAAAGAAATAAAACCCAAATTAAAATCTAGTAGAAGTTCTAGCGCTTATAGTTTTATCCTCTTTAGATCTACACACATCATTTACAATTTTTACTTAAATCTTCTGATATTTTCAAGTTGGCAATTTTTTAAAAATAACATTTTGAAAAATTGAAGGGTTAAGGGGATTATTTAAGTTTTTTTTATTTTCTTAAAATTATGAGTTTTACAAATGTTCTAAGACAAAATAATCTACTTTCAAATTTTGATTTGAATAACACCGTAAGCATCTTGCTGGAATATAACAGAAAAATAAAAGTATTTTTTTAAGACATCTAAATCTGTACCAAATATCGTGCAACATTAATATTATGCCTTTTTTTGTAAACCCGAATTTTTTTCCCTTCCAATTAGCATTTCATAATCCAAACAGTCCACCTTCTTCTTAAAACGATGGCTAAGTCCAAAAAACAACCGAAGCTTTCTTCCCATGCCTGACCTTTCGAAACCTTTCATACCAAATTAAGATCCGAAAAATAAAACTGTCTGCACCTATAAAAAAAAACCACAGTCTATTAAAAAGGTCGTAAAAAGGGAGGACACCAGAAATTGGGCGAAATACCACTCCCAGATAAAAGAAGACGATCCGTAATAATCTTATCTTTTTTAATTTTTCCTCAACGGAAATGTTTGCATGATTTCGCTGCCTACTCCATATGTGTAACGCTGATACAATAATTCATTCATTAATTGCTCGTTGATTGGTTGATTTGGAGAAAGAAGTTTTTGTGTTCTTAAAAAATAAGTTGGTTAAAGATGGAAAAAAGGTTAAGGTCTGAGGTGAAATGTTTAATTTTCTAGGAATATAAAGAATCAATCGTTGTTTTATGATAAGGAAATTGCTGCTTGGTTGTAAAAATGATGGTGATATAGGAAAAAAAAACTTGTGGTTTTGCGTTTTCTGTTTTATGAGGTCTGGATTTCTGAAATTCGACTTTGTTAGGCTATGACTTTGATTCATAAAATATATTGTGGTAAAGTTTCTTGACGCTGATGCATGTAGAATAGAGAATTTGCACATTTTTTTTTCTTGGTCTAAATCAATAAAGGATGTCATAAAGCCTACAAAAAGTGCATTTTTAAAATTTTCAGATGTTTAGTTTAGCTTTTATTTGACGTTAAAAAGGGCGCAGTTTCGGTTTCGTGATAAAACGGAAGTCACGTGTCATGACGTACTAACATCCTTTGGAGAAAAACGGCCACCGTGTGGCCGTAGCGAAAAACACTGGAAGAGCCCACTCGTTTGTTCTTTTACAAGGTGTTTTTCAACATTTCAAATTTGTGCAAAGTAATAATATTGAAATAATAAAGTCTTGTATTATCTGCAGATATAAAAGTATCCATAAATTAAGAATAAGCTTATTGTTGGTGGCGATGTATGTAAACGAATGTAATCGCAAGTTATTATGTAACAATATTCTGTCAAATTAGAGAAAAACGACGTTTAAAAATATGATGGAAAAATATCACAATATATAAAATTAATTACTTTAAAGAATTCAATTAAAATTAAATATCGCTAATTAAAAGTTTATTCTAATAATATTTCTGACAGCTTTTTTTTAAAAAAATAATTTCCAAAATGAATATAGATAAAGGAATTATTGGGGTTATGAATATAATAGCAAAAAAATTATATTTTGACAAACTAAATAGCAAAACCTTAGATCTTAAAATAAACGTGGGCTCTGAAACAAGTTAATAAGCTTTTTGCTCAAATGCATGTTCTGCCAGTGCATTTCTTATTAGATTAAGATTTACTAAGTGAAATTTAACAATGTAGTTTATTTAATGCATATTAATAATTTATTTATGCAGTTTATTTAATTTTTCCAGCAACACCATTTCAAATTTGCAAAATATAATTTAAAATTAACCTTTAAACTAACAACAGACTGCCCTCCTTCCCCCAGGATAGTGTTTTTATGGCAAAAGGATTCATATTATAATGCAAATGGAAAAAAAAAACGTAATGAAAGGAATTTAGTTAGACTTCTGAACAGAATAAGAATAGTCTACCATAAGTGTTCAAAAATAAATAACAAATAAAAAAAATACCAAGTAACTTTTGAGCTATTTACTTCCATACCCACTCAAGTACGGTTTAATATAAACATTTAAACTAAAAATACCATTTTTTAACTGCAAAAGTTGTATAAGGTTCCTTTTTCAGGGTTTGAATTTAAAGCGTTTCAATACATACAGAAACATTTAGGGCTAAAGCTAAATTAATGTCCTACTTTTAATTATGTTTATTTAAAAAAAAATTTGACAAAAAGTATTTAAACTTCAACAATATTTTATTTTGGCCAAATTTAAAGATTTAAAATTATTTTTTTAAAAATTCTTTTCAGGTAAAAATGACAGATAAATTTTTTAATATAAATTTGACCAGCCGTATTTGCTAATTATTTTAATAATTATGTCAAATCTATGAAAAATAATTTTTGGTGGTTTGTTTAAAATAACTAAAAACTGATATCATACAAGCATGTATTAACACAACTAAATAACAGTTTAAATTTTATACATTATTCTGCGAAATCCGACTCCAACTTTTCATTTATCAAAAAGGAACATATTTCAAAGAATGCAATCATTTGAAATGAAAGGTATAAATCCGCAAAATGTTTTCTTGGCCCTAACTATCTTTTTAATATAAATGGAACATGCACTACTGCAATTAATTATTTAACATTCCTGTTTAAAACGAAGACTCTCCCCTAATCCCCATACGCAAAGAAAACATTCGAAAATCAAGCTACGGCGAAAAAGAAAGGAGGTTATGACGTCACCAGCCGACACGCCCCGTTTTCTGCAGAAGAGCGTTTCCGGCGTTTTTCAAACATGAATAACTACAGAAATAATTGGGGAAAATTTTTGTAGGGGATATATTTGGACTCCAGAGACCTCAATCTACAATTGTAGCTACTTTAAAACAATGTTTAAGACTTGTGCAAATTCTCTATTAAATGCTCTTCATTATAGTTTTAGATTCCACTCTACTCTTATAAAGCAAAAAGTGGAAGCTTTCATAAAGGCTCTGTCTGTCACTCGATTTCATATCCCAAGCTACAAATGCTACAGATAAGTGTTGCAAGACAAAAATTTCAACGCAACGAAACTAGAAGTGATTTAAAATTATATAAAATAGCATTCAATGTTTAATATAGAATTAAATGCTGTGTTTTGTGCTGTTTTTCCCCCGGTGAGCAAAATTGTTCTTTTGAAGCGTTCTAAATGATAGATTCGGCTACAAACATATTTTACTAATATACTTGGGCATTAATCCGTTAAGGGACTTACTTTTCTAACAATGCATATAAAAAGCGATCATAAGTATTATTGTTTTTTTTAATTCATCAAACAACTTTTATATTCAAAGAAGTTCTGATAGATAACGCTCAGTTCGCAAATAATGTATGGTCACAAATTCTCGAAACTCAACCGTAATTCACCGACGTTCTGCCCTTGTGACACCACATCCGTAACTTAGTCCAAAAACCAACTATTTACCCTACCACCCCCGACCTCCAAAAACAACTCTTTACTTTTCCAGACAGACAAAAACCGCAAAAAGACAGACCTTCTAAAATCCATTCCACCAACAATACCTAAAGAAACGGAACCAAAACAATAATAACCATCATCGCAAAGAAACGAGGTACCATTCATGGAAAAAAACAACGCACTTGTGACTCATGATAATTCAAGAAGAGAGCCGCACCTTTGCTTGCGCCACCCCCTCTTGGAAGTTATTTCTCTCTACCCCCCTTCCCCCTAAACTCTATAGACAATAGAGTAATGTTTGTGGAAGAGTGGCCTATAGTATAAATGAAGAGCTTAGTGGTTGAACGTGCTAAGTGACATTTTTGAAAAAAAAAAATGAAATTTTTGTGTTAATGAACATGTTATACCCTCCTTTGAACGATAACAAGTTTCCACGTTTTCATAAACTTAAAGTATATATTTTAAAACCGTTTTTAGCAGATTTAGGTGCAAAAAAATACCCTTTAAAGCTCATTTTTCACGTTTTCACCTTTTTGTCACTTAGCACGTTCTTTCAACTAAGCTCTTCAAACCCAACGATCCAACTTCGACTATTAAGTTAACCTGTAACCAAAAAGAAAGGGCTTGACCATGATCAGTTGTTAGTTACACACAATGCTTGAATTAGAACTTTTGGGGCCAAGGGTACGAGCAAGTTTGGGGGCCCTCACTACAAACTTTATTAATCCACGATTTTTCATTTTAAAAATTTGTACAAAAAATAACCGTTCACAATTTTTTAAATATACACTTATAAGCATTACTTTTTTGCAGATTTTTGTAATACAAACATAAGATAGGACATGAGAGAACCCATCATATCTTTAAAATACATAATTTTTATTCACATGGCCAGAACATAATTTAGAATAATTCCGAGGGATATAATAATTATAGTGGCTCGCTTTTGAAAAAATTGTGACACTTTGTTTAATTTTATTATATTTATTAATAATTTGTCCAATAACTAAAAAATTTGGTACTTTTTTTTATCAATATTGTCGGGGCAATTCGGGAGCCCCCTTGAAGTGGGGTCCTTCGCATGTGGCTGGTTTGCCCTGTCGGAAATCAGGCTCAGGTTACAAAAATACCTGATAATTTCGAGGGCCCATTTCTGAATAATATTGTCTAATCGGAAACGGGTCAAAAGTACTAAAATATTCTAAATTCAAAGATCAAGCAAATGCAGCAAATCTCTAAATGATCTGTATAGCAGTCGGAACAAAGCAAGCAGATCTTTTAATTTTTCTGTAATAAATTCAATTAAAAAGCTAAACTTCGAACAAGTCTCCTGCAAATTCTATTTTTAGACCTAGCATAGTAAGGTAAGACCTACTATCGATTGAAAAAAATTCATTAATTGATCTTCATAAAGTTGGAATACAACAAGCAGATCCTTAAATGCTTCTCTAGCCAAACCCAATGTGGAAATCGAACAATCCATCAAACAATTCTCTTAAAAAAGCTATTTTTTTAAAAAAGATAATTGATTTTTAGATATTTTTTAAAGATAATCATCAAAAAACTAATTTTTTAAACAATACGCCACTTTTCTGCGCACTAAGCGATATTTAAGGGGGGGGGGGGGTGCATTCGAAAAGTCCTTCCCAGCCCAAGAGAGATCGTCCTTACGCCCTAAAGGTATCGTATGAAGATCCTGCTAAGAATGCGGCTTTCATCCACCCCGAACGGAACTTTACCAGGTTACAGGTGTCATTAAGGTAGCCAATGGTTCTGGGTTGGCGTGCTTGGCGGTATAGCGCTGTTTTTGTGGTGTGTTTTATTATTTTTTTTTACTTTTAGTTTGAATTATCATCGTGTTAGAGCTACACGAGGGCTATTGGTGACGGGCGTCGTAATTTAGAACCAGTCAGGTGACGAGCCGACACCTGTATAGGCACCCAACGCAACCGTTAAGGGCGACATCGTAAGCAGCGTCGGGACTTTGGAGCATATTTAACGTGCACTCCCTCTACACGGGGTATTATTAGTCGGACATTTTTGGCTGCACGGGCCGTTTACAGGTCGGCAGTTATTTTTTCGTTGCCCGGACCCGAATCTGGGACCTTCCACATGGAAGGCAAACACCTTAACCGACCGGGCTTCCCAGCCCCTGTGACTTATTACTTATTAAATTTGGGAGTTTAGATTGTGGTTGGTTAGAATAACGATGGTGAAGACTTGTAACTGACCCTAACAGTTTTTTTTTATCAACGAAGTAGAAGATATTTCCAATTATTCGATATTATTTGTTATTAACTAAAGTAGAATATAGTGCTTTAAATTTTTCCATGTTATTTTGTTTTGAACAAAGTAGAATATAACAAAATAAAGTGAAAGAATTTGTTTTACACAAAGTAATGAGTTACGTTTAATTTAGATAAACAGATCAATAAAGAAACAATTTTATTTTATACCAGAAAGTTTAGTTTAGTTTGAATTGAGCTACACGAGGGCTATTGGTATACCAGAAAGTAGAAGGAAACATTCAATATTTCGTTATAAAAAAACAAGTAATTTAATTCTTCATTTTAAAAGGAAAAAGTGTACAACATTAATAATTTTGTCGCAAACATATTAAGAAAGATCTCTTACAGTTTGTTAATTTATGTATTCGCTTTTTTAAAATTTTTTTATTCCCTTTGTTTGCATTGTTAAGGAATATAAACTAATTTATGTGAATACTAAGCTTTTCTCTGTTTGTAATAATAATTATTTTTTGCATTTAGGAAATAAAATAACAGCTCCACATATTTTTGGCTAATACTCATACCACCTGACATTCAATCGCCAACCCAAAACCCGCCAAAAAATCTCGGCAAACCTTCGCATATCTTGAATAACGAAAAGAAACCGAAAACGCATCGCACAATGGGACATGGGAGGGTGCAGCGCATAAAAAAAAGAATAAAAAAATGTACGATACACCTCCGCCTTCGGGTGGGGGCAGCCTGGGAAAAACGCAAACGAAAACAGCAAGGAAACAACTCAACTCCCATCCCTTCATCATCTGGCAGTAAACAGGCTCCCCTATAATTTTCCGTTTAAGAACCGAGTAAAAATACTGCGCCCCGATTACTGTAATTACTGGCTCGGGCGTGTGTGTTGTGCCAAGCGAAAATTATCCAGCGCCTTCGGCGAAAATGAGAATAATTGATTATCGTCTGCTTTTAAAATCGTCTGAGATTATTTTTAAAAAAAATTCATTGTTCTATGTGAATCAAAAGGATTTAAATAAATGATTCGAATAAAAATGGGTAGTGTGGTTAGGTGTTTTTTTTTGTGAAATAATAAAAGAGTATTATTATTATATTTAAAGATTATTGTTTTGTGGGAATTTTCTATTTTTTTGGTTTTGGAGAAGATTTGGTTTGTGGAATTCCGCTGAATGAAAATTCCTTTTTTGTTGTGGTTAAAAAAAAAGAGTTTAAGAGATTTTTCTCCCTCTCAGTAATTTGGATTGGGTGGTGTTTATTGTAGACAGGATGAGAAAATCGTGATCTCGAAAACAAGCCACAAATTGCTATATGAATCAGTCATCTTTAAAATAATTGTTTCTTAAAATGCTAATGTAAAGATATTTCGGGCCAACAATAAAATTAAAAAACTGCATTAAATTACCGGTTATACAAATATGCGTTAAATTTCTCATACTTATAGTACAGTAAATAAGTGAAATGTACACTACTCAAAACAATTAGGGGAGCACTTTGAGTACTTTTTTTTACCTTTTCGGTTCCAAATTCTTTTTTTTTATTATAAAAATCTAAAATTTGTGAAATAGATTCATTATGCATCCAGAATGAAATGGTAAAAAAACAGGGAAAAAATCTTAATTTTTGAACTAAAATTTAAGGGGGAAAATAATGGAATCATAATTTTTGAATAAATTATACTATAATTTTTTCAATACTTAACTTGAAAAAAAAAGATAAAATCAATTTTTAAACATCTAAGTATGCAAGCGTGAAGAATTTAGGGTCAATTTATTGCATAAAATGTTTTGGGAGTGAATTGTATTTTACCATGTTTTTCATATTTTCGTTTAATTAAAACAATCATTATTTAATTCTTCAAAAGACAAGATTCTTCCATCTAACGATAAATAAGTGCGAGCTCAACTTAGTAAGAAAAAAAAAAATCAGAAGCTGATGATACCAAATTGAATCATTGGGGGTGAAAGAGTTTAAACCATGCGTTCCCCTAATTGTTGTGAACCATAGAGTTTTGTGAACAGTGTATTTTAATTCGAATTAAAAAATATAATTTAAATTACTTAAAATTTATTTCTGAATCTTTTTTTCAACGGGGCTGCTTTATTGGCGGCTAAGCCTTTGCAGACTCGGCATTTATTTGTGGCACCCTCTGGGCGGCTCCCGCTATTAATTTTGACGCTCAGATGACAATGAATCTGAGCTCTCTGTGAATGTTAAAGTATGCTGAGATTTTTTTAAATCATAAATTATTAAAAATAAATAAAGTTTTTATTTAAAAATCTTACACACAATATAGAAACTTTGAATTAGAACTAAATTAAAATATTTTGAGAGTAATTGAATATAAATGATATACGTTCCTATATGTATTCAATTTTAATATTTTGAGCAAATATTAAAAAAGTTATTTTACTCTATAAATTTATAACTTTCAGTTGTAATATTTTTTTTAAATAAAATCTTATTTGACGTTTCGTGTAATTTTACTTTAAACAAATATTTTTAATTATAAAAAAATAGATTGAAGAAATGAACAAAAAAAAAATTAAATAATTTGAACCAAGAAAGACATTTCAATATTTTATTTATTTTTTAATCAACTCTTATATAGCTCCCTTAATTTTCAATTAACTCTTGTTTTCACTGGAACTACTGCATTAACTTTATCACAAGTTTAACAAAAACAATATTTTTTGCTTTTATGTTACATTTTAAAGTTCTAGTTTAAACTCCATTGTCAAAAGTCCTAAGCAATTTATCACGAATTAAAAAAAATATATTGAAAAAACTATTTTTTTTTAGAATCCTAACTCTGTTACTAATTACAACCAGTAATTAGTTTTCATTAACAAGATCTTTACGACTTCACTTGCTAAAGTTATATGCATATTTATTTAATTCCAGTGAATTTCAAACACTCATTAAAAATAATCGCCAGTAGCATAATTAAAAAAATAACTTATTTCATAAATCAAATTTTAAATTGCTAGTAACTATCCGATCAAATTTTTACTTTGCTGATGAACTTTAATGAGAAAAATAAAAACATTTAACTTATTAAGAAGCAAATACAGATTTATGATTACAAACTTCAAAATATTTTTTTTTTGTGTGTTTTTAAAAAAATGTCATTTGTGTTATTAATCTGCTTTATTTTGTAGCAATTAAATGCATTTTCTTAATTATTTCAGAGCGAATGATTTTTTTTTCAATTACTAAAAATAATTTATTTTCTACTCCGTTAAATTAATCTTTAATGTTTTTTCTTCGATAAGACGAAACAATTAGGACGAGTTTTTTTCTTGAATTAAAATTTAAACATCAGTTAAATTCTATGCTGCTTATACTAAGTGAACCGTAAATTATCTACATTAACACAGCATCAAAGAACTCTGGTTTTTGGATAAATATTTGAGAAACTAACATATGTGGTTAAAACATTTAGAGTATTTTGTGTAATAAGCGGGAATACTTATTGAAAGAGATGGGTTTTAGAATTTTAGATTGGGGGAAATAATTTAATTTGGTTTTGGAAATAATAAGATAGAAAAAAACCCAGTTTATTTCGAAATCTTTCAATTACTAGATTCCGTAATGTATTTCTTTTGATCAAGTAAAAAGTTGAAAATTTAATGACTTGTAAGCGTTTTTGGTTTGTTTAGGTCCTTAAAAATGTATGGCAAATTTAAATATTCACACACTAATGAATTTAAATTTAGCGAACTAGAAAAACATATTCTTACAAAATGTATTTTAAAAAATCCAATTAATATTTTCTTTCTTTTAATATTTTATATTATAATATGGCAGTTCTAAGCCAATAGATTTTTAATAGTATGGCTATCATAGAGAAGGAACAGGACTAGAGGCGAAGTAACTCTTTTTCGAAGGCGCTAAAAATAAACATTTGTTTTGTGTGTGTCCATCACGTGATTTTAAAGCTTTTTTCAATAGAATTTTCACAAATTGCCTTAAACAAAAATATTTTAGTTTATTTCGATATTAACTCATTGGCAAAAAAAAATTCAATGCAAAAAGTAAACTTCATGTTAAAGTTTACTTTTCTATATCGTCGGTCAAATGACAGAACCACGAATGTGCAAATTCTAGGGATTGGCGGTTTTTAATAAAGGTGGGTTTATCAGTACCCACTTTTCGATCCCTGTGGTTATTCACATTCGTTGTTTTGTCGTTTGACCGATAATATAATATACTATTAAATTTAACAATTCAAAAACTATTATAAAAAGTAATTCAGTTTATGAAAAGATTTTTTCTGTGAAAAAGAAAATCAAGAATGAAACAAAACTTCTTATTTGTTGAGGTTATATAATTATAAATTATGTCTTTTTTATTATTTTAATTTTAAACTGTGTCATAGACCTTTGGACCACCCTGCTTTTCTAAAACACGCTTATTAAAAACGCATAAATTAAATTCATTATATTTTGTAGCTGCAATTATTTATTTAATATTTCAAAAGACAACAATAACGCCAATCTTTTTTCAATCCATTATAATTTTAAAACGGAACTGTAATTTCTCTTCAACTCTGAAATAAAATGAAATGAGATGATGAGACAGCGAACCGGTTGCCATTCCAAATATATGAAATAAAAGCATTATCTTTCCACAAATGGGCGATTCAGTTGGTGATATTAGATTGCGTAGAGATTTTTTTTATTTTTTAAGTGTTTGAAGAAAATGGATTGCTGACCTCTGCTTTTAAATTGACTTTTTTTTGTTTTTAAATATAATATAAAATTTAAAAAATAATTATTTGGTGCCTTATATAGGCTTGGTATTTTAAAAACGTAAAGTTTAGGCATGGTCCTTACATATGCATTCTTATTTTTTTATGCCATAGTAAAGATTTTTTTCAAAACAAGTTCCAGAAACACCAAATGTAGTATCGACTGACCAAACAAAAGTACGAGACTATTCATTAATTATACTTGAAAAATGTATTGTTAAGTGAAATCTCATTTTAGTTACGTACTAAAAATAAAATAAAGAAGTATCTACGAATAAAGTTTTACGAATAAAGTTTAGTATGAAAACTGCATAATATAAGCTTACATTTCAACAATAATCTAATAATAAATCATTTATCAATCTATATATAAAAGGCAAAGGACTGACTGACTCACGCATCAACGCCTAGCCAAAACTACTGGAGGTAGAGCTACCAAATTTTAGGAAAATATTCTTTTTATATCGTAGGCGTCATTTTAGAAGCGATTTTTCGAAATTCGAACCCGAACGGGTGTAGGAAGGTTTATAATAACAATGCAGTTATTATAAATAGAAGTTTTCTTAAAATAAATGAAGCAATAGTTTGTGAATAATAGTTTTCAAGTTCTAATGCAAATAAACTTATATATATGTATTAAATATACGAAAAATGTGCCCAAAATTGTTCGAAAAATTAAATTTAAATAAGTAAAAAAAAGCTTAATTAAATTTAAATAAGTAAAAAAAGCTTAATTAAATTTAAATCAGTAAAAAAAGCTTAATTAAATTTAAATAAGTAAAAAAAAGCTTAATTAAATTTAAATAAGTAAAAAAAAGCTTAATTAAATTTGATTAAGTAGGTACGAGAAACAATTATTAGTGATTTTCACTTATTAAAATAAAAACCATAAAGTATACATTCAGCATAATGTGAATTTAATTAATTTTTTTTTATACATTTAAGCTACATTAGGTGATAAAATAAAGTTTTAGATGCAAAAAATAAAAACCAATTTATGAATAAGATTGTATTATTTCTAAACAGGATCTAAAAGTTTAAATTTGAAGTGAGATTTTAATTATATTCAATAAAAATAATGCACAAAATAAGCTTTTTGTACTAATAATTGTATTCAAAATATCACTCTTAAACCGAGCGTTTTACTCAGTCTGATTATTTACACTCTTTCGCGAAAAGCACTTCCCTATAGGAGTGGATTTCACTCTTTTGCGGAGTGGTAAAGAATAAAGAACAATTGCGTCTACACTCTAAAACGAGCGGTTTTAACTCAGTCTGAGTTAATTTCCACTCATTTCCGGTGCCGAAAATGCACTTCCCTTATAGGAGTGGATTTCACTCTTTTGTTTTAAGAGTGTATGTACCGTAATACTTAATATAATTTTTTTTGTATTACTACAAAGACATAAATTACTGATTGTTTTTTTAAAGACATCACGCGAAGTCGATATGTCAATACATACAAAGTCGTTTACGTCAATATTATACTTGAAACCGATAACATATTCATGAGTGAAAAAACCAGATAAACTCATTAAACATTTAAAACAATTTTCCAGGTTTAATCGAATTTATCGAAAAGTTAATATTTATATTTTCTTGCCCATTTTTAATAGCCAAAAATTTAGAACAGCTCATATTGGTTTTTCAGTCAGTTCCAGTGATTAATTAGCCTGAGTATAACGCGTAGCCATGTTTCAAGGGAAAAATTAATTTTGAACCATGGGCCAAATATTTTTTTTATTTTATTTTTTAACTATATTTTCTTTATGCTTTCGTCCCTAAACTCGAGCCTTTGGATTACACTTTAGTTATTATGATGGAAGGTAAAACCGAATATTTTTTTTAATGAAGGACATTAATCGAATATTTTTAATCGAATATTTTTTTTATGAATCGTTTTCTCTTTTCGAGTTCGTTTAACGTCGTTTAAAAAGAAGGAAAAAGTAAAGATGGACGCTGCTTTTTGTTGATGGCCCTCAGCGGTACTTTTTGTTTAACTCAATCAAACTTGTAGCAATCAGTCAAAGTCAAAATTCAATCAGGCCTTATAGTAGGAAAAGAAAATATAAATTTTTTAAATTAATCAAATTCGATGTACTTTAATATGTTCGAAACTTTGTTGTTTTTGAAAAATAAATGTTTAAAAAAAATACAAGATTATCCTTTCTAAAAATAGTTAAATATATAGTTAAAAATATAGAAAATTGATAGTTAACCGAAACCTTTTTTTTTAAAAAAATTTAGTTTACGGAAAGTTTTTAAATCGTTTTAAAGCGTTCGAAACTTTGTTTTTGAAAAAAAAAATATTGAAAAATACAAGATTCCTCTTCCCATTATATAGTTAAAAATTTATAAAATTGATAGTTTAAAGAGTGAGAAACATATTTTTATAAAATGTTGATAAATAAATGAGAATTTTTAATTGCTTGTTACATCTTAGATTTTTAAGGATCAGTTGACTAGATTGCTCAGTGATTAATTCTCGACTGTGAAACCATCATAAGTTTAATAAATCCTATTTTATTTCGTTAGTTTTTTTTTAAAAACTATGAAAAATAAAACGGGACTATTGCACAATTCCACTTCTTTAACTATAGGTAGTTCAATAACAAACTAAACTGTACTGGGAAATTCAGTACGTCTAGTCATCCTAAGTAGATTTTATTCTTAATTATTCGCATAAAAAAGAGAACCTTAAAAGTGAAATTTTATTTAAAAAAACGACATTTGTCTGTTTTTTCGATGGTAAATTACTATATCATTATATGCAAATCTGGTTATCATAGCACCCAATTAAATTTTAAAATGTTTAACTTATACTTAAATCTAACAACGATTGTCTAATGCCAATGACCCCGAAATGTAGATATTTGTATTTTCTAACTAGTAACAAAGTTTATCTTGCAAAAAATGCAATTTTATGTAAGGAAAATAGTTATTTTCCTCCAAAAAAGATGCGTCGCTCCCGCCCAGGATATTAACTCAATTTCCTTGTTCTTTGAATGGAAAAAGTCAGGCACCAAACTGCCACTTTTTTGACTGTAAAGAAAAATTCCGTTTTAACGTTTACTTCCATTACCAAGCAGATGTTCTTGGACTATATAAATTCGAGACATATTTCACAGGTAAATAAAAGCTATGAACATCATGGTCATGTTATTTTCGCAAAATGTCTCTTAGGGGTATATACCAATTTAATATTAGATGACATTAAAGTTAGTTTAGAAATCGTTTCTTTAGATGGATTAGGATTCATTGTTTCTGATTCATCTCTTTTAAAGATACATTTTAAGTTAGATGCGAGTTTAATAAAGATTTCATAAATTAAAGAATTGGGGTATTGCCCTTTTTGAATTTCTAATATTTGTTTTAAATGCAAAATTTCTAATAAATGTACTGCAGAAAAAACTTTATTTGCAAAACCTCCGATATCTGCTTGACCTTATTCCTACATAATTTTTTTGAAAATTAATCAATCAGATGCTTCGGTATCAGTTTAGCTTAGTTTAGTTTGAATTATCGTCGCACTAGAGCTAAACGAGGGCTATTGGCGAGGGGCGTCTTAATTTGGAACCACAGCTTCGGTATTAGTATTTTTATAAATCTTGAACATTGCTTATAAAGCACAAATGTTAGAGTATTACTTTGACAAGTTTTGCGACTTCGAAAATAAAGCATTAGGATTGTGAACCCTCTAAAATGCAATGGAAGGCAATGTAAGCATGCGTGAAACACTATTAAACAAACAAATTATTCAAATACATTTTGTCAATTATGCTAAACTATATTTTAACTAATCACAAAAAAAACCTAATATATCTATTTTTCGTATTTTCCGTCTGTTATTTTTCATTCAGTATATTTTGATTTGAGATATTATATTTAAATTAGTATGAACTTACAATTAATATCCCAAATCACATTCTAAAAATAAACCTCTGTACCCATGAATCTTATACTATCTTTCTCATATTATTCAGAAAAAATAAAATAGTCTAAGGTAAAAGATTCAATTCTATTTTTATATTTTATATATATTTAAATATAGTATTGAAACTTTTACAATTATATATCCCCAAAATCACATTCTTAAAAAATAAACCTCTGGTACCCTAATGATATCTTATCTATCTTCCTCATTTATATTTCAGTAAAAAAATACAAATACTAATAGTCTAAATAAGATAACTTTCATATTTATATTTCTTTATTATTAAATATAGTATTGAAACTTAAATTATATATCCCAAATACATTCTTAAAAATAAAACCCTTGTACCCTAATGAATAATTTATACTATCTTTTCCCCATTGATATATTCAGTAAAAAAATGCAAATAAGTCTATAAGTCGTAAATAAAGATCACTTTCTATATTTTATATTTTCTTAATTAAATATAGTATTGAAACTTTCAATTATATATCCAAAATCACATTTAAAAAATAAACCTTTTGGTACCCTAATGAATAATTCTTATACTTCTTTTCCCCATTGATATATTCAGTAAAAAATACAAATAAGTCTAATAAGTCGTAAATAAAGATTCAACTTTCTTTTGCGATTCTATGAAAGTAATTTTCTAAGTCTAGAAGAAATGTCATGTTTATTTAATGAGCAGATTATTATAAATCGGCATTTGTTTTTGACGTCAATTGTACTTGGCTCTGTTGTTTGTAAAGATTAATAAATTTTGAAGAAATTTCTATACTCTTTTTCTAAAAGTTTGTCTCAGGAGGATTGTTTCAAAAATGCTTTGAAGTAATACCTAAGATTTACGTGCTTGTAAAAGAAATTTAATGAATTATTTGTTATTTTAAACATTTGTCTCCAAAAGTTTGGGTTTAGTCTGATTTTTCTGCTATTGAAATTTTTTTAAATAAAAAGTAAGGAGTTCTAATTAAAATAAAATAATTTGTTTTGTAAATTTCGTTGCTAATAACTTATTTTAAAATGTTCTATGTATAAACATAAATTTTATTAGTTAAAACCCTAGAGACCATGTGCTTAATTACATAGATTTAGCTATGCATTTCATAGATTTTGCAAATTGTTTTATTGAAATTATTTGGTTAATTTTATAAATTTATTAATAATTGTTCTATGTTTCAATTCTTATTTTTTGGCACAGGAGGTTATGAACCTATAAGTTGCTTAATTAAACTTACGCAATTTAATTTTATATAACAAGAAAATTGAAACTCTTATTAACTTCAACCAGCCAAGGATTAATTAGAAATCAATTAAAAACCATAATTAGACGAATCAACTCTAAAATTCGAACTAAAAAAATCTACTTCTTTAAAAAAAGAAGGAAAGCTTCTCATCAATCGAACTCATTGTAATCGAATAAATTATAAATAAAAAAAAAGCCCCTCCAATTAATTCTCTCTTATCAAAGAACAAAAAAAAAAAGAAAATACATCAATCAGCCAAATCATAAGTAAAAAAAAAGTCTGACATGTCACCCTTTCTAAACGATTACCAGGGAAAAATTCCCATCATTATTCTAAGACCTGATTACCTGTCACTCGCCCAAATCCAATATGTATTTGACAGGCACCGGCGGAAGAATATAGTTCCTATTTTGGTATGATGAAGAAAAATTGTTACTCGTATATCCCTCATTGTCTTTCGTTATAAGAAGTAGATACAAGATAATACAGAGTTTCTTTCTGGGAATTAAATGCGATGTTTCACAGTGTCTATCATACTTTTTTTTTTACAAAAATCTTTCAAGTAAATTTACAGAGAAAGTAAACATGGAAGATATATTAAAATATGTTCTACTAGAAATATATTTTGTTAATATGTGTATAAGTGAAACATATATTTAGTACATTAATGATTATTTGAGCATTACGGACCACATCCATTATGAAACACAAGAAAAAATACGGATTCATACCAATTTGTTTTTAAGTATGAATTACCTTATAAATTAGTTTTATTTAAAATGTTAAAAATAGATATAGGTTTTAAAACAAGTTTTTATGTATGCAGAATTTCAAAAGTAAAACTCGTTCGTGAATAATTACCAATTTAAGAAATTTCGTGACAAATAGTTTTTAATTTCGTTACAATTGGCGCCACTCAACTTAAGTTCTAAACTAATATTAATTTATTTAATTAATTTAAATTAAGGAATATTTACTCGTCGATAAAAATTAGATTGAGTCTAACTAAGAATTTGAGAGAAATTAAAAATAAACTAATTAAATTAAGGACGAACACATATTTTCACATGTTTGAAATTCTTTGGCTGTCTTGTTCTAATCTAAAGCCCAACAAAAGAGCAAAAGCAAACGATATTTTTTAATTCTTGTGGTTTCATTTTCCTTTTAACAGATCCACATATTTTGTTGCCAAGGTTTTCACCAAGCCTATTTTCTTTTGCCGATATCGTCGACTTTTCCCTTCTTTAGGAAATATATTATTATTATTTGTTTTATTTATTATTCCTTTTCTTCTTGTGTGTATCCGAAACAGGTATTAATGGACATTCTAAACGATATTCTTTCTTCTCTCTTGGAACTTTTGGCGGGAAGATTAATACCCGCCATTTTTGTAGGTTTATTGTTTCGAGTATAGGATTGTGGAAAAGTTTTTTTTTTGTGTTTGGTTGTAACAAGAAAAGAAAGTCAGGAATAGCAGTATTCAGTTGTGTGAAAATAGTCTGTATTATTGTGCGTTGATAGCTTTCTTTTTACTCTGCAGCATTTCTATTAGTGTAAAGATTTCACGAAGATAGTAATGTAACATTTTTTTTTGTAGAAGTTTGTTAAAAAAACATTTAAAAGAAGTATTTCCGGATTGTTGGTAATGCATATACTTAAATAATCTCATTACAACAATTCACTATCATAAGTAGTCTTTCATAGCAATATCAATATTGCAGTCCCTGGACAAATTATTAGACGCACTGAATTTTTTTAAAGTATTTTTATGTTTCTTAAGAGTTTTTATGCAATAATGGTATATTTAAACTACAATATTATTGATTTTTATTTAAAAGTATTGTTGTAGACTACATATTTGTATTTATTTTTAACATATGGCAACACTGTGTTGACAAAGTGATACAGTAGTCCAGCTTCTAGAAAAGATTATTTATGTGTGGAATCATCATCCTCAAATGCAGGAGACAGTACAGTATTGCATTGCTAGCATGCCGCGCAGAATTAAAGCTGTGATAGCGGCTAAAGGTGGCTCAACTAAATATTGACTTCTACTAACATTAATTTTACTTTTCTCTGAAACTCAATAAACGTATGTTTTTCTAAATTAGCGCTGTTTTATTTGTCAAATAAATCGGTAATTGATTGGATAATCTAAAAATAAAAAACAAATCAATTTAAAACAATAAAACGGTACAATATCACCCGGTAATTAATATTTTACATGAAATCTTGCAGTGCGTTTAATAATTTGTCCAGGGACTGTATTTAAAACAAGAAGTTCTAAAAGAACTAGAATAGCCTACTTCCCCCTTTTTTCCTTTTATTTTAATACTCATCGAAATTCGTATAGGGGCAATTTAATATGTGACGGAATGACATATTGAATCGTAGAATTTAAGTAAAACAATTACCACGAAGCTATTTTTAAAGGAAAATTGGTTTTTCAGTTTATATATTATTGTTAACGATTAAAAGATAAAAAAAATAGTTGAAATTTTTTTAAAAAGTATTTTATTATTTCATTTTTGACTAACTTCTTTTTGTGTGACGGAATGACATTTTTGCAACCACGATTGCATCCTGGTACTTAAAAATAGAAACTTCTGTGAATTAACAATACATTGAGTTTTTAAACTAATGCATATATTAAAAAAGCTACACAAGCTAGGTAAAATTTTAATTTAGAGCTACCTACCTGTAATATGGTTCAAGTTATTAACTGTCATTTGACGTGACGGAATGACCGTGACGGAATGACTAAAAGTTTCATAAACCTATATTAAATCAAAAGTGTGTAAAGTAATAAATTTAATAATTTTTTATTATCTAGAATAATCATAAGATATTAAATATTACATTATATATATTTATTCACAAATGAAATTGTTGAAAAGCTGGCTGAATTTGCAGAGCCAACTAATCTTTTTCGTCCACTAGGCATCGATCTTATTTTTCGGGAAATATGAATACATGTCCTTTATCGTCCTGCTTTCTTAAACCATAATTTGAAAACTTGGAATATATTTTTACACTTAATTTGTAAAAATTACAAAAAATTTCAATTTTTTTTATTTTATCAAAGTTGACATTTTTATTTAATTGCCCATAGTACGGATTGGCAGACTGACGAAAAAAAGTATCAAAGTATATGATGTTCTACCTTTATATTATATATTTTTTAATTGGACTGCTATGACTTAGTTAAAACAGACCGTCATAAGGCAGACAAAAAACTTACAGACCGACAAAGCATAAAAGATTAGTCTCTGATGTCAGATCATTCTAATAAAAAAAATTAAATCAGACAGAACAGATTTTGGAAAGGAGTACGAACCTTTCGGAGGGCAGGGCGGACAGACGGAAATCACCACCAAGATCTACCCCACTTTTTAACAATTCTTTTAAATTAAAAAAAAGGGGAAGTACACTCTTAAAACAAAAGAGTGAAATTCACTCCTATAGGAGAAGTGCTTTTTCGGCACGGAAAGGAGTGGAAATTAACTCAGACCGCTCGTTTGTTTTAAGAGTGTAGGCTAAAATGGAACAATGTGTCACTGAACCCCGCTTTAAAAAAAATTAATCCAATTTATTGGCAATCAAAGAATCACATTGTGCTATATATTCCAAAATGATTTATATAGCTAAATAACTTTTCTTTCAAATATTCATTTTGAATAAATAAAGTTTTACATGCGATTGTTGATGTGGCAGCAGCGATTTAAATGAATAAAAATTGATTTGAATGCTAGTGTTAAGGGACAGATCGTCAACAGGCGGGTAGACAGATGTCCGACCGGACGTACAGACTGGCAGACAAAAAGTATAAAAGATACGTCTCCGAATTTGAAAGGAGTGAGGCGGGCGGACAGACGGAGTTTTCCAACATGAAAGTTAATGCGTACTTTTCCATTTAAAAAATCTTTCAAATTAAGAAAAGGAAAGTAGGGTAAAAAGGGGAGATGATCATTGCAACAACAGTACCGCCAACATATATTTAATTAAAAATATTGGATACATAAATATTAAAAATTAATAACCTGGAAAGCCTAAAATAAAATACCACGATAAAAAAATCAATAAGAAATATTACGGCAAAACAAATTTATAAATAATAAAAATCACTATTTAAATGTAATTAAATTTTCAAAAGAAAAAGATTTTTTTAAACTGCGAAATGTAATAAAAAACGGATAAACTCAAGGGAAAACATAATCATACAATTAAATAAAATGCACAAAAACATAAAATACTTTAAAAAAAAACGCGTTCAACGTTTTTTATAAATAATATAAAAATTGGATAAAATAAATTTACAACAATAGTAAATTATATCCCACAAATTATGTTATCTTGTATAAGCATAGAAAATTTTCAACAGCAATTTTCTGAAAAAAGAACTTACAAAGTTCAATTTTTTATATCTGTCATTTGCGCAAACAACCTTACGCTCATGAAATATTTATAAGATTTATTTTCTGGAAAAAATGAAAAGAACTTTTTCCTGTCATTCTTTATTCATTTTAAAACTTTTATCTTACGTGGGGAAATAAAGTCACAATTTTCCCTTTGATGTAGGGGAATATTTCCCTTTGAAGAATTTCATTTTCGTGAACTTTCAAACGAATCTGTTTTTCGTAGACAGAAAACGGAAATGCGATCTTCAGGAAATAGAATCGACATTTCAGGCTAAATTACATTAGAAGTTATAAAATTGTCCAAGAGACAAGTTTAGATTACGAAATCTATAATATGAAGTGTGACAATGAAATTTTTCTAAATTATATTTTAAGATTTTGGGCATTCTAATAAATAGTCATTAAAAAGTAAATTTTACATTACTAACAGATAAAAAACAAAAAGAATATAGTAAAAATTGATTTGAAACTGCTACAATTTTAATTATTCTAAAAATATTACCGGTTATAACTACGAATTATTGATCCTATCGATCAAAACGTCAAAAGTTTTTTATATACTTGTATCGCTCAATTCAAGAGCTTTCAAATCATTCATTGCATTTTAGCTTCCACACTACGTTTATAACGTAAAAAGTGGAAGGTATTATAATCGTTCAGTCCGTCTGTCCGTCACCCACTTTCATAGCCAAAAAAAAAAGCTACAGACAAGTACGATACGTAAAAAAATCAGGGCATTGAAATAAGATGACATGGAAAAGCTCAGAAAAAATTTGAATTCGAAGTACTTTAATTATTTAAAAAACTCATTTAAAAAGCACAAGAAGTAATTTTTATTAGAATTAATTTACCATTGCCATTCGCAACAATCATCCGAGAAACTTTAATTCTTCGAAATAATAAATTAAAAGAAATTTATTTTTGCGACAACAATCAGTTTGAAATGACGTCAAATATATTTCACTAAGGGATTATTTGTTTGTTGTTTATATGAAATGTTTTGGTTCTATTTAAAAGATAGGATTATTCTTTTAGATAATATTTTTTTTTTAAATTTAAATTAATTTTTGCAAACGATATTAATTATTGAAGAAATAATTCTTGAGTTTTCGAAATAAAATAAATGAAACTAGCCTCATTTAGCGTTTAAAGGTTTATAATAGAATTAATATTGTCTTTGGCGACTTTTTTCCTGTTTAACACAAATGTTGTACGGAAGCGGGCTGAGTGACTTCTGTTACAAACCTACTTGTTTATAATTTTCTTTGTGAGTTGTGTATTGTACAGTTATTGATACCACATTTATAAATTTCTCATTAATTTCTTGCGTATAGCCATAGTCACTGTGAACAATTTCAAAATAGATTTGTAGCAGAAACTCACTTAGAACTGTGACTTCCAATTTAGTTCCGAATTTCAATGACTTCTAATTTCAAAATGCGCTGAATTTTTTGACGTATTACTCTTCCTTGTAGCATTTTCAGTTAGCGCTATGAAAGTGGGTGATGAATAAAAGGTCGGATATAGCCTTCATATCAGCTTCCAATTTTTACGATATAAATGTAGTGTGGAAGCTAAAAACGGTCATTTTCAAATTTATATCCACCAATCGACTAGTTAAACATTTCTACTGCATTTCTGCCAATATACAATGAGCTCATGAAAAAAGTTCCCTGATTCAAAAAAGTTTGAAACTGAACCTCCGGGTTAGATTAGGGCTACCGATTATACTGAAAAGATTCCGATCAGGGACAAATTGATGTCGCCAAATTTATTGGCACTGGATTCAGTAGACATTATCCAATAGCTTCTAGATGTCTGTCTCGTCAATACTTTCTTTAGGCGGAGATCATGGAGGTACGAAGTAAGATGTAGGTGCTACTCGATAAAAAAAAACAATGTAAACATTGGTTTGCCAAGTGAAGCCAGTGATTGTTTTAAAAATAGGCCCACGCAAAAACGTTAAACAAATGCGTTGGCTAAGTATTTGGCGCTTTTCATTGCGAGTGAATTTTCCACTTCGCGGGCGTAAATATCACCGAATGGAATCTTTGGTGACAAACGGAATATGTTGGCTCCAAAACGCAGCATACACATTACACAGTTAAATGTTACCAATGGCAATATTCCGTTTGGCTGCGGTGGCCCATTTTTGGCGGAGGTTTTTATTGCACATTCAACTAAGTTGTTACGAATAGAGTCACTAGATATTGACTGTACTTAAGTAGACATAGTCGTTACAATCATGGCGGAATGGAAAGAAAATCAGCGTTCCCCAAGGGGGAATGGGCGCGCTGGACCGGGTGTCTACAATTCTCCAAAGCAAAGTGCATCAGTGTTAATCCTATGGCAAAAAAATATTTTCTCTGACACATTTCTCCGGCTGTATTGAATATTTTTACAAGCGGATTTTTTTATGTGATAAACGTAGCTGACTTACAGGTCCCGACCTTCCCACTTTTTGAAATTGGTTCGAATATTTTTTTAAATTTTCAATAAATAATTTTAGATAGATACCTAAGAGTTAGAGAACCTAAGAAGATACCTAAGAAGATAGAGACCTAAAGTTATCTATATTCATTATTTAAAAAAAAAACAGTTTGTATATAAAAATTTTAATACAGCCGGAGAAATGTGGCAGAGAAAATAGTATTTTCGCCATTGGATTAACAATGAGGCACTTGAGTTTGGAGACCCGCGGTTCAGCGCGCCCATACCCCCTTAAGCGTTCTCCAATTAGCCAAAAGCACTAGTTGTTGTGACACTTCTGTACTTATTTGTACAAGTAAAGATTAAGTTAACCTTGTTGCGACAAGCTACAATACACACTATTAAATTAACAAAAATAGTTCAGTTTGAATTATCGTCGTACTAGAGCTACACGAGGGCTATTGGCGACGGGCGTCGTAGTTTAGAACCACAGTCAGGTGACGAGCCGACACCCGAGTAGGCACCCAACGCAACCGTTAAGGGTGACATCGACGCAGCGTTAGGAATTTGAAGGATAATTAACGTGTACTCCCTCTACACGGGGTATTTTTCGTCGGACATTTTTGGCTGCACGGGCCGTGTATAAGGTCGGCAGAGTTATTTTGGCGATGCCTGGACCCGAACCTGGGACCTTTCGCATGCTAGGCGAATGCCTAACCGACTGGGCTCCCCAGCCCCCATAAAAAATAGCAATTTAAATGTATCCATTTAAGGAAATTTTAGAATCTCTTATGAATTCGGTTCTTGTAGTACAGTCTTACAATCTTACAATTTTTCATGCTTTGAATGCAAATTATTTTCAAACGACGAAAGAAGTGTTTGAAATATTTCGATTCGAATTAAAATATTTAATGCAATTTGGCTATACCATCAGTTGACTTCACTTTTTTGGCGCCAAACCATCTCCATATCTTGCTCTTACCTCTTTGGCGCAGATAATTCTGTTAAGCAATTACGGAGCCGTCGTAAACCATTTCGATACCTGCAACACGTGTTCGCCAATATCGTTGCTTGGCATTAAATGGATTAAGGATAAAATGTCACTGTCAGTTATGATTCGTTTAAGATACTTCGGTGAAATATGGACAAAAGTAAGGCTTAGGAGTTTTCTTACTGTTGCTACGGGAACACTTATTAATGTTTTAGCAATAATATAATTACTTTTATTGAAGTAAATATTACACACAATTAGTTATCCAATAATCTAACTATTAAAATAATTTTTTTAATAAAAAATATGTTAGAAATATAGTTAAACAAATTTATTATTGAATTTATTGTTAAACATGTTGACCATGAAAACACCCAAACTTTAAGTAAAAACTTCTTACTTCAATTTTCGATACAATTAAATCTTATATAAATACTTTTAATATTAATTCGTGTTATTAATTTATTCTGTACACTGTTTTCTGCTTATATTAAAAAACAGTTAGGGACGCTGAGGGGAGTAAAGTGAGGTGCTTGGGGCGTTAGCGAGCACGGGCAAAGACCCTAATGTGCAAAAAATATATTTTCCTAAATATTTATTTGAATTTAGAATTTTAAAAAGGGTATATTTTACTACACAACAAATACAGTTAAACTTTTTCCTCTCTATAACATAAAAAATTGTTACCATTTATGAAAAAATGTATAACAAACTCATAAAACCAAAACATATTATTAATGCATTTTTTTGTGTTTTAAGCTTATAAATAGAGATTTTCAGCAAATGTTTGGTATGTAGTCTGCTTAAATACTTTTTATATGTTCCAATCATAAAACTTTTCTTCGTTAATGAGAGATCCGTGGTTGGATACAAATTGATCCAATTAATGCCGATTAACTTTTGGATCAATATTTTTTCTCTGCTAACCATTCAGAGGTGTCAACTTGCATTTTCAACTCGCAATCACGGTTTTCGCGGGACAACTTTTTGTTGTTTCAAACAAATAATTTTCGTGAAAGGGATTCTTTCCGTTTTTTTATGCTTTAAAGTTTATTAGAGTGGAGGTTTTATTTAAGTAATGTTTCATACAATTCCAAAAATAAACAAAAGTATTGTTTTGATTGTAAGTATAAATTTATGTTTTTCAAGAATTAAAAAAGTCTTGTTCATTGTTGAAAAGACTTGCAGATGGCATAAGAATGCAATATAGGTTTGCAACTGACAATAAAATAACAATTATTGCTAAGAATGGTGGGACATTAAGTGGTAAATACTGCAGTGGGCAGAAAAACTGGAGTGTCTGAACTAATGACTTTGACTATTAATGTAAATACTTAAATAACTCTATAACCATAAAGAAAATATACTAAAAAACATTGCAAAAATACTTATAGATAAGTGTAAATTTATGCTGTTATCTATCGTTTCAGTGATTTTATTACAAAATATAACAATGATACACTGTTAAAAATTAGGCACTTTGTTTCACCAAAAATATGGTTCCTAGTAGCTGCAACGGCTGTGTGGTGAAACGTAAAACCCTCTTTTTGGTATTCGGTTGAACCATTTCTCAGGTTTTTGTTTCCAAATCCAGAAAAATGGTTCAACCAAACACCGAAAAAAAGGTGAAACATTTCACCACACAGCCGTTGCAGCTACTAGGAACCAATATCATGGTGAAACCAAGCACAATTTTTTTTATCAGTGTATTATATGTATATTTATTATGTGTAACCTCCAATACAACAATTGCCTCTCGAGTGCTACGCTTTATCACGATGCCCAATTCATTTTTATGCAAGGTTTTAGCATTTTAGCATATAAGCACATAGCAGACGAAAGAAGTTAAGAAGGTAAAGGGTTACGCAAAGTACTTAACATTCTTGAACGGCCAGAAAAATGGACGAAAATGTTTGGGTATTTTTTTTGCATGTAAAAAAAATACCTATATTTTTTAGGAAATCCTAACTATGTTTATTTTTGAAGAGATTTTAAAATAATGTTTAATTTGCATAAGTAGAATATAAAAACAAATTCATTATTTTATAAAAAATTAAAAATTTATGTTTATTGGTAGATAAACTGGAACAGCTATGTTATAATGGCCGATCTCGATTTGACGATTTGCTTTACGTTGCCAAGTAAAGTAAATGCCCAAATGTGGCAAACATTCCGCTTCATATTTGATGCAACTCAATAGGTGTAGCAATCCTACGTTAAACTTTCAAGCTCGCCAAAAGTCTTCAATGAACAGACAGGTCATTATATTAGAGCTTTATCAAAAAAATTTAAAAAGTACGGTTCATAAATTATGAAAAAGGTTTGGTCTGATCAGCAGGTTAAACATAAAACGTTTAAATTAATTTTCTTTTGTCACTAATTTAAACTATAAAATAATTTGATTTTCAAAATGACGTTAGACAACCCCTAACCAGCTTAAGTACTTCGCCAAAAAAAAATAAATCATATTAAACTTTGTATCAACAAACTTCATGTTTCAACAAAATTATAAAAAAAAGTATTTATTTCTAAGTAAATAAGAAACATATATTCACTTACAATTGACATAAACAAGCTAATACAATCAAAATTTTATTCAGAAACTCCAAGAAAATTACCATTTGAATAAGTTAGGCTTGTTTACTTATGAAAATCAAGCTAAGAGTCATTTTCTAAACAAGGGGAAATTGTAAACTTTTTTGTAAACTGCATAATTTTCACTCTTGAAAATATGCTTTTTTGTTGTTCAAAACATGGTAATTTTATCCGGAATGATAAATATTAATGCGAGTTGTAAATGCTGTCTTTTGTGCAAAATTATCCGTAGTTTTGTTTATTTTGCCTTTAAGATTTCGCTGAATAAACATTCGTTCGCAAAAGGAAATTAAACATTAGGGCATTATGTTTTTTTATTATTAGGAATGTCTTTTTTAGGAGTAAGTGATATTTAAATGAAAATTGAGTTCTGTTTGACAGTAAATCCCTTGATAGTTTATAAAATTGTTTCGTTTTTATTTGAATCAAAAGGATCTGTTTATAAAGAGTTCGATATTTGTGTACGGCTAAAAGCAATTTAGAAAGTTCTAAATTGAATGGTTCGACAAACTTTTAAACACTCGTTGTTTTATTTTCTCAACCAACAGTCTCGAAACGAAGTTTAGTTTTGGCTTACCATCGGAATTGAGCTTTACTATTTTTTTTGACAGGCAAATCTTCCATTCTTCTTAATTTTAAAATTGAAGTAGAGGTTCAGTAACCCTATTTCTCGTGGGGCAATAAAACACGTGTTTTTGTAGTTACTCACATGATTTTAAGGAATTGTTCAGTGGGCGCGACGGAGTCTTTCTCCAAAGGCCTTAAGTTTTACTACGAATTTATATTTCAAAGTACATTGTAATAAGTTGCTCTTAATGTAACGGTAGAGCAAACCTACTTATCACTTATATTGTTATAATACAAATTATTATACGTGTTTTTGTTTCTATACACGTTTTTTACGTGTTTTTGTTTCTATTTACGTTTTTTATGTGTTTTGTTTCTATTTACGTTTTTTAAGTGTTTTTTATATTATTCAATTATATTTTATTAATTATTATATTTATTTATAAATTATATTTATATATAGTGTTTGTCAGTAATATAGAATTTGGTTAAAATGGTCGACGAATTATTTTTTATTAAAGCTCATTTTATTTCATTGCAGTTTAACGTTTTTATGTATTGAAAATGTCCACGTTTCAACACAAAGCTTATGGTCTTTAAAGGATTAAAAACCTACGATAGTTTTTCCAGCGAATCCGCCACAGAAGTAAGGAAAATCGAGCCATTTAAACGGTATATTAGGTTCTCATTGTTAATTTATTCCTGTTGCTAACCCTAAAATATCCAACATAAATACACCCGACTCCAAATATCCTCTAAAACTGCAACAAGGCCCTTTATCCCTTATAAAATGTCATTCCCTTCCGGAAAACTCAACAGCTTGCTGCGTTGTTTCGACAAAACTGTAACTGTCATTTTCAAACACAAGCAATTGGTTAAAGTCATAGATATCATAGTTGAAGTATTAGATTGGCAGATCATGTTACCTCCAATGCTAACGACGGGACGAGCATGGAGACCAGAATAAGAGGGAAAATGGGCCAGTGTTGCCACCACATTAAGGAGAAAAATACTACGAAAAAATGCCGTTTAATTCTAAAATTACAAAAGAAAAATACCATAAAAATACTAAAAAAGTGATTAGTTTTTTTAAGGTCACTAAAAAGATTTCATAATGCAGCTATTACTTATATGGTATTTTTTGTAATTTTAGAATTTTACGGTATTTTTTCGTAGTAATTTTCTCCTTAATGTGGTGGCAACACTGGCCCATTGGCTCTCTTATTCTGGTCTTTATGCGCGTCCCGTGCGTCGTTAGCATTGGAGGTCACGTGATCTGCCAATCTAATACTTTAACTATGATATCTATGGTTAAAGTACAATAACAAGATATCTGCAAGTTAGTGATCAGATTTTAACGTAAGGACACATACACATATGAAACCTGAAATTGTAATAACTATTTGGAATAATAAATAATATTACTATTTTATAATGCTAAAAATAAATTTTTAATGGCAACAATAAAGAAACAAATATTAATCCTTCATAATCTCTTGCAATAATTTTTTAAAACGTTTTTCAGTGGATTTTTTTAAAACCTTAGATTTTTTTAGCGATGAATAAAAAGTACGTTTCGTTTGACGATATGTTACCATTTTTCAATGTAATAATACACATTAAATGATCGCGCTCTTTTTCTTGGATTGATAATTGCATTTTTCTATAACTATCCATAGGTTCCTATTACAATTCGAACTTCTAATCCTGTTGTAGCTGCTTGCCACGCACGCCACCTTAAGGGGGTATGGGCGCGCTGAACCGCGGGTCTCCAAACTCAAGTGCCCCAGTGTTAATCCAATGGGAGTTCTTTTTTCTCTGCCACATTACTCCGGCTGTATTGAATATTTTTACAAACGTTTTTTTAAAATAATAAATAGTTCTAGTTACAACTACTTCAACCTCCCACAGAAAACTAAACTCGTTGCGATCGTTGGAAACTTCCAAATCGACGGCCAACTAATTCTCAACGACGAGCTTCGCTATTGTCGTTAAAAGGCGTCGCTAATTCCCACCAATAACAGTCGCGAGGCGACGATTATAAATTTAAAACGCCAAGTTTGGCGAAACGTCCGAATTAGCATACATTTAAAACCCGATGCAAAAGGATTGCGGTTTGGATTAAAACCTCCTCGGGGGATTGTATAGAAATATAGAGTTGTTGTTGAGGTACTGGTTCTCTTTTAAGTATAAGCAAGAACTGGTTGTGCCTAAGTTTCAATACTTTGGCCATTCTAGCCTAAAATGTTTTACTAGACTAGTTTCTTGCGTAGATAAAAACGTAAGGCTTTATAAAGAAACTGCTGGAAATGTAAGGGTTGGGTCCTACTGTTAAAAACTCTTTGGTGCAAGATTGCACCGGAATCGTGGAACTTTCTATTGCTGTAATTACTATTGGAAGCGTGAATTTACCAAACTAGGTGGCACGCCCCCTGCTCGCTATCGCTCGCCAACCCCCGATTGCCGGAGTTTGTTGTCATTTCGACTTGGCGAGAGTTTCTAATGGTCGCCAAATCCGGGCACGATTCTTTTGGTTAACCGAAGCATGTCCGGCAATTTTTTTGCCAAATCTGGTAACCCCGAAAAATCAATTTTATGGCAACCCTTGGCGACAAATTTTAGACGCAATCGCCAACTATCGCATTTTGGGCGAAGTTGTGAAAAATATGACAACGCTTCGCCGCTACTTGTAAAATTTCAATCCTTTGCAATCTACTAATTTCGTAGTGTTTTTAGTAAAAAAAAGTATTTTCTATTTTACTGCCATATCGAACAACGTTTTGCACATAATATTTATGGTTATTTTTCATTTTTGGACTTTTTACAGCTATTCCTGAAATTGCCAATTCTTCGTAATCCACTAATTTCGTAGTGCTTTAAAAAAATGTATTCACTGTTTTTCTGCTGTATCGAACTATGTTTTGGGCATAATATTTAAAGTTATTTTTTCCTTTTTCGTCTTTTTAAAACCATTCCTGAAAGTACACTTTTTTGTTGTTTTCAGTCGGCCATTTTGAAAATGGGTAATGTTTTTGGTCACTTCAGTCGACCGTTTTGAAGGAAAGTCGCCAAATCCAGACAGGGTCCTTTAGATTAATCAATTATAATTTAAATTTTTATACATTAAACGCCCCTAATATAATGCCTGTTTAAAGTTAAACTTACTGATTATATCCTAAAGTTGTTGTTCTTTTGGCCTTATTGCAGTCATTCCCGAAATTGTCAATCCTTGTGTTATTTCGTGGTGCTTTTCTCAAAAAAATATACATTCAATGTTTTTCTGCCGTATCGAACTATGGTTTTTTGCATAATATTTATAGTTATTTTTCCCTTTTTCAAGCCATTCCTGAAGAAACACTTTTTTGTTGTTTTCAGTCGACCATTTTGAAATTAGTAGTATTTTGGTTCATTTCGATTGTTGCCATTCTAGAGTTAGAAATATAAGGAAATTTGGGTTCCGTATAAGAGTATTATATATATAAGATATGTTGTAAAATAATAACTTTGATGCACCGCAAAAGAGGTGAATCAACGCTCCAAGTAGTGGTAGCAGCAAGAAAGTCCCAGGATTCCGATACAATAAAGCACCAAACTATGTAAAACTTTTATTTAAGTTTTCAATATAAGTATTTATTTCTTAATTTATTCGAGAAACCCCCTAATTTTTTTAAACGCAAAAAACAACTTTAAATACGTGTGTGTTCCTAGAAAAAATTACAATACCATGGTTACCTACAGTCATACATATGATTTTAAGACAATATTTTTTCTTAAAAAATACGCATTTGGTCCCTTCCAACGATGTTTTAGAATTTTTCCAAAAATTTTAAGAAATGGTTAAGGTAAATTTATAAGAAAATGTTTGTATCCATTTCAAGTGAAAATGAAAATAACATATTAATGTTAATTTTCAATATGAATATTTATTCCTAAATTTATTTTAAAAAAACCTCCCTAATGCTTTAAATGTGAAAAAAATAGATAAATAATAAGTTTGAATACATGTGTGTGTTCCCAGAAAAACTTATAATACCTACAATCACATAAATGATTCTAAGAGATTTTTTTTCTTAAAAATATGCATTGGGCTGCTCCCAAATATTTTCTAAATTTTATTGAAAATTAAGAAGGTTGTGTTAAATTCATAAAATTTTATAGTATCCTTTTCCATGCAAAGTGAAATCAGTGAAAATAAAAAGAACCTTTACCAAAGCAAATTACTCCTAGAAAATAGCACAAATAGCCCCATACTTGTTATAAGCTCGTCAATCGGTTGTGAGGGATTTGTAAAGGATTAGAATGTTTAATGTTGCTTCTGTGTAGTTTCCGTATTTTGCGGTGAAATTTCTCTCTGTTTCGAAAAGTACTTGGCACTTGAGGATTTCATCCTTTTAACGTATACTTGTATTCATGTTGAGGATAATATCAAATAAGGGAAGAGAAATGAGTTGTTAAATTATTTTATGAGACGTTTAGATATTTTAAACAGGTTTATGCAGAGTTTCTGAAATTGGTTATAGTTTTTAGTTACATAAATTGTTTGATTGTTATTTTGAAAAGTATTCGACACTTGAGGATTTCTGTGATTTTACCCTTTTACCGCATATTTATATACATGTTGAGGATAATGTCAAATGAGGGAAGAGAGTTAAGTTGAGTTGTTAAATTATTTTACAAAACGTTTTGACTTTTTAATAACGATTATGTAGAGTTTCTGAAATTGGTTGTAGTTTTTAGTTACGTAAATTGTTCAATGTTGTTATGATGAAAAGTATTTGGCAATTAAGAGTTCAACCCTTTTAACGCATACTTGCATTCATGTTGAGGATATCAAATGAGGGAAGAGAGTTAAGCTAAGCTTTTAAATTATTTTTACGAAACATTTTGCCATTTTGAACAGGATTATAAAGAGCTTCTGAAATTGGTTATAGTTTTTAGCTATGACAATTGTTTTGGAAAAGTGATAAATAAATTTTGTTAGGAAAAAAATCTAAAACTATAAAGTATGTTTATTTTTGTTGTAAAGTAAATCTGTATACATTAACTACCTTTTTTACGGAAATTAGACAAGTAAAAATAAGCTTTCTCCTTAAGTTTATCTAAAATAAAAAAAATAAGACAAATGGAGATAATAGTACTGAATAATTTATATAGGATAAATTTAGTTAAACGAAAAACAAATTAAAGAAAATTATTATTAATTAAAAAAATAATTTTTTTTTAAATATTTTTTTTTAATGAAAAGTTAATTTTTTTTCGGAAATGAAGAGGTTATGGGTACAAATTTAGGTTTAAGGTTAATAGGTTTTTAAAAATTATATAACTGAATTTTACAAATTTTTTTAAGAGGATGTTTTATAAGTAAAATATTTTAAAATATTTCCTGAGATATTTGAAGAATCTGTATAATAAACTAAAAAAATATAATAAGTTATTCCTGTTTTAGAAACAATTTCTCACTTCACTTAAATACAGGTATTTCAGTTTTACTGTACTGTATTAGAGAGAATGTGGGTATGATCCAACTGTAGCTTAAAAAACTGCTGGTTGGTTCTTGTTAATAAAAAAACCTCTTTAATTAGTCATGTGATGAATAAATTAAAACGTTAGTATTAATTCCTTTCTTTTTCAATTGTTTATTAGATAAAGCGATTCTTAAAATTGTATTTTGTTACATACAAGATATACAAAACGTATTATTTTACATGTGGGTCTTATTTTACAGCTGAAATGATGGAAACATTGAATCAAAAACTTTAAAAATTATAGAACTGTCACCAAAAACCAAAAACGTATTATTGAACATTTTTCTTGCACCCTTCCTATCGTTCAATATCTGTCGTCAAATCGTTCCCTTATAGGTTTTTTTCTTTAGGAAAAAAACTCACTAAATCTCAAGATTTATAATCAGACCACATGTGCCAAATATTTCCCCTCTTATTTATTTTCTGGGCTTAGCATTGGATTCTAAGGTCTTTTGAAGCCTAGTATTGGATTTAGATTTTTGTTATTAGTATTGGTTAAAAAACAAGCCAAGTTAGTCCTTGTGCCCAACGTTTAGGGCAATATTTAGATTAAAACATGTTCCAAAAAGTATGTATGAAAAAACTTGTTTATTGATGTTATGTGATTATTAAAAATCATAAAAAGTTATAATTAAAAACTCAATTAAGTCTCTTTCGTTTATCTCTCATTGCGACAACTGTTTAAGTAGTTTAACGATATTAAGAAATTTTATTTTATCATTTATGTATAATTCTCCATTTGCAAAGTAAATACGAAGAAAAAGTTTTATTTAAAACATTTTGGTTTTTATAAGTGTTATGTTTCTGGGTTTTAAAGAATTTTTAAAATTGTGGGTTTTTGAAAAAAGCTAAGGGCCACAAAAAATCCTCAAAATGTCACAACTTACCTATGGAGGCGCGAAGGGGTTAAACTCTAACATCGGAACAAGTGTTAGAGTATGAAATTCTTATCCCTATTTTGAGAGGGGCTAATACACTTATCAAAACACCTCAGTAAAACCCCCACTAAACAGTCTCCTGCGACTCCCGTAAAAAAAGGGTTACACCAATGAAATAAAATCAATTTTATTCGAGGGAGGAAAACGGAATTCGAATGCCGAAGAGCCCAGCTGCCCCTTGTTATTGCAGCTCCGACGAACAAGCTTGCAGAAAGTAATTTTATAAAATGCATCTGCACGTAAGGAGAAGTCAGAGATGCGACTACTAAAAGTGAATCCCACATTGCAAGACAATGACTTGGTGTACTTTGGTTGGATTGAAGTCACACTAGAGCAACACGATGGCCACCAAATGATTTTTAAATTTAATTATTTGGTTTTGGGAAATTTAGTGTGCTGATGTTAGATTTGATTAATTAATTAAGTGTTAGGTTGAAATATTGTGTGCTTGATGTTAGAGATTGTGATACTAAATTAATTAAACAGATGTTGAGTGAATATTGTTCGACATTGAGTAAACCGACTACACAAGGGCTATTGACGGGCGGGGCTGATGTCATAATTTAGAATCAAAGTCAGGGGACGGGTCGACAACTGAGTCGGAACCTAACGTAACTTTTAAGAGCTACGTAGGGACTTTGAAGTATATTTGACGAGCACTCCCTCTACTAGAGAACTTTATCGTCGGCTGCAGAGACCGTTTAAAGGTTGACAGGTATTTTTGCAATACCCGAGCCCGAACCTGGGACCTTTCGCATACAAGGAAAGCGCCTTACCGACTGGGCTCCTCGGTCCCAAAACTGAAGTAAGATATACTTCTATAAGTTTATGGGAATACGGTATCCAACAATTTTACAGTGCAGTCTTACGCAAATTCTACACCTTCTGTAGAGAAGGCCTCGGCACTCAAATAATGACGTAGTTTAATTAGTCCCTTCTATCCAATCAGAATAGCAAAAAGCAATACCAAGACATAAGTTGGGGATGCCACATCTGGAATATGCTGGTCAGTTTCGGTCTCCCTTCCTCAGAAAAGATATAGAGTTGCTTGAAAAAGTTCAGTATAGGGCTACAAAAATGATTAAGGGTCTATCTGGTATTGATTATGATAACAGATTAAGATCTTTAAACATGTATTCCTGGAAAATAGGAGAGCTAGGGGTGATTTTATACAGTTATTAAAGTTCATAAAACAGGGAGACATAGTTAGTTGCTAATACGACAAGGACTGATCAGATTGTAAATCATGCTTTAGAGGAGGGAGAAAACATTTACAATTGCAATGATGGAGCTTACAGTTTGTGATCGAAGAAGTGATGTAAGAGAACTTGATGTCATGAATGGTAAGTTAATTATTTTGACCACTTGCTGGCTCGGCATGTTTGGTCGACAATTTTGTATTTGTATAACACCAACTTTTTTAGGTAAGTGATTGGTCAGAGAGTGGACTACTCCTACTTTAACACACGTAAAATGACCTGTATACGGATCATGTTTACAGGAGGTGTTGGGTTGGTAAAATACCATGTTTAAAAGTGTACCCTTCTTACTACTGTGTTTCCAGCAACCAGAATACTCGATCCGATCCGATCCGTAGTGGGATTAGAGATGAACTACGCGTGTTGTCATTGCCTGCTTGTGTTTCAGTTATTCAGGATGTGTCGCGCTGCCAGGAAGCCCTCTTTTTGTGAGACGTGGCGTCTGTTTTGCACTTGCTGCTTGCTTCAAAGGCGGCTTTCATTGCGAGCCAGAAATCAAAATACGGAGGGATTCGGGATGTTATTAGGGAAGAGTTAGTCACTGTTCTTGTTTTATACATTTGTGCTATTGTTATTTATATATTGTTATTGCTTTTATATTTATGCTATTGCACTCGGACATTTTAACCTTCTGAACTTGAAATTGCATGCGTGTATCGCCATCAATACATGTGATTTATAAATTATAATCAAAATGGGAATTTTTATTTTAAATGTTAAAGTAAAGTTATGTAGTATGACTATACTCCCATAACTATAACCCCATTTGTTGGCACGATTTAATCGTCCATCAATATTAGTCATTTAATTAGACGAATATCACACCCTGAGTCTTGGGGTCACGCCAAAGTCGAATTCCTCGGATTTTTTGGCTCAAGTGTCCGAACCATGGTCCAGGTGTTTGAATTCTTGGATGTAATATTTTCCAGGTTTTGATACTATCTTCTCAATAGACTATTGTACGACTTGACGCAAAAATTCAGTCAAGCGCGAAAACACATTCTATTAGTAAAAAAAATATTTGAAAAAAACTAAATTTCCTATTTCTTATAAAACTATCATTTAGAACCACTGACTTTTAAAGAGAAAAGGCAAATCAAAGACATTGGTAACTTAAAAATTCATTTTATATACTGCTTAATAGAGTATAAGTGCATTTGGTTTGTTTCATGTGACGTAGTTCTTTCGAGATTCATTCCTTAATTTCCTGTGATTGGTACTATGTTCCCACGTGACATTGATTCACCAATCGAGGCTCGAGAAATAGATTTTGTTTTCATACAATATTTCTGTTGCTACTAAAGATCTGAATATTAATCTTTTAATTGGGTCCTGTCTTTATAGAGTGAATTTTGTAGTTGCCTCATATGTTTAAGTTAATTTTTTTATTGCTTATATTATTATGCCTACAAAGTTTCAAATCTTGACAATTACAATGAATTCAAGATAGGTAAGGTTAGTTTGACTTATCGTCACACTAGAGCTACACGATGGCTATTGGCGATGAATTCAAGATAAAATTAATGTTCGTTTGTGACATAGAGGAATGGTTAGTAACGGGAATGTTTTTTTTTACATATCCCTGGGTCAAAATTAGACCAGTTCCATGATGTTTGTGACCCTGAGAAAGTCCAAAAATAAAAGTGGGTCGTCGTTCATGTCCTTCCACGTCAAAACGAGGCAATGGAGTATGTGTTCGGGACTGGCTTGAGCACTTCCACGACAGTTGCGGCAGTCCGGGAACAGCTTGGTTCAGGCCTCAAACTTCAAACTCTTTGTAAGTCCCGTCCTGAATCTGGAGAGAGCAGTTTGGTCTTGCCTGCATAGTTGCAATTCAGAAATCTCGCCTGGTTTCTTAGCGCCATACCAAGAGTGCTGAGGGGGACTCCAGTCTATTGCTGTTTTTTTGTAAATGGAGCCAATTTCTGAATAAGTCAACAGGTTGTCCCCCTCTAAGTTCTGATCACAGCCTGCCCTTGCAAGTCTGTCAGCCAGTTCATTCCCAGCTATACCGACATGAGATGGTATCCAAACTAAATGCACTGGGAAAAAACGCGAAAGTCTATGGAGATCTTTTTTCGTCTATCTTTTTTTCTGTTCACATAAAACAACAAGGATTCACAACAGCTTGTTCTTATTCACCACCCCTTTACAAAACATAGGGCCCAAGAACGGAAGTGACGCTTGTCGAGTCGACGGATGTGACGTCATGCGAAAACAAAGATGGAGGGAAAAGTGAAAGACCGGAAAGAGGCTTTGAAAAGAACTTTTTTCCTTCTTTTTCTTAGATCTCTTTTGTTCTAGTTTGATTCGTACGATTTTTGTTTCTGTTTTCGCGAATCCGTGTTTTATTTATTTTATTGTAATCCCCTTTCTTCATCCTAAAAGCGAGTTCTTGAAAGTATAAATAATAGATAATAGAATTACATGTTTATGCATACGCTTCGTTTTTAGGTAATTGCTACTTCGGAGTATAAAAGGAAACGTTTTGTTTGAATTCAAAGGACTTTGTACAAGCAAAAAGAATACTTAGAAATGCTTAAAAGAAATCCCTTTAAACATTAAATTGTTTTAGAACGAGAGTTTAAATGTAAATAGTTTAAATTGCGAATGTGGTGAAGAAGTCTTTTTCGATTAAATTATCGAACGTTGTTTACATTTCTTAAGTCAGAAAATCAAAGGCGTTCATTCAATATTAATGGTTTGAAATTCATGAGTATTACGATCGTAAAGCATCGTATATCGTCTTCTTTGTTGTCAAAATAGCTCATAAGTGTTTAAGAAATCTATTTAAACATTTTGTTTTAGAATAAGAGTTCTCATTGTAAATAGTTTTAAAATTGTGAAGAAGTAGTTTTCGATTAAACTATTTAACGTTGTTTACATTTTCTAAGTTAGAAAACCAAACAGGAATTCATTCCAAATTCAAAATAGAATGATTTGGATGTGTTCTGTTTGTTAAATATCATACAGGATTTTCCTAAGCTATCAGTTTTCATGACTGGCCTTCATTTTAAAAAAGGACCGATGTTTCTAGTAAATACAACGAATATCAGCCTTTCTTTACTAGATAGTTTATGCATAGCATACGAATCGTATTAATACAATGATTGTTGTCCTATATTAATGGAACTGATTGTCTGAAATTAAGTTTTAAATAAGAGATTAATTATCAAAAAAATGGCATTGACAATCTATATATATAAGGCAAAGTCCTGATTCACTCACTCACGTTTCAACGTTTAGCCATAACTCTACTGGAGGTACAGCTACCAAATTTTAGGAGAATATTCTTTTTATATCGTAGGAGTCATTTAAGAAGCGATTTTTTGAAATTCGAACCCGAACGGGTGTAGGCAAAACGTGAGCCGATTTCTCCATAGGAATAGCATTGTTATGAACATTTAATTTATAAATTTCATTTTCTAATTTGAAAAAAAATTCAGCGCGTTCAGCGTGAACAAAAATTAAGTCTAAACACGATAAAAAGCACGTGTGTTTATTTCGTAAGATTGTTATTGAAAATCATTATTTTATTTATTGATTTTAAATCTTTTGAAATTGTATCCTAGCCAGGATTTTCTTTGTTTATGAAACTGTCAATTTAATACAGCTATAATATAAAGGCCGATTGACTTTTGTAATTGGCGTCTTTCGGCGAAGTTAAAAATTTAAGGTAGAGTAACTATACCTATCCAGTTGCATGGGTTAGGGTTAGTTTGAATTATCGTCAAACTAGAGCTACCCATGAGGGCTATTGGCCATAGTTAAGTGACGAGGCGACACCTATAGCCACCCAACGTAAATTTTAAGGGCGTGATCGTACGGAGCGTCGGGACTTTGAATGATATTTAACGTACACTCCCTCCACACAGGGTGTTATTCTTTGGGCATTTTTTGGCTGCACGAGCCGCTTATAAGTCGGCAGCTATTTAGGCGATGTCCAGACCCGAACCTGGGACCTTCCGCATGCAAGGCGAACACCGGGGCCTATGGGCAAGCCCTCTAACTCATGGAAGGGCCTGGGTACAATCGGCCAACCCCTCATATCAGAATGGGAGGCATCAATTGGTACAAAATAAAAGTTTACATTAAAAAATCCATGTTATTAAGGGTGTACCCGTGCAACGCCGGGTTTATAAAGCTAGTAATGTATAAGGATGAATTAGTAGTTTGAATTCTATCAAAATTACATTAAAAAAGATTTTATACTTTGTATAAAACTAAGTATACTAAGTATTGAGGTATACACTCACACTATTTTTTCGTTCTAGTTATTCCGACTTGAATTACGGTGGCATTGCTATTTTTTTTTAAAAAAGTATTTATAGATAAAATTATTAAAACAATTTACTTATAAAGACGAAAACTTGTATTTCAATCATTGGAAAAAACTTCTAAAAGATGATTTTCGACACAATTATATCCACTACTCAAATATGCAGAATTTTTCCAAAGAGAAATAAAAAAAAAATATTTACGACTTATGCAAAAACTTCAAATATTTTAAAGATTTAAAAATCTCTAAATTGGGGGGGAAAATTCATTTTTTGCTACAATCTACATAATGAACCAGTGAGCGGCGTCTTTGGTGAGCGTCATAATCTTTTGGAGGCTCGAATATCATGCGTCATAAATTTTGAATTCCAGCCCTCCACTTTGCTGCCAATTAGCATCCATACAACTCAACCCCATACCCGACATTAAGAGGAGGTCTTAATCCAATTAAACTGCATTTCTCTACTGGAAGATTAAACGATAATCTCACTGCAAAGGATAATAGGAGCCAGTTTTTAGTTTACGTAAAGGCATGAATAAATTAAAGCCAGAACATAAAACGATTGATCAGACAAACAAGTATTTCTGCAAGAACTCAAATAGGTAAATTTTTCATTACTTTAGTACTCACAGAAATTCTTATAATACCGACACAAACAGGCGCCAAACCCAGAATTAATTCTATATTAAACATTTACATGCTAAATTTGGCTAGTTTCTTTTATTTTATTTCGAAAATTCAATAATTATTACTTATCGTTTGCAAAAATTAATTTTTATCTCAAAGAATAAATATGTAATATCCCTCGCTTTTAAATAGAATGAAAACACTTCACATCAACATACAAAGAATCTCGTAGTGAAATATATTTGACGTCATTTCAAACTGATCGAAGTCGCAAAAATAAATTTATTTTAATTTATTGTCTAAAAGAATTAAAGTTTCTCGAGTGATTGTTGCGAATAGCAATGGTGATTTAATTCTAATAAAAATGGCTTCCTATGCTTTTTAAATGAACATTAATTTTTGCAGTTTTTTAAATAAAGTACTTCGAATTCGAATTCTTTTCTGAAATTTTCAATGTATTCTAATTTTGATGCGTTGATTTTTTTGATGTATCATACTTGTCCGTAGCATTTGTAGTTTGGGCTAAGGGAAGTGGGTGACGGACAGACAGACGGACTGAACGGTTATAATACCTTCCACTTTTTACGTTATAAACGTAGTGTGGAAGCTAAAATAAAATCGGATGAATAGAACAGAATTCGAAAGGGGATATGGACAGACGGCGGAAAAATAGACGGTACCAATACCTACTTTTCTTATTCCTACTTACCTACTTCTGCTTTATAAGGATATAAAAAACCAAATTGACAATGCAAAATAAAAAGTCGCAAAAAAAGATGCATATTACTTAAAAATAAGCCAATTAAAGGACAATGGACAATAAGCCCATTAGAGATACGATCGGTCTACGACAAGAGTTATATTATTTGTTCTTCAGTGTGATTAGCATTTGAGCTTACGGAAACGAAGAGAGAAGAGATTTTAATAACAACGCGCGCGTTCGAAATTCGAATTCCTTATCAAGAAAATTATTCTATTCCTGTTCTCGCAGAAGTTGCTAATTATGCGCCAAGTTCTCATACTTCCGAGTTTGCATCTTTGTTGCAATGGTTTAACGTAATTGTATCTTCCTTCATTACCCCATGAAGGTTCTTCTCAAAATGTTACATTTTTCTGAACAGTGTACTGTTGTTTTTACAGAAAAAGAAAGTTTTTACAGAAAAAAGGCTGTCAGTTGGTGTGCCATAAAAGTACCGTAAAAACTAATAATAATTATTCCAATAATAGTAAAATTCCATTATTTTAAATAGAACTGAAACATTACATATCAACATACAAACAAAGAATCTCTTAGTGAAATATATTTGACGTCATTTCAAACTGATTGATGTCGCAAAAATAAATGTCCTTTAATTTATTTTTTAAAAGAATTAAAGTTTCTCGAGTGATTGTTGCGAATGACAATACTGATTTAATTCTAATAAAAATGGCTTCTTATGATTTTTAAATAAGCATTAAAATTTGCAGTTTTTTAAATAATTAAAGTTAAAAGAAAATAACAGTATTTTTCTGTAAAATTAACTGATTTTTTTTACAGTGTGCTTATGCTAAAAAAAAAGAATTCAGTATATTTCGCGTAAAAGAGTCACATATAGCAGTCTTGGTTTGGCTATCTTTCAAGTTTAGTTTGAATTATTGTCGCAGTGGAGCTACACGAGGGCTATTGGCGACGGGCGTCGTATTTTGGTTATCTTCAAGAGCAAAGCAAATCTAATAGCTTAAAATAATTAGAGTTAACAGAATTATAAACATTTTCGTTGAAATAATTTTAGTATTTCTTAGGATTGTGTCACACCAACCTCTTTCCAGAAAGGTATGCTTCTAAATTGTTTATTATTAACATGGAAGGAGAGAAGTTATTAAAAAAATCAAGTATGCCTTAATTGTGTTTTTTTGTGCGATGGAATAGTTTTTATTCATCGCTGAAATGAGCGGGAAAATTGTTTGATTGGAAATGTTATTTTGTTTGGGAAAGACTTGACTTAGCAAAATTGACTTTTCATTGTTTTTTTTGTATTTTTACTGCGTGATATTTTGATTGTTTCAACAAACTAATTAGTTTCCGAGGATATTTGTTGAATTGAGAAATATGTTCTATGGTTATTTTAGGTTTACTTTTTGAATTTGATCAAATTGAAATGTTAATTATGCTAGTTTATTTATGCAGCATATTATGCGATTAAAAACGGGATATTCCACTTATGTTTTTATTTATACTGTGATCAAAAAATAAATTTAATAAACTTTTGAAGAACGTAATTGAAAGTTGATAAGCTTTGTTTTCATATTTAACATTTGTTAACGTTACACTTTTACACTAAACAAGGTTTACAAACGTTTCATTTTGTTATAAAACTTCTATCATATAATGTCCTCCATCAAAATTTATTGCGTCTAACAAAACACAATTTGTTAATTACAGAAATATACAGAAATACAGAAATGCTGATTAATTATTGGGTACGTTGGTAGAACGTTTTCTCAAAAATTATATTAATAATCAAAAGCGTTTGAAAAAAAAAGGTTTAAACTTTTGTTCAATAGATGCCAAATTATGTATAATTTTTTCTTTTGCATGATCTTGAATTTTGTAATGCTCAGTCTTAGATATGTTTATGAACGTGGTTTGTTCTGAAAAACATTATTGTAGGATGAATAGTAATATTATGACATGCATGTTTAGTCAAGGGGTAATTATTGGACAAAGTGGGGAAATCGTTGGAAATGCTATGGGGGTAAGATAGCCAGCATCGCAATTTGCTTAAATTTATACTTGGTATAGTTTGTGTGATTTAGAAATATTATCTGTGCAATGTTTGAACATGGAAAAAGAAGAAATTCATTTTTTTTGTAATTTTTACGAGATTTCACTGTTATGCATTTTTTACAGAAGCCCTGAGGTGTGAAATAATTAACAAATACACAGTACTATAGTACACACCGTATCATACAATTTACCCCTTGTAGCTAGTCTAAATATTGTGCAGAACAGATTGAAAACAACTGTCCAATAATTACCCCAACAGGCGGGGATATTTTTGGATGCAAGTTTATTTTTTTTAAACTTCTACAGAGGAAATAGTAAATTTCATCAATGGTAACCTACGGATACATCTAATAGTCATTACGAAAAGTACTGGTTAAAAAATTACATGAATGTAGCAGCTATAGTAAAAGTTTGATTTTTGTCCAATAATTACCCCGTGTCACCCTAATAGATGAATTCAAAAAGAGTCTCGATAGTTATTGGAGAGTAGTAAAAAAAAATTAGAATTTTTTTTGGACTAAGTTGATCACAACAATTTTTTTATTAAATAAGTCGTCCATAGGATTTAGACTTCAGAATATTTAAAACGGAAAGAAAAGTCTAATCGATAACAAGTCTCGCAGTTAATAAGTCTAATAGTTAATAAACTGTCATGAATTGCCTCTAAGTGAATTGATGTTCTTAGATTTTTATCACTAATTTAAATAGCTTTACTAATATTACATAAAGATTTTTTTAACCTTTTTATAGTTCGATGACAGATGCAGTTTTTGGTACAGTTCTTTTGTTGAAAATTAATCACGTGACAATCAACAATACAAATGTAAAATTCTTTACCAAATGTAGTCGTACACTATAAAGATGAACCATACACACTTTTTTTGACGTTTTCATCAAGTTGGAAGAGTTTCTCAAAAGTCGAAAACTTAAACAAAAAATAAAATAATAATGTAAAACATTGAAGAAATGGCCGCTAAAAACTAACCAAGTGTTCACTGAAGTAAATGGGTGGAGCCCAGCACTCGAACGAATAAGCAGCTGAACTAAAAAAAAAAACCCCTCACAAATAGTAAAAACCAATATATAGTTCGTAAATAAGGTTTTGTATTTAAAAATATTTTTATTAAAGCAAATACATCACTAAATTCTGAATTATTCAGACTCATAGAAGACCTCAGAAATCTCGCTGTTTACGTCAGTTTACGCATGAGCACAAAACTTACTGTTTACCTTAGTTCACGCATGTGCCTTGCGCATCCTCATACTTCTATCAAATTGTTTCATAAAATTGACTGAAATTTTTTTTTAATCCATCAATTAAAATGTAACGATCCAATGGGGGTTGTTTCACGTCGCGGATGGCAACAGCAGCTCCAACGGTTTGTTTTCATTTGCTGCCTTGAATTACTTATTTTTTTGGTATTCGAAAATGAGTTTTCTGAGAATATTTTACTTATTAAATTTTTTAAATGCCAAATTCTTGCTGTGCTGTTGTTTAAAACATTTTTTAAAGAACAATCGCATAGAAAGAAAAAAAATCTTTTCATCTATATCGGTCATTTTGAGAGTGAAACCGAAGCAACCAATGAAATCGCAGTTCAGAGTAAAATGAAAACAAGTGCGTTACATCAAAAGAAACATTCCCATACAGACTCATTCATGATAAAGCTCTATATTTTATTCTTTTTTTATTTGAACTATCAGTTTATAATCCATTAAAATAATTAATTTTTAATAAAAAATCCTAGGTTGAAAAACGTAATTATGATTGAAAAAAATAATTTTTCTTTAATTCGAAATAAAATCAAGCATTTAAAAAAAAGTTCTCTTATCAAAGCAAAAATAACTTTTATTGGCTATAACAGACGATTCGCGACTGTACTGTCTAAAGAATATCTGGAGAAGAATTGAAGAGCTTAGTGGAAGAACGTGAGTAACAAATATTTGAAAACGAGAGAATAAGTTTAAATTTTATCGTTTGCACTTAAATTCGTTAAAAACGCTACTTGCAAACCGTAAAAAGTATACTAAACCAAAAGCTTATGAAAAAGGAGAAACTTGTTATCGTTAAAGAAGTTAGTAATATGTTCATTGACACACAAATCACAATTTTTTTCAAAAATGTCACATAGCACGTCCTTCAACTAAACTCTTCAATTGTAAGTGAATATATGTTTCTTATTTACTTGGTAAGAAATATATTTTTTTTAATGATTTTGTTGAAACTTGAAAAGTTTTCTGCTGATATAAAGGTTAATGGGATTTTTTTGGTGAAATACTTATGCTGGTAAGGTAAAAAAAAATTATACAAACGGTAAAAATTATACTTAACTTCAAGTTCATGAATAAAAGGAAAACTTATGTTTAAAGGTGGGAATAATAGGTTCATTGACACAAAAATATCAATTTTTTTCAAAAATGTCACTTAGAATGTTTTTCCACTAAGCTCTTCAATTGTTATCTCTTTGAATTAATAGAGATGGTTGGCAGGTAATAAATTCACCGAAAGAAGTTTTTATTTTATTTTAGTACCTTTTCACTATTTGAAGTAGTTTTTCAAATGCAATAAACTTCCGTAGAGGTTTGTACCAAAAAGTGTCTACTATGCTTTTACATCTAAAGTAAATAGTTGAACATTAAAAGGCAAATGTGGCTTTAAATAATGTATAAACTTTTTTTTAAGTTTAGTTTTTAATTCCAATGCAGGAAAAGTCGAAGTGCACAAAAGTAAATTATAAAAGGCATCAGAAATTCTAATCATATGCCTGTTTAACATGATTAACATATAAAATTTTCTATTGTTATTAATCGCATCGCTATGGAAAATTTAAAATATATAAATATAGATAAAGTAAAAGAGTGCCTCTTTAAAATAGTACTAGATAACAGGCTACTATTAGTGGTAATAGAAGCACTAGATCAAAAAGAAAACTAAAATTTTAAATCTTCTTTAGGAAAAAAAATTTATTTATTCTTTCGTAACGGGGGTATTGGATCTAGAACAATTATGTTTTTCTACTGCCTTATATTCCTTATATATTATAGATTTTAAATTTGTTCAAAACAAGAAAACTCTCAGTTTCACTTTTTTCAAACTAATACAGAATATTGGATTCGCCTACAATATAAATTATTTTTATTCTTTAGAATTTTTTTTTATCCTGCCTCTTTACTGTATAAATCGCAATCTTGAGTTTCATTATTTAATTAAATCGGAATAAAACGAAATACCTAAGAGACTCTTGAAAGAAAAGCGTTATTCTTTCTTTCTAAGAATTTAACTTTCGATTCGGCTATTTTCCCACGAGTTTAAAACGAAAGAATTTTTATGATTATTTTCTTTAAACGGCACGCGAAATTTAAAGAAAAAAAGAAGGATCTGCTTCAATTGAAGAATTGCTCTAACGGAAGTTCAAAGAAGAATTTCTGAGCTTAGGAATGGAGCTTTTTTTTCAATCAATTGAACCCGAGAAAAATTCTTTTCCAATAGAACGTTTTTAGATCAGTTTTAATCGGAAACGCGCCCAATGTTTCGGAAATTAGGATTGAGTAGGTTTTATTTTAGAAACTAAAGATAGCTCTTGAAATAAATGAAGGATATTTGTAGAAGTAGGTTTTAAATCTGTCTAACTGTGAAACACGTTATTTTGTCATTTTTTGCGTTTATTACTGTTAAAAATTTGGCGCTTTTGTTTCACCATAATAATGGTTTCAAGTAGCTGCAACGTCCTTGTGATGAAATGTTCACCATATTTTCGAAATTAGGTCATACCATTTTTCTAATTTTAGAAACAAAAAAAAAAAAACAAAAAAAAACTGAAAAATGGTTCAACCGAATACCAAAAATATGGTGAAACATTTTGCCACACGGCCTTGCAGCTACTAGGAACCATATTTTTGGTGAAACTAAGTACCAAATTGTCATCAGTGTAAGTCCCATGAAAATTTTTCAGAATACATACGTTCATGAAAATTTTTAGGATCATCTGGTGATGATTCCATGAACAATTTTTAGGTTCATATGTGATTTCTAGTTTCACGAAAATTGCTTTTGACGATTATTTGTTGAAATACGTAAATCAATCAAAGTTCATCCGAACGATACGCATAAAAAAATGCTTATGAGTAACGTTAGTGCAATATAAACTATGTATATGTTGCTCATGCGTTATGTGCTTATAATAAAGATACAATTCGTTTTACCAGCTGGTTTATTAATCTACATTCTGTTTTAGCCAACACTCAGCTAGAATTTGTCCTGATTTTATATCAATTTTAAATAATTTTCGGTACTGGTATATTATTCCTTCGATCGTTTTCGCCAAACACGATATATTAAGTACACTTTGTAATAAATATCATAATTAATAGAATAAAAACAGGTAGGTTTGTAACAGAATCTGTCACTCAGCCCGCTTCCACACAACATTTACATATGTCCAACAGGAAAAAAGTCGCCAAGCACAATGTTAATTCTATTATGTATAAACATTTACACGCTAAATTTGGCTAGTTTCATTAATTTTATTTCGAAAATTCAATAATTATTTCTTCAATAATTATTCAATAATTATCGTTTGCAAAAACTAATTTATATTTCAAAGAATTAATATGTAATATTCCATTATTTTAAATAAAACTGAAACATTACATATCAACATACAAACAAAGAATCTCTTAGTGAAATATATTTGACGTTATTTCAAACTGATTGATGTCGCAAAAATAAATTTCTTTTAATTTATTGTTTAGAAGAATAAGTGTTTCTCGAGTGATTGTTGCGAATGGCAATATTGATTTCATTCTAATAGAAATAGCTTCTTATGCTTTTTAAATGAGCATTAAAATTTGCAGTTATTTAAATAATTAAAGTACTTCGAATTCGAATTTCTTTATGAGATTTTCAATGTCTTCTAATTTCGATGCGCTAAATTTTTTGACGTATCACACTTGTCTGTAGCATTTGTAGTTTGGGATACGAAAGTGGGTGACAGACACACAGACGGACAGAACGATTATAATACCTTCCACTTTTTACGTTATAAACGTAGTGTGGAAGCTAAAAAAACGCAAATAAAAAAGAAAAAACAAGTATAATAATTAGATTAAAAAATACAAAACAATATATAAAATAATTAATAATATAAGTATATCCCTTCATATATCCCTCAAAATAAGTTTTAAAAAAAATACGGAAAAATTAGCGCCAATAGTGATCGAGTACGTTTTATTTCGTGTTTGTACAACTTCGATATTATCGACCCCAAAACATAAGATGTTTAAAATGGTTTCTATTACTTGGTTCAATGACTTTAATACATCAACGATCTCGGAGATATCAATGAAAACATTCAACATCTGATGACACATCACAAAATGTAATCAGCTTTTTAATATTAAACACCCCTATGCCTGCAAAGTTTTGCATATCCCTGTGATTTTAAACACGGATAACGAAAGGTTTCTCACTTAAACTGTGAATTTAAATCCGGATTTGGCGAAGTGTGCCATGTGTTATCCTGTAGAGCGTGTTTTTCTTTCCCGTAAAGCGCGTAGGGCTTCGGCGAAACAGATGTAATACGGTGAAGCCTAATAAAGGCAAGGTTCGGGGGCACGTTTGTGAAAATAAAAGCACTAAACTGGCAGTATATATTTTTAAAACCGATGTTGTTGTTGTTGTTTGTCTTGTCTATGGATAGGTTGAGGTATTAGATGTGACCGTGTGTGTTCCACACAGCCTCAGCAATCTGAAGGCAGTTTTGGGAATAAAGGTCATCTAGCGGAGAGTCACTAATCTGTTGCATTTTTGCAAGGATGGCTGGACATGAGAAAATGTGTGTTGGACTTAGTTCTATGTCGAGGCAGATTTTGCAGGTGGGGTACTTTCTGGAGCCGTCTGGCTGGATTTTCATTTCCCCCAGATGTCCAGTTCTCAGTCTAGTTAAGGTTTTTGCTATTGTTCTGCTAGTTGTTAATTCACAGATTTGGTTCTTTAACTTGATGGTCGTATCCCTGAATTTTGATTTTGCCACTGAGTTGATGTCGCTGAGTGTGATTTAAAACCGATATAACCAATAAGATATTTAAAACTGATAAGGCAATTATAATAAGCAGTTCTATTTGGGGCTTAGCCTCTTTACTCCAGAGCCTCTATGCTCCAGAGGTACGCATAGGTGGATTTATGTAAAATTATATTCACTCCACATCAACTTTCAATCAACCACATCAAGCAAAATTTAACAGCAGAAGTGTTAAAATTAAACACCAAATTTGTGAGTTAAACACCAATAGGGTAACTGCGACCACCCTAACTAGATTAAGGACAGGCCACTTCAAAGGGTATGGAAATCCAAAAAGATGGAACTAGAAAATACTCCAGCTGCAGAAACTGCCCCGACTCGGAACTGGATTCAAAACATCTTTTCTCTTGTCCAGCCATCCTGGCAAAATTGCAGCAAATTACCAACTCGCCCTACGAAGACCTTTATGAGGACCACTGTCTGCAGATCGCTGGGGCGGTCTATGAGACCTTTGGTCCTATGTAGTCTCTATCCATGGACACGACATCATCAACTTTATTAAAAAAATTATTAATACTAGCTTTTCTATTATGTATTAGAATGTTCAAGCTTTCTAAATATAAAACTTCCTATCAACTGATTTGTTAAATATATAAAAAAGGACACAGCAAGAGGGGCAAAGCAGATTTCGGATATTGTGTAACAATTTGCTACTGGAAAATTTGACAGACATTTTTCATAAAAACAAATGTTAGAATGCAATTACAAGAAACTAACAGGGCTGTTGTTCATTTATAGCACATCAAAAGTTAGTATTTTTACCTCTGAAATCCTCAAATTTCACTAAATTGACGTGCCCTTCAGCATTAAACATTAGTTTTTTCAAAAATTCTCGCAAAACACTTTAAAATATATAATTGTTTGAAAAATATGTTTAAATAAATAGTACATGTGTCGGTTTTTTTTAAGGAGTATTATAATAAATGAAAAATATAATTGTGTAAGATCTATTGACCCCCACCCAAAGACTTATTGAAAGGATGTTATCGTTAATTTAATAAATTGGTTTATTTTTTAACAATAACCTAACTAAGGTAATAATACAACGTAAATTATAAATATCTTTAAAATAGTATGCCCCTTTATTGCTTTTGTAGATATTATTAATTCTAGTTTATTATCTACTTTAACCAAACCAATTAATCTCACCTACCATAGCATACCCAATAGTTCACCGAAAGCTCTGACCTAGCCTCTATATATCCCTCAATACAGGTCCAAGCGCTGCCTCTCAAACTGATTAAGACTATTCCATTAGGACACCCCACCCCCTCAAGATACTGGGTCCTCCATTTATGCATTGCAATGCGCTGTTCCATATGCATTGTGCCGCCGGACACTGTGCATAACTTCATCAGTCAACTGGCCAGTGTGTACGCAATAAGGCACTATTGTCGATAGCTGCTGTGGGAGATGGTAAAGTATAAGTATCTTACATTAGACCAGTTATTTTACAGTGTTGAAACATTTGTGGTACCTTTGCATTTTGTTGGCGGGTGTAAACGATAAAGTCGCCGAAAATGCACAACCTTCGCCAAACGGAATATTGAAAATGATAACTTTTAACTGTGTAAAGATTCTGCTAGGTGAAATGTGCCCCCCCCCCCCAGTTTTTTTTTTAAATAAATGTCTACGTTGACAAAAGGAACTAACTGAAAAGCTTTTTGTGATATCCCTTTTAATTTTGACTAATTATTAAATAAATTTGAACTTATTAGATAAGCAAATATGAAATGTATAAACTGGTTTGTACCTTATAAGAATTTCCTTTTTTCCCTTTATGCTAAGTACCAAAATTGCTTTAATATTTATTAGCCTACTTTTCTTTTTTTAATTCGAAAGAATTAAAAAAATGAAAAAGTAGGTATTGACATGCGGTCGATGTCCGTCTGTCCGTCTGTCCGTCTGTCCGTCTGTCCGTCTGTCCGTACCCCCCTTCCAAAATCGGTTCTAATCATCGGATCTTAAAAATTCTTTTTTTGTTAGAAAGCTATGACCTCAGATACCCAACTTTCATATTTTTTGTCCGTCTGTCTGTACGTCCGGACGGACATAAATCTACTATCTGTCGGCGAATTTCCCATTGAATTAGCATTTAAATTCAATTTTGAGTCATTTAAATCACTGTAGGTATTGAAATGCGGTTGATGTCCAACTGTCTGTCTGTCCATCTGTCTGTCTGTTCGTATGTCTGTCCGTCTGTCTGTCCGCCTGTCTGTCCGTTTGTCTGTCTGTCTGTACCCCCCTTCCAAAATCGGTTCTAATCATCGGATCTTAAAAATTCTTTTTTTGTTAGAAAGCTATGACCTCAGATACCCAACTTTCATACTTTTTGTCCGTCTGTCTGTACGTCCGGACGGACATAAATCTACTATCTGTCGGCGAATTTCCCATTGAATTAGCATTGAAATTCAATTTTGAGTCATTTAAATCACTGTAGGTATTGAAATGCGGTTGATGTCCATCTGTCTGTCTGTTCGTATGTCTGTCTGTCTATCCGTCTGTCTGTCCGTACCCCCCCCCCCCTTTCCAAAATCGGTTCTATCCATCGGATCTTAAAAATTCTTTTTTTGTTAGAAAGCTATGACCTCAGATACCCAACTTTCATACTTTTTGTCCGTCTGTCTGTACGTCCGGATGGACATAAATCTACTATCTTCGGCGAATTTCCCATTGAATTAGCATTGAAATTCAATTTTGAGTCATTTAAATCACTGTTGCCAAATCAACAATGGCATGAGAAACTTTATTTATTTAAACATATTTGAAGCAAAATAATATTTTCATGAATCAGTTTGGAATGACGTCATAAAATGTAGCACAATTTGATTCCTTGATTATTCATTAATTATCTAACAAGAAAGCGTCAAGGCATACTTTTGCATACAATTATGCTAAGTTTTAATTTACATTTCTTATTTTTTTAATGCAGTTTGGAGTTTCATTACTTTTGTTATTAATAAATATTTAATTATTCCTCGAACTACAAATAAATCGCGAGCAGACGATAAATAATGTTTAATTGATTTGCGAAATAATATTAAGGAAAATAGTTGATTTTGGCTTTTAGAAGTTAAAATTATTAGCTGGATGCTGTGTTTCGATTTTTTTTCTAATATGTATAAATCTAGTGTAGAAACGGCTGCTGATGATATTTACTGTTAGAAACCTAGTTTTTTCACGATTAGAACTTCAGTAAGTATTTAAGTAACAGGAAAGTAGGCTATTTTAGTTCTTTATGAACTTCTTGTTTTAATGCAGTTTGGAGTAGTTCCATTACTTTTGTTGTTAATAAATATTTAATTATTCTTCGAACTACGAATAAATCGCGAGCAGACGATAAATAATATTTAATTAATTTGCGAAAGAATATTATGGAAAATAGTTGATTTTGGCTTTTAGAAGTTTAAACTATAGCCGGATGCTGTGTTTCGATTTTTTTTCTAATCTGTATAAATCTAGTGTAGAAACGGCTGTTGATGATATTTACCGTTAGGAACCTAGTTTTTTCCCGATTAGAACTTCAGTAAGTATTTAAGTAACAGAAAAGTAGGCTATTTTAGTTCTTTATGAACTTCTTGTTTTTTTCTCAATTTAAATATTTTCATTTATTTAAAACTTAAAAAAAACCTTTTGATTTAAGATTATTTTCTCAAATTATTTCTATCTGCCTTTCCTATCACTTTATAAACGTTTTAAAATTTGAACACATATCTACGTGAAACGTATTTCCTTACATTTCTAGCAGGCCAACAAAACAACTGTGTTACAGGAATAACGCAAATACAGATATCTCCAAGTTGCAATTCAAAGGTATGGCGGAGAAATGGCCTCTGCCATTACCCTGCGACATTTTGACGTCCACAGAGTCAATCAGTGCAATGAAATCCTTGTCCAAAGTTGAAAGTGGGGATTACGACTGTTGAACGTGGCGGCGATTATGCAGATTTGAATCATAAGTGTCAGATTTCAATGGGATGATATGGAGTAGTAGGGAGCATTAACTGAGTCATTTTGAATGGTTTAATAGCTCAATTGAATTGTTGGTTGCAAGAAGGCTGTTTAAAGATGTTGTTACTTTTTTGTGTCTAATAGCTTGCCAAGAGTAGCTTGTGAAATTTTAACGGATGTTTAGTTGTCTAACTTCTGAAGGTGTCGTTTGCGTAGGTTGCTACATATTTTATTTCCCTTATTTCGCTATTACTGCTAGCATAAAAATTATCATTGGTATTTATTAAAACATTAAAATAAATTATTTAACAAATAAAATTACACAATTTTCTAATTTTTCCTATTTTCTGGTACAATTCCATCAAAACTCAGACTTGCCAAGAATAGGTATAGTCATAACACGGAAAGCGCCTGGAAACGAAAAATTCACTGGTGCTGAGTGTTACCTTCCACACTACGATTATAACGTAAAAAGTGGAAGGTATTATAATCATTCAGTTCGGCTGTCTATCTGTCTGTCCGTCCGTCACCCACTTTCATAGCCCAAACTACAAATGCTATGGACAAGTGTGATACGTCAAAAAATTCAGCGCATCGAAATTAGAATACATTGAACTTTTCAGAAAAGAATTCGAATTAGAAGTACTTCAATTATTAAAAAAAACTGAAAAATTTAATGCTCATTTAAAAAGCATAGGAAGCAATTTTTATTAGAATTAAATCACCATTGCCATTCGCAACTATCGCTCGAGAAACTTTAATTCTTTTAGACAAAAAACTAAAATAAATTTATTTATTTTTGCGACATCGATCAGTTTGGAATGACGTCAAATATATTTCACTACGAGATTCTTTGTATGTTGATATGAAATGTTTTCATTCTATTTAAAAGCGAGGAATATTCCATATTGTGATTCTTTGAAATATAAATTAATTTTTGCAAACTTTAAGTAATAATTATTGATGTAAGTATTGATTTAAGTAATAATAAATGGAACTAGCCAAATTTAGCATGAAAATGTTCAATATAGAATTAATGCTGTGTTTGGCGCCTTTTTACCTGTTAATACACACAGCTGTTGTGTGGGAGCGGGTTAAGTGACAGATTCTGTTACAAACCTACTTGTTATTTTTCAATTCGACATGGTTCTGGAGTCGGCCCCGTAGTCTGCCTGTACGGGCGTCCGAGCGCCTTTTAGAAGCGATAGGTTAAACATAAACCGGCAGAAAGACAGCCGTTTTAAAGGAATAACGGAAATACTGAGTTGCAATTAAAAGGTATGGCGCAGAAAAGGCCTCGTCCATTACCCTACGACATTTTGACGTCCACAGAGTCAATCAGTGCATTGAAATCCTTGTCCAAAGTTAGAAGTGAGGATTACGACTGTTGAACGAGGCGGTGATTATGCAGATTTGAATCATAAGTGTCAGATTTCAATGGGTGATATGTAGAAAAGGGAGTATTAACTGAGGCACTGTGAATGGTTTAATTGCTCTATTGAATTGTAGGTGGGAAGAAGGCCATTTGATGCTGTTCTTACTTTTCTGTGTTTAATATAGCTTGGGAGGTTTTAAAGTATGTTTTATTGTGCAACATTTAAATGTGTAGTTTGCGTCGGTTGCTATATATTGTACTGAAGAACTCAAATTATCCGAAGCAATTGGAACCTAACCATTTTCGGATAATTGGAAAAAAGGGCACATTTTAATCAATTAATGTATTTTTGACCTGTAAGATCATGCAGTTCTAGTTTCAGACCTGACTGGACCAGCTCTATGGTTTTGGTTTTATCCTCTAACGATAATACAGCAAGTTTTCTTTAAGAAGGCATGATGAATGATAGATGTTCAGAGTTAACTGCACTATATATTAAAAACTAGCTGTTATACCCGACGTTGCACGGGTAGAGGTGGAAAAATAATTTAACAGTCAATTTAACTATTTTTTTTCTTTCATTTTAGTTACATAAGATATGAAGGTTACCCAGTAATTTTCCATTTAATTACCCAACTTGGATATAGTAATGATTAATATTAATTTCAAAAATACCTTTGATAAGAAGCGCAAATTAAAAAGAATACATATTTAAGTAAAAAATAATCAGTAAGAATTAAAAATGGAAAAAAAGCTAAATCTTAAAAGGGTCTCAAACATTTATTTTAACGCAATTCAAGGGAGTTCTCCAATAAATTAACTTTTTTTTGGACACTTTGTAGATATAAATACAATATAAGCAGTACAAAATGGCAGAAAAAAATGCGTTTAGGACAAAGATTGGTATAATCTGTTCTTCCAAAGTAGTTAAAATTTAAATCTCACTTTAAACTGATCACTCTTGGTCTGCGTGCAGAAAATAGAATATTCTTAATGAAAGTGAATTACATGATCTAATTGTTTAGATGTTATAAAGCTACTCCAGCAAACAGCAAACGATTTGCATTTTTTTTATAATTATTTGTTTTTTTTAACTGTCATAAAGATACTAAAGCAAACGATTTTTATTTTTAATATTAAATATTTTTCTAACTGCTAAAAAGCTAGCAAACGATTTTTGTTTTAGATGTTTATTTCTAATTTTTTAGCTGTAATTAAACTAAATATACTTAAAAATCGTTTTAACAAATGTGTAAAATAAAACTAAATAAACAATCCGTGAAAACGTGCTGTTTAAGGAGCAATAAACCACTAAGGTCTTCAATGCATTGAATGGGAAACATAAAAACGTTCGAAAACGATAAAAGGAATGGTCTGATTCGAAAAATTCTTAGCCTATGTTTGTTCCGGAGATGAGATGAATTTTTGTGCCAAATTTCGTGACGATCTGTTGCGTGGTTCTTCAGATCTCGTGTCTTAAACAAACAAACGTTGCCTTTTATGTATATAGATAAAACCTTTTAGCTCATTTGGCACGTTTTGGGAAAAAAAATTGGCGAGAAAATAGATATAGCTACAAACACACCCATTATACAGCTCTAACACAATGAGCTTCGAACAACCAACCAGCTTATAAATTATTTATTAAAAAAAATGCCAATTTGGCGAGTTTTAGTTAATAATTTGGCGAGTTTGGCAACGTATTTGGCGAAAAAATAAAGACATAAAACCCTAATATGCAGCTCTAGTGCGACGGCCTTTATTAACCATCATAGTTCAGTAATAGCTTAACGATAAATTTATTGCTTAAATATGCATACATGCAGTCAACAGAAAAATCAATGAAAAAATCATCAAATAAACCCACAATAAAATCCGGGAATGGAGACTGCCGGAATTACGTCACTTGAAACATGTCAATTATTTTTCAAATAATGAATTTAGTTTCTGAAGTTAATGGCAACAAAATAAAATAAACATTTTCAATTTTAATTACTTTTGTTAAAAGTTTTATTTAATTTTTTCAGCCGATGGCATCAGGAAAGTAAAAAAATGATCGGATTTGAGCCAAAGTGGTGTAGTTTTTTCAGAAAAACGTTCGAAACGATAGAAGGAATGGTCCGATTCGAAAAATTCTTAGCCTATATTTGTTCCGGAGATGAGATGAATTTTTGTGCCAAATTTCGTGACAATCTCTTGCGTGGTTCTTTAGATCTCGTGTCTTATACAAACAAACAAACAAACGGAAGTTGCCTTTTATGTATATAGATATAATCTACATAAATAAAAGATGAGTCATTTTAAAAGCAGTTACAGTATAAAAGTTAGTATCTGTCGCATATAAAGTTTTATAAAATAGACATAACTTTACATTACATAATTACGTTACCACATCATTATCAATTAATAAAATCAACACGCCATTATCAATAAATTTCTTTACTATTATACTTTACCACATCATTACAAAAAGTATCTTTTTTACATCGTTATCAAATAATTGCTTACCACCCCTTATTACCACATTACTGTCAATGAATCACTTTATAATAAAAATATTATTTTTGCAAACATTGGTTTTAAAACAACAAAGCTTTTTCCCCCCATAAAATAAAAAAAATGTGTAGCAATGTAATAGTAAGGATTTTTTTTTACATTATACAATTACCATTCCATTTCTTCATTAACAATCCTCGCAAACAGAAACCCTGCAATAAACGTGGCCACTGTAAAGAAACCGCCCCCTCTACACCAAAGTATACGAGTTCAATTCCCACCCAAATGCAACTCGAGGAGAAATATCTACGCATTCCACTGAGAAGCACATCCGAAACCTCAGGCTCCTAATAAAGCAGGAATGTGGAATGATAGTTATTCTTAAGGAGCAGTATGGTTTATTGGCGTTATTATTTTTATTCTGACGTTTTACCATAGGACTTTAAAACTGGTTTCTCTATTGGCTATATTAGAGAGTGGGGCATCATTAAAATTTTTTCACTTTTTGGATGATTGTCACTTTATGTTTCATATTACACACCTTACAAATTTGGTGTAACTTGACTTCATAAAACTGGTGGCAGGTTGCGATACCTACATCTTTATATGGTTTCTATGGTAACGTTACATCGCAAAATCGGAGTAAACTTATTTAGTTTACAGTTATTCCATAAAGCTGGAGGCTGCTAGGCACTCACTAGCTTTATGAAGCAACGTTACCTAACAAATTCTTGCAGTGTAGTATAACAACTAAGTCAACAGTGAATTTTTCGGAGCTGGGGAGCTCAGTCAGTATGGCACCGATGGCATGAACCTGCATGCGAAAGATGCAGGTTCGGGTGCGGACATTGCCAAATTAACTTCCAGCCTAAAAATGGTCTGTGCTGTTACAAAGTCCTATGAATAATACTCCGTGTAGAAGAAGTGCGAGTTAAATATGCTTTAAAATCCTGACACTGCGTAAGATGTTGTCCTTAAAAATAGCGTTGGGTGCCTACTCAGGTGTAGGCTCGTTACTTGACTGCAGTTCTAAATTATGACTCCCATCGCTGCGGCCTAATCTAGCATAATACGGACCTATAGGCACTGAAAATGTTTGGGGCCCCCTAAAGAAACTTTTGTGTATGCTAGGTCATATATTGGTCAATGTCAGCATCAAAATCAAAAGGTAGAGCTTGAAAAATTTAAAATAATATTTAATTTAACTCATTCCGCATAACTTTTATTATAATGCTTTATTTCCTAGCTTTAAAAATAATGCGGACTTACAAAATGGCACAATTTACTAAAATTACAGGAGGCAACCCAATTTAACATTAAAATCACTAAAATTTGGAGCTCCTAATATTTGGGTGCTTGTGGAAGATCAGGCCCTGCCCATCGCCAATAGCCCTTGTGTAGCTCTAAATCGACGGCAACTCAACCTAACCAAATAATACCAGTGGATTTCTTACAAATAACATGTTAGAAAAGAACAAAAGGAATGTTTTCTTTCACATCCGAAGCATCCTTCAAAGAGGCGCAAGAGCAAAGGAGAGAGAATCCCGCGGAGGGGCAACTACTATCGTCTGCATGCTTCGCGGAGCGCGGGATTTTTGTCGTCTGCCACAAGGGGTAGGGGGTGGTCGTTTGTAGGGTTTCTAAGTTCTTTTAGAACTCTGGGAGGGGGTGAAAAGTGAATAGTGGGACGCGTTGCTTTGGTTTCTTACTGTAGCAGTTGGAAAATTGTAGTTCTGACCTTTGGGCTTTCTGTAGGAATATACAGGGTGTCCGTAAAAGAATGTCCGAGTTTTAATGGTATATTACAGGAGTTTATTGTATACTAAATATAACAAATCATACATGACATTGAAGGAAAACTAACCTAGTTTTTCCTATAAGTGCTCAATGTGTGCGTCTTTAGTGATACGACACGCATTCAAACGAAAATGCAATTCTTCCCATACTGTCTGCAGCAAGTCCGGAGTAATGGAAGCAACAGCCTGTGCAATTCTACCTTTCAAGGTTGGTAAATCGGGGGGTAGGGGTGGAACGTAGACCCGATCTCTTACGAAGCCCCAAAGGAAGAAATCACAAGACGTGATGTCAGGTGAACGACAATTACAATTTTAAACTAGGACATTCTTTTACGGACACAATGTATTTTATAGTCTAGCAGAAAAAAGGACAATATTCAATGCTTTATAATAATAATGGACATCTGTTTTATTAATTGTATTCTGTTTAACTATTTTTTAAGAAGTCTTACTGTTATGATTAACTATTTTTAGATGATTTTTTTTTAAAAATTAAATGATTTTAAACATTAAAAAGATAAAGATAAATTGCACGAAACAGACAACATTCAAAATCACTAATGTCGAAATGTAAACATTTTCAAATTACGAATATATTCTTTTCCTTTTATAACAAAATCGTTTGTTGATAATTTATGTATTCGACTATGTAATATGAGTCACGTAAGGTAAAAAGTTCAGTTACATTTTTTAACAGTTTTTCTTAACAGTTATGTAAGACTCGAAGAGTTTCTAGAGTATTTTTATGCAACGTAAAATTTCAATTCAGTGTTATCTCACAAATATATATGCAATGCTTTCGGTTTAGAATCAATTCAAAATAAGCAAGCATGCTAGAGTGCTAAAATTTGATTATCTATACACTCTTAAAACAAACGAGCGGTTTTAACTCAGTCTGAGTTAATTTCCACTCTTTTCCGGTGCCGAAAATGCACTTCTCCTATAGGAGTGAATTTCACTTTTTTGTTTTAAGAGTGTAGAGTGTGATGAAACATATATAAAGTCTTATTTTCGAAACAAGTCTCGTACCTTACAATATTTATGTATTATGCCATCGAAATATTTGCCCTCTTAAACGATATTTGGCCTAGTTCTAAATTTTTGGATATTTTTTAAGCTCTATAATACATAAACTGAAATATAAATTTTCGAAGTTAAAATATCCACACACGTTTTAATCGTTTTTATGAAAATAAGTTTGTTATATTATCTTGTAGCTTTTAAACACACACTGTTAAAAATTTGGTGCTAGGTTTCACCATGATATTGGTTGGTTTCAAAATGATATTGGTTCCTAGTAGCTGCAACGGCTGAATGGTGAAATGTTTCACCTTTTTTTCGGTGTTTGGTTGAACCATTTTTCTGGATTTGGAAACAAAAACCTGAGAAATGGTTCAACCGAATACCAAAAATATGGTGGAACGTTTCACCATTCAGCCGTTGCAGCTACTAGGAACCAATATCATGGTGAAACCAAGCACAAAATTTTTAACAGTGTAGTTCTAAATTTTTGGATATTTTTTAAGCTCTATAATACATACACTAAAATATAAATTTTCGAAGTTAAAATATCCACACACGTTTTAATCGTTTTTATAAAAATAAGTTTGTTATATTATCTAGTAGCTTTTAAACACATGTTTAAATTCATACAAATTTAATCATTACAACTTACGAGTTTAACATTTTGTGGGTAGACAAACATATCTTTTTCTTTCATACCACTATGTATCTTAACAAGTTTCAGTCATGCAATTTTATATCACTTCCTGCAGTGCGGGTAACTTAGCTCCAAAATCATAGTTTTTTTTTACAAAAAGAAAAATTAAACTACAAATACAATTTAAATACTTAAAAAATCATAATGCATTCTAAGTATTGTACTTTTAGGAATAATTTCCAAGCATTTTTGTTAAATTTTATAAATTAAAAAAAATGGTGTTAGTTTAAAATATTAGGACACGGTTAGGATCCGGGTAACTTTGGTCCCAGCATGAAATACATACAAAACCTACTTTTTAACAACCTTAAAGGCTATGTTACCGAATTGAATAGTAATATTCAAATGTTTAAACATAAAAATAGCAAATTTATAACATACATATAGTTATTAGAAATGGTATATAACTTAACATTTACATTACAGTGCATCGTAGAATGACATTACACTATGAATACCAATATTGACAAAAAACGTAAGAAATATATTTTCGTCATTAAATGCTTGTAAGAATACAAACCTCATTTGTATAGTATTGCCAAAATTAGAATAAAAATTTCTTTTACGTGAAATGAAAGGCAATGTTTCAATTTTTCCAAAAATGTAAAACAATTTAAGATGGAATCATTTTATGAAGAGAAATTAAGAAACAAATCTTTTTCCGACGCGTGGAACAAAGTTACCCTCCATGGCCAAAGATACCCGCTTCGACGGTTCCTACTCTCAAAATTTTTAAAATACTGATCATGCGTGACCTTTCATGCTGCTTTATTTAGCTAGAGTCCCCGAATGTTAAATCAATTTACAAATGGCCCTGAAATACCCAAGAGTAGGGTGAAAACGACAGTTCTGTGCCACAGTGGGAGCTCGGCGCATCTGTTTGTTTTCCCCTCCAAACAGGAAAAGGTGGCGGAAAAGAACCCAAACGCGATAAAAATCTCTTAATTGCCAGAGGGTAATTAAAAATCCCCAACCCTTTGAGCCGAGATCATTAGCACATAAACAGGGTAATGACTTTTACTCACTTTCTATGGATAGGAGTTAGGGTTAATGAATTTTTAAGTTACTCGATTGCTTTCGATGAGTTGCGTCTTGGTGAAATTAATTGAATAGAAAATTTTTAATTTTAGAATTTATTGGCTAAAATGACGCATAAATTTAATTATGAATTTGCTTATGCCTTAAATATAGAATTTTAGATTTTAATTTTAAGGAGTTACTTGAATTTAATTTGTTGAATGTGAGAAAGTGACATAACATAAACACGTCACTTTTTTTTGTTAACAAAAGGAACATAACAAAAAAACATTTCCGTGATATTTTAGTTTTAACTAATTATTTAATAAGTGAAATAGATCTTTTTGGATAAGCAAATAGGTAACATAAATGTGTTTGCACCTGCATAAGATCTTCAGTTAAATTTAGAACCAATAGAAAGTTTCCTTAAAATATATATAAATGCAATTTAATTCTGTTGTTCAAGAGTACACAGAAGAATTATTGTATTATGTGACGGATTTATGCTCTTGTATTCTTTGGAGTGTCAATAAAATCACGATATCCAAAAATGGAGGAATGTTTATCTTGTGTTTTTCAAACTAAACTAAAAACAAAAAAAGTTAACGCCGTCTTCCTAAATCCTACTTGCACAAATACGGTACTCCGAATGCTAAGCACAACGCCACAGCTTGCAAACGACGTCATAGAATAAATGCAAACTTCAAACGACCCAAAAACACAGAACGAATTTGCAAGTTTTAACTTTATTTCAGGACCGTTAGCCGAAGACTCGGCCTATTTAACAAGTTCGAACACGCTTCTGCCTTCTTCAGAACACTTCAGAATTTTATCTGGCGGGAAAAGATCATTTCGGAACTAAAAAATCGTCTGCTTTCTCAGCCGCTAAACCTAACTGATGAGAAAGGGCAGTGATTTAGAGTCCCGGATATTCGGGATTCTTTACCCGAATTCTTTCTTAACCCTGGCGTAAAAGGGGTAACGAGGATAGAACGTTACATGAACTTAAAACTGCGAATAGGGGTTTTGGAGGGGGATTGTTAAAATTTATGTCCGAGGATTCATGTAAAGTTCCGACATTCTTTTGGAAAAGTCTGAAAAACTTAAAAGAAACAGCCAAAAGAAGTTACCGCCAAGTCAAACTCTATTTCAATTGAACAGCAAAACAGAGAGTTGCAGTTTGATTAAATTCGAAGAATTTATCCAAAATACTATTCATAAGCGAATTATGCATAGTCTGGAAGTTTGAATGCATCCTAAACTATCAGGATACATATTTATAACATTAGAACGGCATGCAATTTTACAATAATACCATATGGTTACTAAACGAATATACATTGGAACTGTTAATTATACTAGTTCTTCACAACAATCAGAATATATAAATTATATGACAATATTGAATAATTTTATATTAAATGCGCCTGGTTATTATAATTTAGTTTAGTTTTACATGACCCAATATTGAACTACATAATAAACCACGAAAAAGAGCGAGGACAAAGAGTAACAGTAATTTTTTTTAAAATACAGGATATATTTCGTTTTACATTGCATGTCCCTGTGGATGCGTTCTGTCGAATAACCATACATTTTCTCGAAGCTGTAACTTCCAATGAAACGTATCAGCTTATGTTTTGCGTGTTTTAATAAGTAAATTGGTTTATTCAAAGAGAAAGATTAGTATATATATTTTTAAAAATCGAATAAGAATGTTGAGAAATTCCTAAATTCAAATGATTATTTTTTCATTCTGCACAACATTTACTTAATTACAGCGACTCAACCAGCGATCTCTATAGCCCGCAAAGTACGATGACGTAGCACGTGCCCAAGTTGTTCCGCGACCCTGTGCTGCCTAGTTGCCAGCTACGAATTTATAGCGGTTTAGAAGGTTTAAATTCCTTAATTTAATATTAATATTAATATAGATACAGGAATTCAAGAAATATTGAATTTCTGTACATGCAACATTCTTTAGCATTGGCACGCGTGACGAAAACAGTGACGTAAATCCTAGGGAACCTTTTGTGATTGCGTCATTTTTTGACGTTTTTGTTCGCTTTATCAACGGTGAATATTTTTTTCGTAATTTTGTTTGTGAATTTGATTCTAGACAAACTTTTCTTCTAAAATACAACGCATAATCGAAAATATAGAAATGAAGTTGATTCTTTTATTTGACACCATTTCACCAATAGGCGATTTTTCAGCAAATGTGGAGATACTTTTACGCAACCCTAGCATCAATGGGACGCATTTAACAGAAAAAACGTCTCTTTCTGGTATTTCAAACACTCTTTTCCTGAATGTTTTTCGCGATTTGTTTGCCTTACGTCCAAATAAGGTAGGATTCAAGAAATAAGTAATCGAGCGTTAACTTGGCACAGAAAGTAACGCCATCCAAATGTTTTTTTTTGTTTGTTCTTTTGGGTCTTCTCTATGTTTGGGACGATGTGAAAGCTTTTGATACTTGGACGGGTATTTTCTGGAGAGGATTTAACATGGATTTTTCATTCTTCTTTTGAAGAGATAACGGTGTAAGAATGTTGTATTGATGGCACGTCGGAAGCGAATTGAGTCGTACAGATTGGAAGATCTATGGAAGGGTAGGAGGGATAATTGAGCTATGATTTCTAACTAAAGTAAAACACTTTGATTTTTAAAGGCCTAAATTCATAAATGACGATTTATTTTGGTTATTTGTAGTTGAGCGGCGGACAGTAAAAAACCACGGACGTGGTCAAGTGATGATGAAAACAACGTATTATTATCTTGACATTGTACGCGACGTTTGGACTTTGAAGCTACAGATTTCACGTGCACTAGTCTCGTATGCATGACGTCATTTATTTTTGAAATTTTCCCTGCACGTTCCATTTATCTTTCTAAAGATGAGGACAGAACCGAGAGGGTATCTTGCAAAATCGGGTTGCCGTTTAAACCGGTTTTATAAAACCAGCCCTACCTATTTTGGTAACAGATTGAAAAGTGAATTGCAACCGCAGTTTGAAAACGGCTTACCATATCTATGGTCGGTACCATAACTATTACACCAACGATTACAACAGAGGCCTTTGTAATACATTCCTATACAAAACTACCCAGCTGTTTACCAGTTTCCCAAATCCACTGCAGAAATTTACTAAGCCTATAATACCCAGTACCTCAAACTCCCAAAACCGTCTGCATTTTAATCCCAGTGCTATAAAACTTTAAAACACAGAAGAACAACTCCAACTTCTATTTTAGTCGCGGCGGTGTTGCCACCGAGCGAAATACAATACCGCAGAGAATAATAAGCAGTGGCCAAGAGACTAGACGAGTTTCGTGAAAAGCGGAATGCTGGAAATACAATGACTCAATTAGTGAGAAGGTGTGCCCATTATTCCTGTCCTGATCGATTCCGGTTTTCTAGCCTTTAGAGCTGATTTACGACTCTTGGTTTTAGTGAAATGTCGATCCGACTATAAACTGAATGAACATTGTATAAAACAAAATGAGGCAAACGTGACCATACTACAATTCACATGAGTGTTTTTCAACGACTTGGCGTATTTTTCAAACGTAGACTAAAAAAGAATATACAGTCCCTGGACAAATTATTAGACGAACTGCAAGATTTCATGTATCAATCAATGATGAATAAAATACCTTTAGAAGGACATTTGTGTTCCTAAACTTAAGCTATTGAATAGAAAATACTATCTGCTATACTTATTACATATATCGACATCTTTTTTAATGATATGGCATTCTTTAGTATGTTTTCATCATTACAAAAAAAAAAATACAGTGCGTCTAATAATTTGTCCAGGGACTGTATTTTTGCAAATTTGTAAAAGTATCGATATCTTTTATCGCAATTGCATTGGCAGAAAAAAAAATTGTTGTACATACGGATTTACTTCGAGTATATTCCGCCCATGATTGACCTGCGCTTGTTCGCAAGATGTCAGGAAATGCCGTGAAATCGCCATTACCGACATAGCAGCATTGGATAGACCAGCTACGTTAATGATCAAGCCCACTGAAGTGTGTATCGTGTTTGGGAACCAGTTTTTGAGTGAGCTTTCCACACTCCCTTTAACCACTATACTGGATATTATATTTGCGACAGGCATTTATAATATTAAGCCCTGTCAAATTGATAAAACCAACAACTTGACAAGACCAACTAATATTAAGGGGATATCATTTGCAGGTCAACGTCCACCCTATCTAAATCTAATAGGATACTTTTGTTAAGATTTTTTTTATAGAATCAGATTATTTGATAATAATGTAGAAGATAGTATTCTACCTGAGAAAACCAGAGGGTTTAAGAACAATAGTCTTACTAACTTGTCTCTCACGCCATCAATGGACCACAGGAACGGCCATTCCTTAGGTAAAGTCACAGTTACGTCAATCAAACGTTGTTTTATACACCACAAACAAACACCACCTGGCAGCTAATTTGCCCAGATTAGCACGCCTATGGTGACGTCACAGTTACGTCAAATGTTGTCTTTTGTCACACACAAACGTGCACAAACACTGTCACAAACAAACCAAGCTCTACACCCACGCTATTGCCCATTTTGGGATGGCATGAAGCTTGTAGCATTAAAAATTCGCGATGTACCGATATTCACCAATCGCCGTCAGTCGCGAAATTGTAACAGGTGTCACTAACCGGTTATGTAGAAGTGGCAAAAGCATCACCTACTGAAGAAGTCTTAAAATTTTGAACCATATACAGTCCCTGGACAAATTATTAGACGCACTGTATTTTTTTTAATAATGATGAAATTATACCAAAGAATGCCATATCATTAAAACAGATGTCGATATATGTATTAAGTATAGCAGATAATATTTTCTATTCATTAGCTTGAGTTTAGGAACATAAATGTCCTTCTAAAGGTATTTTGTTCATCATTGATTGATACATGAAATCTTGCAGTGCGTCTAATAATTTGTCCAGGGACTGTAGGGGTGAAGGGAAGAGGGCTATCGGAGACTGGACTTCGAAGCAAAATTAAGACACACCACTGCGATCAGGAAGTCGACTAGCTTAATGTGTACAGTATAAAGTACTTGCATTTATATTCTACGATGTTATTACTCACGTTTCTTTGCATAGCGTTAGTATCATAGGAAATCTTCAGTAAATACATTGGTACGGTGGCCAATGAGATAGACGCCTCTTTATTCCGATAAGGAAAGGACCAACTCCAACTGTAATTGACAAACACTGCTCTATGTCATTCCATATACCTCATAGTAGGATGAGCGTTTAAGTATGTAGTCGCATGTACTGCCACATATTGTTTTGATGAATCCGATTTAAAGCGGGGTTGAGTAGTAGTCGCGTGTTCTGGAGAATAATGGCGAATCTCACGAATAAACTGCGCGGGCACGGAAATGGCATAATTAAGAAATAATTGTCTGTGTGTGCGAATCTGCTTTATTTTTAGATGTCTGATAAGGCTAATGGGTTGTGATACCCTTCTGATATGATTTTCGTTACCTATTAAACGTGAAATCCTTTTGCTGCGTTATTAAATGCAGGAGCGGAAACACTTAAATGAATAGTTATTTTATAAATATCATCTTAAGCAATATCAGAAGGGTATTTTTTTAATCATATCAGAAGGGTATTTTTTTAATCATATCAGAAGGGTATTTTTTTAATCATATCAGAAGGGTATTTTTTTAATCATATCAGAAGGGTATTTTTTTAATCATATCAGAAGGGTATTTTTTTAATCATATCAGGGGTATTTTTTTAATCATATCAGAAGGGTATTTTTTTAATCATATCAGAAGGGTATTTTTTAATCATATCAGAAGAATGGTATTTTTTTAATCATATCAGAAGGTATTTTTTTAATCATATCAGAAGGGTATTTTTTTTAATCATATCAGAAGGGTATTTTTTTTAATCATATCAGAAGGGTATTTTTTTAATCATATCAGAAGGGTATTTTTTTAAATCATATCAGAAGGGTATTTTTTTTAATCATATCAGAAGGGTATTTTTTTTAAATCATATCAGAAGGGTATTTTTAAAAAAAAAATCATATCAGAAGGGTAATTTTTTTTAACAGGCAAAAGGTTGAAGAGCTTTCTGTAAATTGAATAGCCAGATATTATGAACTGTAGCTGTTTTACTTTAGTGGCTAAATGGGATGTGTCAACTGCAGTTGTTCTCCTGCGTGAAAAGGTTCCTCAAAACGAGAAAAGGTGTAGGGATGAAAAAGGGAAGGGAAAAACTAGAAGTGGTTTAACTGAAAAACCGGTTTATGGCTTCAGTTACACCGGCAAACACGGATTCTTAGGCTGAACCAGTTAACCCGAAAACCAATTCTTTCTGAAAACCGAACGCCATTTAAATATAGTTTATCACAACCACATTTAAGGGGGGCGATACATGTAACCACCTGAATTTTGATCGTTTTTCAGAGACGCTATTAAAAGGGAAGAAATACATGAATCGTTTTAAAATTCAGTATTTTTATACATTATACATTTAAAATACAAAAATTAGATTTTTTTTGTTTTAGTTTTTTCAAAATGGCCGCCGTAGTAACTCATCTCCTGATACCCTCGCGGATAAAAGTATCAATCGGCGGGAATTCTAGCTACTCCAAAATTGATCTGAAATCAAAAAAAATTATTTGAAAATGTTCATAAAACTTACATCTTCTAGTTAAACCAATAAAAAAAATTGAAAAATTGTAAATCGGCAAGCCTCAGAATAAAAAAGTTCGATTTTTTTACCCTTTTTTCTTAGGTTTTTGGGTAAAAAAAAAACTAATTGTAAATTTTTTTTGGAGCATTTTTGAGGTTCAACTAGAAGATAATACTATAGAGAAGACGTATACCAAATTTTATAAGTATAGATTGAGAAATTTTTGAGTTATCTTGCCCGCCAATTTAAAAAAAGTAGTTTTGAGATAAACTTGCTTAAAGTTTTGACAAAGCCCTCAAGCGCCGAGTTGAGGTGAAGCATTTAAATGAGTTTTTAATCAATAAATAATGCGAATTTCATTCTAAAAATTTTCAGACATATTTTTGAGAAGTCATTTTAACTATTTATAAAATAAAAAAAATCGATTTTGACATATAACGCCCCCCTTAAGGGCTGTACTTAAAAGTTGCGTGTTGCCTTGCGCAGTTGCCTTGAAATGCCGTCGCCATCGCCAGTGCCGACTTAGCAATATTGCATTGACCTGGATCAATGCAATATTGCTATTGCACCATGTGGGTGCTCCTTGAGTCAATGGAAGCTATTTACCAATCGAAGCTACTGCACCCCTTCTGCACTGTTAAAAAAATTTCCTGTAAAATAACGGGCAGGGAACGGCAGCAGATTCCAGTCAGATCCCGTTAAAAAAACACTCATGCCCATCATTTACCATAGCTAATAGATGAGCTAAAACTGTAAAATTTTGGTTATCGCCACTGTCTACTCAACTACTAACGCCGAAGAAGCTTTCCCAAACAAGCTAGGGGACGGAAATTTTGAACCTGTCTCGAAACCTGTTCGGAACCACTCGTTCACGGCTGACCACAATTTTGGGGTTCCGAATACGTCCGAACTAGTTTCTCGATCTTCGGCACTGGTAACAGTGACGTCAAAATTTCCGCCTACGCTCATGTTTAGGAGAGCTTCTCTGGCCTTGTTATTAAAGTTTGCCGTGTTATCGCTCTAATTTTCTAACAGTCTAAGGGATAAGGCCGTTCATTTAGTGGGTCAGACCGTTTTCCATCAAATAAAGCCGTTGCCCATAAAAATTAAAGGACAAATACTCGTAAATTTACAGTTCTGTTTACAGTGTGCCTTCTAGGCTTTACCCTTGAAGCACACGTCAACAACATCAATGCCCTCTGAAGGGGGCATCGTATTTGGGACCCAGTTTTTGAATGCGCCTTCCATCTCCTTTTGCCACTAAAATTTTACTTACACAAAATTACACTTACACCCATAGATATCATAGTTTAAGTATTAGATTGGCAGATCACGTGACCTCCAATGCTAACGACGGGACGCGCATGGAGGCCAAAATAAGGGGGCAAAATGGCTAGTGTTGCCACCATTTTAAGGAGAAAAATGCTACGGCATCATCGGAAAAATACCATTTAATTCTAAAATTACCAAAAAAATACTAGAAAAGCATTTCAAGTCACTAAAAAGATTCCAAAATGCAGCTAGTATTTTTACGATATTTTTTTGTAATTTTAGAATCTATTTTAGAATTATTCTATGATATCTATGCTAACACCTGAAAAGTGTTACAAACGTTTATTCCCAAACAATGCCAACAACGTCACACATAACGTAGAAAAACAACTCATAATCAGAAATGCGGTTTCTCAGAATAATCGTCAATTGTTTATGCCTTTCAAGCACATCTCAATTGTGCAAAAGTTTTCTATCTGTCTATTGTAGTCCAAAAATTCTACCAAATAATTAAAACTTTTCATCAATCAATAGATCTCGAAAATTATAACTTTCTTTCCATGAAAATTTCAAATCATCATATACATCACTTTTCCACAAACTGTTTAAAATACACATTACCAAGTTCTCATTCAAAACTGAAACTAAAAGCAACACTCGTGCCCTTTTAATTAAAACCCATATATAAGTTCGTGTCACGTGTCGATAGTTTTGAGTGTCAATTTCCGATAACTTTCGAATGCTCTCTTTTCCGATACCGATACACGTTTCCGAAACGGAATCGATTTAGCAACGGAAAAGGCTCAAGAGAGATTTGTATAAAGAAATATTAGTTCGTTTCTTTTAGTGCTTATTAAAAATGAATTGGCAATATATGTCCTTTTTTTTATAAAAATATCAATTAATTGATTTCAATATTGCTTGTTTTTATAATTTTTTAACAAGAAATGGTTCACAAGAACCGCCCATTAAATTTTTTTAAAAATAATATAAGATATAAATAAAAAAAAAGTTACGAATGATTTGTGAAATATGAAATAACTACTATAGAAATATAATCATGGAAAAACAGATTGCAAACCACGCTTAGAAATTAAATTTTTAAAAGTTCTTTATTATTTAGAGATTAAAAAAAAAGCAAATACAACAACGGCTCAAGAAATATAAATACAACAAAGGTAATCTTTTAGAAAGCAATCTATTAAAAACAAACTAGGTAGAAGAATTTTTAAAAAACAAACGGATTAAGAACAATTCCTGAAAGAAAAAATCGTCCTTGCAATCCAATTGTTTAAAAATGACGAACATAATTTTTTTTTCTGATAACCGATTAAATAATGAATCTTAGGAATTCTGTGCATAAAATATAATTTCTAAACAATAATTCATATAGGTATAGTTCTTGTAAGAAAACACATTCTTTGAAGAACTGATCGAAAACAATAACCTAAACATCATATTCTATGTCCCAGAATTACAGTAAAGAAGGATCTCCATTTAAATTTTAAACGTAACAAAATTCTCTCGTCGATAGTTTCCTAAATCTTTCATCTTATTCTAAAAAGAACACCGCAATTATCAAAACGCTTCGATTTCCAAAGCTTCAGAGAATACGAGCGATTCGAAATTTGCATCAGGAGCACAAAATATAGATTTGGGCACGGTGGATTAGGTAAATTATTCTGTATGTCCTTTATCCTTTGTTAAATTCTGGCAGAAATCGAAGAGATTGAATCATAAATTCCGGATTGTTACAAAGGAATTTCAAAAACGAAAAATTGATTTTGAAGTGTTGAGTTTTAAAATGAACTTTTAGAGAAAGCGTTTGAAGTGTTCCTCTAGAACTCTAAGAGATATTTGTTTGGGATTTGCACATATGGCCGGGGTTCATCATAGGATTTTTAATGCAAAATTGCTTAGTATTAGTGAAAATGATGTCGGGTTTACATTTCCTGTGAGTTTAGAATATACTTTTGTTATATAAAAATATAGTGAAATGTGGGTGTATTTTATAAATTTTTTAGAAAGTTCAATTTAGATTTTGGTTATGGTTCGCGATTGAATTAGAATACTGATAAAGTAAATTAATATCGCACTTAAAAAAATTAAAATGTAGCACATTTTCTGAATAATAACAGCACATCTACTGTATTTGATAGCAGTTGTTGCTATGACCACAATTCTGCAGCCCAATGCTGTATTTTCTCAGCTTTTTCACGCGCACACGACTTGATATCCCGTAACCATACTCAATGTTCTTAGTTTCTATCAATTGGGAATTCGAAATGGATCTTCGCTGAGGCTCAAGTGCTTGAAAACTACAGCACATTTTTAGGCGTTAGAATACAGCACCCATGCTGATAAACGTGACTGAAAGTTTTTTTTATATGTAGTGCAGTAAAGTTTTTTATATATATAAACCACGCTTTGAATTTCTTTTGAATTTTTTTTTGCTGATAATTTGTACCGTAGTTCTGTTTAAAGGATAAATAGAAGGCCTATTATACGACTTACATTAGGTTTAAATTTTTTCACAAAAATAGATGATAGAGTGACATTTTTATTGCGATTAATTTGCATTAAAAATAAGACGAACACGAAGTGCACTAAACACTCTTAAGGGTTAAGGGATTTTTGGAAAATTACACTCTTAAAACAAAAGAGTGAAATCCACTCCTATAGGGGAAGTGCATTTTCGGCACCGGAAAGGAGTGGAAATTAACTCAGACTGAGTTAAAACCGCTCGTTTGTTTTAAGAGTGTATATAGAATTGCTGATAAAAAATAAATATCAATCAATCAAAACACTGACGACGATTCATAGGTTTTATTTAAATTTTTATAAGGACCTGCCAACTTTTGCTCTAGCGCGATGTTCTTCAACTAACCAACCTGTTAACTCTCCGGAGTTAACTCAGCAAATGACTATTTTACGGATTCCTGGCGTCAAGTTTAGTTTAGTTTCAATGATCGTCGCACTAGAGCTACACGAGGGCTATTGGCGACGGGCGTCGTATTTTAGAACCACTCGGGGCGCTAAGAGAACGTTTAATGATTTCTATTTTGAAAGTCCGACAATAGGGTACTTGACAGTATCGTTAAAATACCTTCCAATATTAATTAAATTATAGTTTGAGCCCAAATATAACAAAAATATATAATAAAAATCATTTTCAAATGGCTTTTTTTTCATCGGTACGTCACGTGATCACAAAGACGTCGATTTGGCTGACGTCACTAGTATAAACAAACCGGGTGGGATGTTTTTTTGTTTGTAATTAAACTGGTTTTAATCTAACTTATTATTAAAATAAGAATTATATAGATAATGGGTGGAAGTTTTACAGAAGCGGATAAATCAAATTTACTTAAAGTAGATCCCAAAATGGTGTTTCAAAGTTTGTTTATAGTTACTAGTGACATCATAGATACCACGTGACAGCCACAAAGCGTTTTCGGGAGTGATTTTTTGCGTTAATTTTAAAATTCATTTTTCCCCTTTTATAGGGTATTTGAAAAAAAGAAAAATACGGGTATAATATTTTTGGCATAAGAATATTTTAAGAATTTTTTTTTTAGTTAAGTACCCTATTGGTACATCTGCCACATAAATTATAATACCTAGATAAAAGTCTAGCGTTGCTGGGTTAAATCTCCGGAGAGTTAGCAGATCTGTCTTATAAAACCATGATAACAGTGCAGTATTATATCAACAATCGAGTACAATACTAACATAATACGAAAAATGGAAAATAAAAATAAAACGTACATTATATTAGACAAGTTGTACTCCATTATAATATTGTTTCCGCCTTACACGCCCCCTTAATTCAAAACAGATAAATTTTAATATTTATCACTACTAGAAATCCCCAGTTCAACCATAAACTCAGTAACTGCATTACTTAAAATTCAAATGCCCGTAAAAGTGAAATACTTCTGGTCACTAGGGCTCTTATCCTACGGACACAGAAACCTCCCTCACGGACACTAGTGTAGTGTCCGCTTTTCCCTATTATCCTTATCGATTTTCCCTCTCGCTAATACACGTTTGGTTATTGCCTTCATTATTGGTGTTTGAGATAAAATATTTGTACTAATTTTTGTGTGGAATTGTTGATCTGCTATTGCGTTATATTTTTGAGTATTCTTATATATTTTTTAAAAATGCATTGACCATTACCTGCGCAATAGGGTACTTGACTGTATCGCTGAAATACCTTCCAATGTTAAATTAATTATAGTTTGAACCCAAAAATAACAAAGTATATATTTTTTTGAAAAAAATCTTTAAATTCATGAAATCATTTTAAAATGCTTATTTTCATCGGTACGTCACGTGATCACAAACACGTCGATTTGGCTGACGTCACTAGTATATATAAACAAACCGGTGTGATGTTTTTTTCTTGCAATTAAACTGGATTTATATTTAATTTACGATTAAAATAAGAATTATATAGATAATGGAAGAAGGTTTTACAGAAGCGGATAGTTCAAATTTGCTTAAAGTAGATTCCAAAATGGTGTTTCAAAGTTTGTTTATAGTTACTGGTGACGTCATAGATACCACGTGGCAGCCACAAAGCGTTTTCGGGAATAGTTTTTCGTCCTAATTTTAAAATTCATTTTCTCCCTTTTTATGGGGTATTTGAAAAAGAGAAAAATACGGGTCGAATATTTTTGGCATAAGAATATTTTAAGGCAATAAATTTTTTTTAGCCAAATACCTTATTCTTTTTTGCTTTTACTTACGGTATTATGAACAATATGTTTTGCCCAGTAAAAATAGTTTTTTTTAATTCTATTTTAAGGCTATTGTTTGTTATTGTGAGAACATTAATTACTTCATTTTATTTTTAAAATTAGTTTTTTATCAGAATTTTTTAAAAAAGAAATTTTACTCTATAAATCTCACGTTATCGTATTTCAATAATTTAAAAAAAAATTAAAGGATTAATAAAATTTTGTCATTTGTTTTCATAAATTAAAACGACTTAAAAATAAACTTTTATCTATTGAAGGGATACAATTTTCGGGTTGCAAATGCTTTTTTAGTACGAAATCCTGTGACAGATCAAGACAATCTTCATCGGAGGAGATGAGGTAGAAATCTGAAATAACTAATAAATACTACGCCCTGCAAAAACATAAAAGTTCATTTCTCTATATCTAATTTATCTTAATATTTATTAACGTAGCACATTCTTGCACACTGTGTATTATTGCAAACCTTTAGCTTATTTTAGCTTAGAACTGCAAAAAGAATGACATATAAAAGCCAAATAACAATTTTCCCCTGCCCATCCAAATACCAGGTAAGAACACCAAATCGGTATTTCTAGGTATCGCATCCGAATTTTAAGACACGGATATAATTTTAAATTATTATCGAGAATTCGGTAGATAATAATTAATTTTCGTTTTCCTGTCTCGGCGAAGACGTGTATTCTTGACACGGTTCATGAATTTGGACGGTGCTTCAAGACGATATGTAAATTAGTACTGGAAGTTAAGCACGCCTATTTAGTACAATGTTTAGAGGTAGTTTGGTGATGGAGCGTAGATCTCTTTTGGTTGGATGGGAAGGTACGATAGATTGGAATTGTTGGGGGGAGGGGGGGGGGGGGGCGAGGTTGGGACAGTTCTTGTATTTTTTTTTATCAAAAAATCAAAATGAAAACAATTTTTGGGGTGGTTAGTAGTTAGCCGACATTATTTTCATACTCATGCAGGTTTTTTTTTAATTGGCTTTATTCTTATTGCAAAATTATCCTCTCTATAGTGTAAGTTGTTATTACTTATGGCTTTATTTGGGAAACTACACCAAGAAATATAAAGATATCATCGTCGGCAACAAAGTGAACGTGAGGAACAAATAGTGTAAGTAACGTGTTAAAAAGTGATTATTGCGATTCCTTTTGGCGAGCGTACTATTTTTCGGGGACTGTGTCCATGCGTTCGTGTACACCATGCGTGATACGGTTCGCCGTCGGGGGAAATACACGTCACTCTCTGTCTCCTAAAAAGCATACGTAACGGATGTCATAAAATATGACGGGATGCTGTGTGCTTATGCTTTGTGCATATATCTGTGTGAATAAATGAGAAATATTTAACAAGACGATTCATGGATTAACTTATAATTATCACAACAATTTAATGGAATACTTGATATACACTACACTTACTGCAACAAAATATTGTAACCAGTTTTATTTAATTTAAGTTTTTTTTTTAATTTAAAAAGTGGGCTCTTAACTAGATAATTTGGTAACACAATATAAACAAAAAATATTAATTAGCAGATAGAAGATTTTAAGAAAATATGTTTATTTATAATGAGTTTTCTCCGTTGGGGAACAACGTTAGACTTTTTTCAAATATTCATACACAATAAAATCTTAATGATCTTTTCACAGTGTTAGTTTAATGATGTTTATTTCTTTTCATCATTAAACTAACACTCTAAAAGAACATTTGCTTTCAAATCAAATTCCCCAGCATATGCTCTCTTGAAAGTTCTAAGTGAGGTTCTATTTGTACTTATTAACCTAAAGACCTTTGTACATTCTAAACCCATTCTTTTAAGATCATAAACTCGAACAAAAATCTTCCCCAATTTAAAGGGACTAAAGTTATAAGCCCCGTCATTTTTTACCCGATTTTTTTCCCGGTCCATTTACAAACCTAATGTAAGTTCCTGTATTTCCCAGGACAATATCATAGAAGAAAAAAGAAGAATCGGGAAAACCCCGCGAAATTTAAATCGGGTGTCATTTGGCGCCGGGTTAGATCCAGTCTTTGGGCATTACGGTAATAATGGTGATAGCCGGCCACTTCCTTGACACAACTGGGGGCTTGAAGAAAATATCAACTTGCTATTATGACCAGTTATATGCAGGAAACTTTTTTTTACTGCTGAAAAAATATTTTTAAAATCCTGAAACACAATTTTTAAATTTAATTTGCGTTTTAACGTTGGTTTTTCGTTACAGTCACACAATGCATGACAAGTACTTTGGGATCATCCCGTTGATCTGCGAAACTCACTAAATTCTTTGGCGCTTGTTTTTCAAACTAAACACTGAATTTACAAAAATAAGTATTCTAAACCCAATAAATTTATCAAATCATATTAAATGTTATAAAATATTAACAAATAAACACGCAATAAGTATTAATAACCATATATATTATAGCAGGCGATAATATAGGGTTTGGTGAAATTGGTCGACTGGATCATAAAAAACTACTTATGATATAATTGCTTTTACAATTTTTCTAAAAATGCCATTTCAAAAATATATTGTATATTTGTTCTCCAAAACTGGTTTTATATTTAAAATTTGATTAACTACTATTGATTTTTTTCATTTGGAATAAAATACTTCATTTTCAATGGTTTTTGAAGCAATTCAAATGGGTCTAAGTTTATTTTGAAGGAGCATTTATCAGTCAAAAATCTTAACCTTTAATGAAAGAACTTGGTGGTCCTTGCATAAAAAAATATGTTTTTAAAATACTTATTATATTAGTAATAAGTTATATTTTACGTTAGCTTCTGATGCAATATTTATACTAGCGTCTAATAGTGTCTTTACTAAAGTCTAATAATCAATTATAAGTACCACAAGAAAAAAATCTTTACCTTATTCATTCTTTCTTATTCCTCAGATGTAAATGGAATGACATACACAAAATTCCACTTAAAGAAATTGTAAAAGAGATATAAGGTATGGTATGTCATCACCCGTTAAAAATAATTTTGTATCAAATATTAGATTTTCATAATGTTGGAAAACTTATTGGGAGATATAAAAAAGCTCAATAATTTTCTCCTCGATATTATTGTATCTTTTTTCAAGGAAAGATTTTACTTTAAAATTTAAGAAACAAAATAAATTGTTAAAAATAACACTGAAACACACAACTTCTATCATTTTAAAAGAGCACAAAAACATCATCTCCACTCTCAGCACTACAATCATCGCCATTCCAAACACAATGGACGCCAAAGGGGTAAAGAAAAAAAATGGTCGAAATGGGGCGGAATTTTTTCCTATATATCGGAATGTGTAAAAAGGGTTTTGGATATTGCGAGCTTTTCTACTGTTGTAGGATTGAGTAGGTGCTTAAGATTTTTGTTTGCCATTCTTGTAAATGAGCTCTGAAGACCCTTTTTTGGTGTTGTTGAAAGCTGAGACTGTGGACTTAATATCTTTCGTATTGAGGATTTTTTCTTAAATGACACTGGAAAAGTTATTTTCGTTTTCTAATAGTATAGCGAAAGATAATGTCCATTATGTCACTAATTTTGGAAACGTTGACTGCGACATAATGAGAAAGCATCACACGTAATGGTGGTGTGTATTATTTTACAAATTACTTTTTCAATTCGTTTTGAGTCAATTACTTACTTTGCTAGCAAATAGCAAAATTGACTGAGATATTAAAGTTTCAATATATTTAAATAACAAAAGTTTTCCAAATAGTCAAATGTATCTTAAAACGAGCGTAATAAAATACCCCTAAGTAGGAAATTTTCTTACAAACCCATAAAATTACATTTGCATTTTTATTATGTTATGTCTATTAGAGGCAATGTTTATGATAGATGAATTTTATTAAAGAAACATTACAACTATATTTTACATAAATGCGAAATGCTTATACCCATCAAAAAGAAACTCATTTATGATGCTGAATGCTATCTTAGCATGATATGTTATGCTAAAATAGCCTACTTTTCAGTTAATTTATTTCTCATTCTCATTTAATTCTGATAATACGGATAGGCAGACAAAAAAAAGCATAAAAGATGGCATTTTACCTTTCTAAAAAAATTATAATAAAAATAAAATTGTGGACTGTTCGAGAACAATTAAAACAGACCGTTATAGGACAGACGGATAGAAACTCGGATATACAGACAAACAGACACAGAGTATAATAGATATAGGTCTCCGATGTCATACCTTTCTAACAAGAAAGATTTTTTAAGAAGCGATGAATAGATCAGACTTTGGAGGGGGGGGGGGAAGGGGCGGTACAGTCAAGCAAAATGACGGGCGGACATGTCTAGCTTGTTAATTCCTTGCTTTTTTTAAAAAAAAATATTTTCTAATGAAAATAGAAATTAGGCAAAAAAATAAAAAATCATTGAAAGAGCTCGGAATTGAATAATGAATGTCGATTAAAGAAAGACGAACCATCATTTTCACTTACATCACACGCTCTATATTTCGTAGAAAAAATTTTAATGAAGAACTTCGGTGTAACGAAAGGTGGTGTACAGACAGACACAAAGTATAAGATAGCTCTGATGTCATAACTTTCTAACAATTTTTTTTTTAAGATGGATAGAATAACCGACTTTGGAGGCGAAAAGCCTTTGGATTAGCGAAGTTTGTATCAGTAAGTGTGGACTGTATTGGAAATCCTAATTTGGTCGTTGTTTTCTTCTCTATTTTACTTTATGAGCTACAGCAACACGTGGCCGAGTCAGCTAAGTTATACACTGCTCAAAACAATTAGGGGAGCACTTTGAGTACTTTTGTTTACCTTATCAGTTCCAACTTCTTTTTCTTTTATTATAAAAATCTAAAATTTGTGAAATAGATTCATTATGCATCTAGAATGAAATGGTAAAAAACAGGGGAAAAAAATCTTAATTTTTTAACTAAAATTTAAGGGGGAAAATAATGGAATCATAACTTTTGAATAAATTATAACAATAATTGTTCAGTACTTTTCTTGTAAAAAATGGTAAAATCAATTTTTAAATATCTTAGAATGCAAGCGTGAAGAATTTAGGGTCAATTTATTGCATAAAAGTTTTTGGGAGTGAATTTTATTTTACAATTTTTTTCATATTTTCATTTAACTAAAACAAACATTATTTAATTCTTCAAAATACACGATTCTTCCATCTAACGATAAATAAGTGCGAGCTCAACTTAGTGAGAAAAAAAAAATCGGAAGCTGATGATACCAATTGGAATCATTGGGGTGATAAAGTTTAAACCATGCCTTCCCCTAATTGTTGTATGCAGTGTACTTTAAAATTCCTTTTGCCAAAAATAAACCCAAATTTTTCGCACAAGACCTTTAATTATTGTGCTTATTATATCAATTTCAACCACCCAACCCAAAAAAGAGCCTTCCAACATAATGAAACAACCATCTAAAACGCAAACCCTTATTTTGTCCAAGAACGATTTGCCAAATCGAATTACGAGTTAATCCCATTAACAGACGGCGCATGACGGGGTGCAATGTTATATTCTTTGACAATGGCACATCTTTATTTCATTACGTTTGAATGCGAGAGGTCAACATAAAGAAAGCCAGTCATCAACGAAGGTCGGAAAAAGTTTGAAATGCTTGGCGGGGAAAAAAGAGTTTAGGCGTCTAATGTCGCCAAATATGTGTGATACTCCCATGAAAACCACACAGCACACTCTTAATGTTTCTGTACGAAACCTCATATTTTAAATTTTTAATAGTTAGTAATTAAAACACAAATAAGAAGTACTGAAAAAAATAGAATAGCCTAATTTTAAATTACCTTAAGGGGACAGGGAACATATCGAAGCTTCAAAATATCAAATTTTCATTTTAACTTTCAATCACTGAAATGAATATTTACGAATTTTTTTTTATATATTACGCACCTGAATATGGTGCTGGAGTTCCCAAATTTGGTAGTTAATTTCAATATAACTTTGTTTCCAGCTTCATACGTCATTATTTTAAAACATCGATTTTTAGCTTTTAGGTACACTTTCCAGCACAACTATTGCGTGTATCTAAAAATAATTTATAGAAATAAAAAGTATATTCAACGCAATGAACCTCAAGTTTGACGTTAAACCATTCATAATTTTAAGTTATTAACCTAAATAGAAATTTTGCGCATTTCTTAAATCAGAAAAATGGTCTTATTTTTACTCACTTAATATTTTTTTGGAATATTTTTTGTTTCACTGTGTTAAATATACATGCATACGACATCACAGAAAATTTCAATCCTTCTAGTAAAATAGAAAAAGAGAAAAGTGTACCTTAAGGTTGAAAATTGGTGTTTTGGAATAACGACATTTAAAGCTGGCAACAAAGTTATATTGAAATTAACTACCAAAATTGCAAACTCCAACCCCAAATTCAAATGTGCATCTTTGAAGTTCTTTCATAAATGCACGATTCAGTAACTAAAGTTGAAATGGAAATTCGATATTTTGAGTGGCCGTTTTGTTCCCTGTTACCTTAATACTCTGAAATTATTATAGTAAGAATAGACAGACAAAAGTATGAAAGATGGGTATCGGATGTCGTACATTTCTAATAAAGAATAATTTTGAAAATGGGACGGTTAGAACGGAATTTAACCGTTTAAAGACTAATGGACAAATGAACATATGAAAAAGCATACAGGCACACTGACAACATGTATTAAAGATCGGTATCTGATGTCATACCTTTAATTTATTTATTTGTTTCAGATGCACATAACAGAAAAAAAATCCAATTACAATGCACATCATAGAGACAATGAAAACAACAAACCCCCCCCCCCCCAAATTAAAAGAATAGGACAATAAAAAAACATGTACAAAGAGGAATAGCCTCCGAAATCCTATTATAAAACATGTAAAAGAATAAGAACAATTAACACTCTTAAAACCAACGAGTGGTTTTAACTCAGTCTGAGTTAATTTAAACTCCTTTACGGTGCCGAAAATGCACTTCCTTTATAGGAGTGGATTTCACTCTTTTGTTTTAAGAGTGTACAAAATATAATTAACAAAATAGAATTTTTAATTGGAACGGAATAACGGAATTCGGCAGGGGCTACAGACAGACGGTTATCTCTATGATGACAGTAACGTTCATTAAAAAAAAAACTTATTTGATATTAAACAAGTAAAGTAGGCTAAAAAAATGACAATTTCTGCTATTATTAACTGTAGTACAAGACTTGAATGAATACAAGTTTCTGACATATCCCTTCTTATAAAAGATTTCAATCGTTAATCGGTATGTTTCAGGTCTTTTTTCTTATTCAGCATTTATGTTGCCAATCAAGTCTTTCTTGAGCTTCGATTAGTAAATCAAAGGCACGTGGGAACAGATCATTTATCGAAAGAAGCACAGAAATTAAATTTTGATGGAATTTCGTCACTTGAAACAAACCAATTGTAAATTTAGTTGACTTCAACGAAGCACCTAATAATTCGCACCGTGCGCGGAAAGGGACCTATCGGATAAATACGACTTTTTGCGTTATAAATGCTGTTTATATACAAAATCTAAATATCTAACGATTAGAGCAAATATTAAATGAATTGGTAGAATAGTTGTAATACCGTAAGCGAATCCTTATTTTTTCTATAATGAAATGCAATAAAGAAAATAAATTTCAGACGATTTTTCTGAAAAACTACACTGCTCAAAACAATTAGGAGAATGCATGGTTTAAACACTTTTACCCCCAATGATTCCATTTGGTATCATCAGCTTCCGATTTTTTTTCTCACGAGGTTGAGCTCGCACTTATTTATCGTTAGATGGAAGAATCATGTCTTTTGAAGAATTAAATAAGGTTTGTTTCAATTAAATGAAAATATGAACAACATGGTAAAAAAGTTCACTCCCGAAAATTTTTTTGAAATAAATTGATCCTAAATTATTCACGCATGCATTCTTCGATGTTTAAAAATTAATTTTGCCTTTTTTTACAAATAGAGTTTTGAAAAAATTATTGCTATAATTTACTCAAAAGTTATGATTCCAATATTTTCCCCTTAAATTTTACTTTAAAAAATTAAGATCCCCCCCCCCCCGTTTGTTACCATTTCATTCTGCATGCATAATGAATCTATTTAACAAATTTTAGATTTTTCGAATGAAAAATAAAAAGTTGGAAATGAAAGGGTTTACAAAAGTACGCAAAGTGCTCCCCTAATTGTTTTGAGCAGTGTAGCTTTTCACAGATAGGTCAATTCTCCGCGCAGGGTGCGTATTATTCAACTGTATATTTGGGTTCATCAAGAAAGTGATAACGGCTTCACCTGGAGAACTAGTTTTCACATTCATTTTAACATAGCAGCATATATTCTTATTTCCAAGTAGTCAACGCACTGTTAGAAACTATGCCTTGTTTGTTTCATGTGTCAGCTTAGGTTATTCTGGATTAGGACTGTCTTTATTTGTTAGGGTGATATTACTTTCTTTTCAGCAAGGGATTGGCATAATTAACACTTAAGCAAGAGGATATATTAAGAGAGAAGTTCGACTTTGAGTAAAACAGACGAATGACTAATAAAACAGATGCACGTGAAGCTAAACTCATTTGAAATGTGGGCTTTCAGTTATATTTCTTTTCTGTTTCACTGTATGGGGAATACATCAACCACAAATCTTAATTTTAAAGAAAAAAAAACAATATATATTTATAGAAAATACTTTTATGTTCTTCACACGAAATTTCCTCTGAATATATGATGTTTATAGTAAAAACAATTTTTCTCTTTTTAATCAATTTAAGCCTACTAGATTTGAATCGCTTAATCATTTGAAGTTTTTGTTGAAACTCTGTGTTCCGGCATAGCTCAGTCGGTAGAGCGTTAGACTGGAGATCTGAAGGTTCGTGATTCGATCTCAGATTTCGGTAATTTGTACCAGGGTTTGATTCATCGAAGGGGTTAGATTTGTTTTTCTCTACAATGTCCGTTAAATCCGAGTTTATATTAAAAATTCTTAAAAAACAGCTTCTCTCTAAATTTATTCGGTACTTTTTCTGGCACACAATATGACAGCTGTTTTTTGGTAAAAACTATTTTTACAATGTAGCTGCGAGTGGCCGGGTTGTGTAATTTTAACAGTGTAGTTTTACAAACTTTGAATTTGAAGGGTATATTATTTTATATATCTTAATTTTATTGAAATTTATGACATCACGTAGTAAAATCTTGGTAATTAGAAATATTTTTACGGTAACTTACTTATTATTTATAGTATTAGTAGAATGTTTAAAATTACAACAACTAAAATAACCTTAAACAATTCATGAAAGATTTTATTCTTTAAAATTGAAAAACCACCAGTGTTTTTCGAGGAATATGAAATCATACGTGCCGGTAAAAAACCCACTGTTTCTTGTGTTAATCTTTTTAAATAAATGTTTTAAACACTATTATATTAGTATGTATTTCTCTCTTTCATTAAAGTGAACTAATACAACCATTTTGTGTTCAAAATTAAATTGTTTTCAATTCATTTATTTTATTTTATAGTTTTCATTAAAACTTCAATGTCGACGAATAAGTATTTTCAGGTACAAAAAAGATGATTCTGATAGGATAAATTATTTTGAAAGTTGCTTTATTATATAAATTTTATTTTGAACAAAACAAATATTGAAATAACACGTCCAATGAAAAATTTTAACGTAATCTAAATAAAAATGCATAACAAGTTTTTTTTTAAAAAGTATTTTTCAAAATATGTGGATAATGACTTTTTTTGTTAAAAGTACAAAAATAAAAACGTCGAAAAGGCTGCAAAAACGCACTTTTCAATACAAGCGGTTTTTACAATAAAAAACAAACACATTTTGTTAAGGATAAGTACAAAAATTTAATATTCGGTTTTTCCCCGCAATTTTTTTTCTGCTAAAGATCCTACATAGAATCCATTAAAACGAAGATAAAACGTACACCAAGCGAAAAAATAGTGCAAAACTGCGAAAGGAACTTAAAGAGTGATTTTGCAATAAATCATTCTAGACATTCAGCAGATAATGGACCACCTTCTACAAAAAAAGACCCCTCGTACTTTTATCTACACTATGTAATAGACTAGAAATTTCCTTGCTGTGTCATATAAATATAAACTTTTATACGGCGAGGATAAAATGTATAAGAAAAGTGAGGTAAGTCAGGGTACGGAGTTATTAAGAGTGGTCGTCAGTACCATACAGTCCCTGGACAAATTATTAGACACACTGTATTTTTTTAATAATTTTATGTTTCTTAAGAGGTTTTTAGCAATAATGGTATATTTAAACTACAATATTATTGATTTTTATTTAGAAGAATTGTTGTAGACTACATATTTGTATTTATTTTTAACATATGGCAACATTTATTTATATATTATTATATTATTATTATTTATGTGTGGAATCATCATCCTCAAATGCAGGAGACAGTACAGTCTTACATTGATAGCATGCCGCGCAGAATTAAAGCTTTGATAGCGGCTAAAGGTGGCTCAACTAAATATTGACTTTTACTAACATTAATTTCACTTTTCTTTAAAACTTAATAAACTTATGCTTTTCTAAATTAATGCCGTTTTATTTATGTCAAATTAATGGGTAATTGATTGGATAATATAAAAATAAAAAACAAATCAATTTAAAATAATAAAACGGTATAATATCACCCGGTAATTAATATTTTACATGAAATCTTGCAGTGCGTCTAGTAATTTGTCCACGGACTGTAGGCCTATTGCAATAGTATATTTAAAATAAAAAAAAATCTGTTCAACTATTTAACATTGATTCATCTGCCAGTTTGAAACCTTTACAGCTCCACTTAAAAGAGCTATGGATTTCAAATTTTGCACACGAGTTCCTAGTACTGGTAAAAGTATTGCTTTACTATTCGTGTGTTTCATGTGACGTATTTAATTTCAGCTTTCATTTCCGTATTACTTTTCTTCTGCAATTTTTTTAATATTAATGCGCCAGAAGTGTCAATCCATTTAAAATTAGAATTTACTACTGTTTTGTAATTGGTTTGTTTCAGGGTACGCAGGTCCTTCCAGCTTTCATCTCTACTTTTCCTTCGATCGGCTCTCTGATTGGCGCTCCACTGACACGTGATTTCCACGTGACATTGATTCAGCAAACACGGTTCGAGAAACAATTTATTTTCATTTAACATCTTTGTTGCTACTCAAGACCTTATTGAAATCTGCCCATTTAGTCATTTTTCACATTAGAAACTAGTAAAGACAATAGAACCAAAAAATTGGATAAAATATCATTTTGCTATTTAATTATCAGTTTTAAAATTTTAAATTTTTAGACGTGTCGACATTTGCCGATCATCCGTTAATAGTAAATAACCAAAAGAATACGTTAAATTTAAATTTGTTTTGAGATTTTTATTATTTTTTATAACTGTTGAAAAAGTATATTAATTTTAAAGAAATTCATTGGCAGATATTGTGATTTCAAAAACAATGCAGTACGCCAATGGACTTGGGAAATTTATGGAACTTGGAAGTGGGACTGGGGAAATTTATTGGTAGGCCAATTGAAATTTGAAGTAAGAGTTTATCAAAACCAATAGTTAATTACACAAAAAAATCTTGTATTCAAATAGCACAATTGGAACACAAGTATTGTGCAAAAATGACAACATTACAATATTGTGTTGTTTCAATGCAAGAATTGTGTTGATGACATACGAACACAAATTTGTGTTATTCCAACACAACTGACAATCGCGAGCGGAGCTGATTTTTATATACATGCGATTGACAACAACCTGCAAACTGTATTGTTTTCTAAAATATGTAGAGCATATTTATATTTATTTTATAGTACCGTAATATATATTTTTAAAGATTTAGTATAGCTATTTATCAGAATCATTAAAAACAGATGCTGAACTACATTACAGAAGAATGCATGCGAGCCTTCAATATAACTTGGCTGTCGCGCCACTGAAGAAAAAGAATACACGGACTTACGAACCAAATCTAGCTGTTGCTAGGTCATGAAAGTTTAGTAACAACAACAACAGTATAATTATTTATAATAAAAGTCATCCCAAGTTTTGATTTTGAGTGAATAAACGCGATTAATTACTAATTGAAACATTTGAAAATAAATTCTGGGTAAGCAGATATAGTCTTTAAAAAATAGTTTGTATAGTAGGGGGAGATGGGGGAAAAAGAGGGTAAAATCAAGCAATTTTAAAATTATCTCATTAAAAACCTACTTTTTAACTAATTTTCACGGAAGGTTTTTGTATATAATATACATTTGAACTGTTTAAATTTCAAATATATAGATATTTTTAATTTTTCCCCACTATATGCTTTATAATATCTGGCAATTTAGAGAACTTAGTTTCATACTCTCATTTTCCCCCAGGGTGGGGGGAAATGGGGATAGCTCAAATTTAAGAGTATAATGGAATCAAAAATTATTAATATAAAGAACAAACTGAAAAAAATCATTCCTAATATTTCTCTATACTTTTATTTCAGAAAAGCTAACTTAGAGATAATAATAATAGCAGAATAATAGAATATTTAAGCAAAAGAGTATTGTCCTCTAATATTAAATTGAGGCTCCTGTAAAACTTTACAGATTGCACTAAACTTTACAAAATAATCTTCATTGTCTATTTCTAGAAATGATTAAAAGTTTCATAGCTTTGATTTGGTTCAGTATTTTACATGATAGTTTGCATCATTTAGTAAATTAATTGCAAATAAAAACATTGCACATGACATGTTCTTCTGGGAATATTATTAAACGTAAATTGATAAACATAATATATTAAATTTTAAAAAATCGTATTAAATAAGTTTTTTAATAACACCGTATATTTTAAATTACATTTAAATGGTTTTTAAATATATCCTCCAATATAATCCCATGTAAGTTCATTCCAAAACCAAAACTCCATTACATCTTACAGCCATAGCTAAGCCTAACCATACCACCATTTTACCCCACTACCTAAAAATAATTATTAAAAATTTAAATATTGGAATTTTTCTTAGTTATTTTTGCAGAAATACTCTTTAAGAATGTGGTTATTGCATGTAACAATGCTTAAGAGCACAGCATGTTTTATAAAATAAAAAGAATAAAGTTTGTACGAGTGATTTCTAATAACTGAAACAAAATTAGCGTCAAGAATCTGAATAAATTAATGGTGTTGCCAGATCCTAAGAACCAAATAAAAATAATAGGAGATCTAAAAATAATATTTCAAAGAAAAAAGTATAAAAACATTTAAATGTATAGTGGAAAAATGTATATTTTTTAACACTCATTTTCCCCAACCCCACCCTAAGTTCTTTAGACAATCTACATGCTATACATATAGAAAGCTACAGCTGTAAAAGTTGTGTCTATATATGATATAATCAACACTTGATGAAAACGTATCCCCAAGATTTGGAGTAACAGTTTAGAGTAAGAGTTATAATTCCAATACGTAAAGGAAAGAAAGGGCAATTCAATTACAAATGAGTAGAAAATTCTAATTTATGATGGATTAACACTTCTGGCGCATTAATTTTAAAATACGGAGAGAAATTTGTTGTGACTATCCCAATAGTGAATTCACTAACGCGAAAAAAAAAAGACAGGGTATTGTCATGAAAATCATTTAATTTGAAACATGGCAGCTTGCAAACTTATGAGTAAAACATTGCCCTAGTCTAATTGTTCACTTGGTAAGTTGTGTTTTTTTATTGGGATAATGAGCTATCTTTTCTAGTTTTCTAATCCAAGTCCGGTAAGTATTGTTTGGTAAGTATTACCATCGAATTGGGTGTTGTCAATTAATATGCATAGAAAGTACTGTAATTCTTTTATTACAGCAAAAATTTTTCTGAAGGTTATTATGGTTGGTCAATTGGTTATGGTGCATTGTTTAATTTATAAGTCATCAATACCTTTGTTAAAATATGCTGTTAATTTTGATTAATGTCAGCTAACATTTATAGATAGAGTCGTATAGGTTAGGTTAGCTGTTTTGAATTATCGTCGCACTAGAGCTACACGAGGACTATTCATAAAGTAAAGGTAAAAAGGAAAAAAATCGCTCTGTGAGAGAAACGTAATGCGACAACTGAATTTGAACTAATATTTTTTATATTTTAAAAGCCTTATGTTTTATATTCAGATAAGCAAACCAATTTTGCAGATTCTATTGCACACTTACTTTTGAAAATCTAATTTAAATATTTCTTTTACTTGATTTCCAAAAGTAGCACTTCATAGTTGAAATTATAAATTAAAATCCTTCTAAATTAAATAAAAAAATGCCTCATCTTATTATTTAATCCCTTACATCATTCTTCCACTTTAAAATTTATTCCAAAAGGAATAATTTATTGCAATTAAGAATTCTTCCTCCCATGTGCCGCCATGCTAATTTCTTACTTTATTCAGCGCTATTTTTTTCCTTGCACTTTTTTACAATTTTCTAAAGAACCTTTTGTGTAAACATCGTAAGGGGCACCATGTAGGAAAAGAGAAAACATAGGACGCCTTTTGCGTTTGGTATAGTTGTTAGAGTACTTTACTGATTTTCAGTAAAATAGTTGAAAAATAATCTCAAATTTTACAACTAATGATAATACCCTAATTTATGACCAGATTTTACGATGATTCTTTTGAAATTGAAACGATGATCATCATCGAAATGAAATCATCTTAATATTAAAAATGGACGAAGAAAAATGTAACGGGGTTTATCCTATTTGTATCCTGTGTGGTAAATATTATCATCGTATAGCCCATTGTTACTTTTCTATACATAGACTGTAGAGTAGTCTTTATTTTAGGAGCAGAATAAAAGAAAGGAATGAAAGCTGGAAGGAATACTTCACCTGAAACAAGCAAATTGATAAGGGGCCGATACAAATGTTTTTTTCTTTCTTATTTTCGTCGAACATGCATTCTTCTTAAGCTACACAGGAGCTATGGAGCTAATGGCGACTTTCTTAGCAATTCTAAACCTCGATCGAGTTACGACGAATTAAATTTTAATTTTGATAAATAATTTAACATTTAAATTACGATAAATAATTTAACATTTAAATTACGATAAAAAATTTAACATTTAAATTACGATAAATAATTTAACATTTAAATTACGATAAATAATTTAACATTTAAATAATGATAAATAATTTAACATTTAAATAATGATAAATAATTTAACATTCAACCCTTTCACTCCTAATGATTCCATTTCGAATAATCTAACTTTCGATTTTTCCACACTAATTTAAACTCGCACTTATTTCAAATTGATTTTACTAAAAATTCTGCATACACTTTTCTATAAGAATATTTTTTTTGTATCGTTAGATGAATCGTAAGAAGAATCATGTCTTTTGAAGAATTAAATATGTTTGTTGTAGTTAAATGAAAATATGAAAAACATGGTAAAAATAAAATTCACTCTGGAATAATTTTGTTAAATAAATTGGCTCTCAATTCTTTATGCTTGAATTTTTAATTGTTTAAAAATTTAATTTAAGCTATTGTTAACAAATAAAGTTTCGAAAAATTATTGTTATACTTAATTCAAAAGTTATGATTCAAATTTTTTTCCTTAAATTTTCGTTAAAAAATTAAGATTTTTTCCCTGTTTTTCATCATTTCATTCTGGATGCGTAATGTGTCTATTTTTATTTTTTATTCTATTTGTTTTTTTTATACTTTAAGAATAAAAAATAAAAAGTTGGGATTGAAAGGGTTAAATTATGATAACTAATTTTACATTGAAATTATGATACATAATTCAACATTTAAATTATGATACATAATTAAACATTTAAATTATGATAAATAATTTAACGATTTAGTTATGATAAATAATTTAACAATTAAATTATGATACCAGTTGCATTTTTGTCAGACTTACAAGAAAAAAGCCAATGCATCATTCTTTCGCATCGGAGCTTTCAAACTGAGCGCAGTAGAAATAATGTTATCAAGCGCAATTTAAAACAAACAAGAGGGGGCCTTAAAAAAAGTAAATAACGAAGGGTTGCTATAGGTGGTTCGAAAAGAGTCAAGCGTTTTTTTTTGTTTAAAGAAACGTTTTGAAAATATATAAATTTATTACTCGTATTTATTCATAAAAGTCTCATTTAGCATAATAATCCAATCCAGATAATCAGTAGAATGCTGTATTCCTATTGATTATAGAATACTATTTTTAATTGTTAGAGATGCTTAATCCCCTGATGGCTGAAATGTAAACTTGTTTTCACTGCATTATAGTAAAATTTAAAGTTTTATGAAAATTTAATTTTTCGTTACAATTTTTAAAATTGTATTTTTCTTGAAAAAGATTATTAAATCACTGCTTCATATTTTAAATTTTAAAATTCAGTTAAATTTTAAAGTTCATACATTTTCAGTTGTGTTCCTGGATAACCCGACAGTCAGGTGAGTGATTTATACGTCTGTATCTCTCAAGTAATTGTTTCAAACTTTGTTAATAATATTGCAATAGGTAAAGTAAAATTATGGACGTTTTCAGTAGAACTGTACAAATATAATTACACAATAATTTATTTCCACGCAGTTTTTGTGAGGCGCAAATATGTATTTCTTATATAATTTTCTAAATTCTATATAATCCGTATTCCGTAAAATTCATGCTGTAAAAAACTAGCGGATTACAAAATTTGTTATTTATATAATGCCATGACACAACTTAAAAAAATAAAAATAATTTATTTTACAAAATTATGTTTTTTACTATTATCCCATTTCTAGGTTTACCTTATAGAATACAACTTTACTTAACTTTTATTGGATTTATACAAAAATATTTCTAAACAAATAGTTATATTTACTCGTAAATTTGAAAAAAAATAGAATTTTAATACAAATAAATACAAAAAAAAATATTTGTGATAAAACTTGTGAAGAGATTTCGTGCCAAAATTGGCAATATCAACATGTCAGACAAGAAATAAACTGTAAACAAACTAAACAAATGATTAAAAGTTACAAAGAGGGAAAAAATGAAGTATTTACTTCAGTGAATTCGCTTTTTTTATGATAGAAAACTTTGGCTATAGTTCAAATAAGAGAACATTATGTGTTTACATTACGTAATCGATTTCTGTCCCGCTTAATAATAGTTTTATGTTTATTTTGTCAAAAGTAAACACAGTATTCGAACGCATATAAAACGCATCGAAAAAAAATTATTTAGATTTAAAATTAATAGTCATTTTGTAGAATAATAAAATATTTTAAAGGCACAATAAAAGCCAATGTCTAAAAAAATTTATTTGACAGTTTCCTTTATTTATATAAATGATATTTTAGTAAAAATTTTGTAGTTTGATTTTTTTTTGAATTGAAAGGGCACAACTTGTACGAGTTGCACGATTTCAGTTAGGAGGGGGGAGTTGGAAGGGGGGGGGGGTGAGCTCATTTAAAACCCCACGGCCAATACTTTTTTTATTGCTAAAAAGCACAAAACCATAAAGTTTGAAAAAATTACCTAAAAATTATATTTATGTTGATAATATTGAGTAGTACTTTCTAATTTCCCAACAACATATTTATCTATATGATTGATATTTTTTTCAACTTCGCTTCAGAAAAGTATTCTATTTGTTATGCAGATTACAATTTAATAATTTTAAAGTTGAATCCTAGTATTTTTTTTTATTTCAAAGTTTTTTTTTCCTACTTTTTAAAATTTCATTTCATAATAAAAGTATCCTAACGATGTACATTCAATCCTCTGTTAAAATCATTTTTTTTGTTCTTTTATTCCGAATTCTAGTGAATTTTTAACGAAATTTATTCCTAATGTGTTTGTTTAATAAATTAAAGTAACTTAACAATGCAGATTGAATCCTCTGGTAAAAAAAAATACAATATGATCATCAACAAAGTTAAGGGCCATTGTTTTGGATTGCAAAACTCTATCGATGCTAAGTAATTTGATACGCTTGGCAAGAAAAAAAAGTGGATGCCTTCTGAAGGTCGCTTAACAAAAGCGATGTCACTAATCTTACACTGTTAAAAATTTACCGCTTGGTTTCACCAAAAATATTGTTCCTAGAAGATATAACGGCTGTATGGTGAAATGTCTCACTATATTTTCAGTATTCGTTTGAACCATTTCTCAGATTTTTGATTCCAAAACCTGAAAATGTGTTCAACCGAATACCGAGAATATTGTGGAACATTTCACCTCACAGCTACTAGGAACCATTATTATGGCGAAACCTAGCACAACCTTTCTAATGATGTATGACACGAGTGGCACAAAACACACAATTTATACCTTCAAGGACTGATTATTAAAACTCGAATAATGCTTATTTGGTCAACAATTGGGCGTCGTATAAGATCTGATCCAATTCATTGTTCTAATATTTTTCTTTCAAACGAAAGAAATCAACTATTACTTATAAACTTTACTGAACGCAGCATTGCGCCCAATCATTCGTTAAGTCGTTCGCTACTCTGACGTTAATCCAGCCAAACTCCAAAAACACTTAATTACATCAGATACCTTCACAAAAGAAATTCTAATATGAATTTCTTTTAACGAAAATTCCACCAACATACTCCTAGCCAATCAAGATTATCCAACTGATGACATATTTAAAAAATCCGCTTCCTAATTGGATACCCATTCGTCAATCAAATCTCCTTACGTGTCATTACCACGTGTCGTTGAGCACCAGGTGCAAATTTTCCAGTTTAAACGAAGGGATGTAGTTGCCATAGAAACTAACAAAATTAATTTCCACTGTTGCCACTGCATTGTTGCAAAAAAGAAAAGATGACCGCAGACATTAAATCCAATTTATTTAAGAAGGGAAAACTAATAAAGTTATTTTTTCTTATTTAATTTTGTTGATTTTTTTTTGTTTTTGTGTTTCTTTTGCGGTTTTAACAAATTGAGCGAAAGAAGATTGCATTTTTTCGACTTTTGCTTTTGACCTAACAGGACATTTTTGACGTTTTGTTTTGCTCCTAGTTTTATTTTTTGTATTTAAAAAAAAGAATGAAGATTTTAAAACTCATGTGTTTGAGAACTTTTCATATAAACAGTTTCTACCAATGTGTTACGTACAATTTTTTTTATTTTTCTGGTATATTAATATTTTTCTTAAGAATCAAAATCTGAAAGTTTATGAGTTTTTATGTTTACCATACAGTCAACGACTACTGTCTACACATAAATAATTTTTTTGCATCAAAATTACTGCCATTTTAATTCCAGCAACACAATTTGTCTTTACACTCAGGTCTTTAACGATTAAAAATGTAAATTTGGCACGATACCAAAGAACTAACTTCATATCTTAGTTTCCTCACACACGTTTTATCCCATACAGTTGGTTTACAAAAATAAAGAGCTTAACACCAACATTAAAATTCAATTAATTTTATGATTAAATGTGTAAACAACGTCTAAATACTTCAAAGCACCTTTAGAGATTTACTTTCTATGGTCTTATTTGATTTATATTTATTAACATTTAAAATAAATATTTACTTTAACCAGCTTAAATAGGATTGTGTATCCTGATTTATAAACTGTTTATCCAGTATTATACGAAACATTTACTTAAAACAATTCATTTTATTTATATATACTTTAAATTTAATCTATTTTAAATTGAAATTAGATTTTGAGTATTTATTCAAGAACTTTGTAATTACTTTAAATTTAATTAGCAAATAATTGGTTTGAATTTACATCTTTTCCTAAGAATTTCTAAGAATAATATAATCTTTTTCCTAAAGAATATTGAACTTTGGTTTGTATAATGTTACAACTTGGAGCGTTTCCATTAATTTCGCTAATTTATATTCGAATTGTAAATTCTCGAATTCGGGTAATTTCACAATTCAAAACTCTTGTTGAACTAACTGTACTCTGTCAATGATAAATAATTAATTACTGATATTCTAATGATCGAAAAGCATGTTCTATGATGCTTATTCTGCGAATAATTACTCACCAAAATAGGTATTGAGTTACCGTAAATGATAATAGAAATAAAGTTAATAAAGTTTTATGTATTTAAATTAAAAGTATATACATTTAAACAAATATCGCTATTTTAATTGAATTTCTAAATCTTATTTGATTAAAATCTAAATAGTGATAATGGAAAACCGTATTTTAGAATCAATCAATATTCCTGAATGTTATATTTTGAAACGAATAATTTATATTACAAAAAAATTAACTTTGAAATATAATACATAATTTGCACTAAATTGCTTTTTTTTTTGTAAAAAAAATAAATATTATAAGCATTTTTTCGCTTGCATTTAGTTATCAGCATTATACAAAAAAAAATTCGAAAATGTATAAACAATCTATACGTAATATCGTACAAACAATATATGCATAATAGTTTTTTCAGATTACAAATGCTGCTACCTTATTAATAATCCTAGATACCTTGACTAATTACCAGACATTGATGCATTGCTGTATGTTGCGGTATATAAGTCACTGAATTGTTAATATAATGTTAAGATAACAATGAATTGTTCCTATAACAATGAATCGTTCCTATAACAATGAATCGTTCCTATAACAATTGATATTCATTTTGAATTTTTAAGGTAATATAAGTAACGGGATTCTATACTTTATAACCAGCGGGAACAGTAACATAAGCTTATTGTCCTATAACGGATTAAATGGTACATATACTTGGATCGATTTGAACTTTTTATTCCTGTCGAAGAACGTGTATTTATTTACTAGTTGTTAATATAATGTTAAGTAAACAATGAATTGTTCCTATAACAATGAGTTGATACTATAACAATGAATTGCTACTTTGCTACTATAACAATGAATTGCTACTTTGCTACTATAACAATGAATTGTTACTATAACAATGAATTGCTACTATAACAATGAATTGCTACTATAACAATGAATTGCTACTATAACAATGAATTGCTACCATAATAATCTTGTGCTATCCATAGCTGAACTACGTTTCACCGAACAAGTTCATAAATGTGCCAACAAATCTCTTAAAAAACTCAGGATCCTAAAAAGACTGTGTGGCACAGACTGGGGCGCAAATCCCAAAACGCTTAAAACCACATACACCACATTAATTAGACCTATCATGGAATACGCTTCGCCAATTTGGTCGCACGCCTCGAAATCGGCTCTAGAAAAGATTGATAATGTTCAGGCCAGAGCCGCCAAGATTATCACGGGTGCTGTCTCCTCAACTAATAACATCAAGTCGCAACAAGAATGCGGCTTGCAGCTCCTAGAAAACAGAAGAAAATATTACACCATGAAATTCACAAACAAGATCAGGAGTTGTGAAAATGACCATATTGGAAATAAAGTCTTTAGGAAGAAAAGCAAAAGTACAAGACTTAAGCGATCCTCTACATTACTGTACGACCAAACGATCAGACAGGATATTGGACTTGAACATCACACACATGACATCCTCAAGGAAGCACCTCTGCCCTCGCTTCTCCCCAAAAATACCAAAATTGTTACTAATCTCCTCGAACCATGCTCCAAAAACGAACTAGCTTCAATCATCAGAACTAAAGGAGAAAAAAACCATCGAATCATATTCATGCAGAGGCTTTGTTCACGCCTTTACAGATGGGTCGTCGGATGAAACTCTGGAAAACGGAGGAGCGGGCGTCAACTTTATTTTCCCTGATGGTAGCACAAAACAATTCAAATTCGGAGCTGGTAGAATTGCTTCCAACTACACCTGTGAACTCTTCGCCATCCAAGAAGCCCTAAATACTTTTTCTTGTCTCCAGGAAACTGAGAGAGCTGGAGGTCTTAGTATCTTCAGCGACTGTAAAGCTGCTCTCCAGGCAATTCAAAAGGGCTACACCAAGCAAGTAATCAACATACACCGTGCCCTGGAAAAACTGCTAACTCTAAACATACATTGCATTCTGCAATGGATAGACGCACACGTTGGTATTGATGGAAATGAGGCAGCCGACTTACTAGCCAAAGAAGCGAGACATCTCAATGAAGGATCCTCTCATCTCGTCACACTCAGCGACATCAACTCAGTGGCAAAGTCAAAATTCAGGGATACGACCATCAAGTTAAAGAACCAAATCTGTGAATTAACAACTAGCAGAACAATAGCAAAAACCTTAACTAGACTGAGAACTGGACATCTGGGGGGAATGAAAATCCAGCCAGACGGCTCCAGAAAGTACCCCACCTGCAAAATCTGCCTCGACATAGAACTAAGTCCAACACACATTTTCTCATGTCCAGCCATCCTTGCAAAAATGCAACAGATTAGTGACTCTCCGCTAGATGACCTTTATTCCCAAAACTGCCTTCAGATTGCTGAGGCTGTGTGGAACACACACGGTCACATCTAATACCTCAACCTATCCATAGACAAGACAACAACCATAATAATAAATTGCTAAGATAATAAGGCTGATTAATACATATTTTGTTGTAATGAAACAACACTGAAATCATTTTAAAGAATAATTATTTACATAAGATACATATTGTGATAAATTCTTTTCAAAGTAGCGAGGTATTAATATATTTTTTTGGTTTTTGCCAATATATTTTAGTTGCTTATGTTACTAATGATAAACTTGAAGCTGCGGCAAACAATAGTATTCTATTTCATTGTAATAATCATTGGAGTTAATGTAATGTCTTTTGCTTTAGTACAATGTGTTAATGTGTTTTTGTGCCATTTTAATTTAATATGGGGAACGTTTTATTTAAATAAAAACACCTACCTTGATGTACGCGAGCTTCGTTAAACTTTTTTCTGTCTTTTTCTCCATAATTTTTGAATTTCGGAAGTCTTTGTTCTGAAGAAACACTTCTTCCTTTTCGTTCTTCCTTGGCGACATTCTCGTCCGAGTTTTTGCGCCTCCGCAACTGCTTGGCTACTTTTTGCCGACCAATGTCGCCAGCATCCGAGAAGTAGTATTTAGAGTCATTGTCACTGGTTGGAGCACTCTTTTGGCGTGCTTTGTAGCGATCAAACTCCATTTGGAATGTAAAAGTTGAAACCTGCAAAATCACAATTTTACATTGTTATAATGTTGCAGATAAAACACAAACAAGTAGGTTTGTAACAGAATCTGTCATTAACCCGCTTCCACACAAAAGTTGTGTTAAACAGGTAAAAAGGCGCCAAACACTGCATAAATTCTATATTAAACATTTACATGCTAAATTTGGCTAGTTTTATTTATTTTATTTCGAAAATTCAATAATTATTACTTATCGTTTGCAAAAATTAATTTGTATTTCAAAGAATAAATATGTACTATTCCTACTACTAAATAGAATGAAAATATTTCATATCAACATACAAAGAATTTCGTAGTGAAATATATTTGACGTCATTTCAAACTGATCGATGTCGCAAAATAAATTTATTTTAATTTATTGTCTAAAAGAATTAAGTTTCTCGGGCGATTGTTGCGAATGGCAATAATGATGGTGATTTAATTCTAATAACAAACAGGGCCTTTAGCTATTTGTAATTCAAACTTTTAAACGCCAAAATTAACTATTTTCATTAATCTTCTTTCTCAGATTTAATAATTAGATTTAATTAAATTACAGTTCGAAAAATATATAATTAGTACAAATGATGCTTTAAAAATAAAAGCGAAACTTTGCACATTTTTTATGCCAAGTTAGAATTCTCTTTGCATCTTTCTTCATACATATATAATGAACCATCAAAAGAACTCTATTGTGATATTACAACAATCCAAACTGAATTATATCACATAAATAAATATTCTTTCAAATGTTTGTATTTTTTTAAATAAAATTTCTCGTACGTTTAACGAAATGGCAACAGTGAAAATATTGAATAAAAATGGAATTTGCATGTTATTTCAATGTAGATTAAATTTTAAGTTATTTAAATTTTAAATAAACTTCTAATTTAAATTTTTTAATGAATTTGGAATGTAGCCTAATATGATTTTTTGCTTCAAAATGACGTATCCCACTTGTTTGTGGGACTTGTGGATGGCAACATTGAAAATATGAATAAAAATGGAATTTGCATGTTATTTCAATGTAGATAAAAAATTTAGTTATTTAAAATTTAAATAAACTTCCAATTAATTTTTTTTAATGAAATTTGGAATGCAGCCTAATCTGATATTTTGCTTCAAAATGACGTATTCCACTTGTCTGTGGAACTTGTGGTTCTTTCTGTGAAAGTGGTTGACGAACGGACGGATGGACAGACAGACGGACTGAATGATTATAAAACCTTCCACTTTTTACGTTATAAACGTAGTGTGGAAGCTAAAAGTGGAAGGTTTTATAATCGTTCAGTCCGTCCGTCCGTCTGTCCGTCACCCACTTTCACAGAAAGAACCACAAGTCCCAGATACAAGTGGAATACGTCATTTTTAAGCAACAAATCAGATTAGGCTACATTCCAAATTTCATTAAAAAATTTAAATTAGAAGTTTATTTAAAATTTAAGTAACTAAATTTTTTTTTATCTACATTGAAATAACATGCAAATTCCATTTGTATTCATATTTTCAATGTTGCGATCCACAAGTCCCACAGACAAGTGGGAAACGTCATTTTGAAGCAAAACAAGTAGGTTTGTTACAGAATCTGTCACTTAAACCGCTTCCACACAACATTTGTGCTCAACAGGAAACAAACTATTTATACACCTCAGAAAGAAATTACAGAGCCTTTAGCTAGTTGTAATTAAACATTTAAACGATAAAATTAATTATTTTCATTAATCTTCTTTCTCAGATTTAATAATTAGACTTTACCGTTTGCTAAATTTGTTTCAAGTTCGAAGAATAATAATGTAATCGTTTTTAATATCTTTGTGTCGCCACAATTTCCCATTTACATTTCTTTCGAAAATTCACTTATTTATCGTTTGTTAAATTAATTTACAGTTCGAAAAATATATAATTAATACAATTGATGGTTTAAAAATAAAAGCGTAACTTTGCCTATTTTTTTTATGCCAAGTTATAATTATCTATGAATCTTTCTTCATACATATATAATAAACCATCAAAAGAACTCTATTGTGATATTACAACAATCCAAACTGAATTATATCGCATAAATAAATATTTTTCAATTTTTTTAAAATTTTATTTTAACTAAAGTTTCTCGTACGTTTAACGAAATGGCAACAGTGAAAATATTGAATAAAAATGGAATTTGCATGTTATTTCAATGTAGATTAAAATTTTAGTTATTTAAATTTTAAACAAACTTCTAATTAAATTTTTTTAATGGAATTTGGAATGTAGCCTAATCTGATTTTTTGCTTCAAAATGACGTATCCCACTTGTCTGTGATACTTGTGGATGGCAACAGTGAAAATATGAATACAAATGGAATTTGCATGCTATTTCAATGTAGATAAATTTTTTAGTTATTTAAGTTTTAAATAAACTTCTAATTTAAATTTTTAAATGAAATTTGGAATGTAACCTAATCTTATTTTTTGCTCTTCAAAATGACATATCCCACTTGTCTGTGGGACTTATGGTTCTTTCTGTGAAAGTGGGTGACAGACAGACGGACGGACTGAACGATTATAATACCTTCCACTTTTTACGTTATAAACGTAGTGTGGAACCTAAAATAGATTATCTATAATAATAATAGAAAAAGTCTGTATGTCTGTGGATCGTGAAAGACCTACTTATACTGCCCAGAAAAATGTGAGAATTTTAATATAGATTCCTTTCAATACCTACGTGTGCACCTGAGGCTTATTTTTCATATTTCGTAATTAATTTTTAATTAATATTAAGATTTTGAAAACACGACGTCTTCCATCTAAGAGTGAGGGCCATAACTGGGATATGAAAACACATGGGCCGGGCCAAAACAAGAGCTTGACGTCATTTGCAATAAACGTGAAAATCCAGTAAGACAGCCGTTAAATATTTACTAAATAAATTGATCGTAATTTTTTCTAAATTTTATTTTGTTTTTTATTCTCTTTATTTTTTATTCTTTAAATTCTTTAAATGTTACTTTAAAAATTTTCATTTGTTATTGTTTACTCTATGATTTCTGAACCAACAAGAATTCGATTTCGTGATTTTATTCGAGCACGTGAGTTTAATTTGTAGGATTGTTATTTGAATATCAACATTTTATTTTATTTATTGAATTTAAATCTTTTGAATTTTTTTGTTACAGAATTTAATTTAATTGATGTTTACAAATGGTAAGAAATGTAGATATTTTTACAATGTTTCATGGCAGTAAAGGTAATAACTATTCTAGATCTTATGAATACTTATAAGAAATGTCAATTCTCTCTACGTATAGTGTATTTACGTTATGTTTATGAAACTGGCAATTTGGTACAGCTATGATATAATGACCGATTGAATTTTGGCATTGGCGGTTTTGGCGAAGTTGAAAATTTAGCGCATCACTTATCATCACACTAGAGCTATAGACGAGGGCTATTGGCCACGGGCGTCTTAATTTAGAACTACATAGTCAAGTGACGAGCCGACACCTGAGTAGGCACCCAATGCAACTTTTGAGGGCGACATCGTACGCAGCGTCGTTACTTTGAAAAATATTTAACGTGTACTTCCACCACACGAGGTATTATTCGGGACACGGGAAATTTTTGGCTGCATGGAACGTTTATAGGTCGGCGGTTATTTTGGAACTGGCCATTATATCATAGCTATTCTGGCAATTATAACAGGGCCAATGGGAAAGCCCTCTAACTAAGAAGGGGTACATAGGAGAACAATTACCGTTAGTAAGAGTACACCCGTGCAACGCCGGGTTTATAAAGCTAGTAAACGATAAAATTTCTAATTGTTTTACTTATAACACTAAATAACAACATTTCAAAATATCGGTAACACACCAAATTTGAAGAGAAGTGGTATTCACGAGCCGAATTCCTATTTATGATCTATTTTAAAAAATCGGTATGTAATTGTAGACGAAATAGGCAACATGATAAAACTTCTTAATGTAAATCAATTTCCCCAATGAATGAGTGTTAAGTGTATAAATTGCAATAAAAGACAAATTCAAAACCTTTTTACTTATCTAAATATATATAATTCAGCCAATTGAAGATTTTCTTCATTTCAAACATACTTCTATGTTTACAAACATTAAAACATCAAATAACACAAAGCATAGTATGATTTAAAAATCCATTCACTTTTACCATTCATTGATGAAATAATTAAAAGTCCTTATCTTCATATAAGCGAAATTTAAAAAAAAAAAGATAAAATGTTAAATAATGATAAAAATAAAAAAAGACACTATTACCGCCATTAAAACTAATGAGAAACACAAATCCTTTATGGGATACAGCGAAGCATATTCATTGGAATTTTGTCTTTGAACTACCATGATAATTAAACCAACATTGACGCGATATTTTAGCTGAGTAGCCTGATTATGCAAATTAACTCTCTGAAAAGCGACATCCTGGGGCTAAAAATTGGGGATTTTTGATGCGAGATTTTTCGTCGGTTATTTAGTTTTCAGCAGAACGCCGCGAGCTAAATCGGGAAAGATAATGTTCACACAAAAATCAAAAATTCCTTTCATTTTGGAGGGGAACGGCCGTTTCAGACTTTAAGTTTGACTAAGTTGTAATGGACAACATCATACACGAGGGAAACTACCTATCTAATAGTCAAATGGCAAGTTGTTGTGGCGATCAAGGTGAAGAGTTGAATTGACGAGACAAACACAAAAATTGTCGACCAACAACAGGCCAGAGGCCCAGCAAGATTGGTCCAAAATAATTCTAGTTCGTTATCAGAGCGAATAACTATCGAGATTCATCAATTCTTCTACTCTTTTCGAATAAACAACATAATCAGGTAAAGCATTCCACTCATTGACAACTCTATTGTAAAAGTAATGTTTTCTTACCTCGTTCTCGAAGCAGGGTTTTTTTTTTTAAATTTCTGACCATGACATCTGGTTCGTCGATTAAGTTAAAACCTTATCCCTCCATGTCTTCCTGCTTGATGAATTTAAATAACTGAATTAAACCACCTCTTGTTCTCCTATTTTCCAGGGAATACATGTTTAAAGATCTTAATCTGTTATCATAACCGATACCAGATAAACCATTCATCAACAAGTTCCTACTTTCGGCAATCCAATTCTGTCCTAGCCAGTAAACACAAAATCTGCCTCCAGATGAAAAATTTATTTATTAAGCTCTAGTAGTAATACCTTCCATAAAAACAAGTTGTTAAAACACATCACAAGGCACACAAACAGTAAAAAGTTAAAGCAAAAGCACGCCCACAGCGACACAACAAGTAGGTTAGTAAATTCACTTCAGTTACAAAACATACATCGCAGAATAGCCTGAAGAAAAGTTAGGTTGTTAGGGCCAGCCGTACTAGATCTTCTAAACAGCGTAGGTAAATGCAAACTATGTTTTGCTTTTTCACCGAAAATATTTTAAGAAATTTATTTTTGTAAGCTATTTTTGTTAAAGGAAATAAAATATCTTTCATTCTAACTTAAGTTCGTTTTATTTTTATTTTAAAAGTAAATTATTAAATATAATATTTGTTTTCCCTAACTCGTTTTTTCTACGATCTTTTTCTTTTAAAAATGAATTATTAAAGTCAGTAGCTAATATAAAAACCTGTTAATTTTTACTTGTTTTCTTTCTACTTTTATTGTTTTTAAATAGCTACTCAAGCGTTGTCTTTTTGTTTCTTTTTACTTGCATTCAACTTTTTTTTTGTTTTTGAAATTATCAATCAAAGGTAGTTGTTAGCTTTTTCTTAACCTGCGTTCTTTCTACTTTCTTATAAACAAATAAATTTGTTGTTGTGTGTTTCAAAACATATTTTCTTCCTAATCTTTTTTTTTTATTGTTAAAAAAACTATCAAAGTTTGTGCTTCAGATTCAAATAGCACATATTAAAAGTTCCGAAACAAATATAAAACGTGCGTTTTTCAAAAATGTCGGTTGAAACTTTGTAAAACTTACTCAGAAATATTCCCTATTGTATTATCCCTACAGTTTAAAATGTAAATTAAAAAAAATTCCGAAGAAATTAAACTAAGTCGAAAGAAGTAAAAAGAGCCTTTAAAATGAGTAGAATGTTACCAGTTCCTTATTTGCATATAATTACTTTGGTTCTTGTTGAATTTTTCTTGTTTTTTTTATTTAAACTGGATAATCTTATTCTGGGTACTTTTTCCGGATTCTCCTGGGTTTTCGTTTTAGGACTCGTATCATTAGCAGTCCAGAGAAGGAAAAATCTATCGCTCTTCTTTAATGAGGACAGATTTCTTGTATTAAATGCCATTTTAGTTCTTCAACATGGCGGAACGCAGTTATATTCTTTTTTTTATTTGTTCGTGTGGAAAAAAAAGGGGAAGAGAATCGTTTGCTAGCGAACGTGATAAGGTTTCCATTAATTGTTCGAATTTAAAACATTTTTTATTCGTTACTGGAAACTTCTTTTCGAATCTTTGGATTAAATTACATTTTTACACAATTTCCGAAATTCGAAGCCAAGGATTTTAAGAAGATAAATTTTCTCTCGCTCGAATGAGTCGCCGTAAAAAAGTGTAATTTAAAACTAAATTATTATCATTATTATTATTGCACTTCAAGTTCTTTTGTCGAAAACAAAGCGCGGAATGATAGAAGTAATTGAGCATGGAACTCAAAACGGTGTTTAAATTATTCATTGGTGATACATATTGTATCTCTAGGGAGCCATTAAAATAAATATTTAAAATAATTTTTTTTCAATCCTAAACATACATTATAAATGGATATTATCGCTTTGTTAGTTACAGAAGAAATGGCGAAAACGCAATGAATAAATGTAAAACTTACAGGCGTAAAAATGTAGTACTAAATTATGGTTTGTCGTACTAAATTATCTTTTTATAACAGAAGCAATAATTCTTGTTTTCAACAACTTTAAAGTAACTTAAAAAATGTAGAAATTATTTAAATATTCAGAAGAGTTAAAAAGTAAGGAACGTAACACTAATTGCCAAGTTATTTTTATAGCTAAGCATAAAGTTTTTTTTTTCATACAGCATGAACATTTTATCGATGTCATTTGAATATTTAAATTTATATGTAATTTAGTTTATAATTAAAAATTGCAAATTTGTTTCTTGTTATTAGTAAAATGTTTTGTTAATTTGTTTGTTAATTTTCATTCCTGTTTAAATTAAAAAAAGTATATTTACGCATGGTTTAATTTTCCCAAACTTGAAAAAAGTAAGTTTAGTTTGTAAATTATGAATGCCTCATGTAATTACTGTTTACGAAAAATGTGTTATTGTTGTTATTATTATTATTATATTATTATTATTATTATTATTGGGAGAGATAGAGAAGGGGGAGGACTCAATACTGCTTTAAATAAAAATAGACGAAAAATAAATGAATATTTTGATGGCATCGACTGAATTTTTCTAATATAATCTGTTTTTTTTAAATGAGATGATTCCTTTTCTACGTTGAAAACGTATAATTTAATAAGTTTTTTCGGGGGAGGGAATATAGATCAGAGGGGTGTAAATATAAAAACATTTGGACAATATGGAAAAATTAATTTATTTCAACTGCAGTCAGAAGTACCCCATTACTGACTGCCGTAAACAATCACTTTTGTTTTTATATTTCATGTTACAAATCTAGGAATCAGTAGGAAATTGTAGCTGAAAGTTCTGTGTTATTTTGAGTAACAACTTTTTCGTAAAGTTTTTAGTGGTAATTTTGTGGTACATTTTTAGTCTAACTTATCATTAAATTACTGAAATTCTATTCATATGATTATAAAAAGGAATAAAAGGGAAGTTATTGTTGGATTTTCAATCAATCTTATGTTTTATGAGCTGTTTTAAAAGTTACTAATTTTAACACGATTTAAAATTTGTTTTATACTGATATAATGAAATTTATCTGGATATTTTTACTTAAAAAAACATAGTCAAATTATTCGAAATGTGAAACGTAATACTTTTTTTTTGCTCTTTGCTTGGATACTTTTACTTCAAATTGTTAGTCCTAGTCAAATTGTTAGTAATTGGTAAACGAAATGCTTTTTCATTTAACGGCAAAACCCTAAAGTTCATATGTCATATTAACCATACCACCTGAAACCATTTACAATTAGTACAACTCTTCTCCCGATGGGCATATGGCCAATTACATAAACACACGCCAAAAGATCATGCAAAAAGTAAAATATTTAACACTATTTAAAAGTAGTTTTTCACTGAATCCTCGTTACCTGGATATTTTTAACGAATGAAAAAAAATAGTTAAATTGTTAATATTGAGAAACGTTTTACTCTTCCATGTAAACACCATGCCCTAAAGTTCATTCACAGTATTATCATACCACCCGAAACCAATTACAATTAGTACAACACTCTTCCACAATGGGCAATTTTGCTAGAGTACATATTACTAAACTCGCGCTGAAAGATCATGTAAAAGTTAAAAATTTACACTATTTAAAAGTAGTTTTTCACTGAATCCTCGTTACCTGGATATTTTTAACGAATGAAAAAAAAATAGTTAAATTGTTAATATTGAGAAACGTTTTACTCTTCCATGTAAACACCATGCCATAAAGTTCATTCACAGTATTATCATACCACCCGAAACCAATTACAATTAGTACAACACTCTTCCCAATGGGCAATTTTGCTAGAGTACATATTACTAAACTCGCGCTGAAAGATCATGTAAAAGTTAAAAATTTTACACTATTTAAAAGTAGTTTTTCACTGAATCTTCGTTACCTGGATATTTTTAACGAATGAAAAAAAATAGTTAAATTGTTAATATTGAGAAACGTTTTACTCTTCCATGTAAACACCATGCCCTAAAGTTCATTCACAGTATTATCATACCACCCGAAACCAATTACAATTAGTACAACACTCTTCCCAATGGGCAATTTTGCTAGAGTACATATTACTAAACTCGCGCTGAAAGATCATGTAAAAGTTAAAAATTTTACACTATTTAAAAGTAGTTTTTCACTGAATCCTCGTTACCTGGATATTTTTAACGAATGAAAAAAAAATAGTTAAATTGTTAATATTGAGAAACGTTTTACTCTTCCATGTAAACACCATGCCATAAAGTTCATTCACAGTATTATCATACCACCCGAAACCAATTACAATTAGTACAACACTCTTCCCAATGGGCAATTTTGCTAGAGTACATATTACTAAACTCGCGCTGAAAGATCATGTAAAAGTTAAAAATTTTACACTATTTAAAAGTAGTTTTTCACTGAATCCTCGTTACCTGGATATTTTTAACGAATGAAAAAAAATAGTTAAATTGTTAATATTGAGAAACGTTTTACTCTTCCATGTAAACACCATGCCATAAAGTTCATTCACAGTATTATCATACCACCCGAAACCAATTACAATTAGTACAACACTCTTCCCAATGGGCAATTTTGCTAGAGTACATATTACTAAACTCGCGCTGAAAGATCATGTAAAAGTTAAAAATTTTACACTATTTAAAAGTAGTTTTTCACTGAATCCTCGTTACCTGGATATTTTTAACGAATGAAAAAAAAATAGTTAAATTGTTAATATTGAGAAACGTTTTACTCTTCCATGTAAACACCATGCCCTAAAGTTCATTCACAGTATTATCATACCACCCGAAACCAATTACAATTAGTACAACACTCTTCCCAATGGGCAATTTTGCTAGAGTACATATTACTAAACTCGCGCTGAAAGATCATGTAAAAGTAAAAAATTTCACACTATTTAAAAGTAGTTTTTCACTGAATCCTCGTTACCTGGATATTTTTAACGAATGAAAAAAAAATAGTTAAATTGTTAATATTGAGAAACGTTTTACTCTTCCATGTAAACACCATGCCCTAAAGTTCATTCACAGTATTATCATACCACCCGAAACCAATTACAATTAGTACAACACTCTTCCCAATGGGCAATTTTGCTAGAGTACATATTACTAAACTCGCGCTGAAAGATCATGTAAAAGTTAAAAATTTTACACTATTTAAAAGTAGTTTTTCACTGAATCCTCGTTACCTGGATATTTTTAACGAATGAAAAAAAAATAGTTAAATTGTTAATATTGAGAAACGTTTTACTCTTCCATGTAAACACCATGCCATAAAGTTCATTCACAGTATTATCATACCACCCGAAACCAATTACAATTAGTACAACACTCTTCCCAATGGGCAATTTTCTAGAGTACATATTACTAAACTCGCGCTGAAAGATCATGTAAAAGTAAAAAATTTCACACTATTTAAAAGTAGTTTTTCACTGAATCCTCGTTACCTGGATATTTTTAACGAATGAAAAAAAATAGTTAAATTGTTAATATTGAGAAACGTTTTACTCTTCCATGTAAACACCATGCCCTAAAGTTCATTCACAGTATTATCATACCACCCGAAACCAATTACAATTAGTACAACACTCTTACCAATGGGCAATTTTGCTAGAGTACATATTACTAAACTCGCGCTGAAAGATCATGTAAAAGTAAAAAAATTCACACTATTTAAAAGTAGTTTTTCACTGAATCCTCGTTACCTTGATATTTTTAACGAATGAAAAAAAAATAGTTAAATTGTTAATATTGAGAAACGTTTTACTCTTCCATGTAAACACCATGCCATAAAGTTCATTCACAGTATTATCATACCACCCGAAACCAATTACAATTAGTACAACACTCTTCCCAATGGGCAATTTTGCTAGAGTACATATTACTAAACTCGCGCTGAAAGATCATGTAAAAGTTAAAAATTTTACACTATTTAAAAATAGTTTTATATTGATATAATGATATTAACTTGGATATGTTTACCTTATGAAAAAATAATCAAATTGTTAATATTGAGGAACGTTAAATTTTTTTTATATGAACGCCATAGCACACAAAGTTCCTTATATAAAAAAGTCAAACTTTTAGCAATCGCGAAACAAATTATTTTTTATATAAACACCATGCCATAAAGTTCATACTCAAAATAACCATACCACCCGAAACCAATAACAATTATTACAACACTTTTCCCGATGGGAAATATGACAAATTACATAATCACACGCCAAACGATCATGCATAAGTAAACAATTTTACACTAGTTAAAAGCAGGTTTTCACTAAATCCTCTCAACCTGGATATTTTTAACGTATGAAAAAATAGTCAAATTGTTATTATTGAGAAACGTTTTACTTTTTCATGTAAACATCATGCCATAAAGTTCATTCATAATATTACCATACCAACCGAAACCAATTACAATTAGTCCAACACTTTTCCCAATGGGCAATTTGCTGAAGTACATAATAAACACGCGCTGAAAGATCATGTAAAAGCATTCGGGTCCGTTTGGATAATGGATTTCAATAATTAGGTGAAAGGGTGCTAATGATCATGGAGAGTCCATCACCGTATGAGCATTAAAAACACATTGTGTCGCATAGGCAAATGTGCTTTTTGAATGGATTAGCATGTAATGGTTATTAAAATAATCAGCAAAAGTTTTAGAGACTGTGAATTTAAACAGATTGATTATTAGATGCTCAACTAATGATTTTTGATGAACTTTTTGTATTGTTTTTACATTTAACTGTTTGTTTTTGATGAAAAGAAGATAGTAAATAATGTTATTACAACTCTAGAAAAGTGCGTTTCGACTTGGAACATATTAGCATTTATAGGGTAGGTACATATATATATTCCGGCTTGTGTGCTTGATTAGAGACCCGCTTAAAAGCCGTCGTAAAGTAAGGCAGACACAAAGAATTTTTACTGTCACAGAGAAAGGAAGTATACACAGGGCGATGGCGGGAATCGAACCCGCACCCGTTACAGCGCACAGACTGCTAGCGTAATGGTCCAAACCACTCGGCCATCCGGGCCCCATTTGCATTTAAGATGAGCTAATCCATTATAAATGCAGTAGACTTGAATAATATTGAAGGAGTGTTATCAGTAATACATTCAATACCAGATCACTAGTCCCCTGACGTGGACGTGATGTAAAATAACATGTGATTGTGAAAGGCTTTGGATAATGAACTTCAACAAGTAGGTTTGTAACAGAATCTGTCACTTAACCCGCTTCCACACAACAGTTGTGTTTAACAGGTAAAAAGGCGACAAACTCAGCATTAATATTCTATATTAAACATTTACATGCAAAATTTGGCTAGTTTCATTTATTTTATTTTGAAAATTCAATAATTATTACTTTTCGTTTGCAAAAATTAATATTTTAAAGAATAAATATGTAATTTTCCTCGCTTTTAAAGATAATAAAAATATTTCATATCAACGTACAAAGAATCTCGTAGTGAAATATATTTGACGTCATTTCAAACTGATCGATGTCGCAAAAATAAATTTATTTTATTGTCTAAAAAAAATAAAGTTTCTCGGGCGATTGTTGCTAATGGCAATGGTGATTTAATTAGGAAAAAAATGGCTTCCTGTGCTTTTTAAATGAGCATTAAATTTTGCAGTTTTTTTTTTAAATAATTGAAGTACTTCGAATTCTTTTCTGAAATGTTTCAATGTATTCTAATTTCGATGCGCTGAATTTTTTGACGTATCACACTTGTCCGTAGCATTTGTAGTGTGGGATATTGAAGTGGGTGACTGACAGACGGACTGAACAATTATAATACCTTCCACTTTTTACGTTATAAACGTACACTCTTAAAACAAAAGAGTGAAATTCACTCCTATAGGAGAAGTGCATTTTCGGCACCGGAAAGGAGTGGAAATTAACTCAGACTGAGTTAAAAACGCTCGTTTTAAGAGTGAAGGACGCAGATTGTTTTCTTTTATTTCTTTTACCCACTCCGAAAAAGAGTGAAATTCACTCCTATAGGAGAAGTGCATTTTCGGCGCGGAAAGGAGTGGAAATTAACTCAGACTGAGTTAAAACCGCTCGTTTGTTTTAAGAGTGTAGTGTGGAAGCTAAAAGTGACCATCACCGTATGAGCATCACAAACACATTGTTGTAGCAGACTACACTCATCACACTGCATCACACTAAACTATGGAAAAATTTGAGTTTCACTCAAAATATGACTCGTGTATCCATAATTTTAAGAGTTTATATTTTAAACGATGCGAAATTTCTTGCGTAAGTTAAAAATGCAGCAAAAATATAACGCTAATATCTTTTTGAGATGACAGTTATAAAAAAACCACAAATGATTTCATCCAAAGGTTTGACTATCTAAAAAGGTAGAATTAATAAAAATATTTCGGAAATACCAGATTTGAGTGTTGTCATAGTAGGATAAAAAAAAAACGAATATTTTGTAGTTCAGTACATATAATACATTTCGTTCCTGAACTTATAAAAACTCTCGAAATTTAAACTTCTCGTTTTTCATATGTATTCTGTTTAGAAAATTTCCAATCCAGCAAATGAAGCCCCGGTTTTTAAATAAAAAGATCATCTGCTTTATGAAACATGAAATATGAGCTCATCAAATCCTTCCACTAAACAGATTCAAGCGCCCCTTCTCCCATCTAAAAAAGAGCACAAAATTCGTTCCAATATCCCATACAGCAAACAGTATCAGGAACGAAACGGGGGGGAAATAAACATATTAAAACATAAACACAATGAACTGCTCTTCTTTCATTGTGTTTATGTTTTGAACTGCTCTTCTTTCATTGTGCTGTTCCGTTTAATGAATTAATTACCGCGTCGGGAACCGCCGAGTTCGAATTAGCGTCTCTCGCGTAATTAAGCAAAAATAAAGAAGAAGATAGGGTGAATGAAAAAAGAAGTGAAACGAAGAGAAGACAAGGAAAGCCACTATCACAGAAACAAGTGGGGATCGGAAAAATCGTACCATCGGGGAGTTGAGATGTTTGGTTCAATTTGGGAAAAGGAATCTAATTGCAGGCGATATTGTATCATTTGATTGCGATCGATTGGATATTTAGTTATTTCTGATTAATATGTGTGTGAGATAATGAATGTATAAAAGAAGGATAAAGTATTGAATATTAATTGGTTGTGACCGATATTTTTTTCATCCAGTCACAAACTCAAATTGTTTATCACATAATCATTAAAAAGAAACTTTCGCTCTTCACTTTTGCTGAACTTAAGTTTGAAGTCTTGTTCCAATACTAAATATAAAGTTCACCAACAAAAATGCTAAATCTTATTACAGTTAAGTTAATATGCCGTAAGAGGGACGCGTTAAATTGCACCATTCTGGGTGAAACTTAACTCGTTAAAATGCAGGGTTTAACGTTTACATCATTCGGCATGTCCGTGGACTTACACATCATATGACGTGTCGCCTCAGTTAAGATTGTGATAAAATGTTTTTAACATTTTTAAAATTAGTAAAACATGTTCTATTAACAATATATAGTAGTTTTGAACATAATTTAATAAATATACATTAAAAATAAGAAAAATAAAAAGGTCTGTATATTAACAAAATGTTTAGCTGTCATATAATTAAATTATACTCTTAATAAATCTAAAACAATCACTTCATATTAATTTGAAATATTTAAAAAAAAAGCTTTTCTTATTTATGCCCTTAATTCACCTTATTAACTTACAGTCCCTGGACAAATTATTAGACGCACTGTATTTTGTTTTAGTAATTTTATGTTTCTTAAGAGTTTTTATGCAATAATGGTATATTTAAACTACAATGTTATTGATTTTTATTTAAAAGAATTGTAGACTACATATTTGTATATTTATACAAATATGTAGGTATAATATCACCCGGTAATTAATAGTTTACAGGAAATCTTGCAGTGCGTCTAATAATTTGTCCAGGGACTGTATACTTTATTTATGACGTTTTTATTTTGTTAGAGGATATATAAAAGAATATTTGATACTTTGAATACGTGAAATTTCATACGTGATTTCGATACGTTAAAGTACGGAATCACGTGAAAGTAATTTTGAGGCATGAAAAGAGAGTAAGGTACAAATGTGTGTTCAAAATGTTGCAAGACACAAATTAAAAAATTTCAAATACTAATCGAATGGTTTAAAATTAAATATCATACCATACCAAGAACGCTGAAAATTGCACAACTTTTCTGTACCAATTATAATTTTTTTAAATATAAATATGTTCATCATACTCAATATAACTTAGTTGATTAATAGTATTTGAAGGAAGTCAAGTCCAAGAACTGCCGATTTTTTAATATAAAATTTAACGAAAAATTCAATGGTACGATCTGGTTACACGTTATATTTCCAATGTAGTTTAAAAGTGCAATTAAAACCCAAAGTTTCCCAAAAATATTTCCCCAATATTCTTGGTGATATTTTTTTCATATAACTGTAAGTTTTCTAAGGATCAAATAACTCAGCCCACATTTAAAATGATTCATTTATAAAAATTATTTTTCACTATACATTTAAAAACGATTATTTTAAAATAATTTAATTATGTTTACACAATACATTTGTATTTCACTATTCTATCGATTAAATATGCGTCTAGAATTTGATAAATGTGCACATATATGTGCAAGCAAATGCAATTAAACACCTCCGCAAATTTAATTGTTTAAAACAATGGCAGTAATTGGGAAATGTGAGCATTCTACGGAAGCAATTATTTTAATTGCAAAGGCGTAAATATTGTATAGTCTTTTGTTCTAAAAAGAATATCGAATAAATTTTAATACAAAATAACCGCTAATGTTTAATTCATATTCTATAAATAAAAAGCATTTGTTCCTTTAACAAATAAATATTAGTTATCATATAATGGACGTTAATAATATCCTGTTTTGTTATAATATCCTGCATTGTTGTAATATATCGCATTGTTGTAATATCCTGCATTGTTGTAATATCTTGCATTGTTGTAATATCTTGTACTGTTATAATATCCTGTAACGTTATAATATCCTGTACTGTTATAATATCCTGTACTGTTATAATATCCTGTATTGTTATAATATCATGTACTGTTGTAATATCCTGTACTGTTGTAATATCCTGTACTGTTGTAATATTCTGTACTGTTATAAAATATTCTGCATTGTTACACACTATCCTGTATTGTTATATTTATTCTATTTTGTTATAATATCCTATATTTTTACAATACCATGCAATGCTATAATATCAGTATATTCCTATGATTATCTCTTATTGCTATATTTATCCAGTATAGCTAGTTATCCCTATACGGCGTTTTGATAGATTTGTTAACATTTAAAGTCAACTATATTTGAAATTCAATTTTTTTTGGCTCGGTCAATACGAAGTCCTTTTACCATTACTCTCTTGGAAAAATGTACTTTTATAGTTAGCTAAAAAAACTTATTTATAACCCATTAAATTACTATTTTTATGTTATTGTCGTTACAAACCAATTCCTCTATGAAAACCTATTATATACAATTTAGGTTGCCACCAAAAAGTAGTTGTAAAATACTCATTTATTGCATGCTATTTGTTTAGATTTTAAAAACGATTTTTTAAATAAAATCTAATATTATTGCATGTCTATTTGTTTAGTAAAAACGATTTTCTTAAAAATTACTACAATTTTAATCATGTTCTTATATTGTTTTTAGTATAAAAACGATTTTCTTAAAAATACTACAATTTATTGCATGTCTATTTGTTTAGTAAAAAAGATTTTCTTAAAAATACTACAATTTATTGCATGTCTATTTGTTTAGTAAAAACGATTTTCTTAAAAATACTACAATTTACTGCATGTCTATTTGTTTAGTTAAAACGATTTTCTTAAAATACTACAATTTATTGCATGTCTATTTGTTTAGTAAAAACGATTTTCTTTAAACTACTCTAGTCACCTATCATCTAACTTTTAAAACTGTTTTTAATAATACTAAGCACAATTTTGTATCTCTCTAATTAATAGTGTGCAAAACTTAATTTTAGAAACAGACGTGGTCCCTTCATTTAAACTTAAATGTATTAGTAGTTTTTATAATAAAAGAAAACACAAGAATTATTTAGAGTAAAAACTTAATCATCATTGACAACAAAATTGAAATTATCATAAAAAAATTGATGAATAAATGAAGTGTTTTTCATTAAAAACTTAAATCCCTTTAAATTAATGATTTTTCTTGTTGTACAAATTAACCTTTTTGTAATTTTAATTTTTCTAAAAGGAAAAAGACTGAAAAAAGTATTGTTCACTTTTGAAATGACTAATAAACTTGAACAAATGAATATTTCTATTTAATTATAAAGATGACTTTTTCTTAAATAATCATACTTTGAATAAAAATAAGTTCAGATTTTTTTTTAAAAAAGTATTTATTAAGGAAAAAGGGGATTAATAATTGAAAGAAAATGTTTTGTTTATTAAGTATTTTTTTTTTAATTACAAATCTCCGCTTTCGAAATAACTTTTAAAAGATTACAGTTTATAAATCTAAGATATGTTTAATCAAGCTTACTTTTAAAAGTATTTTTCGACATTTAAAAAAAGTTATTTTTATTAAAATATATGAGCAAAGTTCCCCCTTATTTTACATTAGGGTAATTCCATGCAAAATTATCGTTTCTGTTGTGTAAGTCACGTTTGTAAAAAGTGATTATCACTACAACTTTTAACATTAAATGAAAAAAAAATTGTGGAATAGTTGATCTACACTTAATATAACTTAATAATGTAATATACTTTATTTAATTTGATTTTTTTTTAATTTAATAAGCTTTTAATCTCCTCTTAAATCGTGACTTACACTACAGTTACATGGAATTAGCCATTAGTATACATGTTTTTATATTTTACTGTTTAAACTAAACTAAGTAAATAAAAAATGTTTTTCTAAGGATTATGTATTTTAAGTTATAAAAAAAGTAAATTTCTTGTAAGTAAAATATTGCCATACGGCATACACTATTTATAATTTCTTAATTTGGATAAAAAGAAAAATGCTCAATTTTATACATTTTGTAACTTAAAAGGAATTGCAAAAAATGCTGCGATTGTTTTTATGTTAGGTTATTGGTTTCCATTATGCAAAAATCTAAAATATATTTTTTCAAATCCCAGAATTCATAAACAAATATTGTGTATTATTTCGGCAAATATACCCATTTTCATTGTATATAATTTGAAGTTCTTTGAACAAAATTTACTATTTTTATTTTGAAACAATTTCATTGAATTTAAATGTTATTAAAGTTTTGGTTACTTTTATTAAATATATTTAAACAGAGTTCTTAAATAAGCAAAACTAAAACAATTTAAAGCACTATATGAATTTGAATAAAATCTAGTTAATTTAAATTACATGGAAAAAATCCTTATCTCTATTGCTTCATAAAAATATACTATAGTATATCTTTAGTGTAAGTAATTTTGTTTTAGTATAAGTTTAGTAGTTGTGTATTATATAATAAATTATTTTTAAAAAGAAATAACTTTAAAGATATTTATAAATTTTGATTATACAATTTATATTAGACGTGCGTTGAATGAGACAAACTCTGCATGTTTTTTCATCATTAATAAAATACAGTCCCTGGACAAATTATTAGACGCACTGTATTTTTTTAGTAATGATGAAAACATACCAAAGAATGCCATAAAAAAGATGTCGATATATGTATTAAGTATAGCAGATAGTATTTTCTATTCAATAGCTTAAGTTTAGGAAAACAATTGTCCTTCTAAAGGTATTTTGTTCATCATTGATTGATGCAGGAAATCTTGCAGTGCGTCTAATAATTTGTCTAGGGACTGTACATTCTTATAAATATTTATCCTCACCTAAAAACATTTAGTTTAAAAAAAACCCTTTATTATGACACGACAGAAGCCATCCAATTATGTTTGTAAAAACATTTCAAAGTTAATAAAACAAAAACACCAAATTATGCTATGCGTCACTTTCTGTAGCACAAACCACAACAAAAATGATTAATTTTCCAAGTGTGGTTTAGAAAAAAATATTCTATTTTGATATGTTTCACTCCTGTTTGAGTGACAAGTATACGCTTTTTTGACTTGATGACATCAAAAGTAAAAGTGACGTTGATAAGTCCCAAAAGGGAATTATACCCATCCAATTACTATAATAGCAAATAACAGCCTTATCATATCCATGCTCCATATCACATAACTCATGTGGGGGTTCGAACCCGAAATGTACGGACCCTTAAACACAAATAAACCTTACATTTTCATATGGTAGTTTGGTGTGACATTGTTTCAACTGAGATTACAGCAAATGACACAAAAAAATGACTTGTATGTTCTACAAATTTATTAGAATGCGATTTTCGCATATACAGGGTGTCCGTAAAAGAATGTCTGAGTTTCAAATTGTAATAGTATTGTGGTTGAAGTGTAATTGTAATGTGGTTGAAGGTGACGAATAAAGAATAACTCCAACAGTTTCAGATAAGCGCATGCGCTTGTATCGCTACATCGTTTTCACAGTTGCACAAGCTGTTGCTTCCATTACTCCGGACTTGCTGCAGACAGTATGGGAAGAATTGCATTTTCGTTTGGATGTGTGCCGTATCACTAAAGGCACACACATTGAGCACTTATAGGAAAAACTAGGTTAGTTTTTCTTCAATGTCATGTATGATTTGTTATATTTAGTATAAAATAAACTGCTGTAATATACCATTAAAACTAGGACATTCTTTTACGGACACCCGTATATAAGTTGCATAAATTTTTTTACTATAAAATACCGTGAAAAAGTTTAAAAATAGTTTACGCATGCAAGTAAAATTAGAAATTACTATTTATACTCAAAATTTCTTTTAAATTAATTTTTTTGCGCTCTAATTTGTCTGAAATATGTATCATACAGTTTGTCAATTTACCAGACAGTTTTGTTTAGTTTAATCAAAAAGTCAATGCTCATATCTCTTAAATATTAACTATAAATGTTATTTTTTCCAGGGCTTTTTTATATATTTATATAGAATTATCTTTTTATGGATTTTTAAGATTAGAGTGTTAAAAAAAATCACCTTTGAATCCACTCTACATATTATATAAATGCATTAGAAACTATATTTTTGCATGAAAATGTGTGATATAACACGCGTTACAAGTCGTCAAAAACAGTTTACATATTTTGTAGTATTTTTGAGAAATGTGAAGAAAAGGAAAAATTGAAAAGTGTGTCAAAAATTTTCTGTATAGTAATTTTATGCAAGTAGCATTCCTATAATGAAGGCTGGATCGCAATTTTAAAGGCATACGAAAGGGGCTTGTGAGCAGGGCATCGAGCGGTCTTAAAAAAATGAAAAATTAGGTAAAGACAAAAACTAAATCAGTTCAGAAATAAAAAATAATTATAATCAAATCATATTTAGTAATGACGATAGAAATGGAATTAATGTTCGATTTTTTTAAAATTCCAACTTTGTCAAAACACTGTCGAATTTCTCCTCTCCTAAAAACAATAAACCTTTCGCCCCTTCAGAGCTAACGGGGAGCCCATAAAAAATAGAACCCCGTTTCCACCCAATCAGAAGAATAGTTAACAAAAGAATGTCCCTAGAAAAAAATAATCGTCTGTTTGTTCGCGCCGTTGCCAACGGCCATGTGGCAAATGTCTTTCGTCGCGAGAAGGAATAAATTCGAACTTGGAATAAAAACTTATCTTCAGTATAAAAATAAAGGGAATAGGGGCCGTAGAAAATGTGTTTATGTGACCCGAGATGAGATGTTAACGCCGACTATTAGGGATAAAAGAAAAGCCGTTTGAAATGGAATAACGTTACAAGTACAAGGTTCGTAATGTTGTAGGGTGGCTCGTCGCTGTAAAGGTCGTGTTGTATTGCGTCATTGGTAGGACAGAATTGCTTACTTCACTCTTATTGGATTGGTAAATGTGTAACTCGCGATTGAACAATTTTGTGTGATAATAATATAAATAAAAATGTGAAAATACTTTAAAAATGTGCACAGCATTCAGAACAGGCTTACACTCGACCAATTAACTATGTTAGTTCAAAAAATTCACTACTTCTTTCCTTTCTGTGTGGGTTTGGTAAAATTAATTTGACTGATTGGGTTTTCGACATATAGTTTCATTTGCCGGCATTTTAATTTTAAAAATATCTGCGGAAAATTGGTGAATAAAAAAATCTATGTTAAGGAGGCTGATAGGAGTAATCCACTCTTCCAATTACTAGGACAGGGCCCTTAACCCCTGCTGGCTTCTGATCAATTTTATCAATCATTCTCAAAAATAAGAACATGCATTATTTCAAATTTGAGGAAAACGATTTTTAAGCTATTATAAACCATTGATGGTCTAAAAAATGAGAACAATATTTTCAAAAATGAGAACATTATTCTTAAAAATGAGAACAATATTTTCAAAAATGAGAACATTATTCTTAAAAATGAGAACATAATTCACAAAAATGAGAACATAATTCTCAGAAATGAGGACATAATTCTCAAATTTGAGAACATTGTTCTAAAATTTTGAGAACATTGTTCTAAAATTTTGAGAACATTGTTCTAAAATTTTGAGAACATTGTTCTAAAATTTTAGAACCCAGTTTTATTCGCATAGAAAAACATAGCTTGAATTGAGTTTCCTTACCAAAACCAAGCAATCAAGTGTAAGCAAAAAATATACAACTTTTTCACTCCAATGACTTATGAAATACATAGGGACAGGAAACAAAGTTGCCTACCATTTTGAAAAACCTTAGCTGATGTGTAGCAATGTCATTGGGTCAAAATGGTCATGGATACTGAATGGGAGACGTGTTTTGGGAGGTTTTGTGTGAGGCTGTTGTTTATTTTTCGGTTGCTTCTATCCTTGATGATTGCTGTGATTGAGATTTGATGTGTTTTCTTTTGATTGCGTTTTCGTGAGAATTTGGGAAAAGTTGGAAAATAGACCGTCGAAACGAACATCTTGTTTGTAGTTCATGTTACATTAGGATCTATACGTCTTAAAAAATATTAGGGCTGTCATTTTATTTATATTATTAAAGAAGATTTCTTAAGTTTGTTTTCTAAAATTTAAATGTGTAGATAAGGAGGAGAATATTTTTTACCTAACTGGGATACGAAATAGAATGTTTGACCACGGAGTATCAAAAATAGAATGTTTGAAAAGGATATCTTTTAAGATTCTGTTTATTTTTTTATAAAGGTATGGTATCAGACACTTATACGCTTTTCTTTTTGTATCTTTGTCTGTCCCTCTTTTATCCATCATTTTTCAATTTTCGTTCAATTTTGATTTTTATGAAAGATGATCAATTTTGTTTTTTTTATGAAAGATATGACATCAGAGACATATTTTATAAATTATTGCCTACCTGTCTTATCATACAACAAGAATTTCTGTGAGTATTCAAGTAACAATAAATTAGGATATTTTAATTATTTCAGAACTTCTTACTTGTAATTTCGTTTATAGTGTTCTTATTCAATCAAAAACTAAAACCCTTTATTTTAATTAAAATACAACACCTCTGAAAAGTTTATCTAACCCCTTGAGATAGATTACAAACCACCTTCAAACATCTCACAACACATATAAAGCACAGTTTTAATTACTTTAACTTCCATTACAGTCCCATTCTTCAATTAGTCAAATGTTCACAAATCACAAAAATGAATGATCGCAACGTTACACAATTCAATAACAATAACACATCTAAAACTCCATCCAAACATCCCCTAATATGACCCAAATGAGTTACTTTTAAGGAATTTCTTATTTCGATAATCACACTTTTAAAAACTATGATATCCCTGGGGTTGACACTTAGAATTAATGATCCCTATCTACATTATTTCCTCAGAGAACTAGTCATTGCCGAACATTAATTTCAAGTATTTAGGCATGGTTTTAAATAATTAGTTGTTCGGTTTCGTTTTAACTATTGATGACTGCTTGGACTCATTAATCATTGTACTTTATGTCCAGAAAATAACTGTACAATTTTAAATTCAATTACATATGTGATATACAGGGTGTCCGTAAAAGAATGCCCGAGTTTTAGTGGTATATTACAGGAGTTTATTGTATACTAAATATAACAAATCATACATGACATTGAAGGAAAACTAACCTAGTTTTTCCTATAACTGCTCAATGTTTGAGCCTTTAGTGATACGGCACACATCCAAACGAAAATGCAATTCTTCCCAAACTGTTTGCAGCATGTCCGGGGTAATGGAAGCAACAGCCTGTGCAACTGTGAAAACGATGTAGCGGTACAAGCGCATGCGCTTATCTGAAACTGTTGGAGTTATTCGTCACCTTCAACCACATTACAATTACACTTCAACCCCAATACTATTACAATTTGAAACTCGGATATTCTTTTACGGACACCCTGCATATTGAATTAACTTTTGAAAGTTATGAATGAGTGAGGACCAATTTTTTTTGTTACGAACCAACATGTTTTATGTTTGTCAAACGTACTGAAAGAGTTCCAAAGTTGGATTGAAGAGGGCAGATATTTTGTCAAACGTACTGAAAGAGTTCCAAAGTTGGATTGAAGAGGGCAGATATTTTGTCAAACGTACTGAAAGAGTTCCAAAGTTGGATTGAAGAGGGCAATGGGGTTGCTCAGATTGTGCAACTATCATCTCTTCATTTTTTTTCTATACTTCCTGTGATTTTATTTATTTTTAAGAGTGAAATCGAAACAATCAGAGTTTTTGTCTTCTGCTGTATTTAATTTTAGAGTTCTCGTGTAACTTGTTTTTATTCGTGCTTTTTATTAAACTTTATATTGGTTTCAATTTATTAAACTTTATACCGGTTTTAATTATATTAAATTTCAAGTAAGCAAACCATTTCCAAAACATCAACGTTGTTGAAAATATTCTGTTCAACAATATTGTCTTACAATTATACAACCTCCGCTAAACGGAATATTTACAATGGAACTCTGTGTATTGTATTATCTTAACTGTATAGACTATGCTTTGCCGCCAAATGGATTCCGTTTATTTGAACCTCGAAATAGAAAAGAACCGAAATTTTATATTCAAAGCAGTTCGCATTGTTTCTGTAAAGCTGTTTTCCCTCGCCAATGTTTACTATGCTGGGAAAACATTACAATTTCGCATTGGTAAAGCCCGGTAAGCTCTAGTTTTACCCACTAAGATCAGCCAATAAAACCATTTATTGGCTAATCTCGTGATTACAAGATATGTCATGCTTTGAGTGGGTCTGAATTACACCTAATAAATTTGAGTTTGAAACTTATCTATTGAGTTGCATTGTGGTCTAGGTTTCAAAAACATTTAGCCAACCATTGTTGATGATTTACAGTCCCTGGACAAATTATTAGACGTACTGCAAGATTTCATGTAAAGTATTAATTACCGGGTGATATTGTACCTACTTATTTGTATAAATACAAATATGTAGTTTACAACAATTCTTTTAAATAAAATTCAATATATAATAGTTTAAATATACCATTATTGCATAAAAACTCTTAAGAAACATAAAATTACTAAAAAAAATACAATGGGTCTAATACTTAGTCCAGGGACTGTAAGTTTACTTTACAAACGAAGTTTGCTGTTTATAGAGTTCGTACAAATCAATGCACAAACTCTATACACAGCAAACAACCTTCTCACAAAATACCTCCAGGGGTCGGTCGTAATCCTCTTCTCCATGAGATGTTTTAGCGTCACAGTGTTGACCATGTATTGTCATGGATTGATAACATTGTAATTAGCATTTTGAGACATCTGTTTAGGTTTTGTTTAGTCGTTGGTTGATTTAAAGTTACACTTTAAACACATGAATTTTGAGTCCTAACTAATATATTTGTGCTAATTATAATCATGAGAACGGAATAGTATAAATTGATAAAATAATTAAATTTAAAGCTTTACCTATTTTTCTCAAGAGAACAGATATAACGGACTCTAACGATTAAAACAGCAAACTTATACGGTGTTAATATCGAAAACATTTCATTGCTTATAAATACTTACTTCTTTCTATTTCTTTATGGCTTGTATTATGGTCTCTTAAGAGATGCTTGATTTTTCACCCATTCTCCTCAACTTTTAATAAGTCAATCAGCATCTATATAAGGTGGAAAAGAGCCAAATCAGAATCATATTTTGATGTGTCTATGACATAACCTCCTTTGAATCGGAATGAGGCCTTCGGCTCTTCTCCGAGTTAGATCAAAAGTCAAAAATAAGGTGTCTCTTTTAGGCATATCTCTGACTCATAGATGAATTCTTAAGCCCTCATCTGTATGTTTATTTATCTTACAATGCTTCTTTTCTGTATTGAGATAGTGGCTTTATTCGTACCCAGTGATGTAATCAACAATCTACAGTCCCTGGACAAATTATTAGAAGCACTGTATTTTTTCTAGTAATGATGAAAACATACCAAAGAATGCCATATCATTAAAAAAGATGTCGATATATGTATTAAGTATAGCAGATAGTATTTTCTATTCAATAGCTTAAGTTTAGGAACACAAATGTCCTTCTAAAGGTATTTTGTTCATCATTGATTGATACATGAAATCTTGCAGTGTGTCTAATAATTTGTCCAGGGACTGCATATTCAGTATGAACATGCAACTTATTGCAGGCATTTGGTGCATGGTTTCACCAAAAATATAGTTCCCAGTAGCAGCAACAGCTGTGCAGTCAAATGTTTCACCATATTTTTGGTATTTGATTGAACCATTTATCATTTCCCAAAAAAATTAAGAAATGGTTCAATTAAATACCAAAAATATGGTGAAACATATCACCACACAGCCGTTAGCATTTACATGTTTGGTGAGACTAATCACAAAAGTTTTAGCAGTGGATAGCAATTAATAACACATTTTACTTAAAACCAAGTAAGTGTCCCTTACAGCTTTGTTCAAGCGATGCACCACGCGGGGATTAGTGGACTGTTTATCAACAGATGCTTGGAATGTACGGAGGTTCCCACGGACAGTGTTGACCGCTCGGACTTAGGAATGACACGGGGTCTGAGCTTGTAAGTGCGTCGGACCGTGTGATTGAGACGCCAAAGTGTTTATGGATTGCCGTAGCGTGTTCCTTGATGTTTTAGAGCGTTTATGGTTTGGTTGGATATACAGGGTGGCCCAAAAGTAGCCCAACAGTTAATGTTGTACCATTGGTAAGAACTTTGTGTTATGTAGAACAGGTATTTGACATAGTCGTGCTTAGTTTTGTTGGTTGGCTAAAATAAAGTCGTACTACAGCGTATCTTATCCAAAGAGTAGCGATTCGTGGACTTCGTTTGGTTTAGTTTCGAGATAGCTTCGGAATATTTATTTGATGCTTGAAGAATAAGCAAATAATGTTTCCAGAGTATGAAACTTCGAATCTCGCCATCTGCTAGCTATCCTATAAAATGATTTGTGCTGGTGGAAAATGTGTGCTTTATAAGAGCAAACCACTGCTGGGAATCTGAGTGAGGAGCACCGACGGTGGAACTTTAAGACCAACTGAAAGTATGAAAATGCGGAGACAGTGCATAGCATAACATTCATAAACATAAAAAGAAGTCCACTCGACTAACGTCTCAGGATCTGATTTTCCCTAGAGCAACGTTACAACGCCTGATGGACCAGCTGAACCTTAAACCGTAGCGTAAGGTAAGGTAATCGCTTCCGGCTGCCTATTTCTAGCCTCCTTCAGGAGCTTTAACACAGCCAATAACGCCTCGTATTTTAGAACCCTGGTCAAGTGACGAGGTCGACACCTGAGCGGGCACCCAACGGAACTTCGAGCGACATCGTACGCTAACGCCGTCGGGACTTTGGACTCCACAGATTTAACGAGCACGTCTGTCCTGTGTACTCGGGCCCATCCGTGATGAGGATTTTCTACTATTTCCAGCACAGATCGATTTATAGGATGACTGGCAGTAAGTGGGATTCGAACCCCCGCACTCCTGAGAAGGTTGAACCTCTAGGCTGATGCCTTAACCACTCGGCCACGGACGGGCCAACCGTAGCGTCCAGTTACGAGGCCTTTTTGCGGACGATCCTAATTACAGTTACAGATAATGCGCAATCATCTGACTGAGCAACCAGACATGCTTTCGAAAAATAACTGTTGCTGTATAAATAACTGTATACCTAACTAACTGTAAGCCTACTTTTGGGCCACCCTGTATAATCGTAATAAAAGGTTTATGCACTCAGAAGAAACTTGTGTTGACTTTTAGTTAAAAAAAAATGATTTTTCCTCGGTTATTACAAGTTGTGTTGAAACAATACAAAAATTGTATTGTTAGCAAAAAAATAGAGATCGTCATTTGTGTTGAAAGAACACAAGTTTGTGTTCGTGTGTCCTCTCAATACACTTCGTGTAATCAAACACCACAATATTGTAATATCCCCATTTTTACATTATACTTCTATTCCACTTTTACAATTTTAATATGTTTGACTGATTTTTCTTGGTTTCTATAAGCAAAAGGCATCGACAATTTTAACTAGGTTCAGTGAAAATTTTGACTATTAATCATTGGAAAAACCCTTGACCAAGTAGCAACATTATACACGGAGTACTGATTTAACATGCATCATATCTTCTGACACTGCATTTTTGGCTGTTCAATATATTTATAGACTGAGAATACTGGATATACTAACTTCTTAGGTTTTTTAAATCCCTCTGTATTTAAAATTTATGTTTGCTTAATGAAAGAAGATTCTGAAAAAAATGTGAACAGATCCCCATTGTTAAGGTAATAAAAAAACTAACCCATTTTAACCGAAAAATGTAGACACCAATCCTAAGTTAAGAAGCTATATCCACCTTGGCAAATCAATTCCGCAATAAATTCTTGTACTAACACACGCTTTTACAAAAAAAAATATCCAGAAAAAAGTTAAATGTATATCGATAACATATACTCGTGAAGAGCGTATTTTATACCAGTACTTTTTATTGATAAATAGTTATACAGAGCTGAAATAAAAGAGTAGCTCTATCCATTTCTTAGGGCAGAAGATAACGTTTCTCGAAAGCAGCGGATTTGGCGAAATGCCCGTATTTTTCGATCGTTTTTTACAACTCCGTCCAAATTCATATCTGCCCGATTCGTGAACTTGGTCCAATCCCACTTAGGCATTTACAATGTTTCACCCCTCAGTGGTAATACAATTCCATATTCAGACATGGTTGAAAAACGTCACACTTGAGCTACACATAGGCTACGGGTATCATAATTTTGAATCGCAATCAAATGTCATGAAGTATATAGCAAGTGCAAACAATCTGGCATGCTAAGAGTTATCAAACCCTACAGGACAAGATAGCTGGGGCCGACCCGGCGGCGGCGCAACGGTTAGGGAGCTAGCCTTTGGAGCCTCTGGGTTCGGGTTCGAATCCCGGTAAGGCATGGATTTTGTGTTTGTCGAGTATATGCGGAGTACGTGTCGTTAAATCTGTTGGTCCGAAAGCCTGTGGGCGGTCATTGCAGTTTCCCACGGGTAAAGGTCCTGGAGACTATTTCCCTCCCCTTCAGGGACAAGTCTAAATTGTGGAGGTGGTGATAGATGGCAGTATCTGTCATATATGTGTGTGTGTATGTCTTGTCCGTCCTTCTTGAAGATGGTTTATAAGCGGGTCTTTGTGACCAAGCACACAAGCTTGAAAATATGTCTACCAACCATCAACCATCAAGATAGCTGGGACACGTTTTTCGATGTGAAGATTCGAACCCTGCTAACAAAATTGACATTTTCAAGGATGGAGGGTACAATTAGAAAAAGGAGACCAGTTAACAGTGTGGTTGGACAGTGTGGAGAAGGACTTAAGAGTTGTGACTACAAAGATGGAAAATTTTTGGCTGCAAATCGTCCTGTGGAGAAAGCAAATTGAGAAAGCCTTTGCCTGCACTAACAACTGGTTCAAGTAGAAGTCAAATGAAGTAGCCGACACCTGGAATGAGAATCTTATGAAATGTCATGGTGACATCATGCGTGACATGTAAGACATGAAACATGGCGGATTTAACGCGTATCAGATCCCTTACATAATCAGACCTGCCTTTTATGAGCGAGTCGGTCGCAATATCCAGATCATGGCAGGTCACGGCGTTTCCAAGTGCTTTTCTGTCAATATAGAAAAAGGAATATGATGCTTATCAATCAAAATAAAAGACTTCCGATAAATTACTGGTCATTAGAAGATGAATTGGTTTTATCGTAAAAGATGACAAAAAACCCAGCCAATAGGGTATTCGACTAAAAAAAAATTTATTGGCTTAAAATATTCTTATGCCAAAAATATTGGACCCGTATTTTTTCTTTTTTTTTCAAATACCCCATAAAAAGGGAGAAAAATTAATTTTAAAATTAGGACGAAAAATTACGCCCGAAAACGCTTTGTGGCTGTCACGTGGTATCTATGACGTCGCTAGTAACTATAAACAAACTTTGAAACGCCATTTTGGAATCTAATTTAAGCACATTTGAACTAACCGCTTCTGTAAACCTCCTTCGGTTTGTTTATATATACTAGTGCCGTCAGCCAAATCGACGTGTTTGTGATCACGTGACGTACCGATGAAAAAAAAGCAATTTTAAAATGATTTTTTATTAATTATTTAAAGATTTATTTTGCAAAAAATATATATACGTTTGTTATTTTTGGGTTCAAACTATAATTTAAGTAATATTGGAAGGTATTTTAGCGATACAGTCAAGTACCCTATTCGAACGTTAACATATTTTATTCTGAAGAACATCAACATTACCAAAATAGAATTAGGTAGAGCTTTACAATGTGGTATTTTTGGTTTACTTCACGACACAAACTTTGAGTCATAAGCATTGTCTTCCAAACGTTTCCAAGAATACAAACCAACCTATTCACATAGTGGAATCCACAATTAAACCATTCCCACAATTCATATTTGGCCGTTCCGTGAGGGCAGATAATTTGATTCTAAATGGCTTCACATTTCGTCTACGTTATGACGGGTGAGCCCATTAAAAAAGGTCTCCTTTCCTTGAAGAATCGAAACCATTGATCTGAAATTCCATTTTTTAACCGTATAAAAGATATTATTTGAAGAAAGAATCTGAAAAGAATTTAGTTCGTGTAAATGGCCGTAATTGAAAAAGATTAGCAGGTTGTATTTTAGAGAAGATTGAATTTGATGACAGAGGATTTATTCGTCTACTTTTTATTAATTTGGTGTCAAGTATTTTTTTTAGAAACTTCTGATTCACGAAGCTATTTAAAACCTTTAATAGCTATAATAAATTGTTGTATAATTCCAGCCCTGGTTTTTCATCAAAAACGTATGATTATTATTTTTAATTATCAATTTCATTAATATAAATTGCTGAAATTCTTTGAATATATTGAAGAAAATAAGCAAAAAACAATGATGCTAATATACCCGAGGCAAATTTTGTACTACACAATATATCCCCCAACCTTGTATAGATTCATTTCACTATTTTTCATCCAAAAAGGGGTTTTTATTTCATACATTTCATTTTATTAATTGGTTCTAAAGTGAGTTTTATTTACTCTTTTATTTTAATAATGACCTTTCAAAAAATGTTTTATTTACATTAATTTATTTGACAAATTTTCTTATGAAAAATAAGTTATTTTATTCAATTTACAAATTGTTATACGTAAAAAGGTTCTAATTTGCTTAGAGCATCGAACATTTGCATATTGCCTAAGATGCATTTAGCAATTGAAACTCATATTTACTTTAATCATGAGACAAAGATGGTAATTCTACATTTATGAGAAAAAAAATAATCGAAACTCCTAAATATAAATACATTTTCAAAATATGCATTTTGAAAATAGAAATGATGATCCTTTTAGCACTTTTACAGATTAGATGGACCAAACCTACGTATCCAATAAATACCAACTACAAAAACACCAGCAATCATGTCAGAAACATTCGAAAATTCGAACGGACACTGTCAAAAACAAACAAACCGACGCGACAAGAAAAAACAAACCGCCCTTGATAAACCAAACTGTTGGAAAACTAAACAAAAACATTGGAAAAAGCAAATAAACTGGTGCCGCCCCTTGTCAGAGCGACTAACTTAGTAAAAAAGAACAAACATTGGGACAAGAAATTTCGAAATGGAACAACTAAAAAAAAATCCGCAGGTGTTTCTGAGATCATTTTCTCTGGAAGAGATGAAGAGATGGCCATTTTATTTTTATGAAAGTGTCTCAACTAAAAACATAACGCATTGTTTGCGGGAATATGGTGCTTCTAAACTGTTAACTGAACGTGATATAAGTCACTTTTACGTGTACTTGCGTTGTATATGAATGACGTTTGTTTTGTTTTGATGTCTCCTGAGGATGGCAAGGAACAAATCTTTTTTTTTCTTGTTTGGGATTTGAAGTTTTTTTGAAATGTGCTTTTAAATTATTAATTTATAGGGAGAGATGCGGGTGATAATTTCAGATATCTTTTAGAAAAACACGTCCTCAGCATGTTTTTAGTTTGTTTTGGGGCCTTTCAGATATGCCCACGGATTACATTCGATCAGATGCTTCCGAAATAAGTTGTTCTAGATCTAGTTAAGATCTAGACGATTTTAAGACATTCGTACTTAGACGAGAGAAGATCTAAGAAATTTAATACAGTGTTTTTCAAGTTAACTGAAGACAGACAGAGAGTCGGAAACGGACAAAAAACCTTATTGAACAGAAGACACATTTTCAAATTTAACTAATCACAATTAAACTCATTAGCGACAATTGGCAAGAAAAAGGTTGTATTCAGATGCAAGGCATTTGATCCACTGTTTCTAAATAAGTTGTTTTTGATCTGGGTAAGATCTAGAAGATTTAAGCATCCATAGAGAGGATCTATAGCAGATTCAATACAGTGTTTCAAGTTATTGAAGCAGAAAAAGATTCAGAAGCTGGATTTACAGGAGATAAAATTGAGCCAAAACCGAGACGCACACACGGTAAAAAAAATTCTTCTATTTTACCATTTCAGTGTGATGGTGTTCCCTTTAACCTGTTAAATGGTGTAAAATTTGTTGTGCAGTACCGATGAAAACGCTCGCTTTACTGATTGGATGCACCCATATTATATGTTTGTACGCTATTGTAGTAAGTTGTTCACGTGACTACTGGCGTCGTGAAATCATCAATTTGCTGTAAAACAATTAACGTTACAACAATGTAATGCAAAAAATAACCACTGCAATGTGCTGTAATTTTACAGAATATTTTTGCAGTTCCAAGAATCTGCCATGAAAACGACCACGAAAGCATCATTGAATAGGGTACAAGTTTTCAAATTTACCCAATTGAAATTTAAACGTAAATGTAGAAAAATAATTTTCTTATGCTGTTGATTGGTTATAGAAATGGACTAACCTTTTTAGAGACTTTGACCTGTTGTTGATAGACAAAGTTTAAAGCTGTAATATACATGTTTCACGTCTTGAGAATCAACGTTTCCTCATGCATGATAAAAAGGCATTGATTGGTGATTTGTGCTCACGTGGCATCTAATCAATGGGTTGGACGGAGCTTCACATGTCATAAACCTATTCACCGACACCAACATTACCAACAATGATATCGCGAAAGTTCAGGAAGGAAAGATGGGATGAATTGTCACCTGAAACAAGCTAATAGGGTACTTGACTGTATCGCTAAAATACCGTCCAATATTTTTTAAATTATAGTTTAAACTCAAAAATAACAAACGTATATATTTTTTGCAAAATAAATCTTTCAAATAATTAATGAAAATCATTTTAAAATGGATTTTTTTTCATCGGTACTTAACGTGATCACAAACACGTCGATTAGGCTGACGTCACTAGTATATATATAAACAAACCGGTGTGATGTTTCTTTCTTGCAATTAAACTGGATTTAATGTAATATACTATTAAAATAAGTATTATATTGATAATGGAAGGAAGTTTTACAGAAGTGGATAGTTCAAATTTGCTTAAAGTAGATTCCAAAATAGTGTTTCAAAGTTTGTTTATAGTTACTAGTGACGTCATAGATACCACGTGACAGCTACAAAGCGTTTTCGTGCGTAATTTTTCGCACTCATTTTAAAATTCATTTTTCTACCTTTTTATGGGGTATTTGAAAAAAAGAAAAATACAGTTCTAATATTTTTAGCATAAGAATATTTTAACCCAATAATTTTTTTTTAGTCAAATACCCTATTGAGTAAACTATAAGATAACAGCAAACATCCAAAGAATACCCCATAGAGTTTAAATTCAATTTAAACGCTTTGTCTAAACGTCAATAGACGTCATTTTAATAGCATTTCGCGAAGGGATTAGACGTCACAGTTGTGTTAATTCCCATTGGGTCGCAAAATTATTCTATAAGATTCTATTAATTCGCTTTGGAAGGAGACAGCATTTAAAGTGAGAAGCTTATATAAAGTACAGGAACTGGAATACAAAGTAAATGTGGGTTTGGTTTTGGGTGAACTAACGTCGCATTTATAGCTTGACGACGGACCTCGTCATTTGGAACCGCTGTCAAGTGATGAGGCCGACACCTGAGCAGACACCCAGCGCAATCTTATAGCGGCATCGTACGCCAAATTAATGTGGGAGTAATCATTGATAATGTAGAGAGCATACAGTTGTATAATTCAATATATGAATGCTGTTAAAATACAGCTTAGAAAGACATAACTTCGGGATATAAGATACTGGTTGCCTGATTTGCCAACTAATCCACTGCAAATTACAACTTCGCCAAGGGACCTTCTAAACTGTTTTGTAAAGAATGAATGAAAATTTGTCCATAAATGTTGTTTATCAAATTCGTATAAACTAAAAAATACCATAAATGTCACTTAACAAGTATTAATAAAACATAATGGACAGTAAATGACAATTAAGTAAACTCAAGTGATATTTTCAAAAAAATAAACACTTCATTCCAACAATTGATAGTTACAACAATTAAAACGTTACATAAAAGAAAACCCAATAGAAATAAAAAAATTTAATTTCTCAACAAAATTTAATGCAACAATAAAAACTATAAATAACTTTTCTGCTGTGGGCAGGTAAACTGCAGTAATCGCAATAATGAGTTGTACTATTTGTTAGTTAGTTGTTAGACAGATAAACTGCAGTAACTTCCATAATGACTTGGACCATTGTTGAAAGCACTTAGTCTAACAATTAAGAAAATACACTGGATTTTTGATCTGAAAAAAAAAATCCAGTGTATTTTCTTAATTGTTAGACTAATTAAGTGCTTTCAACAATGGTCCAAGTCATTATGGAAGTTACTGCAGTTTATCTGCCCACGGCAGTTTTCCGCCACCATCTCTTTTGACACTTTTTAAAGAAAATCTGAGTATTTTTTTTCAAACACTGCTTGCTTCGATGCGTAAAGATTCAATTGTTTCTCAACAATATAAAATACTTACCGATGTCCCATGTTATTATTATTATTATTATTATTATTATTGTTAGTAGTAGTAGCAGTATTTTGTATCAAATAACAACATACACAGTAGAAAAAAAATCTTTATGAAGTCCTTTCAAAACCAAAACCGGCATTCCTAACTCTAAACATATTCGGTAGCAACGCATTTGTGCCAAAAAAAAACAAACTATATCCCTCACTCTGACTAAACCTAGACCATCAAACATTCATCTCAAACTTGATCCTTGGCGCACTTTTAAAAAATAGTCATCGCTCGCCAAACTCCACTTGTTGCGCCAAGAAGTAAATCAGGCGGAAGGGGCGTTGGGGCTTATGTCCACTGGCCAAAGCCCCCTTAATGCCCCATGCTAGGGATCAAGGTTATGGATGTCCCGGGCAACTTGTGATAGTCGGCAAATGGGGCATGAAGTAAAGTCTTGAGAGCTGATATTTTTTCGTTCAATCTATTTTTTGTGTTTTGTTCAGTTTTGTATTCTAGTGTAGGAATGCATTGAAATACAATACCATTATATTGCATGTGCTATTTAAGTGTAATCGAAAATATAATATTAAACCGTTTGAATTTTAAATTAACGCTTATACTGTGTTTTAGTTAACTCTATTGGAGTATTGAAAACAATATTATTTACCCTTATGAAATTTGAATGTGTAGTTTGGTATTGTAAAGTAGAAGTTTATGAAGTACAGTACCATTATATTGAATTTGAAACATTAGTGGCATTGATAATATAATACTACCCAAGTCAGAATATTAGAATAATGAGAATAAAACATTTCAAAACTTTGAAAGTTGCATTTATTTTTATACACAACTAAAGTTTCACAAATTCTTTTTGTTTTATTACATTTTATAAGATTTGTTAATGAAAATAACATAAAACAATTGGCTTGATTTTGCAAATTTACTTTTAAAATCAAAATATAAAAAATCACAAAAATAGAATACATCCTAATGGTAGTTCACAAAATTAGAATAATGCGTAAACAAATAAAATAAATTGCTCTTACAAGTTTTATTTGCAACTAATCAGTATTTGGTTGCATCGCCCCTAGCTTTTATCACATCTCGCAGTCGATCCGGCATACTTTCAACTAATTTTTTACAATGATCTTGGCTGATATCATACCAAGCACGGTTAACGAATTTTGTGAGTTCGTTCTGGTCCTTTGGAGCCAATATTTTCAGTTTTTTCTTCATTAAGCCCCATATATTTTCTATAGGATTTAAATCAGGTGAATTCACGGGCCAAGGAAGTAGTTGTACTTCATTATCTTTCAGCCAAGACAAGGTGGCTTTCGATGTGTGACATGATGCGCTGTCTTGTTGGAAGACAAATTCCCCTTCAAATAGATCTTCAGAGGCAGGGATCATATATTTGTCAAGAACGGACTTGTACACTTCGGAATTAACAGTGCCTTTCAATACACAAAGCTTTCCTAAGCCATTGGCACTGAAACACCCCCAAACCATTATTGATGTGCTGAACTTAACTGTGCGTTTTAAGCACTGTTGCTGAAAAGCCTCTCGAGAAAAACGCCAAACACGGTGACCTTGTGGACCGACAGACACGCAAAATACTGATTCATCACTGAAAAATACTTTGCCCCAATCTTGGGTGCCCCAAAGCAGCCTTTTCGACACCACAACAAACGTGCCCTTTTTTGTCTGGCACTAAGGAATGGCTTTTTCTTTGGTACACGTGATCGAAAGCCGATTTCAAGTATTCGACGTCGTGTAGTGCTGACTGAGGTATCAACTCCTGATTCTCGCCACTTCCTATTTATAAAATTCACTGACCTGAATCGATGTTTTTCAGTAATCCTTTTCAGACATCTCTCTTGCCTCTTGGTTGTTATTCGTTTGGCACCACATTTTTCGCGAGTATATTTAAATTTATTGTTCCTATAGTAGTCCTGAAGAATTTTACTCACAGTTCCTTGAGAGCAATTCACCTTCCTGGCTATTTTCTGTTGAGTCAGCCGCTCATTCCGTAACGTTAAAATTATATTCTTAGTAAGAATAGAGATATCTTTTTTTCGGCCCATTCTAAGCAACAACAACGGAAATTTTGTTTTCAATCATGGAACAGTACTGTCACTACTTCTAATACGTCGCTAGTTATATGAAATTTCAACACCACGTGGACCAATCACGTAAATGGACAAATATTCTAATTTTTTGGAACGCCTTTTATCATTATTCTAATAATATGATCTTTTTAAAATTTGATTTTATAAATTTGTATTTATTTTTATGTTTTGTGTAAACAATATATGGTTGATAGATATCTTTAATATATATGCTAACTTCAAGGAGGCGTCTACTTTGCATATTCGGTAAGAAATCGTGTCTTTTTGATTAGAAAAACTCAAATATTTGGAATATTCTAATATTCTGACGTTGGGTAGTACATCGCTAAAAACAATTAGGGGAGCGCTTTACGTACTTTTGTTAACCCTTTCAGTTCCAACGTTTTATTTTTTATTCTAAAAATCTAAAATTTGTGAAATAGATTCATTATGCATCCAGAATGAAATGGTAAAAAACAGGGGAAAAAATCCTAATTTTTTAACTATAATTTAAGGAGGAAAAATCGGAAGCATAACTTTTGAATAAATTATAACAATAAGTTTTTTCGTAACTTTACTTGTTAAAAAAGTTAAAATCAATTTTTAAACATCGAAAAATGTAAGCGTGAAGAATTTATGGTCAATTTATTTCATAAATTTGTTTTTGTGGGAGAATTTTATTTTACCATGTTTTTCATATTTTCAATTAATTAAAACAAACATTATTTAATTCTTCAAAAGACATGATTCTTCCTTCTAATAATAAATAAGTGCGGGCTCAAGAGAAAAAAAATCGCAAGCTGATGATTCCAAATGGAATCATTGGGGGTGAAAGGGTTTAAACCATGCATCCCCCTTATTCTTTTGAGCAGTGTATTTGATTATTGAATTTAATTTGATGATATGTTTAAGTAAACGTTTATTGGAACATTGAAAAAATATAATTTACTCCTATGAATTTTGAATGTAATTCAGTCTGTCTGAAATCTATCTACATTTCAACTCCAAAACGTAGACACATGGGAAAAGTGTCAAGACACTCAATTTGAAATGGGGAAAATATTCAGCTTATTTAAGTGTTTCTGCTGTTTTTTTGGTCGAACGTTATGGCTTTTTTTTAAGTCGATCCCACAGACTTAGCATTCAAACTGCTGTGTTTGGTGTCCACGAAAACTAGCAGTAATTTTCTTTTTCGATTGTTGATAAAAATATTTAGAATATATTTCTGATTTTGCGCTAACATATTTTATAAATTTCATGCTGAGTGTGTGACGTCACGATTTCAAACGATTTTAAGAGCCAAAAGGGAAAAAAAGCAAGAGAAAATAATAACCAGGGCAAATAAATGGTAACAAGATAAAGGTAACGAGAGTGAGAGAGAGAGAGAGTGAGAGAAATAGAGTGAGAGGGTGAGAAAGAGAGGGAGAGAGAGAGAAATGATAGCATGACTGTAAGTTTTGTCATTAAATAGCGTGTTTCATTTGCCTTATTTGTCTATACTAAAAGAGTAAACGCTCTTAAATTTGTATAAAAATATTTATAATGAACATCTTAGTTGGATAAATCATCGTATTGCAATTTATCTTATAGAATAGCACGACAAAATCTTGTAAAGTTAACTTTTGGATTAGGTAATTAACCAAAACACATTTTGACCCCATACGATACGGTCCTTCCTTCACTAATCCCCTAAGCATTTTTTGGTGGGTTTTAATTAACTTTTTTCTAGTCATCGAACAAATTAAATCAGCAACTTCGAATTTGACATATTACATTAGAAAGTGGAGATTAAATATTAACGCTAAAAAAAACTTAATAAAAAACCCTCGAAACTATTGTACTTATATTTATTTATTTATTTATTTATTTATTTATTTTAATTGATATAACACTTAAAGCAGTCATTGCTAGAAATTAAATTTTTATTCAAAAACATTTAATATAAATAAATGTTCTAAAATTTTCAACACATGAAAATGCAAATTACATCTATAACTTGTTTACTAACTAAATTTACCAGGGAATTTATGAAGTAAAGAGGATGATAAAATGTACTTATCTCAATACATCTAGAATTTATAAAAAAAACTTCTTAGCTTAAAAAATAAAAATTAAACTACTTACACTTAACTTAGATTTTAAGCTTATTTAGGCACCACCGTTCTCATATTAGAGAAAAAACTTAATTTAAAGCACTTAAGGAGGAGAGACTTAAAAAAAAATACTCGACGAAATGCGTTCTTAAAGGGTCTTTTTTTTGTTCTTTCAACTATCATCTGCTATTTTTTTTCTCCTCTTCTTCTAAAAACTACTTTCGGTATTCTGTTTTTTTAATTTATTCTTTTCTCTACTGATAAGTGGCAACGAAGGGCACAGTTGCTATGACAACTACCCTTTTAAACTGCTTACTTTATTGGTTTGACAAAATAGAATGGTAGATAATTACCGATTAAGCGTTTGTGGTAGTTTTAGCTTCCACACTACGTTTATAACGTAAAAAAAGTGGAAGGTATTATAATCGTCCAGTCCGTCCGTCTGTCTGTCCGTCACCCACTTTCATAGCTCAAACTACAAATGCTACGGACAAATTGTGATACGTCAAAAAATTCAGCGCATTGAAATTAGAATACATTGAAAATTTCACAAAAGAATTCGAATTCAAAGTAATTCAATTATTTAAAAAACTGCAAAATTAAATGCTGATTTAAAAAGCATAGGAAGACATTTTTATTAGTATTAAATCATCATTGCCATTCGCAACAATCGCTCGAGAAACTTTAATTATTTTAACTAATAAATTAAATAAATTTATTTTTGCGCCATAAATCAGTTTAAAATGACGTCAAATATATTTCACATAGGGATTCTTTGATTGTATATTAATATGAAATGTTTTCCTTCTATTTAAAAGCGAGGACTATTACATATTTTTCTTTGAAATATAAATTATTTTTGCAAACGATAACAAATAATTATTGAATTTTCAAAAGAAAATAAATGAAACCAGCCAAATTTAGCATATAAATTTTTAATATAGAATTAATGCTGTGTTTGGCGCGTTTTTACCTGTAAACACAACTGTTGTGTGGAAGCGGGTTAAGTGACAGATTCTGTTACAAACCTACTTGTTTACTTACAAAAACATGAGCTCACAATCAGGCATTCATTGATGACCATTTTTTTCACGTTACTTTTTGAAATAAAAACAATTACCCTATTGCAAAATTAAGGGGGACCAGAGCCTTCCATTGAAGCCCATGTTAAATTGACCTTTTTATGTACCTTTTTCTCCGAATCTATTTGATACTTTTAAATAAAAATTTTACTAGTTATTAAATGGATGTTGAACTATACTTTACTGGAGGCATTTTTAAAACTGTTTAGTTTTTAAATTATAAATTTTTAAGTGAAACTACATTTTTTTTACCTAAAAAAACTTCAATAATATTAAAATGAAAAAAAGTAAGATAGTTATGCTCAAATCCCTCCAGCGAATTTTAGAAACTAACTTCTTAAATACGTATAAAAAAATGTCAGGTTGATACTTATAGCAGATTCTGAGAAAAAGGTACACGCACATTGAAAAAGTTTTTAGATATAAGCGTTTAAAGTAAACAATAGTGGTTTCTTACCTATGAAACATAAGAGGATTTTACCTAAACCAACATTAAAAAAATATATAATAAAAATACTTCTAGTACTTGAAACTTTTATTTTACGATATCATTGTAAAGATAAGATTGCATAGTTTAAGAAACACCAAAAACATTGAAATGTCATTTTTGAAAATTTTGTGGGATCTGGTCCCCCTTAAAAAATAGAAAAGATAATAATATCAACTAAAATAATTTAGTATTAAGACCCCCCCCCCCCTTAAATAATTTGATATACGCATGATATCAGAAAGCTCTAAATTAATATTTTCAATCACTTTATAAAGAGAAACAAACAATAAAAAATCAAATGTAACCGTATGAGACCCCATATGGTTACATGAGATTTTTTTCAGCCCATTTAAAGTGTCTAGTAAAATTTTCCAAGAATGTTTATTGTTGTCCAATTTAAAGTGCAAAAAATAAGCAATTTTAAAATTGACTACAAATTTCTACAAAAAAAGTGTTTTGCCTATAGTTTTTGATATATTGGCTTTTTAATTCATTGTCTGCACTTACACTCTTATAAGAAAAAAATAAAAACAAAAAACAAATTAAAAATAAAATTATTTTTATGCAAAAATACTTAAATCCAAGCATGCAATTTTTTCAAACGAAATAATCGAGTCATTCTAGGCTTCCATTGTTAGAAAGATGATTGGGTTATAACAGAATAAATATATATACTTTTTTTTATGTAGGATAAGAATAAAAATAAACCAAAGACGACTCGAAATTTGAAAATATTTTTTGGGCACTTTTTAAAATTGCCTTTAAGTGGAAGTTAGTTTGTTTAGAGTCCTAAAGGATGCTTTGGTTTATTTTGAAGACGTTGAGTAAGTTTCGATTTAACTTGAAAAATCGCAAAAAATGAAGTTTTTTTTAAACGAGAAGTTATGATTAATTTTGAGTAATGAATGGAAAGAATAAAACTTAATTGAAAGAAATAAAGAAATAATAATACATAATTGATTAAAAAAACGATGGTGACTTTTAATTTCATTAAGATTATTTGTGGTATCAATAAAAATATTGAAAAATATTTTTTTTAAAAAATGTTAAAGCACGTAGCAAGAAAGGGAAAATAAAAGGTAACACATACAATCTCACATCTCCATCGGCAATGGGATTCCCGTTTTCGATTTTTTTTATGTCCTTTCGCTTTTTAAAAAAACCAATATTAAAAAGTTTTTCTAGTTCAAACATAATTAAGTTAAATTTTTAGTTTTCATTCCTAGTTAAAATATTATAGTTAAAACATCTAAAAAAATCTTAAAAGACAAAAAATAATCTTTCACAAACTTGTTTCCAACAAACTTTTATCCTTGCATTAATTTTGTTGATGTGTATATATTATTAGAAAAACAGAAGTTTACGTGTTGCTTAATTACTAAAATAACTAGTTATCAAAATTAGAAAGAAATGAAAGAGACAGAAGGGAGTTATGAATCCTGACTTGCGAAATACGCTGAGCTTATTTCAATGCTGTCAAAACTATTTGTTGTTCACATTTTTCGAATGATAAATTTCATTCTGAATTGGAATATTTCCTCCAAATGTGTGGATCTTAAGGATTTCATTTTGAAATTATTTGTAGCGCAATCAATATTTTTTTATTGATAAAACAAATGTACACACACGTCATGATTTTTTGTCTGTTAAAATCAAATTTGGGAGAAACGCATATCTATTATTCTCTGCAAAATATACCTTTTTTAATATTTTTTTAACTCTTAATATTGTTTGGCATAAAATATTGAAAAAAAATAACATTTTGTGATAACAAATAAGTTTTAGTGTTGACGATTCAATAACTATTTTAATGACAAAAATACTCATACCCCCTCAAAATAAAAATCTGAGGCCCGCAACGTTACCAATTCAATGGACCTTTAATGGAAAAGTTTTCTGACTACTGATCAAACACAACTTTATACAATCTTTCTAAAGAGAGGAAGTCAATATTTCAAAGTTAAACACATATCATAATTGGTTTGAAAGATATGACATTAAAGGACTTATTTTACTTGTCCATCCTTCTGTTTGTCCGTCGCCTCTTCCCCCACCCCATACTACTAGCGCGCGCTCTAACTTTCAACTTCTGTTCTAAATATCATATTTTAAACTTTATTTTTTTTCTATTGGTTTGACATCGGATACATATGTATCTTCATACTTTTGTTGGTCTACTAGTCCGTACTATTTTAAACTTTATTTTTTTCTATTGGTATGACATCGGATACATATGTATCTTCATACTTTTGTTGGTCTACTAGTCCGTACTATTTTAAACTTTATTTTTTTCTATTGGTATGACATCGGATACATATGTATCTTCATACTTTTGTTGGTCTACTAGTCCGTACTATTTTAAACTTTATTTTTTTCTATGGTATGACATCGGATACATATGTATCTTCATACTTTTGTTGGTCTACTAGTCCGACTATTTTAAACTTTATTTTTTCTATTGTATGACATATACATATGTATCTTAACTTTGTTGTCTACTAGTCCGTACTATTTTAAACTTTATTTTTTTCTATTGGTATGACATCGGATACATATGTATCTTCATACTTTTGTTGGTCTACTAGTACTTCCGTACTATAAGAATTTCTGGGAACATTAAAGTCACATTACTCTAGAATGATTTATTTCTTTTATAATTTCCCATTGGATGATTTATTTGTTACTCGAATAATGTTTTCAGTATTGCAGTGTACACATTCATAATATATACTAGCTTTAATAAGAAACTAATACAAATGTAACTTTGAAAGTGGTTGGACTTCTACGTAATTCTTTGTGACAATCCATTTAATTTACCGACCAATTTAATTCCCAAACGAACTATTCATTAACAAGTACCTTCCAGTCTCCCAAAACATTCTGGGAACAATTTTTATTTATCGACGTGACTTAACACTCCAACTTAAAATTAACGCCCTTCCCGACCAATTGCTGGGGCTTAATTAACTGAAGCGGTATAATCCGGTTCCGACGGTGTGAATAAAACAAACACCGTTCCATTAACGGGTCGCTGGGCTAATTTGACAAAATGGTATTAAATCGGTTGTGTGAATAAGGCAATAACTCCAAAAATTTCGAAATTGGTTTTATTGTATTAACCCCTTATGCACCGAATTAAATTTAAATTTTAACTATTTGTCTTGGAATGTTTTAATGTCGGCTATTGTAATTAGATTAGAAAAAGAGTAAAAATAGTTGGGACATAAAATACACTTTATGTCCCGAAATTATTATTTTTTTATTTATAAATTACTTAATTACACTGACTAACAATGACATTTCGTTGAATGAATATGCTTTACATTTTCAGTCTTTAATGTTTCGAAACTGCAGACTGTATTAATAAAAGCCCACTACCATCTATTTTTCCTTACACGAACAATGAAAATTAAAACAAAGGTCTTTTTAGTACCGTCTATTTATAAGTACCGTCTTTTAAGTACCGTGGTATTTATAAGTACCGTCAGGGCATCACGAGTTGGCGTAGGATAACTAAAGTAGGAAAACTTTTAGGAAGAATTTACCTTACCTTTATCGATTGTAATGTGCTAAAACTGAACAGATCAATCAGAAAGTTCCATGTTTCCCCGCTTTCCCTATATATTGAACAAGTGAAAGAGCGGCTTTTTAAGTAGTACTTATAAGTACCGTCAGTAGGTAAAGGGTTAAAATTATCATTACATGCGTACGCATACTGTCCGATAGAAAAAAACACACAAAATATGGGTAGCTTAAGGGTTAAATTGACGCTTTGAATATTCAATATTTTAAATAAGGAATTCCACGACTTTCAACTTTGAATTGCATTTTCCTAAAAGTCAAAATAACTTAAGTAATTAAGTAGTGAATTAGCGTAAAGAGTGTGCCATTAAAAAAATAATAATAAATATTGCAAAGTAACGGATTTTCGTAAAATTGAATTTTCGGTGTTATTTCTTCATTCAAGCAACAGATTCAATTGTCGTTTATATTGAAATATATATTTTTTGCATTTGTATCTGCAAGGTTCTATATACGTCATTCATTAAGAATGTTAGGGTACTGTTAGGTAACGCGTGAAACAACGTTTCTTAGAATGTGTCATCTTGATCGGAATTTATCAAACACGTCATATTTTGTGGTTTCTTGATCTAGGAACAGTCATCAACACGCAGAGGGGTAGCTCGTATGTTGCACTCTCAATGTCGTTATCTGTACGGGGTGTAGGGTGTAACCTTACCAGGCCTACCTTTCAAGCTGTTTTTTACAATTAAATTAGGTTTAGGTCCATTAAATAGGCTGCGCTAAGGTATGATGTGCTTACTCAGCAAAATGATGCTTCGTAACTTCAAACTTAATCCTTATTTGTATCAATGAGTCATGACTCATTGCAATGATGAAGTTCAGCTTTTTTTCTATTATTTTTTTTAAATCGAGCTTCCTCATTATGCATCCGCAGCATAAAGTACATGTGGATGCATTTCTGAAAAACATTGCATGTTCCATCCATAGAGATAGTAAAACCGTGCTCTAGCGCACACTTTCTTGAGGCGAAACGTAATAAAGAACCAATAAGAGAATTTGTGCCAAAAACAGCATCCATGTTGAGGTCGGATCGAGGAGTTGCGAATAAAACAGTACTAAAATTGCGCTTTTTAGAAATTTTTATTTCGTAGTCTTTGATTCGAAGCTTTTTGAAATTATTTTGGGTTGTTGATTGTACTTTTGCAGTTCATGAATCTGTATAATTTTTTTGGGTAGTTCCCTTTCTCTTCAGCGAAATTACTTTTTAGGTCAAACTCAATTTTTCTCAATAAACACATATAACCCCCGTTTCTCCCCTAGATAGTGTGCGAGAGCGAACGGATTTATTATCTCTATGCACAAAACAAAAAGGATGCCACCAGAGTATGACTCACGGTTTTCAGTAGAGTCAGAGGAGTACTTATGAACTAAAGTGTGAACATAGCCTAACACCTCAACTCTCCATTTCTATTCTCAAAACCCATTTATTTTAACCCTTATCTACGGATGGTACTTAGAAGTGTCATTTATAATGCCACTGTTTTACTTTTCATTGTTTATTTGGAGAAAATGAGAGCAAAGGTGGCCCGGATGGCCGAGTGGTTTGGACCATTAAGCTAGCAGTCTGCGCGCTGTAACGGGTGCGGGTTCGATTCCCGCCTTCGCCCTGGGTGTATTCCTTTCTCTGTGACAGTAAAAATTGTTTCTGTGTCTGTCTTACTTGACGAAGGCTTATATAAGCGGGTCTATCATCAAGCACACAAGCCGGAATATATATGTACCCTACCCCCCCCCCCCCCCTACCCCTACTCTGAGAGCAAGGTGGAACTTTTTGATTGAATTCAACTATTTTAGAACATTAAAGTATAGAAAGATTAAGCAAATTTTTCAGAAAAAAATTACTATAGTTTCTTGTGCCAATTCATTATGCCCGGACGGTAATTAAAAGCCAAATTTAAAAGATCGTTGTTTTTCTTTTCATCGTTCATTTAAGAGAAATAGATGGTAGTGGGGACTTCATTAATGCAGCATTAAGTTTCAAAACATTAAAGACTTAAGTGCGGCCCAGTGGCTTAGTAGTAGTGCTTCGCATCGCCACGCCACAGGTCCGGGGATTAAATCCCGGATTGGGTGAGGTTGACCCATCCTTTCATCCCTTGAGTGGGTCGATAAAATGGGTTAGGTTAGTTTGAATTATCGTCGCACTAGAGCTACACGAGGGCTATTGACGACGGGCGTCGAATTTTAGAACCACAGTCAAGTGACGAGCCGACACCTGAGTAGGCCCCCAACGCAACCGTTAAGGGCGACATCGTACGCCGCTTTAGGATTTTGAAGGATATTTAACGTGCACTCCCGCCACACGGGGTATTATTCGTCGGACATATTTGGCTGCACGGGCCGTTTATAGGTCGGAAGTTATTTTGGCGATGCCCGGACCCGAACCTGGGACCTGCTGCTAGGCGAATGCCTAACCGACTGGGCTCCCCAGCCCCCAGTGGGTCGATAAACTTGGCCCAGTAATGGGCTGTTGCGCCGAGAAGTTTAGTTTTTTTAAAGACTTAAAAATATGAACTCAACAGTGAAAAATATGTACTCAACAAAATTTCGTGATCAGTGTAATTTAGTTATTATAAATAGAAAGGAAAACGAAATAAATTCATCACACAGTGCATTTTATGTTTCAACTATTTTTTAAACGTAATACGTCATTATTAATTGCACAAGATAGCTTTGAAACAGGCAACGGCAAATAATTAAATTTAAAATCTTAAATCAGCGCATAAAGGGTTAAATTAATAAAATGTTAATTACCATATTGTTTAACCATCGGAGCAGTGTCGCGGGTTATGCCGGGATTCCTGGGGCGATTTCGAACGAAGCTGCTTCGAAAAGTTAGGTTTTCGAACATTCGAAGCCCCTGCTGATTAATAAACTCAATCATTAATTTACTTCGGTTACAGTGCTTTGGAGTTTTATTTGGCCCTTTTCGATGAATTGAGTGTTTTCGCAAAGGGGTTTAATTGTACAAGTTCCAATTATTTATAGGAACGAAAAAAATATTCTTTGCTACTATACATCGATGTGTGTGTATTAATACCTTAATGTAAGCCCTGTCGGTATAATGTATTATTGAAGGTTTATTTGCAGATACTTCTTTACGAAGAATTATGTATTGGTGCAGAGTTTTAATGGTAAGTTTTTGTAATTATGTATTAACTGTACAAATATTAATACCAGTGAGATTTTAACTATTAATAATTAATGTTTACAATGCTTAACCTCTCCACTCAAGAGAAAAATTCTACGCATATATTCTTTAGAGTAACATTTTTCAAACAAATGTATATTTAGAAGTATTTTTGCTAGTAATTGAGAAAAAAAAAGCGTTTAACATTTGTTGCAGGTCACGTCAATTTTGTGGAATTTGAGCGGTAAAAAGATTTTTTTGTGGGCTATGAATAGACAAACTATGGCAGTTTTTTGTGATTAATAGTTCATTGAAACTTTAATTTTAATCCAAAGTCGTAATAAAATTAACTTAATCGCTGAAAAAAATTAACACAATAAATCAGCTGCATATGAATTGTTGCTTTTGAGAAGCTTAAATACACATCCTAGTTTATTATTGAAAATGTATCTTTAAAACACAAAAATTGTAAACTGAAGTTATGACGTGAATTTAGAAAGATCCACCTATGAGTTTCGCTGGAGAGAATATGTTAAAGTCCTAAACAACCAATATCAATACAAATAAAGAAATTATTTTTAGAACACTATACTAATTGGATGAAGCTTAAAGATCCACTGTCTTAATTTAATAATTTACCTCTGAAGTTAACGGCGCAAATTACACCTGGTGCCGTGATAATACATTTATAGTTAAACTCATAGTTTCCTTGCACAGAAGCCACGACCATGGGCCGAGCTTTAAAACGTGAGGAGCAATCAGATGAAGAGGAAATTTCAGCCGTTTTATAACACTGTAACACTTGAATTTAGCTTTGTGACAATAAAATGACCTTTGTAATAATTCATTTAACACTGTAACAATGAGTTTAAATTTGGGACAAGGAATTTCATTGGAATATAGCATTAAACATTGTTAAAATAAATTTTGCTTTGTGACAATGATTTGAGCGTTGTAACAGTGCATTTAGTACTGTAACAATGAATTTGATGGTGTAATTTTGTTTTTAAAGTTGTAACAATGAGTTTAACTCTGTAACAATGCACCCCATTAACAATACATTACACTTGCAATGCAACAAGGAATTTAAATTAGTAACAAAGCTTTCAAAATTGCAACACTTATATTGACGTTTCATGATTTTCTTGTAAAACTTTATTTGTTTTCATATTTTGAAGTAATTCCGATTATATTTAAAATACAAAAAACATGTTTTTTAAAAAATAACAAAAACTAAATTAAGTATACTAATACAAAAATAAGAAAAAAAACCTTCAACACACAGATATACAGATACGGTATATATTTCCAACTTTAACTACTTTTTTCATGTGATTTTCCACTTTTTTAAACTAGAAAAAACTTGGAACTAATTTAAATTCTTATGATTAAGTAAACTGAATCACGGCATCTTCTTACTTGAGAAATAAAAAATGACCCAACTTCTTCCCGGGGAAAAATGCAATCAGAACTTTTTTCGGTGTTGGAACTTAATGACAATTTTGGGACCACTCATTTACAAGATAAAATGCCCACAACACCATGTTTATTATCGCATCAACCAGAAGCAATAATAATAAGGGAAAAAAACAAAGCGAAAACTCATTTCATTATTTGGCGAGGGAATAATTACTTTTATTCCACCCTAACCGCCAAACTGTCATGGCGGCTGCGAGTTCCCTTCAATGGCGGGATTTTGAATTTACGCCTTCATGATTTAAGGAAAGAAAATGGACGCTCTATTATCATAATTGCTTGTAAGAAAAAAATATTGTCCTCTCGTGGCGTCGGGTTTCAAATTGTCATAAGTCGAAAATGTCTCATTTATCAAAAATCCCACCGAACGTCGGCGAGCGTTTTGGCGAGATTGTTTGTTGTCGCCATGGTTACATCATGGCGATTACTAAGGCAACAACGTGACGAAAGTTGGAGCTAATTTTAATGCACTCTTTTGTAATGAATATGAATTGCTAAATAAGCGAGAGTTAAGAAATGAGGGGCTTTATTGATCCTTTTTCAAAACAGTCATTTTCAGTTCCTGTTAAGTTTTTAATAATCTATATTGGTGTCTTTCTACAAAACTTTAAGTTTTATAATATCAAAACACTACCTTAGAGTGGGGCAACTTTGGCCCCATCATGAAACCGTAGTACTGATCATCTTCTTGAACATTGTTTTTACTCATAGGTCAAGGCAGAGTTGCCAATAATTAAAAAAGTGAATAATTGAAAATCGAAAGTACGTTTCCAAATCGTGTATTTAATGAGGAGTTATTAGATTGGAAAAGCTTGTTCCCAAATTACCCCACTCGGCGGTAAGTATTAAACAAAAAGTTTTAAATGTAAATTTAGTTAAAATAAACCATTAAAATTGTTACAGTTAAACGAGGCGTACAATAGCTTCAATAATACCCAGACTGCGAACAAAGCATTTAAAGGGAATGGTAATCTCAACTGAAGGACAAAGAAGCTACTCAACGCACTGCCAAAACTGTCCTGGTGCCCAACTGTCCTCGCAGCATAACTATGACTGCCCAGCAATTCCAACCAGGCTCTTCAAGATTAGCATTGAAGACCCAGAAGTTTTATTTTTTTCTGAAAAAGCAGCTGAAGTCGCAAAATCTGTCTACTACAGCTTCGGACCTATCTAACTTTTGCACATATCATGGACACAGCAACAACAACAGTTAAACGAGGATTTAGTAACGTAGAGAAATAAAATTGTAAATAGGACTAAGTCTCAACATAGTTAATTTTTTTGATGAAGAAATCATACGAGAATTCGAACTGAGCTTTACAAAAAGGAATATAGTTTGTCATGATTATTAGGTAAAATTAATATATTATTACTTCTTTTACATCACCAGCAAAACTGACGGATTTGGTGTTGAATTGGATGTGATTGGCGGGAGGTGAAGGAATCGTGTATAGAATTACGAAATATTACAAACTTAATTTCCTAAAGTTTTTGAATAATTTAAAACTACCCTGCATAAAAAAAATTAGGAACTTAGTGTTTTAATAATAAGATTTGCAATTAGTGAAGTGTAAAATTATCGAAGAAAAAAATGTTTTACGTCACTTGTCAGATTGAATTTTCTTTACTTTTACTTTGGAAGTTTCTAATTACGTTCTAGGGACCAGAAAGGTTTTTTTCAGTTTTTTTTTCTAATATGAAAATTTTATTAATCAAGATTCAAGTTTAATGCTAGTAAAAAAATATGAAACATAGTTGACATTTCAAATTGTTTATAAAACTATTTAGTAACACATTATCTACTAAAGATATTATTTGTTATAATAATAGATTTTCTTTAAGAGAAATGTGTTGTTATGCAAGACTATATTTAAAAAGCATTAGTACACAGTTAGTATTAGTAAATGCATGAATTTGTAACGGCATGCAAAAAATAATTGATTTTTTTAGCCATTGATACTGAGCAAATAAAATATAGTAAAACAGCAAAAATTATTCATTGAAATTAGTTTAATTATTTTACTTTTTCCGTATTTTTTTTATAAAAATGCGGAAATAGCTTTATAAAATACTTAAAAAAAACAAGCATGAATGAAATTTTTTGTACTCGACATGCAAAAGTACACATAAAGTCCATACTTTAACTATTATTCCAAAGTTGTAAAATTAAAACCGGTTGCGTTTGCTAAATGGTAACCTTCATGAAGTTAATCCAGCAATTTGTGTATGGTGTTCCTATAAAGTAAATCATCGGTAAATTTGTTTTCAATGAGCGAAAGTTTTTGCTATTGGTAAAATAGTTTTTCTGTTCTTCTTAATGAAAGTGTTTAAGGTTAGAAAAAAAATCCGTTTGTCTATAAATATGTCCAGAAATATTTTCTCTTCGGAAGTACCTACTTTCCTGTTACTTTAATACCAACTGAAATTCTTGTAGATAAAACAAGTAGATTTTTAAGACTCACCTAGAACCGCTTCCACACAAGATTTATACATACACCTTAGACAAAAATTATTAAATGCAGCATTCAGTCGTAATTAAATTTTTTAAGCCAAAAATCGGCTATTTTAATTACTATTCTTTTGAAAATTCAATTAATAGTCTTTATAGTTAGCTAAATTTATTTGCAGTCCGAAGCAAAATTATGTAAAAATCCAACAACATTCAAACAATATCTTCTCGAATAAAAATCAAATAGTCAAAAGTCAAATATCACAGTCACAATATCAAAAAATCTTGAACTAATCTTCATATTGAACAAATATGTAGTGGAATTTGTAGAATATATTTTTTTGTAATATTTTGTGTGCACTCTAAAGATTACATTACGCATTTCCTATATTCCACGGTGGAGCAGAGGTCAACGTTTACCGTGCATCTCACATCGAACTTCAGAAGAAGTTCCTTTTGCAAGCGTCTAACTGTCAAAAGCAGAAGATCAGACGCAGTTCCATGCATTGATTTGACATGGGGGTAAGCAAAACAAATAGTGTTGTACAAAAATATATTTAAAAGTGTTATTGTATTGCTTTCTGACATTCACAACGCCAAGAAGAAGAATTTAGAGGTGAATTTGCTAAGAAACATTGATTTTAATTTAAAATTCCGTAGTTCTAAAAATTTCGACCAAATAAAAACGGCGTTTTCGAAAGTTACTTGGGGTTTATTCCACCCACGCAAAAGTTTGACATTTGGCATTATATATTTATTTCAGTGTGAATCTGTTGCATATTGTAGCAACAAAACATTAGATACTTTAAACTTTTGGTGTAATTATTACTTTTTTACATTCGACTGCCGTCCTATGAAAGTGCAAACATACTGTCTGTCTGGGCCAAGAAGGCTTAGTTAAACGTAAATGGTTCAGAATTGATGAACTATAAGTGGAGTAACTTGCTAAGTGATAAAACGGTAAAAACAGAAAATGAGCTTTCAAATTTTAAGTCAGCATTTAATTTCGTTAAAAACGATGCTGGGAAAGATAAAAAAAATACTTTTATTAAACGTTTTTGAAAAAGGGGAAACTTGTAATCTTTAAAGAAGGGAATAACATGTTCATTGATACAAAATACAATTTAAAAAAAAAAAATTACATAGCACGTTCTTCAACTAAGATCCCCAATAGTTATGTTAAAAAAAATGAACTCCAGTTAGACGTTACTATACTGTTGATTTAAAAACTTAGATACCTTTTAAACAAAAACACCCGTTACAGATGCATTAAAATTGTTTAATTACGAAAACAATTGTTTATAAATAAGTCCACAACAGATTACACTGCCATTATAAAACCAATGTTCGGACAATATTATGGATACACCTTTGTCAACCCACTCCGCCAAGTTCCCTATGCATAAAAGCTGTTTCACGTTTCGGTTCACCGTGACGTGGTGACATGACACCTAAATGACGTGTTGGACACTCGGCGGTTGTTCGAGTATGAAAATGACAGACAAAGTTTTTGATGCTTTTGTCCGGAGTTTCTTTGTCGGGGCGGAATGAAAATGCATCGATTTTATAGGACTGGTGACGCGTGGTTGTGTTTAGGTCTTTTAATATATAGAAATGTGGCTATTGTGTACAATAAGTCTTTTGAGAGGCTTTTGTTGGTCGAAGAAAGTAATGTGTTGAATTGAGTTGATAGTAGACTGTGTTAGATTACTTATTTTTTAGGAACAAATAAGGCCTACATTGAACATTCCAGTTTTCCAACTGACTATCTATGTTCATGAATAAAATAAAATGTCCAGAACATATCGTAAATATATAATGTAGTGAATGCTTGTCAAGCTTAAAATCTTAATTTTAATTGTGGTAGCTACAAAATTTTCCTAAAAGTATTTTTAAAACTAATCTGTCTAATAATTTTGAAATGTTCACTGTTTTCTATTAATATTTAGAAACCTCCTTTCTCCATAGACTATATTTAAAAAGACAAAATAGCATTAAGCTGTACAAAAACTTGAAAAATTAATATCTTAAGAATTAAAAACAAAATAGTTTTCAGCCTTAAGCTTCATAAATAAAAAAAATATCAAGAAAATAATTTTCTTAGTAGCATATCTTTCCATAAAATTGACTTCAAAAATGCATTATTTTTTAAAGAAATATTTCTTTATGTAAACGTAATTTACGGAGTTACCTAAAAAAGTTGGATCACTGCCACTGAAAATTGCCTTTAAAAAGCTTAGCATATAATAAGGAATTTGGCAACCACTCTTAGATGATAATTTATAAAATATTATTCCGGAAAAATGCATTATTTATTGTGAGAACCATGTTTATATTTATCAAAATGACTCGTTGGATAAAATGATGCACCGTATAAAGGGACAATAAGTAATGTTTTGTACAAAATTTAGATGTTGTTAGAAATATTGTTACTTGTTTTGAGATACGCATAATATTGCATTTTAAAAATGACATATTTTTATTAACTTTCTGGGAAATCTATCTTTTTCATTTCAATAGAATATTATCAGTGAAAACTCAAAAAATTCAAAATATTACAAAAAAACAATTTATGTATTAATAGCAACTAAGGTGCAAATAAAAAACTATAACTTGAATATCAATTTTTGTATAAAGTGGTTTGATAGATTTTGTATAAACTAATGAGACTTGGCCTCCGTAATCCCACCAAACATTATAAGTTGAAACTTTTCCTAACTTTTTTAACCATTTTTTTTCAAATCAAAATTATTGAAAAAAATGGAAAAACTGGTTATTGACATGGTGGATATTTTCACCGTGTATCCATCTATCTATATCCATCTTTCACAAATTCCGTTCTAACCATCTGATTTAAATTTTTGTTTAAAAAGGTATGACATCAGTGAACTACTACATTATACATTTTACCCATCTGTCTGAACATGAGTAGTCTGTTTGTACTTTTCGACCTCCTTTCTAACAGTCTGATTTCCAAAGTTCTTTTTTGTTTGAAAGACATGACGTCAGATACCAACCAATCCTATACATTTTGCTCGTCTATATTGTTGTTGTTACTATCCGAATTTTTGCGAATATTAAAGTAAAACGATAGTAAGTTCATCAGTCAAGTAAGTTAAAGTAAGAATTTATTTCTCTCAGAACTTGTTCTATTAATATTATTTATTGTATAACAGTCGCAAAATCAGTGAAAAGCATTTCGAGCATCATTTAATTTTATTTATAAAAATCTTGCATAACATAGGAATAAACAGTATGTAAGTGATAAGGTGAGATTTAGAAAAAAAAAACATTTTCTTAAAAGCAGCATTTTCTTAGAACTAACTTAATTAGTTTTGTGATAATATTAAGATTCGAGATGTCAATTGTACTGGTACGACAATTACATCCAAATAACTGACATTTACGTGCCATACAAATATTTAAATGCAACCAAGAAAAACGTATACAGATGTTTTATACGCCTTTTAATGTCTTTCCCATTAGGCACAATGTCCCGACCTGCTTAAACATTTCTTGAAAGAAATTGAATACAATGTTTCTTTTTGTAGGCGTTTCTCCTAACGACATGCTTCACTTAACTTGGATTTTTTCCAGATTTTTGAATGTTTTACTGAGATTTTTTTTTACTTCAATCTTTTCTGCTGTTTGTATGGGCAAAGAGGAAAGTTAAAAAGTCTGATATTTATCTGAAGCACTAGAAATTGGGTTTTTTTTAAAAAAGTAATTTACATAGATTATCAGAGAAGATAATCGTAAATATGATATTATGTTGCAAATAGTTTTTCAGATTTCCCGAAATGATATAATTCAATATTGAAAATATGGTTATGGAAACACATAAAATGGCTTATTTGGTCATAGATCGAGTCAATTTAGTAAAAAGACATATTGAATACGATTATGAACAGTATAATTTAAAGCTACCTTTCACGTAAGTAAAAGGTGCTTATATGTTATTAGGTGCAACAAAAATCGTCAATGGTGTACTCTACATTATGAAGACTATTTAACGATTTAATAATAGAAATATACTTTACATTTTACAGACAAGAAAGTTTTTGATAAATACAGTCCCTGGACAAATTATTAGACGCACTGTATTTTTTTAGTAATGATGAAAACATACCAAAGAATGCCATATCATTAAAAAAGATGTCGATATATGTATTAAGTATAGCAGATAGTATTTTCTATTCAATAGCTTAAGTTTAGGAACACAAATGTCCTTCTAAAGGTATTTTGTTCATCATTGGTTGATACATGAAATCTTGCAGTGCGTCTAATAATTTTTTCCAGGAACTGTACATAACTACTTTGAAACTTCACTAGCAAAAATATTTTAGAAATAGTTTTGTTTAAGGCATATCTCGTACCGTTTCTCACAACACTTACGATAACTAAAAATTATTTGAAACTTTAAGGATAAAATTACTCCAAATTAAGCAGCACTTTAATGAAAAGACGCGATAAAATAGGAAACGGCCAAAAATCAATTGTTATTATCGATCAGAAGCAAAATAATTTGTGGGTTCATTTTAGGGCTACATAAAAATGTGTAAAATTTACACGATTTTCAAGTGTCTATTTGGTAGTCTTGATTAAAGGTATGATATCCCATGTCTTCAAATATTCTTTAAAAAATTTTCTATTTGAAAATTATATTTAAATATTTAAAATACTAGAAGCTTTCAAAGTAAGGCCAAGAACGTTTAAAAAAAGAACGTTTTCATAGTTTTGAAAATTCCAGTAATATTACAAGAGCATTCCTTTTTCAAAAGTACTTGAAATCTTTTAACGAAATTAATGTTGGAGAGAGTTTATACCTTATATAAAAAGTACTCATTTCTATTGCAATTTTAAAAAAAAGATTTTATAAAGAGTGATGCTAACACACGAAAGGGAAAAAGACGCACATAACAAAGTATAACACGAAAAGAAAAAAAAAACTAATGTTCCGTCGCTAAGCCTTTTTTCTTGGAGAATATTCTAAAGCGGAAATTGAAAAGCTGGCACTAAACCTCTCAACTCAGCTTTGCTAATGAGATCTGTTGGAATTGCAGATAAGCAGCGATAGCTCGATGCAAATTTCCACCTTCGTTTTAAAAAGAAAGTTGTTCTGCACTTTTCATATTACTTGTTTTATTTTGAAGGTATACCTTTATTGCTTTAAGACTTTTGGTTTTCACAGTTTGGGCCTCGGGCCGCTCTGTTTTGTTTATTGAAATTTCTCAAGTTTTGTATCGGGAAAGCTAAAAGTGATCGATTTACATTTGGAAATGTTTCTTCGTTTCTTCCAGGGGGCGTCCATAAATTACGTGTTGCATTTAGAGGAGGGGAGGGGGTCGAGCCGAATATCCCCAAATCTAACGTAGGGGGTAAGGGAGGTCTCGTCCCCAATCAAGTAATTTTTCACCGCGAAAAAAAATCCACTTAAAATTGCTAAAAAAATCCAGTAAAATATGTTTCTTAATTTAAACTTGGCAAAATCTCATATCTGATGGTATTTATCAGGGCTTTCTGAACACTATTTCAAAATGATGGAAATTTGAAAAAAATTCGTGATATTACGGGAGGAGGAGATATCACTAAATACCACTAAATTTTCCCAGAGGGGTAAGGGGGGGGGGGGTCAAAAATCGTCAAAATCGCATCGTGATTAATGGATGCCCCCTTAAAAAAAGAAGAAATGATTTCTGGAGGCAAGAATGCAATTGGAATACGGAGTGATATGGTTGTCGATATTGTTTCCATGACGCACAAGAATTGGTATTGATTGTAAACGTTCTTTTTGAATGGCTTTAATGATATTTTATTTGAAATGTCCTCCTATAAAGATTTAATATTTTTAATGCTTTTTTTTGGCCACACATTGAAAATTTGAACTGTGGAATCAATATGGCAGATATCGGTTTTGATTTTTACTGTTTTGTGTTTTATAATAAAAAAAAGTGAATTGACCACTTACGTCAGAAGAATTGACCCAATGTTGCGATTCACTTCTTTGCTACTTTGTCCATGTCAAACCTGAAATAGAAGTAATTGTATGAGAAATCGTGCACTTCATTTATCTAAAGAGGGACTGTCAGTCCCATAGAGCTAATGCATTAGTTTTAAAATCGCAACTTTTGCAAAACAATTTATTTTCTATGTTATCCCATTTTCACCCCAGGTATGGGAATCATCATAACACTAATTTAAAACAAAATTGAAAAGCAAATAACATCCGGTTATATTAATTGATAAAGTTTTAAAATAGTGTTGACATCTGCTGTATATTTTTGGCATTTTAAAACTTCAAAAATATATAATTAAATAACTAGATAACATTTTCGTTTCCAATTTGTTTCATTTCGATGTTCTGTTGATTCCCACACATGGGGGAAAAGGTCTAACATGGCAAAGCAATACATGTGGGGAAGTTGTGATTCCAAAACTAATGCATTGGCTCTATGGGACTGGCAATCCCTCTTAAAGCAAATGCTTATGAAACACAAATACATTTAATTAAATGATCATTTGTAATTAAACATTGTAGGTAGTTTTTAACGAAAATAACTTGAGCATCTGCTAATTTAATTGAACATTTTTGTAAGGTATGTGTGATTAGTAATAAACCTATGTTGTAAATAATTTTTGCATTGACTCTATTCGGAAATTTCGGTCAGTTAAGGTAATTATGGGAATTGATTTACAACTCTACTACTGAGCGCTACTGGGAGGCAAGAGACAAGATAAGTTGATGGACTTTGTTGCAGTGATTTCTTTCTTGTTCTGTTCGCATTGTTTGAATTACTGTAACTGTCCAATAACTGCCATTAGAAAAAAAAAAAAAATAAAAAAATTACAACTCTTCTATGCAAGTCCGGGACCGTTCGTGATTTGCTCTAAACAGTTGGTCCCTACATAAATGTAGGTCGTGTGTTACTAGATTAAATAACCAGTAGAAAAACAATGTCACAAAAAGCCCATTTAAAGAATTGAAATGTTTTAAAAACATCATGTACTCTATTAAGAAACTTTGGCCCTTTGATTTGCCCACAATAATGGTTCCGAGTAGCTGCAACGACTGTGGTGAAATGTTTCACCATATTATCGGTAATTGGTTGAACCATTTTTCAGATATTTGATACAGTTGAACCATATTCAGAAATGGTTCAACCAAATACTAAAAATATGGCGAAATTTTTTACCACTTAACCATTGCAGCTACAAGGAAGCATATTTTTGGTGAAACCAAGCGCCAAATTTTTAACTCTGTTCTAATGTTTTTTTACTAAAGTAAACACTTGTTAATATTTTCACTGTTAAAAAGTTTGGTGCAGGGTTGCACCGAAATTCTGGAACTTTTACCTTCCACCTCTATTTGCAGCATTTATTTAGACTTATTAAACTTTTGCGACACATCAAAGTTATGATTTTACCTCAAAATTGGTGAATCTATGCCCGAAATTTTTAACAGTACTTTATCGCTTGCACCCCCGAAATCGCTGTACCCAACATATTTTTCTTGTATTTAACGTATACAAACGGAATCTTTGGCGACAAGTGGATGGTTTTGGCGACAAAACACAGTATACACAGTTAAAGGCATTATAAATTTTCTATTGTTGAAAAACTAAGCACTAAAATATTGTTACATTTCCCCCTCTATGTACTTTCCCGTACCCATACTACTCTTAAAAAGTGAACTACAACTGTAAAGATGATCGACTTAAAGAAGTTAAATGTCTTGTTTTGAACTTGGTAATCGCTACATCTTTTTTTTTACTAACCGAAAATGTGACTGCCAAAAAACACACCCTCAATTTAGCATGGGATAAACCAGACGGAAGCATAACGCTTATTTCACCTGTCACAACGCCAAGGCAGAAATCGTCTGCAAGTTATTTTTAAGCTTATTTTGACGAATGGCAACGACAACAACAAAGGAAAAAAAAATCTACCTTGATGGAAAAAAATATTTTCCGTTCGTTTATCAATAATCATCTTTAATTCGAGAAATCTGGCCGCATTCCAGAACTAAATTAAGTTATTGGATTGAATGGGGAACAAAAATCTTTAGGATATTTTTAAGGTTGTTGGAAATAAAACAGCTGAACGAAGCTGCTGAGCTATAGGATAGGTATTATAGATAGAGCAGCAAAAACAATGAATGGTACATTTCCATTTTGCAGGTACAAATCTCGCCAAACGGAATCTTTGGCGACAAATGGATGGTTTTGGCGACAAAACACAGTATACGCAGTTAAAGTCATTATAAATATTCCATATTTGGTGTTTTTATCATTCATGTTTGGCGACTTTATCGCTTACGCCCCCGAAATCGTTGTACCCAACATACTGTTCTTGTATTTAATGTATTCAAACGGAATCTTTGGCGACAAGTGGATGGTTTTGGCGACAAAACACAGTATACACAGTTAAACGTATTATAAATATTCTATATTTGGTGTTTTAATCATTCATATTCGGCGACTTTATTGCTTGTGTCCATGAAATCGTTGTGACCAACATATTTTTCTTGTATTTAATGTATACAAACGGAATCTTTGGCGACAATTGGATGGTTTTGTCGATAACAGACAGTATACAAAGTTAAAGGCATTTTAAATATTTCATATTTGGTGTTTTAATCATTAATATTTGGTGACTTTATCGCTTGCGCCCCCGAAATCGTTGTACCCAACATATTTTTCTTGTATTTAATGTATACAAACGGAATCTTTGGCGACAATTGGATGGTTTTGTCGATAAAAGACAGTATACAAAGTTAAAGGCATTTTAAATATTTCATATTTGGTGTTTTAATCATTAATATTTGGTGACTTTATCGCTTGCGCCACCGAAATCGTTGTACCCAACATATTTTTCTTGTATTTAATGTATACAAACGGAATCTTTGGCGACAATTGGATGGTTTTGTCGATAAAAGACAGTATACAAAGTTAAAGGCATTTTAAATATTTCATATTTGGTGTTTTAATCATTAATATTTGGTGACTTTATCGCTTGCGCCACCGAAATCGTTGTACCCAACATATTTTTCTTGTATTTAATGTATACAAACGGAATCTTTGGCGACAATTGGATGGTTTTGTCGATAAAAGACAGTATACAAAGTTAAAGGCATTTTAAATATTTCATATTTGGTGTTTTAATCATTAATATTTGGTGACTTTATCGCTTGCGCCACCGAAATCGTTGTACCCAACATATTTTTCTTGTATTTAATGTATACAAACGGAATCTTTGGCGACAATTGGATGGTTTTGTCGATAAAAGACAGTATACAAAGTTAAAGGCATTTTAAATATTTCATATTTGGTGTTTTAATCATTAATATTTGGTGACTTTATCGCTTGCGCCACCGAAATCGTTGTACCCAACATATTTTTCTTGTATTTAATGTATACAAACGGAATCTTTGGCGACAATTGGATGGTTTTGTCGATAAAAGACAGTATACAAAGTTAAAGGCATTTTAAATATTTCATATTTGGTGTTTTAATCATTAATATTTGGTGACTTTATCGCTTGCGCCACCGAAATCGTTGTACCCAACATATTTTTCTTGTATTTAATGTATACAAACGGAATCTTTGGCGACAATTGGATGGTTTTGTCGATAAAAGACAGTATACAAAGTTAAAGGCATTTTAAATATTTCATATTTGGTGTTTTAATCATTAATATTTGGTGACTTTATCGCTTGCGCCCCCGAAATCGTTGTACCCAACATATTGTTCTTGTATTTAATGTATACAAACGGAATCTTTGGCGACAAGTGGATGGTTTTGGCGACAAAACACAGCATGTACAGTTAATAGCATTATAAATATTCTATATTTGGCGATATAAATATTCCATATTAATGGCTTTTAACTACAAATTTAAATCTATAAAGTAGAACATAATGTAATGAAATTGGCGTTAAAAAATATATGATAAATATTTTTGTTTGAACACACTGTGTTGTTAATACAAACTGAAATATACAAACTAAGTATAGATACAGTTCATACTATACAACTACTACAACAGGTTCTATCTTAATAAAAGTTAAAATTTAATTTGCTCAAAGTGGGATAACTATTGCGTCACAATAGTTCTATTGACAATGGCCTATTACGTTTGAGCTATTGACGGACCAATAAAGTATATATCATTCTTCCAATTCAGATGTTAACAAAAAATTATAATAATTTATCTAAACTTATAAAATGTGATGTTAAGTATTTAAAGAACAGAATAAAATCTTTAATAAAAACTGTTGTTGTATGCAGAAATAACTAAAACTAAAATCCTCGGCGCAACAGCACGTTAGTGGGCCACGGCCTGCCGTGCCTATTCCAGATTTCGTGACCAAGGCTCTGGGGTGCTAGGCATATGTCCCGGTAAGGTGGTCACCCTCACGCTGAACCCCCAGTGGTTAGTTCCCAAGCATGCTTGGTACTCATTTTATCGACCCACTTAAGAGATGAAAAGCTGAGTCAACCTCGGCTAATGTATGCAGAAATATTTCATGCATTTTTTAGAATACTATGCAAAAAGTATCATACTCAAATGAAATGTAGTTATTTTTCAAGAATTCGTTCAACTTTTCTTTGGATATTGAAAGTTTTGAAGTCGAATATATATGCCTTGCTCTTTGGTACATAGATACATACCCATATATAGATACATATGTGTATGCATAGACGCATACATATAGATACATAAAATTTTACATATTCGTATTAATGGAGTATTATTAAATTTTATTTATATATAATGTTTAAAGCTTGGCTGAGTTCCTCGCTTGCGTATATGATACGCCACGTCTTCGGTTTTACGCTAAACGTAATTACATGATGATATCTTATATGATCAACTTACACGCCACAAAGAATCTGAAAAACTAAAACTGATTTTACTTTAAAGGCATTTGGACTAAGACAAATTTACCGTAAATCGTCTCTTTTTTTTCTAATTGTAACCGCGAGACATCTTTGAAGCTCTTTTAGAAATTTCTTTGAAGTATTGAGAATCTCGAGAAGTATCGAAATCAATAAAAAAGACCTTAAAATCGCATCATCCCAATCAGCATTTTAAGAGTTCGATAATTAGATAAGCGATTCTCCCCTTTATTTTTTTCCAGTGGCGGTAAAAATTTCCCGCTGATTTCTGATCCTGTCATCTTTCCATTTATAACCGACTTTTTTTTTCGGTACGCAGCGATTTTTTCTGAGAATAAAAGAAGTTATACCGAATCAAAAAAGAAGCCGCCATTGAAGAAAAAATGGCGGCGCGTTTCAATCTGCGAACTCTTTTTCACCCCGTTCTTTTGTGTTTTATCATCTCTTTTGAAAAAGCAAAGAAAGCTAAAAATAACCTTTTAATATTTTCTTATCACCTTATTATATTATCTTATATGAATATCCGTTTCAGAATATTTTACGGCAAGGGTTCAGTATCTTGGCTTCTTCGCGTTAAAGGGAAAATTCCTAGAAGACGGTGCAGCTTGGCGTCATTTCCGAAATTCGGCGGGTTGGCGAGGTTTGAAAATGAAAAAAAGTTAATTGATTGCAACGGATGTCTGAAGTTACTAAAATATATTATATTCCATAAATTAAATATAAATTAATATTGTTAAAATACCGACTTTCAGATATGATGAGGCGTTAAAAATCTGATGACGAAACTAAATTATAATATCAATCACACATCTATAATCTTCCAAATATAGCGAACATTATGCTATAAGGTGCAGTATATGTTTACGAAAATCGGTGACGTAATGGTATTTAGGTAACAAATCGAGTTTTTCTAAACGTTACCGTTTTTAAAATATTAAAAATTTTCATGGTGCAAATTAACCATTTTTCTAACATTGACCCACATAGTAAATAGTTGTGAGGAAGTATTTTCAACAAACTTTAAAATGTAAACAGGCGTAAAAGCATATGCTTCTAGAAATGAACCAAAGAAAGCAAAAATACTCTTTTAGTATTCTCTTATAACCTTTTAATGTATGTTACATGCATAGATATCATAGTAAAAGTATTAGATTGGCAGATCACGTGACCTCCAATGCTAACGACGGGACGCGCATGGAGACCAGAATAAGAGGGCAATGGGGCCAGTGTTGCCACCAGTTTTGGGAGAAAAACGCTACGAAAAAATACCATTTAATTCTAAAATTACAAAACAATACCATAAAAATTTTAGCTGCATTTTGGAATCTTTTTAGTGACTTAAAAAAAACGTGAAACGCTTTGCTAGTATTTTTATGGTATGTTTTTGTAATTTTAGAATTAAATGGTATTTTTTCGTAGAATTTTTCTCCTAAAACTGGTGGCAACATTGGCCCCATCGCCCTCTTATACTGGTCTCCATGCGCGTCCCGTCGTTAGCATTGGAGGTCACGTGATCTGCCAATCTAATACTTTAACTATGATATCTATGGTTATATGAATACTTACTTACGAACAACTTTGAATAGAAATCAAGAGTACGCTTGTTTTACATTGTTGCGTTCTGTTAATTGTTGTCCATATAATGTACTTAGAGAGGGTTGTATTTAAATTTTTAAATGATCATTGATATGCTTGAGTTAGGTTTAATTATCGTCGCACTAGATATACACGAATCTACGCGAGGGCCGAGGGCTATTGGAGACGGACGTCCGAATTTATAGAACCACAGTAAAGTGACGGAAATCTAATGTAATAATGTTGGAATTCTAATGTATTTAAATCAATGTCAAAATTTTGTTTCTAAATATTATATTTCTAATATAATTTTTTAAAAAAACAAAATTGAGGATATAGTCTCCTCTAATTTTTTTTGTTTCAATATGACGCATCTCATTGGTCTGTGAGACTCGTCTTTCGTTCTGTAAAAGTGGGTGGCGGACAGACAGACAGGGCGATTATAATGCCTATACCACTTTTTAAGGTATAAACAAACGTAAAGTGTGGGAGTTAAAAAAAAACATCATACAGAAATGAAAATAATGCTGTTTTCATTTCAAAATATGTAATAAAATATACTAGTACTTTTACTGGTTTTAATAATGGTTAACGGCCGGCACCGGTGTAGGCACACAACAACGCAAATTTTAAGGGCGACATCGTACACGACGTCGAGACTTTGGAGCATATTTAACGTGCACTCCCTACACACGGGGTATCATTTGTTAAGTTATTTTGACTATACTCAGATCCGAACCTGGGACCTTTCGCATGCAAGGCTAGCTCTTTACCTACTGGGATGCCCAGCTTATACTTTTGGGAACTTATAAAAACTAATACATTCCAAACAAAATTTTTTCCTTGTCCTAAATAACCGAAATCAGTGACATACCAACCCTAGGTTATAACATTGAATAAGCAATTCATTGAATACTACAAACCACAAAAGTAAATTACTTATTCTTCGATTTTCTGGCACTCAGCCCACAAAGATCGCGATGAGATATCGCCAAAGGCAAACCACATCTTTGATCTCATTCATTAGGGTTAATAGAATGCATTTGTTTTCTGTTTTTTTTTTTTTTTACCTCACTATGCACTTATTTACATGCGCTATTTGTTCCCCAACGCTTTTCCGTTGTCAATGTGGGGTATATGGGTTATTCTGTTGGAGTGGTTTTTTTGTGGTTTTGTATATTATGCCAAAGATACACTAGAGAGCCTAAACAAATGAACGAGCTAGTACATCGTGCAAGTATATAAGAGTGCCACCGAAACGAAAACTTTTTCAAAACGCTACTATTCCAACAAAAATTCAAGAATTCTTTATTATTTTTTAAATGACACTTTAACAAATGTCCACAATTCTGTACATGGTTATTAAGATATCATAATTTACCCCAAAGCACACCTTAGCTTTTAACACCAAAGGGATTTACATATCGTAAGAACTGAAAACTTTTTTAACATAGAAAATTTAAGATTAAGTTTTCATTTTTCCAAAGATTAGGATATAAAGATACTGTGACGCTGCTTTCAAGGTTCAATTAATTTTAATATATATAGAGAGACACAGACAGACATACACACAGGGTAAAGCGATAACTTATTTCCCTTCACTCATTTCTACAAGCAAGGTCAACAAGATGGGTAAGCTGCCATAATGATTTAATACCTTACTATTATTATAATGGTTATTTTATAAAATGTATGCCCTCGATATAACTTATAAATGTATGTAGTAATTTTAAAATGACTATGTCTAAATAATATATCTTGTAATACCTTTAAAATAGTATTTAATAAATTATTTAACAATTAAACTTAATTGTTTTTCATCTAGTTACGATTATCTAATAACGCAATGTACTTATCGAACCCACTTCGGCAAACTCTATCTTTAATGTTAAACTGAGCCCCCGTGACAATACTAGAACATTTACAGTACAGTTAAATAAACAAGTAGGTTTGTAACAGTATCTGTCACCTTCCAATACGCGGTTTAAAAACTTTAGATACAAAATTGCCAAACGCAACATTTAATTCTAATTTAAAACCTTTAGTCGTCAAAAAATCGCCTATTTGTTAATAACTTCTTTCGCAAGTTGAATGACTATTTTTTATCGTTCGCTTAATTAATTTGCAGCTCGAAGAATAAAAACTTAAAATAGAAGCGAATCTTTTTTTTATGGGGCTGCAATATTGGCGGTCAAGCCTTTTGCAGACTCGGCATATTCCCCAGTACTGAGAGCCATTTTTTTCTGTGGCACCTTCTAGGCGACTCTCGCTACCAATTTAGACCCTCAGATTACAATGAATCTCAGCTCTCTGTGGATATTAAAGTATGCCAAGATTTTAATTTTGCCGAGAGAACCCAAGCCAAATGGGCCCTCTAGGGATCTTTTACATGCCACATAATCATATGACATGCGTGCCCAAGATTTTCCCATCCAGAAAATCCGACGACTCAGCCGGGGCTCGAACCCGTGATCTTGGGCGCAAATCTTAGCAAGCAGGTAGCAAATCTTATACCCTAACATTAATCTTTTTTGTACAAGGATTCACAATTTTAGAACAAACTATCTATAGCCTGTGCTTTCATGCATATATTAATAAACGCTGATGATACATTAGTAACATCAATTTCGAAATATGCTTTGACGTCATAGATATTTTAAGGAAATTCACGTTCATTAGCTATTTATTATCCTGAAAAAAGGAAGTGATATCTAACATTATTATACGATGGTATATATTTTTAGTTTTTAACTTAATCACCCACATTGTATAGCGTTATCAAAAGCTTGTATTTCATATCTACATTTATTATAGCAAACCAAATTGATATATAAGTGGGAAATAGGAGAAAACAGAATAATGATGTGAAAGTGAATATCTGAATTTTGGTTAATTTTAGTTTGAACAATCGTCCCACTAGCTACACGAGGGCTACTGGCGACGAGCGTCGTAATTTACACTCTTAAAACAAAAGAGTGAAATTCACTCCTATAGGAGAAGTGAATTTTCGGCACCAGAAAGGAGTGGAAATTAACTCAGACTGAGTTAAAACCGCTCGTTTTAAGAGTGTAGGACGCAGATTGTTTTCTTTTATTTCTTTTACCCACTCCGAAAAAGAGTGAAATTCACTCCTATATAGAAGTGCATTTTCGGCACGGAAAGGAGTGGAAATTAACTCAGACGAGTTAAAACCGCTCGTTTGTTTTAAGAGTGTAGAGCCACAGTCAGGTGATGGCACGGGCCGTTTAGAGGTATGAATTTTGGTATGATTTAGGTTGCACACAATTGAAGTACGATATGTCAAAAGATCTATAACATATACTAATAGATGAACTGCTCTCAGGGCTAACATATACCAAAAAGCATGACCAATTTTGTCTCCAGCAAAATAGCGCCAAAATATGCACAGTAGCAAAAAAAAAATACTTTACTTATCGACACACTTAGAACTTTATCTCTAAGATAGAGATAAAATTCTAAAAGAGCGTTAAAAGGATCCCAAAATCATCGCTAAAGTAGGAAAAGAAGCCAAATAGTTGTTTCCTCTATAGGTCGCGTTTTCCTAATATCAAACAAGTTTATACAGTATATATTACAATTCGTTGAAATTCTAATGTATTTAAATCAAAATCAATATTTTTGTTTATAAATATTATATTTCTAATATATATATTTTTAAAAACAAAATTGGGGATATAGTCTCCTCTAATTTTTTTTTTGTTTCTATATGACGGACAGACAGAACGATTATAATGCCTATACCTTTTTTTTAAGGTATAAACAAACGTAGCGTGTGGAAGTTAAAAAAACATCATACAGAAATGAAATGAAAACAGCATTATTTTCAAAATATGTAATAAAATATACTAGTACTTTTACTGGTTTTAATAACGGTTAATTAAAAAAATAAAGAAGTTAAGAAACAAAATATACAGGCACAGAATTTCCTAGGAGTTAAAAGAAAAATGTAACAGAACGGATAAAACCGTACAGAATTTTCTCCCTTCACATCTCAACGTCCTGCTTTATTTTCCCGCCTTTTTTTCCTTCTATTCGACGTGTCGTTGGTTGGAGAGTATTCCAGCATTCGAGTAAACAAAGGATGGGTTTTACCGGAGATTCGGTTTTTGTATTTGTGTTAGCATCTGGTGCGAATACGAAATGCGATTTTTAAACGTGTTTTTCATCATTAAACGGGGCTTTTTTTTTGTTTGTTTCGTTCAATTTAGGCTCAAATACGAAAGAATTTGGGAGATTTGTTCGAATTAAAGCATCGTAAGATTGACGTGGTATCGAGAGTATTGGGGATAGATAGAAGTTGCAGTTGTTACTACCATTTTGCTACATAGAAAAATAGATATTATTGCAACAAATTGATATATTGAACTTTTTTTCGTGTTTAATTTTCTCCTTAAGTTTTATAAATGGTAGCAGAGTAATTCGTAAGAATTATACTACGGAAAATAAAATGGGAAACACTTTTTTACGTTGGTTTTTAAGTTTGCGTGATGTAATTTCAAATGGACTCAAGAATAAACGTAACTTAATTATAAAGAATTCATTTATTTCCCGTTTTGATAGCAACCTTTTTTATATTCAAAAACCGGAAACAACTCTCTTCTCAGTCTTATTTAACCACATTAATCATGCTTTAAAATTTGGTTCAAAAAATATTTTAGACGTTAATTTTCATTGTTTTTTTAAGTTAAAAAAATATAAAATGTTAAATAATTAGTGTATTACTTTTTTAAGCGAGACAATATTTTTAATTTGCCAATAATTTTTTTTTTTGCTTACTTAAAGCAGACATGACATGCCAAGCCTCTGGAGGTAACCCGGCAAACTACCCGTAAACTGCAGTAACCACAACAATAAATTGTATCATTTTAGCCCTGAAATATTCAGTGTTTTAGTATACTTTATTATAGGTTAGAGTTATTCAGTGGTTGCAACAATGGTCTAAGTCATAAGTCACTAAGCTGCACTTAACCTGCACACGACAGCATAAAAGTCTGTTGTTGCCCTTCGCTACAATACTATAAACCTAATTTTGTTAACAAAGATTCATGTATCCATATCAGATTACCAAACGTCCTAGTTAAGATTCGCAATTACTGCAACATCATTTTTAAGTTTGTAAAACTACCCTCAAAATCCACATTTTCATTCATAAAAATAACTTTCATAATCCACTTTTAATTGGATCCAATTCCAATTCCACCAGAGACAAAAATTAAAACAATGCAGCTAAAATATAATGAAGAAACCCAGAAATTCCTCCGCCATATCTTTAACCACGGTTTAACCAGCATTGTTTCGCTAAGACTAATTTTACCCTATTCATTATAGAGCATTGTCGGTCCAACAATTTTGTTATAAAGAAAGCGTAAAAAACATCTTATTTTAAAGAATCATGTAAATTAGAAAGCGCCCTCATAATTAGAGCATTAAAATCTTGCCTTAATTAAGAGCAATATTTCTTCTCGTATTACTTGTCTCCAAGTAAATCTTTTCAAAGTTAAGATTTCTGGCTTTGTTAAGATCGTGCCGTAATTGGGTTGGGACCTAATTCGGTATTTTTGTTTTGTTTAAATCCTTTGTAATTTGAGTAATTTTTTGCGTGTTCTCTCCTTTTTGTTTAATGTTTTATTTTTAATTTATTTTGATAGTAACTCATGAGTGTATGCTACCTCTAGGCACAGGTTAAGTTGGGAAAGTGCTTATATTGAGCCCAAAGGCCAACTTTGCAATGGAAAGACATTAAATTTATGTACAATTTTTTATTACATAAGATTAATTTACAAAATAAATAAAAAAAAGTTTTGTTTCCTTATTACTAAATAACTAGGTAACACGGACAGGTTTAGCTTCCTTTTTAGATTTTAAAAGAACTGAAACAAATAAAAAGTTACTGACAATGAGTAGTCTGTCAGTCCATCCCCCTTCATTTCCGTTCTAAAATTTTCATTAATTTTTTTCATGGTATGACATCTGATACTTATATTTGATTATTTTTGTTAATCTGTCCGTACGCCCACCTATCTATTTGTTTGTGTTTTCGCTGTTCTTTGTTACATTCCACTCTAACCATTCGATTTTATTATTACATACTTTTTTTAGGAAGATCAGAGCGTTTTTTTTATAATTTTTGTTCTTCCGCCTGTTTGTCAAGTCAAACTATCTTTCTTCTCGTACTTCTCAACTTTTGTTCTAGCCACCCGATGATTTTCTGTAAAGGTATGACATAAGACCTATCTTACAAATTTTATGTCCATCCGTCTATCCGTACTAAAGAATTACTTTATGCATTAAAGTACATGAAAATAGGCTATTATACAGTCCCTGGACAAATTATTAGACGCACTGTATTTTTTTTAGTAATTTTATGTTTCTTAAGAGTTTTTATGCAATAATGGTATATTTAAACTACAATATTATTGATTTTTATTTAAAAGATTTATTGTAGACTACATATTTGTATTTATTTTAAGATAATTATGATTAATATTAATTTATATTAATTATTTACTATAAGATTATTTATATGTGGAATCATCATCCTGAAATGCAGGAGACAGTACAGTCTTGCATTGATAGCAAACCGCGCAGAATTAAAGCTTTGATAGCGGCTAAAGGTGGCTCAACTAAATATTGACTTTTACTAACATTAATTTCACTTTTCTTCAAAACTTAATAAACTTATGCTTTTCTAAATAAATGCTGTTTTATTTATGTCAAATAAATCTGTAATTGATTGGATAATATAAAAATAAAAAACAAATCAATTTAAAATAATAAAACGGAACAATATATCACCCGGTAAATAATAGTTTACATGAAATCTTGCAGTGCGTCTAAAAATTTATCCAGGGACCGTACTTTTTCCTGAACTACATTTTCTTTCTTTCTCTTCATTTCCTCGAATAGACTAAAAGTGATGGTTAAGAAAGCAAGCTTTCTATCCCAAATTCAATCGAAAATAGAAGAAAACCCCCGAAGCGTTGTTCACGTCAAATGGAGACAGAGCACCCAATCCAAGCTAACCAATCGAAAAGCACATTTCGGCATTGACGGATGGAGTTAGATTGCTGGAAGTTATTTATAGTTAAATCTCTTTTTTTATTTAGGTACAGAAGTTGTGAGGAAATTTCAAATTGAAAGTTACTGTAACTATTGTTGAAAAGTTGACCCCTTTTGCAGGTGGTTAGGTTACGTTAGGTTTGAATTATCGTCGCAGTAGAGCTACACGAGGGCTATTCCTTTTGCAGGTGGAGAATGTCGAAATGTTTCAGGTAGGCTAGTTACTTCTATCCTTTGGTTGTTTAGTTTGACCATAGATACAGTTTTGATTATATTTAAACTTCATTACAAAGAACTTTTAGTTTAATCAATTTTTTGTGTTGATAAATGGTACTACAGTACTAGTTAAAATGTAGTTGCATTAAAAGTTAAAAACTCCGGAAAAATCCGAATCATACCGAAAAAGGATACATTATCCCAAGTGTGACATCAATTGAACACACCATCACTCTAATATCTGTTTAATTCAATTGAATTCTTACTAAAAATACCATTTTCCAGTTGTAAGCAATTTTCCAACATATTTCATTTTAAAACTGCCTTTCGAGCAGCAGTATTCGCAACATAATTGTATTTCCTTCTCGCCATTATTTTTTTGCTTTTACGTTGACTTACATGAATAATGGATGCATTTCATTTTTATACCTATTATTATTTTTTTAGAATGATTTTGCGTGAGCAACATTTTATTCCAAGGAATTGAAACTGTAAAAAAAAGCGTATGAAGAAGAGACGGCTTTTTCCCGAAAAGAAAACAGCTCCAGAAATGGAGATTGGAATGGGATGAAGATGCTTGGCGACATAGAAAGTGAAGCCTTCTGAAATGCGCCAAGTAGCTGTGATAAGCGCAAGCAAACCACACTTCAATCGTTATTTCAATACGTAAAGCGTTGTAAGAGTTTTCAAAATTCCGCTGTTAAAACATTAAAAATAGTGACAATTTATATAGTTGTAAAATGTAATAGGAGATTGGAAATAATACACGTCTTCAAATGCATGATTAATATTATTGTGACTCATTTTTTTGTTTATTGGTTAAAGGAAACACATTTCTTAATAATATTCATTCGAATCCAAAAGAAAGTTTTATTATTTATAATTAGGTAATTAAAATACAAATAAAGACAATTTAGGTAGTTGTAGATTGTAGTACAAGATTGGCAATGTAGCAAGATTGGCACATTTCTCTTTAAATGTATGGGTTTAAATTGGGATTTACTAATTTTATTTTATGCACTGTAGCTGGTTTTATCAGGATAACTGGTAGAGTCTAAAATTTTACAAATGGTCGCCATCTCGTAACATCGTAACTCTTGTTTTAGAGCTTAGACAGAATAAAAAATAGAGTCGAATTATGGGTGTCAGTAGAGCTACACGAGGGCTATTGGCGGCGGGGTTCGTAATTTAGAACCATAGTCAAGTGACTAATAAATGTAAAAATAGCGTCAAACCAGTCGCCAAGCATTCGTTTGAGCGTATTACGGAAGCGATCACGGCTTCAAATTGCAAGCCCGATTTTGCCTTGGTTTTTAACCTAACGTACTCTAACCGACATTTCTACAGTAAAGCCTTCTTCTGAAAAGAAAACTGTTTTATTCATGCATTTTTCTTATTAGACGTCAGTAACTATTTTCGAATGGCTGTTTTACGCGGTTTTTTGGAAAATGATGCGGTTTAATGCACTTTTTTTTTCCGCGGTGTTTAATGTGTTTTGGATTTTCCAACTTATCACGTGTCTGTGAAACTGGACAAAATGAAAGGGACATTCGGAGATGTTCTTGTAATTTATTATTGTTGCGTTGATAACATCATTGTTATAGTTTTGTTTCTAAAGCTATTGTATACTATCATTGTTTAAGGTTTACTACAGATCTATTTTATATTTACTTTTTATACGTTAAGCACAAAAACAAAAGAATAATCATTGTTATGATTCTATGGTACTTTTTTTTTATAGATTTTTACTCTTGCACGTAAATAACACAATTATTCAAACAATAGTTATATTTACTATAGATTATTATTGCCAATGTTATTGATATTATTTCAAGAGTCTTAATTTAGTTAATTGTACATATTGTTGTGTTGATAACATTCATGCATTATTTAAACTCGGTTAGACATTGTTAGACTTTTTATAGGTTTTACTTTTTGCATTATAGTCATTTTTATCGCCGTTGTAATAACATCCTCATAATAAGTATTATTATAATTATAAAATGTTGATGTAGCTTTCTAATGTTAATTAGTATTATTGTATAAAACAATAGAATTTTGATAAGCAATTGACTTTCATCGGTATGACTTGAGTTACAATTGTATTATCCTAATTGTAACAGTATTACAATTGTTAGTATTGTTATAAACGTGCCAAGTGTTTTATTGCATTTTATCTTGCTGCAGTATTTATAAATTTAGATAAAATATTGTTGAAATATAAAAATACCGTTTAAAATAGGATGCAATAAATTATTCGGTTTTATTCAGAGTTAAAAATTCTTAACTTCATATTGAAAAGTTTTAGGTGTGAAAAATGTAGAAATCTCTATCAAAAGAATAAATTAATAGAACAAATAAATAATCTTTAAAAGCAGCCTTTTTTGGCAATGGGCATGTTTCAGATTTTGAGTGCCAAGAGAAATCCGGAAAGAAAATTTATTATTTCTCAAGCCTCGATTGGTGAATCAATGTCAAGTGGTAACAGAACACCAATTGGTGCACCGATCAAAGGAAGTACAGAAATGCAAGCTGTAAAAAAAAATTACGAAAAGCTCAATTAACTTAGTTTCGTATTGACTACTTTTATAGAGTTTACCAAGAAACACAAATTTCTTTTAGTTTCGTTCAGTTTTCTATTTTCAAAAAAATTTAATAAATCGAAAAAATAAAGAAAAAAACATCGAACCGGTAATCGTAAATTTAAATTTCGTGATAATGTTGAATAATGTCGGCGACTTATTGATTAAGAACGTATAATTTTTATTTATTACCCATTTCTTCAATTACATGTTCGCTTCTCCCGACACACAGAATGACTTACATTACGAAGTTTGATTTCGAATACATAAAAATCTTTAATGACACGTTAACATTTTCTCAAAGAGGCTCTAAATGTGTTTCAATCCATTTGAAGAACTCGAAAACTCTTTCTAAATGAGTCGTTTTCGCAACTTGTTGCCAAAAACATCAATAAACAAACTCCCAAACATTTATCGCAGAAATTAAGAAAAATTATCTCCAGTCAATATTCCATTTAAAACCCAACCGCTGGAAAACTTTTCCAAGAAATAAAATTCCAAAACGGTAAATATTTTTTTTTAATTTCACCCACGTTCTACTTACATGACCAATCGAAACACGCCACGTTTCCTCGGGGCTTTGAATCAGCAACTTTCTCCTCAACTCCGCTCGACACTCATGCATAAATACATAGCAGATGTGACGAAAGATTCGAAAGTGGCTTTTCAAAGAGGTTTCACTCAAAAGTTTCGGTTCTGCTTTCGCAGTATAGTTAAAGTCACAGTTAGCGAGGCCTTCTGAGATGAAAGCGAATTTGATGAGGTGGCTTGGAGGGGAATATTTCCAAGTCGGGGAGCTTTAGATTTATAATGACGCCAGTATGAATATTTCAGGACATTTTTAAAGATCCCGACGAGAGGTAAATAAAGGTATTTCCGGAGAAAGTTTTCCGTAGCTATGATAGGCGGATAAGTCCCAATACAAGGCTTATTCGATAGTTTGGCTGACGTCTGGATGAAATAAAGTTTCTCTTTAACTGCGTCTAGGAATACTGGTGAAAGTGAATTTTTCTTAAAAAGACATAACTGTATGAACAAAACCGTGTAATTTCATTCTCTTTGATACAAGTGTTTTGGTATGCTAAACTTTTTTTTCTGCTTAAATATATTCATGCTCTATGGCAAACTGCATTTGATATATAACGAGTAATAAGAGAAGTGAAATAACAGTTCCAACTCTTTTTTGTATTAAAAGTATAAACAGTTTAGCTGTTTATACTTTTAATACATATTCACTTGAGGAATACACACGCATAAACAAGTCAACAAACTGTCGAGATTTCCAGCAGCACACATAATTAAAAAATAATAGTCTTGTTAGAGATTAAAGATTAAGGCGTTTTTAAACTTTTATTACAGCAGTAAAATTTTAACAAATCATTGTAAGTTCACTGTAATAACCCCTTTTGATTTAAGAAAAAAAATTACACTTACACTCTCTATATAAAATTTCTTTCAAACAATTGCATATATAGAAATATGTTTTGCGAGTGATTAAACAAAAAAAAAAACTAAACGCTTTACGTTTTCTGAGCGGCACGGCATTCAGTAGAATTTTAGTTTTTTTAGGGGTAAAAATACCTATTATTGTGTGTGCTATGAATAAACAAAGAAGCTGTCACTTTTTTTTTAAATTTATAGTTTATTCTCATGCAAAATGTTATAAATTTGTCGCTGAAAAAAACCTTTCTCGCAAGATCTCTGAAATCTAGTTTACTCTCTTGCTACACCATTTTTTTTAATCCAATTAATCAATCACCTGCTTTGGTCTCGGCATTTTAGGAAGGCTTTTGCAATCTTGTTTATAAAGGAAGTTTTAGTATTAAGAAAAGTTGGTAAATTAATTTGTAAAGTGAATTCTACAAAAGGTTCACACAAATGTACCACTGAAGGGAAGTAGAGAGAAATGTAAAACCATAAAGGGGGCAGTAAATAAACTTTAGCCTTTTGGTGGCATATCCATTAATCCGGGCCCTGGGTCCAATCCAGACTTCTGTAAAAAGGAAACTGTAATTTGATCTAGTCAGTTTTCTTCGCTATACCTAATCAAAGACAAGGCCAATCAAGGTATTTACGAAAATTATTTTAATCTTAATATCTTAAAATATGTCAACAACCACCATGATTATGAAAATATGTAATTTAACCTTTTCAGTCCCAGTGATGCCATGTGGCATCATCATGTTTCTGATCATAATTGTTGAAAAATAGGGCTGACATCTATTGGGGTTAATAAAAAATCTTTCCTAATAGAAATAAGTTTGAAGAATCGAATGATGTGCTCTTTGATATCATAAATGGCTAGAGACGATCAGAAAAAAATTTCTAAAATGATGCCGAATTGTCATTGGGACTGAAAGGATTAAACGCATTTTAAAGAAACCTTGCATTTGGGTAAGAACAATGTTAAACATTCTTATGTGTTACAGGGAGAAAGTATCCAAGATAGTGAGTTTGTTAGAGATTTAGGAGTTTTGGTGAGCAATAATTTCAAAATGAGTAAACAGTGTGTTGAAGCAAGTAAGAAAGCCATTCGAATGTTGGGATATATTAAAAAAAGTATCACTTCTAAATCTAAGGAGATTATTTTGCCATTGTATAGGGGATTGGTAAGGCCACATATGGAATATGCTATTCAGTTTTGGTCTCCCTTCCTCAGAAAAGATATAGAGTTGCTTGAAAAAGTTCAGCATAGGGCTACAAAAATGATTAAGTGTCTATCTGGTATTGATTATGATAACAGATTAAGATCTTTAAACATGTATTCCCTGGAAAATAGGAGAGCTAGGGGTGATTTAATTCAGTTATTCAAGTTCATAAAAGAGGAAGACATGGAGGGCTTAGGTTTTACCTTAAATTGCCGGACCAGGAGGACATAATCAGAAATTGAATAAATCTTGCTTTAGAAGGGAGGTAAGAAAACATTTTTACAAGAGAGTTGTCAATGAGTGGAATGCTTTACCTGATTATATTGTGTATTCGAAGAGAGTAGAAGATTTTAAAAAGAATCTTGATAGTCATTGGAAACTGGTAAAGTATAAGATTTATTTTGGACCAACCTTGCTGGGCCTCTGGCCTGTTGTTGGTCGACAATTTTTGTATTTGTATTTGTAAACCTTCCAAGAATAAGACAGCTCGATGCCTCTAATCTCGACACCAAAACCTACCTCCGTCGCCAACGAACCGGACGTGACGGCATTGACGTCCGTCATTGAGACGTCAAGACCCGTAGCGTACCGGACGCTGGGAAAGCTTTTACAATCTTCTATATAAAGGAAGAGTTAGTATCGAGAAAAGTTGGAAATTGAAGTGGTAAAGTGAATTCTACAATGGTTCACGTATGTGTACTATTGTATATGTGTGAAGAGATTTAGTAAATACAAGCCATAAAGGGGCATCAAATGGACATTAGCCCCTATAGGTGGCATAACCACAAATCCAGGCACTTTGTTCAATCCAGACTTCTGTAAAAAAAGGAAACTGTAATTTGATCGAGTCAGTTTTCTTCGCCATATATATTCAAACCAGGCTTATCAGGGGATTTAAACATGACATTTTAATATATATTTGACATATTATAACTTAACCCTCTCTCTCCTTTATCTTATATTTTTTAAACTTAATAACTTAAATTACCTTTTTCATATATCCTTAATATCACTTAGTACTTTAACATCCCAACCACACCCTGTCGGCCACAAACAGTCGCCTAGATCAATCGTTCCCACAGAAACTGTTTAGTCATCACATTGTACAGTTGATCTTTCAAACTTTCTCATTCTCTGATTGGTCAGTGGAGCGGGGCTCGAGATTTTTCTCCATTTTTGTGGGCATTCGGTCACACTCTCTCACTACAGACGGCAAATCAACCTTCTCCTAATGATTAACTGTTAAATAAAAGATCTTGAATTACTCCGAAGTTTCCATGTTGACTTACTTTACATATATACATTTTAAAATGTGTCAACAACCATCATGATTATGAAACGACGAAATTAAACTTATTCAAAGAAAACTACCACGAACAAGACATCTCGATGTCTCGACACCAAAACCTATCTCCGTCGCCAACGAACTGGACGTGACGGCATTTACGTCCGCAATTGAGACGTCAAAACTCATGGCGTGCCGGACGTCATTCGATTAGCATGCAGATGCATGAGCGGTCACGTGACAGCCATGCATACTCGCCAAAGCGATTGTGCATGGGGCAATAAATTATGTATTCCATCACTCGGACTCAGGGTTGCCGCATTTGAATGGCGTGTCTGTTAATTAAAGTGATTGGTGGGCTGAAGGTTGTTTGGAAAGTGGGGTGCCGATAGAGGTAATTATGGAGGGGGTGACGGTTAAAAAGCGTTTATTTGATTTGTTTTAGTGATGTTGTGTCAAACAGGTATTTTTACATGCATTTTATAGGGAATTATGCGTGTAAGAGACCATACATTTGTGTGAACTATGTATATAAAGTGACCACACATATTTTATTAGGAATTATGGGCGTAAAGGGAATGCATTTTGTTGAGCATAGTGAGTAAAGGGACTATATATTCAATTGGGAATTATTGCGCAAGGTGACCGTGTGTTGTATTGTGTATTATGTGTATAAATTGACAATACACTATATATTGGAGATAATGTAGGTGAAGTGATTGTTCAATTTACTGTTTGATCGTAAGTAGTTACTATTTATCCTGGTTAACATATTGAAGTCGGGCATAAAAAAGGTTTTTTTAAAGACTTGATTGCGATTTTGATAAAGCTTTCCGTTAAATGTGACTGAGCTAAAGATTACGAGGCATAATTCCATGGTCTTTGAGTTGGAATTGCCTTAATTGAATATGGAAACATAGGTTCTGTATCTTTTATCGTATCTGACAGCATAAAAATTCCCACATTAAAGTTATTCTAGTATACTTAAAAAATACCACAGAAATATCTTCAACCACATGAACATAATTTTCAGTATTGTTAAACAGTTATTAACACGCACCCAAAAAGGATATAAAAAGTAAAATTTACAATATGTACTCATTCTCATATAGTTTATGCAATTGCTTAAAGCAATTAAAATGTTTAGAAACTTCTAATCCAAGCATAAAAAGCAATCTAACAAAACATCCACATCCTAAAAATGAAATAAAACCGCCAAAACATCCCTTAAACCCCCATAAAAAGAGCAATAAATCCGCCAACTTTGACATACCTCTTGATCGTGGGACTGCGTAAAAGTGCGTGACGATCAGTGTAGCGAAGTAGTTACTAAAATTAAGTAAAAAACATAAGGAACGTCCCTAATGAAAGTAGAATTAAATAGGAGATTTCTAGGGGAAACAATGTTTAAAAACGTTCTATAGAGTAATCGATGTGAAGGGACCAACCGCAAATTGCATTTTGTTTCGAGACAGTTTTACTCTCTAACAGAAGCAAATTTGCCTATGTGCAAACTTGTACTCACTGCATAAGATTTAAATTTAAAATTTTCAGTTAATAAGTTGTTCTTTTTATATTTATAAAACCGTATGTTTGTTGCAAATTGTTTTAAAAGACTCCTCGAAACTTTAAAACTTAATCACATTAAAAAAAATATTTTTTACAATTTCTGTAGTGACTTATAACGAGTAGATGAGTTTCTAAATATGTATGCCTCAGGTAGTTATGATATTGCTTAAATTAGTGTCAAAATATTAAATTAATGAATATTTCGAAGATATTGAAATTATAATGGAATACACAAAAAATTGCAATAAAGGTGGAGGTATATTCGGGAATGGTGAGAGAAATGATATGGAAGAAAGAATGGAAGACATAGGTGTAATAAAAATATAGATTAAATGGGGATATTGAAGAAAATAAAAGACAGAATTGAAAATAAAAAGGTCAGGAAAATAAATGGAATTAATTGCATAGAAAAAGAGGACAGATTATAGAAAAAATGGACAGAAATTATATGAAAGAAAAGAATGGACTGATATATAGAATGAGGGAGAAAAAAAGCATTAAAACAAGTTTAAAAAACATGATAAATGCAAACAAATTAGAAAAATAAAGTGTATAGTTAACAGATTTAAAAAATGACGTAAAAGAAAATGAATACGTTGCCATCTAAGAAAAGAAAACGAGCCAAATTGGAAATAAAAGATTAGAGAGCGATAGGGTGAATAATAGGTAAAAATTGAGAGAAATATATATGAATAGAGAACTTTATATTTGCATAGAGATAGTAAAGTGGTAGATAAGTTGAAAGAGATACAGGTAGAGACCGAAAGCGAGAAAAATCAATCGAGATATTGAGTTTTGTAGAGAGAGAGAAGTAGGAAATTGAAATAGATATGAAATTAAGATAAATAGTGAGAGAGATAGTAGGGAAATAGTTTTGTAGGGAAATCTAGAGAGAAGTAGAGAAATGGATATAGATAGATATGAAGAGAGAGAAAAATATATATATATATATATAGATAAAATAATAAATAATATATATAGTATGGTGATATATATGATTATCATAGAATAGAATATGATATTATATACTATAAAGATGATATTATATATAGATAAATATATATATAATATATAAGATAGAAGAAGAGAGAGAGGGGGATGCGATAATAGAAGATGGATATTTACGAGATTAGTAAGTTCATATAAATATAATAGAAAGACAAGGGGTAAAGAAACAAGCTAGCTGAGAGAAGATCAAAGAAAACTATTTCATTGAATATGCAGGAAAGCTGGAAGTAGAAGTTAAATAAATTGAAAGAGATACAGATTGAAAGAAGAATAAAATATATTTAGGAAATAAGTAGCATGTTTTATAAAATATTCATTCCTACAAATAAATAATTTTAAATAGATTTATTTTGAAAACAATTACATTTTCAAAAACCTCTATTGCTGTATCGAAAATTCTACTTAAACATTGAATTAGATTAAAATGTCAACAGAATAAAGGAAGTTTAATATTAAATTTTCAGATAACTGGGTACGCATTACAAAAGCCAACTATCGAACGACGAATCCCAATTCTACCTACTTAGCAATTTCAAATTAATTAGGAAGCAATCGCTACTGTCGCATATTACATTCTAGCTTTCAAAGCCTTGGAGATTCAATTATTAAAGATTAAGTCCTCCAATTACTTTTAGCCTGGAAATAGCATGATAAAGCTACAGTTAATAACTAAAACTTTAATAAATAGTTTAGTTGATAATTAAAATTTGCAATTGCTTGAAAGTTGCGCATGCTAACACGGGGAAATGTATTAGACAAAATTGCTAATTACACTGTTAAAAATTTGGTGCTAGGTTTCACCATGATATTGGTTGGTTTCACCATGATATTTGTTCCTAGTAGCTGCAACGGCTGAATGGTGAAATGTTTCACCTTTTTTTCGGTGTTTGGTTGAACCATTTTTCTGGATTTGGAAACAAAAACCTGAGAAATGGTTCAACCGAATACCAAAAATATGGTGGAACGTTTCACCATTCAGCCGTTGCAGCTACTAGGAACCAATATCATGGTGAAACCAAGCACCAAATTTTTAACAGTGTAACAAGGAGAGTTGTGAATTAAAAATTAGTTTATTAATTTTCTCATAAATTTAATCAACCAAATATTAAATTCATTTTAAATAGTTTTGTAGACAGACGTGGGAAGATAAAATACAGTATCTACAACAAAAATTGCAAACTATAGGATAGAACACTAATATATATATTTTATTTACACAAAATTTTATTATTCGCATTGAACTATTGTATAAATGGTCAAATGCGAAGAAAACAAAAAATTGTTTCACATTTTATAAACGGTAGTAATTTTTAACAATTGATCAGCAATTTTCGATTTTTGGTGTTGATAGAAATAAAAGTGAACGATTTTTTAATTATATAAAATAAGGTTCTATGTCAAAAAGATAAGAAATTGAAAAGGGAAGTTAGGAAGTAATGTAGGTTGGCAAATATGCGGAACATTAAATCAGATTCTGATCTTCATAGAACGCCCCTATGAAACCATATTATTTCGTTTCAATTTGAAGTACATCGGTGGATTTTTTTGAGATTGTTACAGTGCTTTATATTATACCTTCATAAAACAAATATCAAATAATACAACTTTTAAAACTAAATTTTAATTTAATTAGCCTACAACAACAATAAAAAGTATTGCAATTTTTTTTAATTTTGAATTTTTTAAACATCCTATACTAGGCTATAATTTCCCTCGAAATCAAAATTTAAAGCATCAGCACATTATAACACGGCACGTTTAATATTAGTTGCTTCAGCATGTACTTTAGCCGTTAAAACAAACATAAAGAACACCTGATTGGATGTTAACTGTCCACTAAGTGAAAAAATGGTTTCCATAAACACTGCTACTTCCTCACCAGAATTCATAAAGTGTGACATTATTCCCAAATGGACACTTATGATTCTGTCGCCCAGGAATGGCGCCATGTGGATTTGGCGACATAAAAATAGCGCCAGGAAGTAAAGTACTGTCATAATCTTGAGTAAGGATAATGCTTATGGGTCAATTAGGGATTATATTAGGCAGGGTAAGAGTAGAATACTTTGAGTGTTCATAGAGATATCAGAACTTATGTAATTTACTGGTAACTAATGTTGTAAGAGTTAGAGCTTAACAAAAGATTTCGTCTTACTGACGTGACTGATTTAGGAAAAACATAGTCTGTAGACCAAACAAATTTTGGAGGCCCTCTTACTGAAAATTTCGCATATGATCGCCCGATAGAGCCAGGTGTTCGATATCGGATTTTTTTTAAACACTATTTCATTAGTTTCCTTATAGCAACAGTCAGACCATTCATCTTAGGAAAATGTCAAATTTAAGCTAAAAATGTAAGGAGGCCTAGAAAAAAATAAAATTTACTAAAATTTTGGAGATCCACAACATTTTTCATTAAAAAGAAACTGAAATTTAGGGGACTTTGTCTCGGACCTTATGGAAGATCAGACCCTGTGCACCTGTAAATTAGACTCATTCAACAACTAAACTCCTTATCAACTTGTTTAAATACGTGCAGGTTGATACAAGACAAGCCGTAGTTACGACAAGTTGGTGGAACGGCCAGGAAATTCGCATTTTGGTTGTTTTCATGCAAAAATTTTAAATTTAATTTATTTTTTTGAAAACATATAATTTGAAAAAAGAATCAGGTTTATTTGGAAAGCGAAGATCTTAAAAACATTTCCAGACGAAAAAAAGAACATTATGATTAAAAATTTGTAAATTTTAAAATTTAAGATTATTGTGAGAAAAACAATGATTTAATGCACAAAATACGAAAAAAGCTGGATCTAACGATCGGACGGTTCCTTTCTTGGGGAGTAAACTGCCCTTTTCCCTTCTTGGGAGTAAACGACTACAGTTACGGCATCACTTATATCGCCAGGAAAACCCCGAGATTTCCTCTGAACCCAATCAAGCAGGGTCCTTGCAAAAACACCCGACCACAAGTGGCTTTGAGGACCCAAAGTCGAAAAGACCCCTAATGACCACTTTACTCTGAGGATGGGTGGTCGTATCCCCACTCTCCTACTCAAAGGAAGTTGGACCTCTTTTCTGTAGCATAAATAAATCCTACAGGAATGCAGGGAGGATGGTGAGAGGATTAGGATAACGCATTGAGAGATGCGCGAGAAAAAAACAGAGTTACACAACATCTGATACGAAGGAATTTACTACTGAAAAAAGTTGTAAGAAGTAACTTTGAAAGGATAAAAAAATCCCTATTACTATTAGAAAAGGTAGTTATAAAATTATAAATTTTTCAAACTACATCAGAATCAGCCTAGGCCGGATTTAAAGATTTGCCGCCTGTAGGTTATTATTGATTTGCCGACCCTGTTACAATGTTAATTCTCCCCCTTCGCGGAAAGCAATGTTAGCTGCAAAATAGGATGATATGTGCTGTTTAAAATAGATACACATATTAGAATCATCTATGTACCTTTACACACTAAATCGGAAGCGAAATGGGCGAATTTTTTAAAACTGTTCTAATATTTTTCTTTCAACTTCGAAATCCGGGAGGAGGTTGTGCAATTGCCCTCGCACCGACAATGTTTGCTACGAAATATTAGTACTATATACAATACGTGTTTACGGTTTACACATTAATGGTAAATTATTTGTTTTCTTTCTTAAAAATATTCGTATCTTTAAAATATTTTTTTATGTCGAATTTGCCGCTTTAATTGGTCGTAAAATTTGCCGCCCGAAAAATTCGCCGCTCTAGGCTACAGCCTATTTAGAAATCCGGCTCTGGATTCAGCAAATCGTGACTGAGACGTTCAGACGTTTTTACGGCCATCCATTTTATCACAATTCCTTTAACAATTCAAATTTTTCCTTGAATACCTCGAATTTTCACTAACGCAAAGCAAATATAACACAATCGATTTTACTCCAGCGAATATGCTTGTGTAATTTTAGTTAATGATATTATTCCTGCTTGCTTAGTTTTTGTCATGCCCTTGAATGATGCTGTAAATAATGGGCCATTATGGTTTAAAACATTAGTTTAAAACTTTGTAAAGATAATAGTTTTGTTAGGTTATTGTTTTTTTAAAAAATAGTTTCACAAAGATTTAAATGTAAATTTCATAAGATGACCATCAAAAACACTTTTTAAAAGATTAAATAAAAGTTTTCAGTAACCAGTCTTTTGAAAGAGCAAAAATATTTAAGATCGGAGAGGGAGTTTCTCGTATCGCGGCTTTGTTTGTTCTGACTTCTTGAGGATTAAGGGAAATGAAGGTAATGAGGAAGTAGGGGAGACCTTACTGGGCTGAATCACAATTGTAATAAGGCACATGGAATGCCAAACGACGTTATTGAAATATAAATGTAGATTTAGTTGATATAAATATAAACAAGTAGGTTTGTAACAGAATCTGTCACTTAACTCGCTTCCACACAACAGTTGTGTTTAACAGGTAAAAAGGGGACACACACAGCATTAATATTTTATATTAAACATTTACATGCTAAATTTGGCTAGTTTCATTTATTTTATTTCGAAAATTCAATAATTATTACTTATCGTTTGCAAAAATTAATTTATATTTCAAATAAATATGTAATATTCCTCGCTTTTAAATAGAATTAAAACATTTCATATCAACGTACAAAGAATCTCGTAGTGACATATATTTGACGTCATTTCAAACTGATCGATGTCGCAAAAATAAATTTATTTTAATTTATTGTCGAAAAGAATTAGTTTCTCGAGCGATTGTTGCGATGGCAATGGTGATTTAGTTCTAATAAAAATGGCTTCCTATGCTTTTTAAATGAGCATTAAATTGTGCAGTTTTTTTTTAAATAATTGAAGTACTTCGAATTTGTATTCTTTTCTGAAATTTTCAATGTATTCTAATTTCGATGCGCTGAATTTTTTGACGTATCATACTTGACCGTAGCATTTGTAGTTTGGACTATGAAAGTGGGTGACGGACAGACAGACAGACAGACAGACAGACGGACTGAACTATTATAATACCTTTCACTTTTTACGTTATAAAGGTAGTGTGGATGAGGCTAAAACACCCATGGATAAGTGTTCTGGTACATTGATATGCTAGTAAAAGCTCTACCTAAACTCGAGATTTTGTTACTAGGGCTAGATATATAGTTAAAAAAATCGGACATTTTGCGCTTTTGCGATCGCATTTTATGTAACATTGTCTACCTGATTATAAGTCACTTACAATATAACATGGTGAGTTATGAATAGCCATTAGTAAAAGTTTAACAGCAGTATCCTTGATGTACATTTGTGCTTACTTCAGCAAACAGTCCCCCGAACCTTGAGAGCATAAGACTATTTATCAGTGTCACCTCTCTTGTTATTCTGTTCAGTAAGAGGTGATTTACGATAAGCATACTGCGCCCATAACGAGACTGATCCGGTAAGACACTAAGGATTCTTAACCCATAGTATTTATTCTTGAATTTGATTTTTGGTACCGTCGATTAAGTTAACTTTAGCTCAAGTATAAAAAGCTTAATACTAACTTTCTTCTTGAATATTTTCTACTTATTGGGGAAAGGCAAGCACATTTTCAAAGAGTATTAAATGATAAGTTATTAGTTTGAAAAGCTTGGGACAAGGTTACCTTCCAAGCCAAATTTACCCCATTCGACGGCAGTTCTACACTGAAGAGCCAAAATAATTGGTATAGGCATACATTTGCGAATAAAGGTGTATAAAACCAATCGAAGTTCGTCGCTGTGTTCAGCAGCTTCTATGTGCTGCTTTCATGACAGGTTATGAAAATTGAAGGGATTTTGAAAGTACCGGGGGTTGAGAAATGGAATTCCATATCCATGCATCTCCGAGGTAGAGTTGAAATTTGGATTTTCACTTACGACAATTTCATAGTGTAACAGGAATATCGATAATCCAGTAAAACATCAAATCTACGACATAGCTTTGACCTTAAAAACATCGTGCAAAACCGGGTCCAACTAATCATTAAATGTGATAAACGTCTATGTCGATTCTATGTCATAGAAGTGTCGACTTGTTAACCATTTAATGAATATTCACCGATATGGGCTTCTGGAGCCGTATATATCACGTATTCGCAATATATCATGTTTAATGGTTTTCGTCCTTTGTCGATGATCCGTTTTTGCATGATCTTTTTTAGGCCGTAGCTGTGTCGTAGCTTTAATGTTTTGCTGGATTATCGATATTCATGGTACACTCGTGAAATTGTCGTAAGTGAAAATCCAAAATTCATCCCTACCTCGGAGATACATGGATATGGAATTCCATTTCTCAACCCCCGATACTTTCAAAATACCTTCAATTTTCATAAACTGTCATGATAGCAGCACATAGACGCTGCTGAACATAGCGACGAACTTCGATTGTATTTATACAACTTTATTCGCAGATGTATAACTATACCAGTTATTTTGGCTCTTCAGTGTATATACAGAAAACTCCCCATTCACAAAAATTTGGAACTATATCACTATTATTCTCGATGATGATAACTGGTAAGGTTTTTGAACAGTTGCAAACCCATCGAAATTCGTATTGTCACGACCCTTTTCGTTCATTTCTCAAATAGTCATTATATACATTTCGGAGCAAACTTTTCTATACTTCTTTAAAATCATTATCCTCGATGCATACGTATGTGTACCTCTGCAACCAGCTATTTACAGTACAGACGGAAACAAAAAAACACACTAAGAAGTTATTTTGAATGTGAGGATGTTCCTCTTTGTTTGCATTTCTTATTATTTTGTTCACTAAAAGAGGATTTCAAGGAAGAATATTTCTTCCGTAATGAGAATGTCGTTGGTTATTAGCGACAGAGTTGCCGATTCGGTAAGCCGCTGAATAAGGGATACTTGGCTACTTATGTAAAGAATACTTATGTATAGGGATAGCAATTTTAAAAGAGACATCAAAACGAATAACGTATTGCTGATTGAAACCTCTTTTAAAATTGCCACCGTGTAATAGTCTTCAATCAAATTTGATTAGTTCTATCGGCACAATACTTGTCCATCCCGTATTCTATTATTTTTCTTTATAACTCGAAAAAATACGACCGAAATTCTTTTTAAACTTTGAATATATGCAGACCAACTATATAATCGAAGTTATCATAATTATCTACAATGGAAGTTAGGCGGTTCGCAAATACCAACTATTTGCAGTCAAAAACTACGGAATTACTTAGGCGTACATTCCATAGTTCCTGAATTACTCTAAAAAAAGATAATAGAATATAATTCAGGAATTATTCTATTATATTTATTACTCTGACTATTATATTCGGAACGCTTTACAATTTTGCATAGATAAAATGGAACCATTACCAAGGTTATCGTAATTATTCACGATGAATAATTACGTATACCGCAACAACCCCCTATTTGAAGTCAAAAACTTCTCAAGTACTTGGACGTAAGAGGATTCCTCATTGACGCCTCGCTTGTTATTTTGTACTGTTTGAAAAAAAAAGGGGAGATTTCGGAGACGAGAATATCTCGCCCGTAATGAGAATGCCGAATGCTCGTTAGCGACAGAGTTGCCGATCTGGTAAGCCGCTGAATCCAGGATTCACGAAACCACAAGACGGCTTACCGGTTTAAATTCGTTGGGAGTTGAAGTGGTGCAGCGACGAAAGTGTCGTAAACACGGCTGCAGGCTTATTAGGCATCATTGTTGGATGCAGTGATCATTACTAGGCTACAAAAAGGCTTTAAACATTACTAGGCTAACACATAACAATCTTAATTCAACTTTGTGATTGAAACCTACAGTAACCACAAAAATGATTTGGACCGTTTTTGCCCTGATATAATCAGTCTATTAGTATACTTTCTATATGCATTAACTTTCTTTCGAAAAAGAGAATAATAAATAATTAGTAAAATTGGTGCTTGAAAAATAAAAGCGAAATTTGGCTTATTTATTTATTCAAAGTTAGAATTCTCTATGCATCCTTTCCTCATACATATATAATGAACCATCAAAAGAACTCTATTGTGATATTACAACAATCCAAACCAGGTTACAGTCATTGAATATTTACAACAAATGTCCAAGTCATTAGTCCAGATACTGCGATTTACCTTCCCATGGCAGAAAAAGTTAAGGATACCCAAGTAGCACATGATATATGACAACCTGTTTTCATATATATATACATATTTATATAAAATGTGTCGAAAAGAAGTTGAAAGTTCAGTAAATAGCCTTTTTTTATTTCTCAAGTATGTACCCATCAGAATTTCACATTTTTATTTGTAAAGAACACACACACACACACACACACACACACACACACACACACACACACACACAACACACACACACACACAACACACACACACACACAACACACACACAACACAACACACACACAACACAACACACACACACACACAACACACACACACACACACAACACACACACACACACACACACACACACACACACACACACACACACACACACACATTGCAATATCTCAGCTAAAATTAAGCACTTAAATTGAAACTTTAATTTCATGAGCGTATAAAATGAAGAAATTTTTTTTTTTCAAATTGCCAAATGCCGTGGAGAATAGCATGGATTCTACTGGATGAGTATGTCTTATTTGCCAGCTTGAGGCTATTCGCAGTCAATTCTTGAACAAATAGTACTTATAAGAGAAAAATATTGTTTAGCCTAGTAAATACCATGTTTTTTTATGCGTACTATGACAACTGAGGGGAGGCATTAAATTTGGATGTTTGTGTATTTTTACTTTTAAGAGGGATAATTTAATTTCATATTTTTGGAAAAGCTCGTTTTTAAGCTGTTCTGGTGTAAAAATTGATGAAGCAGTTACTCCAAAAAAGTACTACTAAGACAGTGGGCATACACAGGAAATTACTGTAAAAGAAATGCTGACGATATTTCGATAATTACGCAAACATATTTACATTAAATTAATATAAAATACTTTATTAGTAAAGTGAAGCGAACGATTTCTTCACTTCTAGCGAAATGTGTTCATAAAAAGTGAAAAACTATTTTTTTTTCGCAATATTCATTGTGTGTGGGCAATTTTCAAGAAATTGTTTCGTCAAAACCCGATACAATATTGTGAATTTTGACAATCAATTTTTGAAAAATGTGGGTGGTTTGGCTTCTACCGTTTTCCGTATGTTTTTCTTAACTCATTAAATATGAGTTTCAAGTTTTTTTGCCGTGCTAAAACACACTTTCTGATTTAGTTTATCGAAATAAACATAATATATGACAAATGAAGATTATACTAGTGAACAATTTATGAAGGAAGAATTAAGTTATGCACAACACGAATTTAAAAAACTTTTTATTTAGTAAGAAATGTATGAAGGGAATTCACAAATAGGCATTTAATGGGTTAACTAGGATTTCTATACTACAAAACATTTATTGGAAAACAAATATGGCTACACATTTATCTTCCGAGCTATTTTGAAACACGGTCGTTGCTATCATATGGAGAGAGCTTTTCATTGCTTCAAAAGGGGGGATTTTCGACTTTGTGCTATTTTCCGATTCTTATAATCTCTGGCAAAAGCAAGTCGTATCTGTAACTGTCAAAGTTGGAGAGGCAGGCACAGATTATATGGAATTAGGAACGGGGCCAAATCCTTTTTAGGAACTCTTGTATCTCATGTCGCCTGCTCAAAGAATTCGAGGCTAGTTAGCTTTTCGAATTCGAACGAAAGCTTGTTATATGCATATCTTTTATGCTTAGAAGATACTCTGAGTAGGATTGTTAAATATTTGTTACTGCCGCTTTTCAAATTTAACCTGGTCTGGATCATTACTGAATATTGCCTGAGAATATATCGGGATATGTATTTTGATCTGCAAATCTTCTATCTTCAGAAGATGCATGTAATGAGATTGTTTAGTATCTTTGGCAAATTTTAGTCCTTTCGGACTCTTACTAAATTCGGTCTGGAAATAAAGGCAAATGGTCGGTAATATGAATAAATTTGATTCTCCATTAATTCTATTTAGTTACCGATAACTTCCGATGTAAGCGGCCCGGAACTTCACATTCAGTTAAAAACAATTTGGGGTTTGGTTTCACCAAACCTTTCACCACCTTTTTTTCACCAAAAATATGTTTCTTAGTAAATGCAATGGCTGCGTGGTAAAACGTTTCACGACATTTTCGGTAATTTGTTTAACATTTTCAAGTTCTTGTTTTCCTAACCTGAAAAATGGTTCATCCTAATACCGAAAATATGGTGAAACATGTCACCACAGAGCCATGGCAGCTACTAGCAACCCTTACTTTGGTAAAACCAAAAGCAATATTTTTAACAGTGTATATTGTGCAGGTTTTACGGAACCATATCAATCATCTTTCTAATACTATTTAAAATACCGGTAAGGCAGAACTCTATCGAGTATACATAGTGGTTTGAACTATGTTGATTCAAAATGGCTGTAAAATGCGAAACACAAGTTATAATGACTTTAAACTTGTATTGAATACTCTTGAAGAACATAAACTTTGTTCGACAAAGGACAAATTCACAGTTGAAGAATTCGACGACATATCAATGATTAATTCAAACAAAGGAACATCATAAATATTATTGACCTATAAAAAAGCTTGTTGCCGAATTGGAAGTTTTCAATCGCAATATTTTGGCTGTTATTCCATTTCCAAATAACTTCATTACTACATTTATCTGTGGCAAACAAAATTCAATTATTGGACAAATGTTTCTGTCAAATTTCACATTAACACCATGCTGACACTATGACTTTAACTAGGAAATTTAAATAATTCCATTTAACTGGTATTAACTTACAGAATATTTGCATGAAGAGAAAATATCTAACAAAATTGGATTTTAATCTCTGGTTCGTTTGCCATATTTCCTTATTGTTGCTATTCAAAAATTCACTAATAATATGCTGATGAGATTATTTCCTTAATTACTCAAATTCGAGATCATTCAAGATGTTTAAAAATAAAATAAGTCCAATGTATGTAGATTAACGAATTTATTCCGCAGTTGCCAATTTTGGCTATAAAATGTTGAAATTGGCTTGTTATCATACAAAACACAAATTTATTCTAAATAGACACAATGAACGGACCGTTCAAGTTATACTTGGTATTCGATGAAATTAGCGATAGCTTTTCGGGAGTTCGTTATTTCATTGATTTTTTCCACCTTTTAGAAAAAAATTTTCATGAGGTAATGGAATCAATTTATGACGGTACTTCAGCTCTTACCTACTCAGAGCATCATTCCAAAATCAAATGTAATCTTTCAAAAAAGTGGAAGATCCCTCCTTCTCACCACTGGTATGCGGCCAAGGGGCCGGGCTCTTCACTTGTTTCTTCTGGTGATAGAGCGTCTCGAACGGCAATTTCTAGACTGGCAAGTGGACACACGAAGAGTCTCTCGTATTTTGAGGGTAGAAAAACTTTCGATGTCTGCTCCAAATGTGGGCTCAGCAGGCCTCTGCCAACATATCCTGGACTGCTTGGGTCTTTCCAAGGAGACTATACGCTTCTCCACTTCTTGTCATCGACTTTTTGGGGTCAACAATTTATTGGATCTTGTCTGACTCCGTCAGACAGGTGGAGGATAAGGAACAACAACAACAACATTTATGACGGTATCATTGTAATGGTTTCGTTTAGCAAAATATTACGTTTGATTGAAAACGGAGACATTTAAGGGGACCCGAAAATTGGTCAAAATATCGAGTTTTCAGTTCTTATTATTCACAATATCTTTCGGAACACTTACTGAAAGTTTCATAATGATATCTTTTGTAGAAAAAAAGTTATTAAATATTTTCTGGAGTCATTCCTATAAGTTTGAATACGTATTTCGTCTGCTTCCAACCTTTTTTCTCGGTTTCGCGTTTTTCAATTCTTGTGTTCAATAAATCCCTAAGGCGTTTTTGCTAATTAAGTTAGAATTTTGAAATTTTTAACCTGTGTTCGTATATAAATGGTGCACAAAATTGTGCATGGAATAAGGTCTACTATGTATAGTTATTTTTTTAAAAAAATGTTGAATTCAATAATTTGAAATTTTTTTGTGATTTTCAGTAAAAATGCATGTTACTTTTTTAACTGTAGCCCACATTTTAAAATCCATGCACAGTTCTTGAACAAATAGTACTAAAAACAAACTATCATAGTTTGGTGGAGTTATTCTCAAAATTGAAAGAGGAGTAAGCGTTTTAAAAAAGTTTAAAATGTTGACTTTTTTTATAATAAGTGAAAAACTACTTGTAAATATTTGTTTTTTTTGCTAGAAAATGTTTATTTAGAGTGAAGATTATATAAAACCACTATAATTTACAAGTTCATGTTATTTCTAGAAAATATGTTTTTGGTACCGTATCCCCTTAAGTAGTTTAAAGATGTTATAAATGTGTAACGTTAGAAAAAGCGATATGGTTGCTGGGTCTCTAAACCTATGTCTTTTCAGCGTTTTAATCCAATGTAAAAAATAATTTCATAAATCAAATTTCTCCTGCTGTATTGAATATTTTTACAGACTTCGTTTTATATTACAAATGTAGCTGACTTTAAGGTTTCTATAGCGACACTTTTTAAAAATTGGTTCAAATATTTTGTAGTAAAATTATACCCCATTGAAAACTTAAAAAATATTCCATACAATTTCAAAAAGTGGTATTTTAGAGACGCTTAAGTCAGCTACCTTTATTATATAAAAAAATTGTCTGTAAAAATTATTCAATACAGCCGGAATAATTTGGCTTAAAAAATTATTTTTTTTTGTATTAGATTAAGGCAGCGAAATGACTTCGGTTTGGAGACCCAGCTGCTGCTATTCTTCTTTAATAGATTGTATACAGTTGTGCATAAAAGGTGTCTCAACACAAGGCTTGAACTTTATAGCAGAAACAACTTAACTTAAGCAGCAACTTCATAATTCTAAAAAACCATTATCCTTGAAAGTAATCGGCATTTTACAGTTTTTGTACCTTTTTGAAAATACAATGTATTTAAACTTATTTATGACCAATTCTTGTACAACAACAATTCATTTTCCACAAAAATTCTAAAAGAATTCGAAACCATTGTTAGTGATAGTAGGTATTTCACCTTGCGTTTCTATTTGGAGTGTTCTTTCTAAAATACAGTGTTTTAACTAGTGTGTTAAAACGGTGTTAAAACTATCAAACAATTTGCAACGTATTCTTTCACAAATACAATAGTTCCAAAGTCTTCCAACTGTTATGTCTCACAATAACATCCCCAACCAATATCCGTGAAAATAACTGGTATTTACGGTTTTGTATTCCCTCTAAAATACAATGTATTTAAGCTTAATTGCAACAAATTTTTGTACACAACGTAACAATTCATTTTCTACAACAATTCTAAAAGTTCTTCCCAACGGCAACAATTAATTTTCTACAACAATGCTACAAAATTCTTCACAACGGCAACAGTTCTAAAAGTTTTCAAAACCATTATTCGCGACTGTAACAGGTATTTTACAGAGTGGAGTGTTCTTTTTTTCTAAATATAGTGTTTTTGAAACTGTTAAACAATTTGTAACGTAGTTTTATAGAAATACAACAATTCCAAAAGTCTTCAAACTGTTATCTCCCACAGTTACATACCCAACCATTATCCGTGAAAGTAAAAGGCATTTACGGTTTTAGTATCCATCTAAAATACAATGTAAGTAAACTAAGTTATAACGAATTTTCCCACAACCGCAACAATTCATTTTCGACCACAATTCTATAAGATTTTTAAACCATTATCCGTGATAGTAACGGGTATTTTACAGTGTGTTTCCATTTGGAGTGTTTTATTAATTCATTATTTTTTTAAACTAATAAACGATTTGTAACGTAGTCTTCCACAAATACAATAATTCCAAAAGGCTTCAAACTTCTATCTCTCACAACAACATCCCCAACCATTATCCGCTTAAGTAACTGGTATTTATGGTTTTAGTATCCCATCAAAAATACAACGCATTTAAACTCAGTTATGTAAAAAATTCTTGTACAACGTAACAATTCGTTTTCTACAACAATTCTAAAAGTACTTCACAACTGCACCAATTCATTTTATACAACAATTCTAAAAGTTCTACTTAACTACAACAATTAATGTTTTCCAACAGTTCTAAAAGTTTCCAAAACCATCCTCCATGACAGTTACATGTATTTTACAGTGTAAAGTGTTCTTTTTTAAATACAGTGTTTTTAAAACTAATAAACAATTTCTTACAAATAAAACCATTCCAAAAGTCTTCAAACTGTTATCTCCCACAATAACATCCTCTAAAGGGTGTCAAATTGTCCACTAGCACATCAACAACAGCTGCGAAATCGAGGGCGCTTTAACACTCCCACTAGCACTCGAGTCAGACACATTAAGACGCATCAGATACATTAAGACACTAGGGATAGATACACGATTGCAGGAGGTATAACAGATGGAAGATCGAACAAAATACTGACGGAAAATTTTTGGGTGGGATTGTGTAACATGTGGTATGTGGAAGAATAATGAATATTTTGTTATTGTAAATTGAGAATATTGTGTCAGTAATTAAATTAGGTAATGCATATAATTTTGGGGAGTTTTTTTTTATCAAGTCAAATTAGTTATAAGTTTTAGAGAAACTTTGATTAGGTTCAATTCCCTAAGATTTCAAAGTGTTGTTTTCTATGAAAAATATTTATAATTGTTTTTGTTGCAAATGGTTTTTAAAAAAGATGTTTTACCTGTGTGAGATAAGAAAATAAAGTTAGTGAAATGTAAGAAGTTTTCCCGATTAGTTAGCCTGTGTATCAAACGCAACTCTCCTGAAGGAATTATCAGAAGAGAAACAACATGGAATGTTTTTAAATCCAACCAAAAAAATAAGTTTTCCAACAGTATTGGGAATTGTATTCTGCAAGTATTAAAAAAATATTGGCATATTTTTACAGTAATAAGTCTGAAAGTCTGATTTTTTTTCTCCAAGATGCATAAAGCTTTATAGACAGTCAAAACAATAACAGCCTATTAAACCGAATAATTAAAAAAATATATAAATGTCTACAACAATAATCCAAGCACATTGGTTAAATAGAAACATTTCGACGTGTAATTATTCTTTTCTTTTGAAAATATAGAAAGATGAGAAATCAAGATTAAAAAAAAGTTTTTTTTTTAAACTTCCTTTCAACAGTTCTCATAAAAATCGAATTAATAAATGCATTAAAATTGTACTTAAATCTTTGGTGTATGTGAAAGCACCGTATTTAAAGATGCATTTCAAAGTAACTATGTTTGTACAACATAATTGAATTTAAGGAAATGTTTGCTTTTTTCACTCCAGCAAACAATATTGCGACGAAGTAAATGCAAACAGTCAAGTAACAAAATCAGATGAGGTGAAAAAATGTAACAAACTTTAAAATTAGACAAATATTTGCATGCAAATGAAATAAAAACCATTTCAGATGAAGTATTTCTAAATAAAAAAAATCGCAAGCATAAGTAAATACAAGATGCGATACTAAGAAGATTGTTCCACTTTCTTATTTTCAACATGTCATCGAGATCACTGTTTTAAAGAGAGAAAAAAATGTGACGATAGCAAGATTATACTTAGTTCGACATAGTTGTAAACGGTACTTAAATAACTGCAAGTCCACTTTAAAAGACGGGAGCAAGCTTCGGAAGCACGATTAAAATATCTAAAAAATAGTTTAGAAAAAAGAGTTTTTGCTACCAATTTATTTTTTGTACAGTGTCATTTTGAAATCCTCCTATTTGCCAGTAATGGCCGACAGAAATTTGGAGCTAGCTGCTCACTCAGAAAAAAAACCTTATGTTCACAACTGGAACACAAGTATTGAGTAAAAATGGCAACATTACAATATTGTGTTGTTTAAATCCAAGAATTGTGTTGGTGTCATAAGAACCACATTTGTTGTTGTTTTCTACACAACCACGGCCTACTCAACTACTAAGGCCGAAGATGCTTTCCCAAACAAGCTCGGGGACTGAAATTTTGGCGTCATAGTTCCGAGTGACTTTGTTCCGAAGATGAAGACAACCTGTCTCGAAACCTGCTCGGAACTACTCGTTCACGGCTGACTACATTTTTAGGGTTCTGAATGCGTCCGAACTAGTTTCAAGATCTTCGGCACTGGGAACAGTGACGTAAAAATTTCCGTCTACGCTCATGTTTAGGAGAGCTTCTCTGATTGTTTTTGAAGTTGGCCGTGACACAACTTGATTATCGCGAGGAGGTATTATTATATCCATGCACGGTTGACAAAAACTTTAAATTATATTGTTTTCAAAAATATAATGAGTAACAAAACTATAACATTAATTTAAAAGTAACCGCAATATACATTTTTTAAGATTTAGTACTGATATCCGAAACGTTAAAGAGCAATTCTGAACTACATTTCGGAAGAACACATGCGTGCTGCGCCTTCGACTACAATTTTTGTACCAACCATGCATAGCTATACAACCATGCTACACAACCATGTAGTCCCATAACTACTTTCGTATTGTTTCATTACAAACTAGCTTTATAAACCCGGCGTTGCAAGGGTGTAACCCTTAATAACCCTAATTAGTAGGGTTTTTTTTATGAAGAAAATTAAACCCACTGCTCTTTTTTTTCTTTTCTTAATTTTCGTTCGCTCTGAACGTGCTGAAATTCCTTTAAATTGAAATAAAAAGTATAAATTCTAATCTTACAATGCTATTCCTACGGGGAAATTGGCTCACGTTTTGCACTTCTACACCCGTTTGGGTTCGAATAAAAAGTATCCTATAGCCTATTCCTGGTTCCAAGCTACCTCCCCACAAATTCTCAGCCAAATCAGTTCAGCCGTTCTTGAGTTATAAATAGTGTAACTAACACGACTTTCTTTTATATATAGATTTGTTTGATGTATAAAATATTAATATAGTTTTAGGAAAAGACTACGTCTAATGGTGTCTGTGAATAGATCAATGTGAGAGATTACAAATTTAACTCTCTAGACACTCCAGCAACAGAAATAATCTTCAAAAACTAAATTTTCCATATTTATTTGAAGCATTATTTTCTGAAACGTTGACGAGTCATTTAAAATCATTACTGCAAAAATATAATTTTCAAGATAAGGGTTTTTTTTTTGTAAATTGACAAATTAAAAATTTCAATTCAAATATCTAAAGTGAAAACTATCTTACTTATCTTACTTAACTTATCAATTTGGTTATCCCTCAGAGGGACTCAGTTTCGGTAAAGTATCAATTGCAACCTTGTCATTCTATATTTACCCCGATACTTGGCATTAAAAATTACTTATTTTCCGTGGAAGCAACAAAGTGTGTCGTTTTCCTCTTTATGCTTAGAGAGCCGTGCTAAAAGGAATTCGAAGACCGACGAGAAGCATCGGACTTGAAGTAACAGAGTTTGCCCAAGGGCTGCCATCTTGCCTGAGCTTGGCGGTAGATCGGATAAAGGGTCGCCAAAAAAAGTTATCGCCAATATGGATAGAAAAAATAGATCGCTATAGCATTCAGTCGATATTAATGTGTTCAACGGCTCTCAGATATATATATATAACTAAGTTAATATAACGAGTAGATAAGTTGATACAGGTGTCAACTTTAAAACCAGCAAGACGGTCGAGATTCTTTGGCAGAAAACTATCGTATTCTTAACGTAAATCAAACTCGACTCTCTCGCCTAGAATTTAATTATTGTAACAATAGAATTTTTTTTATTACGAACAACAATGGAAAAACCATCATAGACGACAATGTAAAAAAAATCTATTGTCATTGATAACAATGGAAAAAACAATTGTCATTGACAACAATGTAAAAACAATTGTAATTGAAAACAATGGAAAAACCATTTTTATTGAAAATAATGTGAAAACAATTTTCATTGATAACAATCGAAAAACAATTGTCATTGATAACATTGGAAAAACAATTGTCATTGATAACAATGGAAAAACAATTGCCATTGATAGCAATATTTTTTATTGAGAACTACGATTGTAAAGTAATTGTCAATGAGAATAACAATGGAAAACAGTTATCATTGGGAACAACAATAAAAAAATTGTTACAAATATTACTGGTATATAAAACAATTATAAATATAACAATTGTTAAAAATAACACCGCCTTTATTTTATAAAGGGAAATAAATGTTATTGATACAAACAATAGAAAAACAATCGTTTTGTTAAAAAACAATTATTATTTAAAACTTTAAAAAAAAATGGAAAAACGATTGTTATTAAGAACAACAATGAAAAAACAATTGTTTTGTTAACAAAGATAAAAAATATCTAAAACAATTGTTATTGATTGAAAAATTTATTGTTATTGAGAACAACAACGAAAAACCAAGTGTAATTGAGCAAAAAAAAGGTGCTAAATATCGCCATAATGGCAAAAAGTTAACTTCTTGTAACTTATCCTACGCAGGTTAAAATGGACAATGGAAGCAATGGAAGTTATTGAATAGAAGAAAACCTAAACCCAATAATAAACTTCTGGTTTTTTTCTCATACCCCAGTGTTTATTGCGAAAAGACCTAAATCTCTAAATATGAGATGTTGTTGTTGATTAGCATTATATAAACAAAGTTGATTAATATTAATTACCTTAACAACTCCCTACATAAATCTACTAGCTTTATAAACCCGGCGTTGCACGGGTGTACCCTTAATAACGATGATTTGTTTTTGATACAGCTATGATGTAATGGCGAAGTGTCCATTGGCGACTTTTGGCGATCTTTAAAATTTTGCAATTTAATTAATCAGTATCTAATCTAATTTAATTTAACAGTAATGTTTGCAATCTTTGCCGCGTAAATTGATTTAACGGTAATGTTTACAATGTTTAGCGTGTAATTTAATTTAGTTGTGCCTACCGAGTTGCATGAAATATGAAGTGAAATGTTGACCAGCTTCGGGGATTTTCGCCGCTTGGCGAATGAATATTATCCTAAAATTTGGTAGCTGTACCTCCTGTAGTTTTGGCTGGGCGTTGATACGTGAATGAATCAGTGAGTCAGTCAGGACTTTGCCTTTTATATATATAGATTGTTAGTGTTAACAAAATATAGAATTCAAGAGCAGAAGATAAAAGAACTCAATTCTGCTTAAGGGGCCGCAGTACCCAAAAATTATCAATTTTTACGTATTTTCTTGAGAAACTAATGGCAACATCGTTGTAAAGTTTTATAATTGTATTGTAGAATATAAGCATGGATGATTTTTTTTGTGTTATCTCCTAACCTTTGCAAAGATAATTGAAAACCATATAACTTCTTTTAGTTTTAGAAATACTTAAATGAAAAAGATATTTTGTTAAAATAAAATGGAGCTTCAATACATTTTCTGTATTGACAAATATATAGTTTAGAAATAGTGTATGGAAATGATGGAATAATTTAATATGTTCAGTTTTTTATTTAAAAATTAAAAAAAAAAACTTAACTTTATTTACAGCTTTCAAATAAAGTTAAGTTTTTTTTTGTGATAGCTTATTTTGCATGCTCAGTTTTATCGATAATATTTCAAGATTTAAAAACAAACAAAAACATTGACAGTTCGGAAGAGGAGTGAAGTAACTTTTTGAAAAAAAGCTTAAGAAATTGAATTTGTAAATTTGCAAAACCTATTTGTTAGAGTATTTGTTTTAACGTTTGTTTAGTTGTGGTTAACGCAAGCTTAGCTTGACAAGCTCTAAATTCAAAACAACCAAAATAAACATTTGGGCACAGTTTCTTCCAATGTGATTTAGTTCCTTTAAAAATAACTTTCAATCGATTCCCACAACTTCCCCTTTAGAAGAGTATCCCAGTGTGAAAGTGTAGTTCTTGAGGGACTATAATGTGGCTTTTGACACGGATCATTGGCTTTAAAAGTTTCTCGTTTTCCGGGATTTCTTTCCTGTTTTAGGTCCTGTTGATAAAAATGGTTTTTTAGTTGATTTTTTCGTGTCAGGTGAACTCTGGGAAATGAGACGGAAAGAGTATTTTTGCTTTATTGGAAATAATAGCTGTTTTTAGTTGATGCCAGTCGTCGGATGTTCGAATAGTAATGTGTTCAAATAAGCATTACATTTTTTTAAATAAATTTTTTTAAACAATTTCTTTTGATAAACGTTAGCATGTATTTCACATAAACAAATTATAAAAAAAGCTTTATTGCTTAAAGTAAGTGATTTTTAACTTTGAATTTTTTTATTATTCTGTTTTAGCAGTTTTTTTAATTGTATTATTTTTTCAAAAAATTTCTAGAGATTAGTTTTTTTTATCAAGTAGCCTTTGGAGTTGTTTGGATCGCTGGCTTTTTAATTGCTTTTGTGCTGAGTTAACGGTTCATTTTCTATCCCTTGACAAAATGTAAAGACAATGCTTTGAATTTTTTTTAATTGAAGCCTATGTTCAAATAACTTTGAATTTTTTTAATAGTTTTTTAGCATCACTCACCTAACGTCCATTTCACATTAATTAAAAAAAGTAGGTATGTGAAACACTATGCGACTTTCAACTACCATTAATAGTAGATATTTTATGCGGTAGAATTCGGGGAAAGATTTGTACAAGAAGGTTTTGTTTTCCAGGAATACCTAAAAAGCAATTTAAAACCTAAAAAGTTCTGTGGAAACTACTTTGTGTGCATGCTTTATTTTCTCGATAAGTTTTTTTTTTTATGGCGTCAGAGAATGGTTCCAGAAAGACAGACGGACCAATGATTAAAAACCCTTTTTACCGAAACAGCACCTTCATAAAACGTGCAGAAAACAAAATCTTCATTTCGGATCCCACCGCAATACCTTCAATTACCTAATATGACATATAAGATAATAAAAGTAAAAAAAATTAACTTTAATTTTAAATAATACACTCTTAACTTACACTCTTAAAACAAACGAGCGTTTTAACTCAATCTGATTAATTTCCCCTCCTTTCCGTTTTCCGAAAATGCACTTCCTAAGAGTGGATTTCATCTTCTTTTGTTTTAAGAGTGAATAATCAATTACAAAATGCCAATTAAAATCAATCAATCTCATACAAATGTTAACGTACAAATGAAATGTTCCAGAAGAACCATCAGCTACCAACCACTATCCAAAAGATCAAAAGAATACCATATAATTTTTATACAATGTTGAATACAGGAGTTTGATACAGGATTTCACCGGAATTCTAGAATTTTCTAGCTGCCACCACTATTCGGAGCATTGATTCACCACTTCTTCAGTGTAACAAATTATAGTTTTACCACGAAACTGGAAATTCACGATTCAAATAGTGATGGCAGCTAGAAAAAGTCAGGATGCAATCTTGCGACAAATTGTTTAACATTGTATATTCAAAGCGACTCTCGCATCGAAGGGTAACTATCATACTTTAAAAAAAAGTATCAAACTAACCATTCCAAAAAAAACTATCAACCACCATCCAAAAGATCAAGGGTAGTCTACACAATGTATATAGATTCAAAGCGACCAATCATATACGCCATCGTTCAATGCATACCTGCACAGTCTGACATGTAGGATTAAGCTCAATCGCGCACACCCGTATCTAATCAGCGATATCAGCAATTATTGATGCTATGGCGTCCGGGCTTTGTGATGGGCGTATTGTGATTATACCGACGCCCTTTGCAATCAGCCAGAGATGTAATTTGGATTGCATGAGCTTAATGTGCTATGTAGAACACATATGCTTGTGAGTATAAAGGTGGTTATGGAAATGTAAGGTTTAGTATAGTAAATTTATCTAAGGGGACAGGGAACATACCGAAGCTTCAAAATATCAAATTTTCATTTTAGCATTCAATCACTGAAATGAATATTTACGAAATTTTTTATATAATACGCACCTGAATACGGTGTTGGAGTTCGAAAATTTGGTAGTTTTTTTCTTTGTTTCCAGCTTCATACACTTTGTTTCCAGCTTCATACGCCATTATTTTAAACATCGATTTTTAGCTTTTAGGTACCCTTTCCAGCACAACTATTGCGTGTATCTAAAAATAATTTTGTATCAAAATAAAAAAAGTATTTAACGCAATGAACTTCAAGTTTGACGATAAAACATCCATAATTTTAAGTTATTAACATAAATAGAAATTTTGCGCATTTCTTAAATTAGAAAAATCGTCTTATTTTTACTCAATATATTTTTGGTTCACTGTATTAATTAGACGTGTATACGACATCACAGAAAATTTCAACCCTTTTAGTAAAATAGAAAAAGAGAAAAGTGTACCTTAAGGCTGAAAATTGGTGTTTTGGAATAATGCCATTTAAAGCTGGCAACAAAGTTATATTGAAACTAACAACCAAATTTGCAAACTCCAGCCCCATATTCAAATGTACATCATAGAAGTAGTTTTTCGTAAAAGCACGATTCAGTAACTATATAGTTGAAATGAAAATTCGATAATTTGAGTGGTCGTTTTGTTCCCTGTTACCTTAATTATTATTTACATTATTTTAATTTACTCTTTATATGGACTTGTAGAACTTAAAATCGATGTTTTTAAAAATCACGTAAAAACATTTTAAAATTGATACCCGTTTACGCCGTTTGCGGGTAATTATGTGTGACAAATTAAGAGGCATTTCCATTTCCATTGATCTAATTGATATTTGAAAAATAATGCATATCTTATACAAAGATTAATATCACATTAGTCTTTAAACGTGTATTCCCTGTAAAATATGGGAACTAGGAGATTTAATTCAGTTATTTCAATTCATCCAGCAGTGAGAAATGCAGGGCTTAGGTTGGAACTTCAATCGTCGAACAAGAGAACATAAAGATAAATTAAGAAATTTCTGCTTCTAAATGGAGGTAAGAAAACAGTTTTCAATCGAGTTATCAATGAGAGGAATGTTTTACCAGACTATGTCGTGTATTCAAAGAGAACTTTCAAGAAGAATCCTGATTGTCAATGGAGACTGATAAAAAAAATAGTATACTTTTGGAGCAGACTTTCCGGGCTTCTGGCCTGTTGCTGGTAATTAATTTTTGTACTTGTATTGCTTTGAAATGTAAATAATTTGATAGGTACGAAGAGAAAGAGTAACGACAACAAAACAAATTCATATGGAAAATATTATCCTGGCTATTTAAATACGAATTTTTAAAGGTTTTAATTTCTTTAGTAGATTTTTAGTATGTTTAGTTTATGATATTTTCTTGCATTCAATTATAATTATATATTCTTAATACTTTAAAATAATTTCGTTAAAAAAGGCATTGGGTCTATTTGACTTAGGATACATCTTACACCAAGTGAAACAAGCAAATATACCAACGTAGATGTTCTTAAAACGTTAATTAGAAAGCTATAAACAATTTTTTTAATAAAAGCACTAAGCAGTTAAGGTTTTATTTAAAAACAAAAGTCCCCACAGTGTACAAATGTAGTCTAGACTACATTTCGTAAGCGAAAGTAGTAAACCAAGCAAAACATGTGTCGCTAACATTTATAAAGAATTAATATTTAACTACATCCAAATCTAAAATGCGGTCATCGAGTACAAGTTTTTCCTCAGAGGACTTAACTAACTTTTTAATCACTAAAGTCAACCATTTTTTTTATGACAAAACTTAAAATGCTTCATTGTTGTGGTTTTAATTCATTTTTTTAGCGGCATTTTTAATGACGACTTACTTTTTAAAGTTTGGACATATCCAGGAATAATAATAGTTATTTATGCAACTATTGTGAAAAGTAAGGCATTTTTAAACGAGTTGGATAAATTCGAGCGAGTGAAATAAATTCACGAGTTAAAAAAAGGCGTTTTCCAACGTGCTGTCATACACTATTTTTTATAATAACGTGCAAAAAAAGTATTAAATTGGCATTTATTGATTGGCTTATTAATTATTTTATTATCACGTTCAAATGATTTGAAGGTGATTATTTATATTAATAATTATTTTAAAATCACGTGCAAAAAGCATTTCTTAGATTGGTATTGGAAATAAGACGCCGAATAAAGAATCACGTTCAAATAAAGAATTTTCCACCAATTACAAAGCTGCCGAATAAAATATCTTGCTCAAATAAAGTATTTTACACCAATCAGATGCTCTTATTTACTTTGTCGCACTAGTGCGTAAAAATAACTTTGAAACACGATTTCGTTAAAAGCATCACTTTTGCCACGATTATTGATTTGAAAAAGTTAGTTTTTTGCAAGATATTATAAAAACAATTTTTAATGATATTCTTTTTTTAATAATTATAATAGTGCTATGTGGAAAAGAGTTGTTTAGAAACTTGGTTAAATTTTATCATAATCCGTGTATCATTAGGTTTGAACTGTAGAGTGGATTCAGAAGCGCATACTTACAGTTCCTGGACAAATTATTAGACGCACTGTAAGATTTCATGTAAAATATTAATTAGCCGATGATATTGTGCCGTTTTATTATTATAAATTGATTTGTTTTTTATTTTTATATTATTCAATCAATTACCGATTTGACATAAATAAAACAGCATTAATTTAGAAAAGCATTAGTTTATTAAGTTTTAAAGAAAAGTGAAATTAATGTTAGTAAAAGTCAATATTTAGTTGAGCCACCTTTGGCCGCCATCAAAGCTTTAATTCTGCGCGGCATGCTATCAATGCAAGACTGTACTGTCTCCTGCATTTCAGGATGATGATTTCACACATAAATAATCTTATGATAAATAATTAATATAAATTAATCTTAATCATAATTAATCATAACTATCTTAAAATAAATACAAATATGTAGTCTACAACAATTCTTTTAAATAAAAATCAATAATATTGTAGTTTAAATATACCATTATTGAATAAAAACTCTTAAGAAACATAAAATTACTAAAAAAAAATACAGTGCGTCTAATAATTTGTCCAGGGACTGTATGTTCCAAATCCACTTTTCCACGTTCCACCACCAAATCAGCACCTTCGAAAACGCGCATAAAACACAAAATCTCCATTTCGGATTATCGCTACCAATCAATCGCTAATCGTTATATTTTCATTAACTTATATTTTATACTAGCAAATTTATACCCGTTCTTCGCACGGATTAAAAATTATCAAATCGTTCCAAATATGTGTACCATATAACCTGTTATATGATGATAAACTTATGTTATTGTTCCAACTCGTTATAAAGTATAAAATCCCGTTTCATTGCCTTAAAATTCCAAAATGAAAAATACGCTATAAAATGCACTCATAAATGTCATCACAATTCCCTCATAAATACATAGAACCTTTTAGCTCATTTGGCGCGTTTTGAGAAATAATTTGGCGAGAAAATAGACATAGCTACAAACCCATTATACAGCTCTAACACAATGACCTTCGAACAACCGACCAGCTTATAAATTATTTATAAAAGAAATTACCCATTTGGCGAGTTTTAGTTAATAATTTGGAGAGTTTGGCAACGAATTTGGCGAAAAAATAAAGTCATAAAACACTAATTTGCAGCTCTAGTGCGATGGCTTTTATTAACCATCATCGTTCAGTAGTAGCTTAACTATACATTTATTGCTTAAAATGCATACATACAGTCAACAGAAAAATCAATGAAAAAAATCATCAAATAAACCCACAATAAAATCCGGGAATGGAGACTGGCGGAATTACGTCACTTGAAACATGTCAATTATTTTTTAAATAATTAATTTAGTTTCTGAAGGCAATGGCAAAAGAATAAAATAAACATTTTCAATTTTAAATGTTTTCGTTAAAATTTTTATTTATTTTTTTCAGCCGATGGCATCAGGAAAGTAAAAAAAGATCGGATTTGAGCCAAAGTGGTATAGTTTTTTCAGAAAATTCGAATTTTCTCTAAAAATAGAACATTTTGAAACCTGAAAGCTCAGAAATCATAATCTAAGTATGAACTACGCATTTGTGCCAAGTTATGAGTCAAACAAATGTCTAGTTTATGAATCTCTAAGACACACATACATACATATATACATACATACAAAACTTCATTTTTATTATTATAGATTTTGCAATTAAAAGTATTTATAATTAATAAAGGAATTTAAGTTGGTAATAAAAAAATTGTAGAAATCCAATGTAAATCTTTTATTTTATACAATAAAAAATTTAAATGCAAACCCTATACGTGATGGAGAAAATATATTTAATTCAATCATATTACCTAAAATAGATTAATTATATCCCCTTAAAACAGATTACTCCAATAAGATAATTTGAAATTCAAATTCGGGTATTCAAAGCGTCTATCGGTGAAATAGAAAACGTTATCTTGTAGTTTTAAATTGCATTTTTTTATTAGAACACCTCACAGTCCAAGATTAGATTTCTTTTGGCTGGTTGATTTCCAAAAGCCCGGAGAACCGTTCTCGTCAGCTATTCGAAAAATTCAGCAATTTTTTTTTAGAATGCAGAACTTAACAAATCAGCTTAAATTCATTTTGAAAAGTGCTAACTAAAATCTTTTATTCCTTTGTTTCAGGCCGGGCCTTAAGGAAATGACTTTTTTTACAGATTAAGAATTAGGTTGGTAAAAGAAGTTTTTGGAACGTAAAATGCTGACTTGATTGAATTGAGTAGGTATAATGAAACGAACATAGGAGATTAATAATGTGCAGAATGGTTGTAGTTAAATTCGAGTTTAATAAAATGACTATTAAGGAATATTCATAATTTTTTTGTCGTAAAATTTTTATAATTGTTAAAATGTATGGTATAAGATTAACTTTTACAGATTTTGAACGTAAAATGCTGACTTGATTGAATTGAGTAGGTATAATGAAACGAACCTAGGAGATTAATAATGTTCACAATGGTTGTAGTTAAATTCGAGTTTAATGAAATGACTATTAAGGAATATTCATAATTTTTTTGTCGTAAAATTTTATAATTGTTAAAATGCATGTTATAAGATTAAGTTTTAGAAAAAAATCACTCTTGGGTATTTATAATTTATTTACCCTCAATAAGAAATAAATTTCATTTTAAAATAAATTGCATTGAACTGTTTTTTTTTTAATTTAAAAATTGTGTATTGAATGGGAACGTTAATGATGAATATATGTAATTTCATGTTTGTTAAATCAATACGTTTTCAATCTAGTAAATAAATCGGAAAAAAGGACGTTAAAATATAATAGTAAGTACTCATATTTGTTTTTGGCCAAAAATAAGAACCCATTACTATTTGTTAAAGAAAAATTTGTTTGTGAAATAACATTGAGTTGTGAAAGAAACACAATGTAGCCCTAAATAATTCAACTTAAGAATAGGGTATTTGACTAAAACAATTTTTTAGGGTTAAAATATTCTTATGCCAAAAATATTAGACCCGTATTTATTTTTTTCCAAATACCCCATAAAAAGGGAGAAAAATGAATTTTAAAATTAGGACGAAAAATTACGCCTGAAAAACGCTTTGTGGCTGTCACGTGGTATCTATGATGTCATTAGTAACTATAAATAAACTTTGAAAACACCATTCTGGAATCTACTTTAAGCCAATTCGGACTAGCCGCTTCTGTAAAACCTCCTTCCATTATCTATATAATTCATATTTTAATAGTAAATTGGATTAAATCCAGTTTATTTGCAAGCAAAAAAACATCACACTGGTGGAGTGTTTATATATACTAGTGTTTGTTTATATATACTAGTGATGTCAGCCAAATCGACGTGTTTGGGATCACGTGACGTACCGATGAAAAAAAAAGCCATTTTAAAATGCTTTTTATGAATTATTTACGGAAACGAGTCGGCTGATATCCTGGCAAAAGAAGCAAGAAAACTCAACAATGACGTTCTTCCCCAAACCACTCTTAATGACATCAACTCAGTGGCCAAAGCAAAATTTAACAGCAGAAGTGTTAAAATTAAACACCAAATTTGTGAGTTAAACACCAATAGGGTAACTGCGACCACCCTAACTAGATTAAGGACAGGCCACTTCAAAGGTATGGAAATCCAAAAAGATGGAACTAGAAAATACTCCAGCTGCAGAAACTGCCCCGACTCGGAACTGGATCCAAAACATCTTTTCTCTTGTCCAGCCATCCTGGCAAAATTGCAGCAAATTACCAACTCGCCCTACGAAGACCTTTATGAGGACCACTGTCTGCAGATCGCTGGGGCGGTCTATGAGACCTTTGGTCCTATATAGTCTCTATTCCATGGACACGACATCATCATTATCATGAATTATTTAAAGATTTATTTAGCAAAAAAATGCATACGTTTGTTATTTTTGGGTTCAAACTATAAATAATTTAATATTGGGAGGTATTTTAGCGTTAAAGTCAAGTACCCTATTGTAACACTCAGGTAATAGTAAAAATACGTATAGAGACACTTCTGTTTGACCATTTTTGTACTTCATTTTTTTTCTCCATCGCTTCATTATTTCATTGCTCTTTTTAAGAAATCCGAATGCGCTATGACTTCATACCTTTTCCAACAGTTCTTTCATTTCATCCATTTTAAATTGAAATATTAGTTTTGTAATAAGTTTATTCATTTTTGTTGCACACTATCACAAGTTGAAACTAACACAAGCCAAATAAAAAAATATTTATATGTCTCGTATAGGAACAACAAAAAATTTAAACAATTATCAAACGTACAAACTATCACTACGTACTGACATTTCTGGAACCGAATAAGCATAGTTAGTTTATTCATCCAATTACAATACGTATTCGTACATGAACCCTTCCCTTACTATATATTCGACTGCAAGATGTCAAGTGACGCAAGTCTCATTGATTTCACATAGCACAATAATAACTTTTCCACATTCGGTGCAATATGGTAGTCAAAGCAATTTCCTAGCTTAAGGGAAATGCGCGCGAATATGGGTCTCCAAGAACAAAGTGCATCAGTGTAATCATGGAAAAAAAATATTTTCTCTGCCACATTTCTCGTGTTTGAATATTTTTACAAGCAGATTTTTTTATGCGAAAATGTAGCAGCAGTTTCGGTCCCGACCTTCACTACTTTGAAATTGGTGTTCGAATATGTTTTTAATTTCAAAAGTAATTTACACAAAATATTCGAAGCCATTTCAAAAAGTAAGAAGATAGAGGCCTGTAAGTTATCTATACATTTATTATTTAAAAAAAACTATTTGTAAAAATATTCAATACAGCCGGAGAAATGTGGCAAAGAAAATAGTTTTTCCCCCATTGGATTAACACTGAGGCACTTGAGTTTGGAGACCCGCTGTCCAGCACGCCCATTCCCCCTTAATATTGTACCCACACCTACGTTATGCAAAGCAACGTTTCAACTAGTGCATAGAAACATAGGAGGTAATAATTAGTCAAGCACATACTGTGCATTGGATTAATATATTTGTGAAAATGAATCAGAAACTCAGGATAAATAAATTAGTTTTTAATGAAGGATGCACAGTATCCACTGTTAACGGTGCGCGTACACTATTCAAAATCTGGCACAAAAAATATGGTTCTTAGTAGCTGCAATGGCTGAAATGTTTCACCATATTTTCTGTATTAGGTTGAACCCTTCCCAGCTTTTAGCTTCCACACTACGTTTATAACGTAAAAAGTGGAAGGTATTATAATCGTTCAGTCCGTCTGTCTGTCACCCACTTTCATAGCCCAAACTACAAATGCTACGGACAAGTGCGATACGTCAACAAATTCAGCGCTTCGAAATTAGAATACATTGAAAATTTCTTAAAAGAATTCGAATTCGAAGTACTTCAATTATTTAAAAAACTGCAAAATTGAGTGCTCATTTAAAAAGCATAGGAAGCCATTTTAATTAGAATTAAATCACCATTACCATTATCAACATTCGCTCGAGAAACTTTAATTCTTTTAGACAATAAATTAAAATAAATTTATTTTTGCGACATCGATCAGTTTGAAATGACGTCAAATATATTTCACTACGAGATTCTTTGTATGTTGATATTATGAAATATTTTCATTCTATTTAAAAGCGAGGAATATTACATATTTATTCTTTGAAATATAAATTAATTTTTACAAACGATAAGTAATAATTATTGAATTTTCGAAATAAAATAAATGAAACTAGCCAAATTTAGCATGTAAATGTTTAATATAGAATTAATGCTGTGTTTGGCGCTTTTTTTACCTGTTAAACACAACTGTTGTGGGAAAGCGGGTTAAATGACAGATACTGTTACAAACCTACTTGTTTGTTTTCAAAACCAGAGAAATAGTTATACCGAACATATGGTGAAACAGTTCACCACGGCCGTTGCAGCTACTAGAAACCATTATTAAGCTGAAACTGAGCATTTTTTTTTTTAACGGAAGCAGAAATTGGTAGTTTTTAAGATGATACGGTACCCAAAAATTGGTCAAATTATAGATGTTTCAGTTTTCACTTATTATTCACAATATCTTTTGGAACATATACTGAAAGTTTCATAATGATATCTTCTGTAGAAAAAAAAAAGTTAATTAACATTTTCTGGAGTGATCCCTTGAAATTTGAACGTATTTCGTCTGCTTTCAACCTGTTTTCCCGGTATTGCGTTTTTTCAATTCTTGTGTTTAATAAATCCCTAAGGCCTTTTTGCTAATTAAGTTAGAATTTTGAAATTTTTAACCTGTGTTCTTATTTAAATAGTGCATAATATGATGCATGGAATAAGGACTACTATGTATAGTTGTTTTTTAAAAAAATGTTGAATTCAATAATGTGTAAATTTTTTGTGATTTTCAGGATAAATGCATGTTACTTTTTAACAGTAGCTCACATTTTAAAATCATCCATGCACAGTTCTTGAACAAATAGTTCTAAAAACAAACTACAAAAGTTTGGTGGAGTTATTCTCAAAATTGAAAGAGGAGTAGCGTTTAAAAAAGTTTAAAATTTAGACTTAAAAAAAAATAACAAACTACTTGTAAATATTTGTTTTCATTGCTAGCAAATGTTTATTTAGAGTGAACATTATATAAAGCCACTATAATTTACAAGTTTATGTTATTTCTATAAATAATGATTTGAGTACCGTATCCCCTTAATGAGTACTTCCATATTGGAAATAATCGATTGAGTGATTATTTTTCACATATTTGGTTTGAAAAATAACCCTAATATTGCAAAACTGCTGTGTTTAGTAAATAAAATTAAACTACCCATACCCAATACACAGTTATATAAGTCAAGCCATAACATACACCTTATGTTTTCTGTAAACAAACCAGTGACAAATACGAAGAAACTACAGACCACATCAATATTCATTTACAGCAACCCCCCTCTACTTACACGAAAACAAATCCTATATTTTCTCAATAAAACCATAAAATATTTATAAATAATCTATTATGTCCTCCACAAAAAGGCATTATTCAATACTCCTGAATAAATAAAGCCACCAACCCCTAGATAAAACATGGACCTTCCCCAAATAAGAAACAAAGGAGAAGTTAGGGTGGGAAATACCATTATTTGGAAAAGGGGTGTCCTGGAGTATGGGCCTATAGATATATGTGCTTCGTGAGACCGGGGTCAAATAGCTCTAGTTCGCTCTCTAACAAAGATTAATCGACAAAGTCGCCAGTCGTTTTGGGTTGCTTTTGTTTGTGGGAGAGTGTTGTTTCTGCAATTGTCTTGTTCGTGGGTAGGAGGGTGTTGGGAATACCGTAATTCGCGTAGTATCGCCAGTTTGGTGACTTATCTGTTTTAACCCTTTCAGTCCCAGTGATGTCATTTGGCATCATCATTTTTCTGATCATAATTTTAAAAAAAATAATGGGGCTGACATCTATTGGGATTAATAAAAAATATTTTCGAATAGAAAAAAGTTTGAAGAATCGAATGATTGGCTTTTTGATATTATAAATGGAGAACAGAAAACACAGAAAAAACAATCAGAAAAAAAAATTCTAAAATGATGCCAAATTGTCATTGGGACTAAAAGGGTTAAAATGTGTTTTATTTCTCGATTGTAATAGCATTACCTAAATTTAGAAAGATTACCAAAACTTATTAGGCTAAATATTACATATTTATGATGTGTTTTATTCTTTGTAACCAATGCTAAATAATTTGTATCAAACTCAATAAAGTCTTTCTTTATATGGCTAAATGCCCCAAATTCAGCTTTAAAATATATAAATTTATTGATATTATTGCAAAAATAATTTTTCTCTATAAAAGAGCTTGTTTTTTTAATAAAGTGTTATCACCCATAACAGGATAAAATATTGATGTTACAAGTCCAAAATTTTTCTGGAAGGTGTGTCTCCCTTGTGCCTCGATGCCTTTATTTCAAATTTCCAATTAGTTTTTAATTAAAAATTAAAATAAGTCAGCCAAAATCGAAAACTTAGGGGCGCAGCCCCTAGTATTCTAAGAAAAAAACTTGAATCACAAATCTTAGATATTTTATTTTTATACTATACATATGAATAAGTGAAAAGTTAAATGTATGCTCAACTGAACGAGTTTAAGATTATTTGCCAGATTATAATCTAGCCTTTTTTACACTGTTAGGCAACAGCTGTTTCAACAAAAATATGGTTCCTAGAAGTTGAAAAATTTCACTACACAACCATTGCATCATATTTTCGGTATTTGGTTTAACCCATTTCCCAGGCTTTTGTTTCCAAAACCCGAAAACTAGTTCAATCTAACACTGAAATTATGGTGAAACATTGCACCATACAAATGTTGCAGCTACTAGGATCCATTATTATGGTGAAAACAAACAAAAAAAAACGCTTTAGAATAACGACCGAAGAACGCCGTTTTATTGCGTCGTACAACATTTTTAGAGATATACGTTGACTAGTACACTAGTTATCTATTTTCGTTATTCTGTAACTTTTCTGGGGTACCTATTTCTAAACTTAGAGTTTTAACACAACCAATTTCTTATATTCAGAACCTTCTTTTGAAGAAAATGATAATGGTCCAACTTCTAGAGGTTCGGTGGTTGTAAAAGCAGAATTAAAAATTGAAGGAGGTCTGTGAAACAAAGAATTTCGGGAGAATGTAGGATTAATTTTCTATAAGGTGGAGAATCGAGAAGCTCGGATAATGAGCAAGCCTTTTTTTTATTAACTACCAAAATTCGTGAAAACTATAGAAAATCGCGTTGAAATTCTCTAGTTTTGATTAAGAGGTTATAAAATTAAACAATTTAGGCCGTTTTTGTGAGTAATGTAATTTCTATTTGACGCAATTCTAATTAAAACCCTTTTTCAGATTATTTAAGGTTAGCTGCACAGTTTCCAGATTACTTTGGTTAGGTGTGTGCTTTTTTTTCAGAAGAAAAATCGTTTGAAGGTGTGGTTTGAATTAACATCGCCCTAGAGTTGCACGAAAGCCTTGAAGGAAATACTGAATTGGTACTGAAATTCTCAATTTACACAATACGACTTAACTCTTACAACAAGATTAAATTAAGTTGAGTTATCGTTGGTTCACAAGAGCTACACGAGGGCTATTGTTGTTGCAAGTGAAAACTTAATTTTAATTTACTATAGGTTTGGTTAAAAATTTTCGCAGACTGTTTGTAAATGCTACACAATTCCGAATTGGGAAAGTTTATTCATAATACTTTCTTGAAATAGTTTTAAGAATTTTGTTACAATGATATCGTTGATATAATGCAGTAGAAAAGAATCTAAATATTTCAATAAAATACATAACATTTGTTATGGAACCCACTTAACTATGTATACCTTTACTTTTAAATGATTTATGCACAAATCTGCTGAGTCTACAAATAATTTTTGCGCATAATCACTAAAACCAAAATTGCGAAAAAACCTGCGAGAAATATTGCAATTTACTCTATCGGTTATTCCCATTTCATATACTTTCTTACCGTTTTCGATAATAAAAACATAGAAAGTAAAAAGTTAAAAAAATTTGGCCCAAGATTGCACCGGAATCCTGGTTATGTTAGGTTAGTTTGAATTATTATCGCACTAGAGGTATACGAAGGCTATTGGCGACTTGCGTCGTAATTTAGAGCCACAGTCAAGTGACGCCGGAATCCTGGAATTTTCTAGCTCACACAGCTATTTGGAAAGTGTATTTAGCAATTTTGCGGGTGCATCAAAGTTATAGTTTTACCTCAAAAGTGGTAAATCCACGCTCCAAAAATAGCAGTGGAAGCTAGAAAGTTTCAAGATTAGAGTGTAATCTTGCACGACTTCACTTTTTAACTGTGTATGTATATATATATAAATGTATAAATATATAAGTATTTATTGGTTAGATAATTTCATTAATCAATAAATTGCACAAATCTAACTTTAAATGATTTATGCACAAATTGGCTGAGTCTAGAGTCCCTGGACAAATTATTGGACGCACTGCAAGATTCATGTAAAAGATTAATTACCGGGTGATATTGTACCTACATATTTGTATAAATACAAATATGTAGTCTACAACAATTCTTTAAAATAAAAAAAACAATAATATTGTAGTTTAAATATACCATTATTGCATAAAAACTCTTAAGAAACATAAAATTACTTTAAAAAAATACAGTGCGTCTAATAATTTGTCCAGGGACTGTACAAATCATTTTTCCCCAGAATCACTAAAAACAAAATGGTAAAAAAGCACGACAGAAATATTACAATTTACTCTGTTATTCCCATTTCATACACTTTCTTACCATTTTCACCAATAAAAACATAGAAAGCATATCTAATCCTTTGGCGAGCAGCAAAGCATCTATACTAATTATCCTGTTCCCATAGGATAGCTCTCGTCAGAAACCTTTTTTTAGCGGTTCGAAAAAGTTATTTTTTATATCTATTTCTCTACGTCAAAATCTTTTCCTGAGACAAAACTTTGCACCTGATTCTTCGAAAAACCATCAGTTATTTTTCTTGCTTCATAAGCTTACTTTTCCCGCAAAAAAAAAACCCAGTAAAAAAAAATAGGCTCCTGCAGACTTTCTTCAACATTTTTGTTACTTTTGTATTTCATTATTTTTATTATTTTTGTAGCTTTCTGTTACAGACCAATTATTACTTTTATTCTTTATTATTATTGTTGTTGTTTTTCCAGTTTTCTTGGGTTTTTTTTACCGCTAAAAAGAATGAATAGTTGCGAATCCTTGGTTCGTACTTACGGTTACAGTTATGTTTCATTTTATTATTGTTATTATTATTAATATTTTTTTACGGACAAGAATTGAAAGGATCTTATGAAATCCATTTTGAAATGAAGATTTATTTTACTTAAGGGAGCTTATGTGAATTTTGGAATATTTCGGGGTTTTTCCCCTTGACGTTTTTTGTTGATGAGTTTTTGACAGTTTGAGAAAGTTATACTTGATTTAAAAACGATTTGATGCTGGGAAACACAGATTGATTGTTTATAGGAAAATAAAATATGTTTTCGAGGTTCTAAATGTAATGGATAAATGATAAGCAGAAAAACAGATTTTGAATCCTAACGGTACAAAATGTTTGGAAAATTTATGCTTGATAGATAAATAAAAAAATAGATTATGTGTTACTGGATTGCCTGCACTTTGTTAAGAAAATCCGGCTAATGCCTGACGACTTCACACGGCGATTTTATTTGGTTTATTTTCTCACTCGAGAAATGCTTTGGCCCCTTTTGGCGATTAATCAACCTAGCCAGCACAGTAAATAAAACTTTAATTTGAATAAATCTTAAAATCAATAGCCAATTATGGTAATTTTTAGCCTACTTTTCGAAAGAATTAAAAAAATGAAAAAGTAGGTATTGACATGCGGTCGATGTACGTCTGTCTGTCTGTCCGTACCCCCCTTCCAAAATCGGTTCTATCCATCGGATCTTAAAAATTCTTTTTTTGTTAGAAAGCTATGACCTCAGATACCCAACTTTCATACTTTTTGTCCGTCTGTCTGTACGTCCGGACGGACATAAATCTACTATCTTTCGGCGAATTTCCCATTGAAATTCAATTTTGAGTCATTTAAATCACTGTTGCCAAATCAGCAGTGGCATGAGAAACTTTATTTAAACATATTTGAAGCAAAATAATATTTTCATGAATCAGTTTGGAATGACGTCATAAAATGTAGCACAATTTGATTCTTTGATTATTCATTAATTATCTACCAAGAAAGCGGCAAGGCATACTTTTGCATGCAATTATGCTTAGTTTTAATTTACATTTCTTATTTTTTAATGCAGTTCGGAGTAGTTTCATTACTTTTGTTATTAATAAATATTTAATTATTCTTCGAACTACAAATAAATCACGAGCAGATGATAAATAATATTTAATTAATTTGCGAAAGAATATTAAGGAAAATAGTTGATTTTGGCTTTTAGAAGTTTAAATTATAGCTGGGTGCTGTGTTTCGATTTTTTTTCTAATGTGCATAAATCTAGTGTAGAAACGGCTGTTGATGATATTTACTTTAGGAACCTAGTTTTTTTTTCCCGATTAGAACTTCAGTAAGTATTTAAGTAACAGGAAAGTAGGCTATTTTAGTTCTTTATGAACTTCTTGTTACTATTGAGCATGTGCGCCGTCGGCTGTCAAAATGGCGAATTGGCACCACTCTTAGTACAAGATTTGTTATCACTGGACAAATACATACAGAACATAGGTAAACTCGAAACTCGGTAGAAAACGAAGGCTAAGTATAAAATTTTAATTGTTGTTTATTTGAAAACGTTTTTTTTTAAAATTGTTTAATTACAAATTTAAAATAAGTTCTATAGTGACTACGATACGTAAATCTGTGCGAATTTTTATGATCCTCTGTGGCATAGCTTCTGAGCATATTCGTCACTAAAAATATATATCGTTTTGCATACATAGAATATATATATTTTTTTAACGACGTACCACTTTTATTTTCCCAAACTATTTTGTTTTTTTTTTCTTTACCAATATTGCTGTTTCTATATCTCCGCATGGTTTGCACATTAAATAACACATAGTTATACATAATTTTATATTAGGAACAAAAACTAAGGGTGTGTAACACCTAATAAATTAATACATAAAATGGTTATTAAAATTACCTTATAGGGTATATAATAACTTTAAAACCTAAAGTCTTTTGGTTTGTGATTGAGAGACTTTCTCCAAAATCTTATTATGACGTCTTACAGCCACTAGGAATTCGTGTATCAAATTTAAAGTGCGTAGCTTTTTTTAGTTCGAACTAAAGAGTGGTATCACACACACAAATGGACCTATGTTCAAAAACCACTTAATTAGAATCAGCATTCACCCCAAACATGTAGAAAACACAAAATCTCCATCTCGGATATTCGACTCCGCCGTAATACTTTCATTACTTTACGCTTCAATAATTGAAGAAAAAAAAGCTCAAATGAAAAGTGTAATAACTAATTGTAACAAACGAAATGGCGATACCTCTTCTGAAATATTTAGATAAAAACTTCCTATTGAGAAGAAAAGGCTTACATAGGTGCAAATATTTCCCCGCTTTTCTTTATCTGACAGGTGATTTGTCAGATTAAATCAAGTCTTTCAAAAACACTTCCTCCACCGAGAATTTTCCTCTTATATTATTCATGTTATTCAAGTGTCATATTTTTACATTCTTTGTAGATGTTTTAAATACAGGGTGTCCGTAAAAGAATGTCCGAGTTTCAAATTGTGACCTGACATCATGCCTTGCGATTTCTTCCTTTGGGGCTTCGTAAAAGATCGGGTCTACGTTCCACCCCTACCCCACGATTTACCAACCTTGAAAGGTAGAATTGCACATGCTGCTGCTTCCATTTCTCCGGACTTGCTGCAGACAGTATGGGACGAATTGCATTTTCGTTTGGATGTGTGCCGTATCACTAAAGGCGCACACATTGAGCACTTATAAGAAAAACTAGGTTAGCTTTCTTTCAATGTCATGTAGGATTTTTTATATTTGGTATAAAATAAACTCCCGTAATATACCATTAAAATTCGGACATTCTTTTACGGACACCCTGTATTATCATTTTTTTATACTTTCAATTACCTAACATGAAATGTAAGGTATTGAGATGGGGTCGAAACTCCAAAATGGAGGTTTCGTGTTTTCTGTACATTTTGGAGCTTGGTATTTGATGGTATTTGAACGTTGGTCTGTCTGTTTGAAACCATTCTACTACTCGAACTAAAATAGCTACGGACTTTAAATTTGGTACACTAGTTCCCAGTACCTGTCGGATATCACAATAAGGTTTTTGAGAAAGTCCCGCTTATGCCAATGGTAGCTGCCTTACAGTCTTAAAACAAACGAGCGGTTTTAACTCAGTCTGAGTTAATTTCCACTCCTTTCCGTGCCGAAAATGCACTTCTCCTATAGGAGTGAATTTCACTCTTTTTCGGAGTGGGTAAAAGAAATAAAAGAAAACAATCTGCGTCCTACACTCTTAAAACGAGCGTTTTTAACTCAGTCTGAATAATTTCCACTCTTTTCCGGTGCCGAAAATGCACTTCTCCTATAGGAGTGAATTTCACTCTTGTTTTTAGAGTGTAGACCTTAAGTTATTGAAATTACTGTGTTAAAGTTATTGAAATTACTTTATAGGGATACAATAACTATTAACGGCATTGGTTTATTGAGTGGTTACTGAAAGTCGTGTAGTATTACACGCTAATAGTTTTCTTATTTTGATGCATCCCGAATTCACTTCAATAGAACATGTTCTAGAATTGTATGACGTTATTTAATAGTGAGGCGTGTTGACCGGTGTTGTTGTAGATGAATAAATGTTGGAATGATCAGAAGGTTTTTCAAGACATTTAATTAAACTAACCACAGCACTAACTACATATAACAATCAATAACAAGTAAATATGGTTCAGAACATCACAGGTCCTTTTGGCTTGAAAGTAAGAGCAGAAAGTGATGTCTTGTTCGGTTCGAATCTCACTGGGAATGAATTTGTCCCGCCTTTATGATGGATTGATTGGTTAAAAGAATATATAAGAATTTATAATATTGGGTGAGAAATCTGATTGACAGAACTTTAGTTTTAGTTCGTAATTTTGAAGGATTCGGGTGCAAAGAGAAGTACCGTATGCGAAAGTTGTACTTCCCAAAATGGGGTGCCGAAACAAAGAAAGTTAATAGAAATTAAATTAAATAAGATTCACCACAATAGAAATTGGTTGGTACGTCTAAAGGGTTTTTTGAAAGTTTGTACGGATACTTAAATGTTTACCGATAAACTCATGCATGTATTATTATCAATAAATTTAATTAAAAAAAATTCTTGTCTGTATATGTGTTGCATGCGTTTTGCGCTAAAAGAATTGAAATGGAAAGAAAATGTTTTAACTTGTGAAAGTGTTAAAACAATAGAAAAAAAAGCAAAGAATCACAACAATTATTTCAAAAGGTTACAATATATTTTGATAAAACACTTGAAATGAGATAGAATAAAAGAATGCGTTAATGATGGTTAAAAAATATTACAACAATCGAAAACGTTACACTTTTGTTACCTCTGTTAAAATAAAACGTTTTGTATGGCTTGAACTCTGACCTTAGGTTCTTTACATTTGGAACTTCATTAACAATTTTAAATAATAGTGAAACTCGACACTTTACTATATGTTGAGACACTTTTGTGTTTTAAAATAATTCCTTACAATCCATGATGAATAAATTTTCAATATTGAAGGGCTTTTTTCGAAGGATCTGAATTTTTTTAAGGATTAAACCCTCTTACTTAATCAATATCTTAAACACTAAGCCTACTTTATTCGTCTTATTCATATCCTGCTACCTTAAGCCCTTTATGAAATACATCGCAAAAAAAATCACAAATCCGGCCCTTACCTCATACATATACCCATATACGCCCCCAAAGAAATAATTTCTCGCATCAAAAACAGTCAAAAAGAAAGTCCTAAAATCGCTCCCTCGCTGTGAAATATAAAATCAGAAGTCGCAAGGTCAAGTATGAGCGACGCTTGTCTTACAAGCTTGACCTTGCGCCCGGAATTTTTAAAACCTCTTTGACCTTTTTTTATGAAAGAGACAGCGTTTCAGGTCAAAGGAGTTCTTACCTGAGTTAATGGTTTGTTGTTTTTTGGAAGTTTGCGCGCGTGATTATTTAATCGATCAATGTTGGGCTTGTCAGGATTTGTGATCGCTTGGCTAACGAGATTGTGTCACTCAACCTGGAATGTTTTTAGAAAAGGATGTTTTAAAAGAAGAAGAGTGCATTCTTGCAATTTGTCTAGTGAAGGTAGCATTTAAAAATATGAAAAAAACAGTTGGTAGATTGAATATCGTTGAAGAGTTGAGTTGAGTAGAACTAACATACAAGAGTTACATAACTGCTATTGGCAACGGGTGTCGTAATTTAGAACCACAGTCAAGTCACAGTCACACAGGCAAACCGACATATGAGTAGGTATCCAACGCAAATTTTGAAAGTGACATCTTACGCGTTGTAAGGTTTTTGGAGCAAATTTTATGTTCATATAAAAGCGGACCAATTTAATTTGGTTCTACCAATTCTACCAATGGGGAATTTGGTTTTCAGAGAAGTACAATTGAGCTAAGAAATAAGGTTTGTAATTCTTAACGATTGGTGGTTATGTCACTTTAGGAGCATTAATGCTTCTCGTTTTAAACTGAATTTTTTTTAGATTTAAAACTTTTCATAAACGGTAATTTAATTAAATTATCTAGAAAGCTTATTTTAATAAAAAAAAATTGTATCCGTTACGTATTTGTTGTTAGCATTCTACTTTAATAAAACAAATTTCTTATGTTCCGAGGTCAGCTCAAGGAAAACACCGGAAAAAAACTTATTGTAAGTTCGAATTGTTGTATTGGAACAAAGGTAAACATAATAGAAGTTTAACATAATAACCTCCATGTCTTTACACTGCCATATTACAATGCTGCCTTTATGCGTCCATAGTATACTCGACTAATATTTATGGTTATATTGAACTACATATTGTATCCATGACAACCAAGACACATTTGTCTAGACATGTGACAGGAATTCCTCTACCTCGTAATAGGAAGCAGTGGGCGTTAAATGGTTGTTGGACGCGGCTGCACAGAAGCGTAAATGGCCAAAGTTAGTTATAGATAGTTAAGTATATTCTGGATCTTGCTATCATAGAATGGAAGTCTGCGCATGTTTAGATAGGGCGTGTTAACTATTTTAATGGTTGGAATACGTTAAAACAAAATCTGAGCTTGAGCTATTTATTAAACCGTGGTCAAGTGACTGGCACCTTGGCGCATCACAATGTATTAACACAATCATAAATCTACACAGTTGCTACAATGCAGTTACCAGCCGAAGACATAAAAAATATTTTTAAATATTCCATCTCTGCTCTAAATTGTAACCGTACAGTAGCTTCAATAATAGCCAGGCGGCGGGCAAAGCATTTAAAAGGAATGATAATCTCAACTGAAGGACATAAAAGCTACTCAACACACTGACCAAACTGTTCTGGTGTTTAACTGTTCCCGCAGCATATATTTGGCTACCCAGTAATTCAAGCTATAGGCTCTTCAAGATTAGCTTTGAAGTCCCAGAAGTTTAAATTTCTCTGAAAAAGCAGTTGAAGTCGTTTAGTTTGGTTTAGTTTAGTTTGAATTATCGTCGCACTAGAGCTACACGAGGGCTATGCAGTTGAAGTCGTAAAAGCTGTCTATGACAGCTTCGGATCAATATAATTTTTGCACATATCCCCATGGACACGACAACATAAATCTACACTATGAATGTGTGACTGTCTGAAATCTATCATCGTCTGAATCACAAAATGTAGAGATATGGGAGAAGTGTCGAAAGCCGCAGATTGGAACAGGAAAGCTATTCGCTACTTTAAAAGTTTTTGCGTCCTTTCGTTCAGTAGTTAAGATTTTTTCTAACTATGATCTCATAGACATAGGACCAAAAAAATTTAAAAATACATTTTTTCTTAACACGTGGACGGGATGCACTCGAACATCCGAATTAAAGAAAGAAAATATCACTGACATCAGCATGGGGAGGGGGTGTGATCATGATATCTCGTTAGGTTGTGGGGAGTGGTATCGGTTGGTACAAAATAAAAGGTTATACAGTGAAACCCCGATTTTACGTTTCTCAAGGGACTGGGTAAAAAAAAAACGTAAAATACGGGAAAAACGTAAAATACGGGAAATAGTACATAGAATGCAAAAATCTCTTTTTTTCTTAGTATCGCGCCATTTATAGGTACATTCGCGGCACGAGCTTCTTTAAACCACTTTACTAAGATATCTTCCAGCTCATCGTACGGCCAACCAAACCAGGATCCATGAGAAAAAACCGGTTTCAGAAAACAGGAGCCTGTGGAATGGGAAAAATATTTCTTATTTTAGAACAATTTTTCTTTTTTTTAACTTTCCAGGGAAAACGTAAAATGCGGGAAATTCCATAAATAACAAACTTACAACCCGGGTTAAATTAACATTACAGTATACGGAAAAAGCTGGGACCTGATGAAAAAAACGTAAAATGCGGGAAAAACGTAGATTCGGGGGACGTAAAATCGGGGTTTCACTGTATCATATGCAAGTCACTTATACTAGAGGTACACCCTTACAACGACAAGGATGATTGTCTTGTATTAGTAAAATGGTTTTAAAGTCTATTAAATACATTACATTAAAAAAATTATCAATATTTAAAAATATTTTTTTTAAAGAAAGTAAAGTTAGGTTAGTTTGAATTAGCGTTGCACTAAAAAGAAATTATGTTTGTCAGAATAACCGACAGTCCCTGGACTGTAGTATATTTCCAGGGATTGTGAATATCGCCATGGATTTTAACTTTTCTAAAAGGTTAAAAGGTTTCTCAAACATTACATTGAAATAACATGCAGAACGAATTTCACAACTCAATGGCGGGGAAGACATAACACCCACTCGCATTCTTCTTGCAACCAAGTTATTCCAAATCCACATTTATAATAAAAAAAAATCTAGATAATTGGCACCACTCTCTTTTACACCACTAACAAAAATACTCCACGCATACATTACCCAAACGTATGCGCACCCAAAGTTATAAGAAGAGAAAAAATATTAAAATTTACGAGCCAAACTTCCAACTACCCGCTGGTTTGGAGCGAACAAAAAAAAAGAACGTTTATGCTCGTGGAACATACCCCTTAAGGTCAGGTTCGAATTTAAGGGCCAATTACTTTCTTATACGGCTGACCCCCTATGGGTGCTTTTGGATTTTTTATTTTTTGAAAAATAAAATTCGGAGACTTTGCTGGCCGATCCATCGCCCCGGGGGCCTTGTTTTTTCGTGGCCATGAGGATTGGGAGTATTTGGGTTCTTTTTCGTTAACAACTGACAGTTGATAATTTTTGTAAACTGTATTTTCAGTAATTGTTAAAAACCTTAGGTATGGTATAACTTTATTTTTAGAAGAATAGTTTTCCTACTTTTTATTGAAATTTAAAAATATGTAAAAAATAAATGTACTGAAAGCAGACTCAATGAGGTACATAGTAATTGTTTGAAAACATAAATATTAAACTTGAAAAAAAGAAAAATTATAATTCCGTATTTCATCTTATTACACTACCTATGCAACTTCTGCATACTCCACATCATTTTAAACAAAAGTTCATAAAATGTTCAACATATTAGTGTAATACCTATTTTCATTTTATATTCCACTTTCTTAGTATAGTTTTCCTCTATTTAAAATCTAGGAAAATCTTTAATCTAATATTTTAGTTATATTTTTCATTGCAGTATTTTACGAAATCAGTTTTGATGAACAAAAATAGTTGTTATAAGTAAAAATATTAGTGACTAACCGATTAAACTAACATTTGGAATGCTGAGATTTTTCCTTCAGCCTAACTTGGCCGCTGAATAGGTAATGCTGTTGCCATCATAACCATAGAAATTGCCCTTTAATTCTGGCCACGGTAAAAGTATTATATGCACATAAGAGTATGATATTGTTACAAGGTCAATTATTAAATAATAAATAAAAATTAAATTACAAAAATTAAGTAAATCAATTCGGTATCACCTATTGGTTGTAATAATTCAAAAAATCCCCAAAAGAGACAAGGTTTAACAGAGCGCTATTAAAATACATTAAAAATTAATTTCAGTATTTAGTAGTTGAAATTCGCTAGACTCGGTATCGTAACTGAAACCTACCAGTACTCGGCGTTAACTGTTACAAAAACCTTAAGGTCGCATTGACATGTTGCGATTTCGGTGACTACACCTTTGGTGTAATAATTCAACAAATTTTGGCCGCCAAAAGTTATGTGAGCAAGGTTTAACAGAGCGCTATTAAAATACATTAAAAAACTAATTCAGTTTTAGTTGAAAAACTGGTATAAATAACCTTCAGTTATTTATATATAGTTCCCTAATTGTGGGGAACCGATCCCCCGCTAGGTCGTCCATTATTATTCCAACCAGCTCACGCGTTTAATGGCTTGTAAAGGTCCTTGTTAAGATGGTGGGAGGGGGCGAAAGGGTTAAAAAAAGTTGTTTTTATGACACCTACGATGGGGTTGGGTAATGACTTAGGACTTATGGGAATTTCGTGTCCGGTGCTGTTGACCGAAAGAAAGTGTATTTAAATATGGTGTATTGAAGGATAATAGTGTATATTCCGTATCTACATATGCATGGTGATTGAAACATGAGTATACAGACCCTGGACAATTTATTAGACGCACTGCAAGATTTCATGTAAAATATTAATTACTGGGTGATATTGTACCGTTTTATTATTTTAAATTGATTCGTTTTTTATTTTAATATTATCCAATCAATTACCGATTTATTTGACATAAATAAAACAGCATTCATTTAGAAAACCATAAGTTTATTAAGTTTTAAAGAAAAGTGAAATTAATGTTAGTAAAAGTCAATATTTAGTTGAGCCCTTTAGCAGCTATCAAAGCTTTAATTCTGCGCGGCATGCTATCAATGCAAGACTGTACTGTCCCCTGCATTTGAGGATGATGATTCCACACATAAATAATCTTATAATAAATAATTATATAAATTAATCTACATAATATCAAAAATACATAGTAGTCTACAACAATTCTTTTAAATAAAAATCAATAATATTGTAGTTTAAATATACCATTATTGAATAAAAACTCTTAAGAAACATAAAATTACTAGACAAAATACAGTGCGTCTAATAATTTGTCCAGGGACTGTACATATGCATGGTGATTGTAATATAAGTATAGTTGCGATGTAGAGTATTTCATTGCGTTTGCTTTCATTGAGTATTTCATTACGTATATAGGTGTAATAGCAATGCTGTGTAAAAATAAAGAAAATGGTAGGACATTTTCCGATAAGTGTTACAATAATTGTTTTTTGTCATTCATGTAACATTTTTAAAGCTGGTATAAAATTTGGTCTTCCAAATTTATCAAAACATTAAATTAATACAAAAAGATCCTTTAACTATTACAATTACGAATATTTATGTAAAAAGTACTTTTAGTTTTTAAATATGTTTACAACTAAATGATCTTCACTCCTGTTTTCAAATAGTCTACGTAATAACAAAATAATAGAGCATGCGAATTATAAATGTTTAAAATGTATCAAGAGTTTAATGGTTATAATTAAAAATAGCAAAAGGGGTACAGCAAAAACAATATTTAACTAATTTATTTGCTATGCTGCAAAGTAAACCCATTTAATTTGAAGTTATTGATTTCTTAACAGATTTGCCCACAGAAAAATTTCCATATGTATAAGATAAATAACGTAAAAGATACAGAATTTTATTACGTAATAACTATACTTATTGTATGTATTATAATGCATTATTACGATTACATGACTAGATACAAATAAACCACTCTTTATTCAACATTTCAAACAAACATTTTTACGTTACATTTCATTGACACTAATTAAACCATTGCATTTTCATTGGAGCAACAATAACTCTGCCGCATACAAATTTCCTTATTGCATGCCTTTCACGATAAAATGGCGTGCTTATTTAAAAACAGACTTTTGGCGGAAATTAAGTCATTCTTTTGTTACTTACCGCTTCAATAATAAAGACATTTTTCTCTACTTATTCATTAGGTTTTTTTTTGGCAGTTCGGGAGCTCCAAACCAGCACGCAATGCGATTCTTCATTTTGTGAAAAAGAGCTGACAGTTGTACTTAATTGGAATGAGTTAGGCCTTGGTTGACATTTCTGAAACACCTTTAGCTTAGTGTTTAATAAATAAACATGAATACTGCTGAACAATACATCGTTTTAACTTATTTGTATTAACGTATATTTGACGTTTCAGCATAGTTGTTTTATTACTCATGTCATCAGTTAAATTTATTTGTTTCGGATATTTTAAGACTTATAAATACTTGAATTATTTACACTCTTAAAACAAACGAGTGGTTTTAACTCAGTCTGAGTGAATTTCCATTCCTTTCCGTGCCGAAAATGCACTTCCCCAGTAGTGGATCCAGGAGTGGTCCAATCCAGTCCAGGAGTGGATTTCACTCTTTTTGCGGAGTGGGTTAAATAAATAAAAGAAAACAATCTACGTCCTACACTCTTAAAACGAGCGGATTTAACTCAGTCTGAGTTAATTTCCACTCCTTTCCGGTGCCGAAAATGCACTTCCCCTATAGGAGTGTATTTCACTCTTTTGTTTTAAAAGTGTACACTAACAGTTTCTACCATATTTCAAGACTGGAGATAAGACTAATGATATTATATAATGACGTAAATGAAGGAATTTTATGTTAATAAATATGAATATTGTGAATTAATATTGCGAAATACTGTGACTAATGTTTCCAAGTTAAATTAAATAATAGTAATTATGTCTTTCACATCAGTTTTGTGAATAACGTTATACCAAATTTTTGCAGTGCGTACAAGAAACCTTATGATAAAGTAATAATATTTTAAGTAGTTAATGTTATTATGTGGGCATTTGCCAAATCACTAGTGAGCAGCTTTCTTTTTCAATATCACAACAAAAATGCATTCTAGTATTTATATAAAGCTAGTTTATACCAGTTTTATGGAGTAACGTTACACCAAATTACACCAAAGTTTTACACTGCACATTCAGGAACAAACGCCCCATTAATTAATGTAAAAGCTATTTTACCAATTCCTTTTCCAAACTTAACATACTATGTAAATTGTGTGTGTTAACAGTTATATATCTACATTAAAAAACACCATTCTCTGAAAAAATGCTTATGGCCCTTAAAAAGTGTTCAAATTCCCTTAGTCATAAACCATTAGCCACAACGACCACAATAAATTCGAATTTATGTTGAAAACGAAGCTTCCAAAAACACTTTAAGACACACGGCGTGTCTGAAATGTCTCGAGATTTAGTGGTCTCACGCACTCGCCTTATTATGATTCAAACTGCGTATTCATTACTTCGTAAACTGCCCCTATTACTCGCTGAAATTCTCTGAATAGAGAAGAAAATCATCTAAATTCAACACTGTTGCCACTCTTACTTACACAAATAAAACATTTTCAAAAGACAGAAAAGAAAGCTATTTTTCAACGTTTGTCGTCGGCTTAGTCTTGTTGGAATTTCGGAATGGAATTGTTTGTATAGTATTTAAATTTTTTCTATATTTGTCAAATAATTCTACTTCTGTTTTACTTTTTGGCTGATGTCCTAAAGTGACATTATTAAAGGAAAATAAAGGTTTAAATTATTTATTGTTATAGGTTTTCTGATATTTTTCGATATATTCGTGAATTCAATCGAATGTATAAGACATATTTTCAAAATAATAAAATCCCTTAAAAGCGTTTTCATAAATATCGGGGAAAATGTGTGATTTTAAAAATGTAATTTTTTAAAATTATATTTGTATTATTTAATTTAAAATTTATTGATGATTTATGCTTTTTAAATTATTTTTGAAAGTGAATAACTTTTTCCATTATTTAACATTTGTAATACAATATTAACTTTTTTTTTGTCAAAAAACACATTATAACTTCTTTTTTTTGTCGTGTCCATGAGAGTCGAACTCTATATGTGTCCGTGAATTTTGATAATTTCTTCTACGACTTGCTTGATGTTGTCTCCATACGGATCTAGCATAGTCGGCAGTACTCCAATCTTTCTCAGGCTGGCGCTCATAGCCGGACACTCATAGATGTGAGTAGGCGTAAGCTGTGTATCAGGACAATGTTCACAGCTTCTATAGATCTTCTTGCCATCTCCATCTATCTTCATACCCCTGTGGTGTCCGGTTCTCAGCCTAGTTATGGTTTTAAGAGTAGATCTGTTCGCAGTTATTTCAGAGAGAAGATGTTTGGTCTGAATGGATTTTTCTCTAAGCTTATATCTGGCCACTGCATTCGCATCCTGAAGAGAAACATCACTGCAGCTAGTGTCTTCAACTACTTGTCATTATAACTTCATTGAATCGTTCAAATAAATATAAGATAAAAAACTGAATTTTTTAATAAAACTTAAATATTTTAATGCTAGTTTCGTAGCGTTTACGTAAATATTAGTAATAACTTTCAGATGTTAATTTTTAATAATCATCTCAAACATTTTTTTACACTAAAAAAAACTTCAAACAGCACAAGTGGATCCCAAATATTGTGCAAAAATGACAAAATTACAATAGTGTGTTGTTTCAATACAATAATTGTTATTACATACGAATATAAATGCTTGTTGTTTAACCCAACTGACGATCCCGAGAGGAGGCGATTATTACATATCCATGCGAGATTAAGGAATAAAAACTTTAAATGTGTTTTTCTCAGTGTTAATTTTTCCTTGAAAACAAGTTTTTTTAAAACGCTAAGGCTTTTTTATTTATTTATAAAAGTCTACGAAATTTTGCATGCATTCTATTAAATATGTGGACATTAAAAAATTGGTATTAAAATTGTTTGAAAAAGTAATAGTTTTTTTTTAAAAATACTAAATTTGAATTTTTCCAATTTTCTAAAAGGAAATTGTTTTTTTATAGATAAATATTTTTTTATAAAAAAACTACTGAAGATAAATCCAAATTTGGATACCAATTCTTATGTAAAACAGTTTAGCGTACCTAAAACATTTTTTTTAAAAAATATTTGTATTTAAAAAAAGCCTTAGCATTTTAAAAAAGTTAATTTTTTTTTAAATAACTTAAAAATTAAATTAATTCTGATTATATTGTTGTCATATATTGTTTTAAAATATAGGTTGGACTAATAAAAAACAATTTTATAGGGAATAAGTCCAAATTAAAAAAAAAATTTGAAAGTGGTACCGTGTCCCCTTAACAAAAGACTGTGCATTATGTTTTCTAAAATACGTTTTACAATATTTTAACATTAATTTTATAGTACCGAAACATATACGTTTGAGCTTGAGTGTAGCTAATTGCCCGAAATATTAAAGAAAAGATGCTGAACTTTTTTTGAAGAATACATGCGTGCTGCTCTTGGTGATATTTATTCGCAAAACAATTTATTTTTTCAAAACACAAATTATAATAATAACTGAGATAAACAAAAAATTTCTGATTGTTGACAAACTCATTTCTTAGAAACCCGGTTTTGACTAAAATCTAGCATTAAATCATAGCAAAATAAGATTCATAAACATATTCAAAGTCCAAAATTTTCCCATCAATAAGAAAAATAACGACAAATCTAAGAATTTATTAATCATATACATTTTCTTCTAAGTCAAATTCGGCTTTATTTTTTTTATTAAAGTTTTCCGTCGCACGAATCTGGCAACAGCAACCAATTGATCGAATGGCTGATGTCGTCACACGCTACTTTAATCTGCTGTTGACAGAAAGAATCAGCGAATATTAAAAGTTTCCTACGGATTAGAAGAAAACTTCGTGATGCGTATTTGCATTATTTTTTTTTTTAAATTTTATTTTATCTATTGCAACCCAGCAGAAGCTTAAACCCTTCTGGGAAGAGAAAATATGTTTGAAGGGGCGGAAAATAAGGATGATTTATTATTTAGAAGGATTTTTGAAAAGAGCGTCTTTCGGAAATTTTTAATCTGTTCCGTTCTTCTTTCCCTTGAACTTTTCGGGAAGATTCGGTGATTAAATAGTTTTGATCGCATGCATAGGGAAAAAAAGTTCTGTTTTGGCTTTTCTGAACTGTTTCAGAACCGTTTATTATTAATTATACATGAAAGCAACGGTTGGATGTACTTTGGGGTTGTTTAGTAAACATGGGAAAATTTATTTAGTTGAGTAAATGAAATCTGTTTTTCGTGTAATGGTTTTCCCGGGGAATGGTTTAAGTTGCCAGTTCCGATCATTTATATTCCATCGAATTAACTTCCGAAATTTATTTAGTTACATTTTTTAAGTTCTGGATGAAAAGAGTAAAGAATTTTTACAAATGTCTAAGGGTATGAAGCATTATTTATAAGAATTTGACTTTTATTTACCAAATAAATCAATAAGCATTTGTTCTTTTTACTGACGACAATTATTTTTATTATTTTACATTGCTTATATGTTGAAATTTTTAAGGTTCAAAATGCAAGTGAACCATGTCTGTAAAAAGTTTCTTTGACTACAGAGGTTTAAAGTTAAAGCTTTACAACAAAATTACCTCTTCACATTTTGTTAATTTAGTTTCCTAGTGGATATAATCTGAACTATGACGCTGCTAACTCCAAAATGACTTGTTCCACATGTATTAAGAATCCTCCATTTATTGTTTACATTTATATTCAATTTAAATTTTAAGTTGATAGTGTTGGAAATATATATAGGACATTTAAGCTTACCAAATATTCGTGCACGCATTCATTATTTTTGAGGTATCCTGTATACATATGTCATAAGCTAATTATATGAATTGCATACAACATTATTGCACGCTACAGTATCGCTTTAACAGCCTATCCATTTCATTCAACTTTCAGCACACATGCAAAGGTCACGCCTCCATCGAGTCTTCCAATACTTTTAGAATTAAAATTGTTCGAATCATCAACAAAAAAACTGAACCAATCCTTTCACTTCAAACGAATTCTTGTCACAACATCACGCATTCCCGCCAAAAAAATCCGATTAGCCAATGACATTCGACCAAACGACAACATTTTCAAGTATTATTCCAAAATCGTCATACAAAAAGACTTCTTATAAGTGTGGCATGAGAAATGGGAAGGTCAAACATGACTATAGGTACTTCCCCAAGTCAAGTGACTTTTCCTCGCAACGAACTGAATTGATTTCAAAGCAAACAAATAAAAAAGTTTTGTTTGTATTAATGAAGGACATTTAAAAAGCGAAACCAAATGAGAAAATTTTTAAAACCATACAAAGTACTTTCAATCTCCTACAGCAATTAGTATTATTGGAATATCACAAATTTTTTTGAAACGTTGCAATAATATGCAACCCAGGTAATATTTTTTATTGATTGAGTATGCATTAACGAAAGAGAAAGCTGGCAAGTAAAATATTTTTGCAATCCCAATTAGAAAAATATTAGAAATTCTTTGAAACTTTCAGAAAAGTTTAATTTTCATAAATTCTTCTACCTTAGAACGGAACATGTCGCAGGTATATTATTTTGAAAAATGTAGACTAATTCATAAAAAGAAAAAAATATGTTTTTCTCATTAAATCTATGTATATTTGGATACTAACGAAGCTTATGTTTAAGTATTTATAGATTACAATTAATTGATATAATTTTCATTGATATTACAATTTAATCGATATTAAAATTAACTGCGTAATAGGTAAGGAAAATTCCGATTCGCATAGTACATGGGCTGTAAAGAGTTATTTTATTTTAGATCTAAATCTCGTTTCAAAATTAATATATTTTTTTTCTGAAATTCACAAAATCTGTTTGTATTTAGACATTAATATTCCGAGCATTCCTTTCTGTGTAACATTTTTACGAACTAGCCTGAATCTTTAAAAATAAGATGCTAGCAACACATTCCGTTCTAAGGTAGATAAAAAATATATATGTAAAATATTTCTGATATTTTTTTAGGACTTTATAATATTTTAAGTATCCAAATGGACAAAAGTATGACCTAATTTCTCGCAACTAGCGCTTGACTCCTTAACACACACTGTTAAAAATTCCTAGCAAATGAAACAGCTGTGTCGTGACATATTTCACCATATTTATAATTCGCTTGAACCTATTTATGAATTTTGGAAACAAAAAGTTGAAAAATGGTTCAACCCATTTTCAAATATATAGTGAAAAATTTACCATACAGCTGTTGCAGTTACTAGGAACCATTTTATTGGTGCAACAAAGTACGAAAATGTTAAAGGTGTATGTGTGTGTGTGACGATTTTATTTTCATGGCATATAATTTGTAAAATCATGCACTTTGTTGAGTATAAAGGATTATGCACAATAATTTTTGAGAAATTATATATATATTTCAGGTGTACGAGCACTTTTTGACAGCAGCTGTATCTACCCAACAAAACGTTTTTAGAACAGGTTTTGACCCGACAGCAAAAAAATGCAAAAAAATAATAATTAAATTGTCCTTTATGAAACATAACCGCATGAAATTTTGATAAGTTGGATTTTCGAACCTGTCGGGGTTTCGTCCCTATCGTGATTTTCCTTGTCGGGGAACGAACGGGGGTTTACGAAAACTTGTGTCTGCCCCTGCATCCACCCAACCAACAACTATTTCCTACTACATCCTCACTCCAAATCACCGACGTCTTTGATCTCAACAATGAAATGGAGACGTCTTTCTTGAAGTCGCGTGAGACGCTGACAGGCGGGGTGACGCCCAAAAATAAGAACAAAAAAAAAAGAACATTGGAACTTTCAAGCAGAGGCACGAACTTGTCATTTCCTGGAAAATGATTGGCGAATCGCGTTCCATTTCCATACCCCTTCATTCCAGTTTGGGGTAATTTGCGTTAAATATGCAAGATTTTTGCTTAGGTGCTTATTTCTTGGTCACCTTGGTGGTGATGTCTTATTTCGGAAAGTTTTAACCATCGATTGGTTGAAGCGAGAATCGGAAAGGTTCGATTCGTTTATCCAGGTCAATGTCAAACAAAATAAGACTGTTTTTTTTCACGTTTCGTAGGTTAAATTCGAATATGACTTTAAAAATGGTATACACTTCTATTTACTTAACAAGGTAACTCTTAAAACTTATTACTTCAATAACGGTATGTTTGATTTTCTGAAAAAAAAAACTATTTTACAATAAAGTACATTTATTGAAATATAAGTGGAAATGCAGTGATAAATTTTATCTATTGTTGTAAGTGAAGTACAACAATACAAAATATTGTTATTATTAAGAATGTAACGCATTATTTTTTATTTATGTTAATTACATCGATTATTTTGTACCCCATTTAGGTAAACAATCTTCAGTTCAGTCAAGTTCAGCCTTTGTTACGCTTTTTCCTTAACACCGAAATATGTAAAAATTAATTTTACAGTTTTAATCGATGTTAAAATTCAAAACATAGATATAATCAACTTTGAAAGATATTGTAGCAGTCCGCCGCGCACATGTGCAACCTCAAATAACACCCACGCTAGATGGCGCTGATTTACTATCGCGTTATCACCCCAGCCATCTAGATTATAACATACATCGCAGCATGTAAGTCGAAGCAACTTGTCCCTTACCTTATAGTACCAACTTGTGGACACGGGTTGTCGTAATATCACTACAATATTTCAATATACACTGCGATGCAAATGTTTAGACCATGACTTCATTTAGCTGTAAATTTTAGAATTGTGATAGTAGAGTTACAAAAACCGCCTAAACATATTAAAAAATATTTTGAAATTATTTTATTGAAACATAATTGTTTGATTTGCTATAACAATTTTTTTTTCATAAAATAAAAATTGGTATGATGCAAAAGTTTAGACACAAAACTTTAAGGTGATGGACTGGTAGGCATTCGGTTCGTATTTAGAGATATTAAATTGTACAATTGAAGCAAATATGAATTGAATAAAGATTTAAAGTGGCTATATTGTCTGTTTGGTGTAAAATTGAGCCAATATTGTTTTTAAATCTGTTTAGTTCACCGGATAGTGTTTTTTAAAATTTATCAAATTAATAAAAATGCGAAATTAGGCCATTATCTACTTTAAATTAGCATAATCTCGCATTTGTGTCTAAAGTTTTGCATCATACAAATTTTTATTTTATGAAAAAAAAAATTGTTATAGCAAATCAAATAATTATCTTTCAATAAAATAATTTCAAAATATTTTTTTTATATGTTTAGGTTTTTTTTTGTAATTCTACTATGAAAATTCTAAATTTTACAGCTAAATGAAGTCATTGTCTAAACTTTTGCATCGCAGTGTATAACACTACAATATTGAAATTTAAATATCTTTACCAACTTTAGATTAGGTCTTAGGAAAATTGTTTTATTCGACATACATATAAAGGATACGTTACATTTATGATAGAACTCAAAATATTTTGAAAATCCAAATAACCTCAAAAATCTCTCTAGTATACCTAATATTAGCTAATATTATCTTTCAACGATGTGGATGGAAAATCTTTGATAAGTACCCAGGTTCATTTATTAACAATGCATTTTAAATCTAAACTAGGATCATTACCAAGGAATTGAATGCAAGCTAAACAGAAAACTTTTCGAAGAAAACAGCTCATTGTCGAAGCAATAAATCATGCAAGATAATTTTCCACCAAATTCACCAAAATAACAAGCCAAGTTTTTCGGGATATTTTTTTCTAAAACATTTTTAATTCAAAGATCCCGACAAGAACAACCACAAACCCGAAATTAATGAAGCAAAAGCGCCCTCTATTGTTTATCATGCAAGACTAATAGTCGGTCGGGTGATTAATCTTAAAGTATGCTACACACGAAGTCGAGGGTATTTCGCCATTTTGTTTTTGAGTCGTTAAAAATTGGAGTTTTGGAATCAATATGGCGTAACCACAAACCTCGTTAAAAATTCAATGAAGAGCAAATTGGAATGTTTCAAGATTTGAACGTCGTTGCCAGATTGGTGGATTAAATAAATAATGACTCGATGGAAAAGTCCTCCCCGCTAAGAAGCCAAGCTGTGTGTTTTAGAAAAGGCCAAAGATAAATATGGCCGCCCGCAGACCTGAGATGCGAGTAGGAAAATTGCCAATCCCAACCACGGGATTTGTTAAGCAGGATCAAGACTATAACCATATTTGCAATACCAAAATTGTCAAAAAATTACAATAATTTTAAACGGTGCTGTATCATACATTTTGCATTATATTCGGAAGTTGAAAGAAATGAAAATGTTGGAAAATTTGTGACTTTTTTTTAACTGAAATCAATGGTAAATGAAATATAAAAAGAATGTTATCAGAAATGAAAAAAACACACAATAAAAGTTCGTTTTTTAATTACTGTTTTGAAATATTGTTCCTTAATAAACTTGAGAAAAAAATGAATTATTCATCATTATTAAAAAAATGGTGATAACTTACATCAGTAAAATTTTTTCACTTTTAAAAATTTGGTTATTTGACAGTTCTGGCGTTTCTTTCTAACGGTCAACTGAACCGTCACGCTTACAGTGACGTCATAGATATATCCCAAGTGTTTGATACCCCAGAAACAAAACACTCGTCACTTAATTCATCCAAATTAGAACGGCCAGGCTTATGGTGACTTTGCAGCTACGTTAAATCGATGTTATGATGATTCCCATACCTGGTGAAAATGGGATAACATGACAAAGTAATTCTTTTGCAAAAGTTGTGATTTCAAAACTAATGCATTAGCTCTACGGGACTGACAATCCCTCTTAAGAAAATATCTTCAAACTTTGCGCATGATACAAGAGAAGATTCATGAAGAAAACAACGTAGATTATTGGCGCAAGTAGTTTATTTATTGGTACAAATTTGCAAGTCTCGGTGATACTCAAAACGCTCGCATGTGTCTTTTTGATGAAGGCGAGTTTTTTCGAGTCGCGCCGAAACATGTAAATTTGAACCAAAAAATAAACTATTTGTGCCAATAATCTACGTTTTTGACTTCATGAATCCTCGAATAGTTTAGGATGATCAAATTTAACGATAGGAGGAATAAACTTTACGTTTTCTCAATACAGCACGGCCAACTTCACTAACAAGGCCAGAGAAGCTCTCCCAAACATGAGCGTAGACGGAAATTTTGACGTCGCTGTTCCCAGTGCCGAAGATCGGGAAACTAGTTCGGACGCATTCGGAACCCTAAAAATGTGGTCAGCCGTGAACGAGTGGTTCCGAGACAGGTTGTCTTCATCTTCGGAAAAACGTCATTCGGAACTATGACGTCAAAATTTCCGTCCCCGAGTTTGTTTGGGAAAGCTTCATCGGCCTTAGTAGTTGAGTAGGCCGTGAATACAGTCGTTTCTCGTCAATAGACGATTCTAACAAGCGGAGTGTGGTTTCTTTGTGGGGGTGGTTCGAAATTACGATGCCCGCCGCCAATAGCCTTCGTGTAGCTCTAGTGCGACGATAATTAAAACTTCACCTTTCTTTGTGGGGTACAAGACAATATTTAAAACAAAATTGAAAAAAAAAATAACATCAGGTTATTTAATTATTAATTGATAAAGTTTCAAAATAGTGTCGCGATCGGCTGCATATTTTTGGCATTTTAAAACTCTATAATTAAATAACTAGATAACATTTTGGTTTCAAATTTGTTTCATTTTGATGTTGTGTTGATTCCCATACCTGGGGGAAAATGGCTAACATGGCAAAGCAATACTTCTGTGGAAGTTGTGATTCCAAAGCTAATGCATTAGCTCTATGGAACTGAGAATCCCTTTTAACACGTCCTAAACTGTCTTGGGTTAGGATCGGTTCTCAAGTCCCCAAGATTCCGTGGTCGCTCCAAGTCCGAGGTTACTTATTCATATCGAACGTTACCCTTCATGCTTTTGCAAAGTTTATGACGTGTCGCGGCGGTCTTTTATCAAGATTAGTTTAAAAACTCGCATTTAGTTTGGGACAAGGGAATCCATTACTCGAATTGGAATTCTAAACTGATTTTCCGGCGGGTTGATGCAATTTTAATGACGTTTTCTTAGGGAAAGCACGGAACCACGTATTTGTACTTTGATGCGAGTTTAAATGACAGATATTTGTTGATGATTTAACTTTAGTCTTTATTTTTGGTTTTACGTAACAGCACTTTGCAAATGAATTGTATCATTGCATCAGTTAAAAAAAAACCGTAATCGTTCAATACCAATAGAGTAGACTATGTCTTCTGAGCTTTTCTCGAAACTAGAAGACGATTCAAAAACGTTAAGAGGGACTGTCAGTCCCATAGAGCTAATGCTTTAGTTTTGAAATCACAACTTTTGCAAAAGAGTTGCATTGCCATGTTATCTCATTTTCACCAGGTATTTGAATCATCCTAACATCAATTTAAAACAAAATTGAAAATAACATCCGGTTATTTAATTATTAATTGACAAAGTTTTAAAATAGTGTCGCCATCTGCTGTATATTTTTGGCATTTTAGAACTTCAAAATATATAATTAAATAACTAGATAACATTTTCGTTTCAAATTTGTTTCATTTCAATGTTATGTTGATTCCCATACCTGGGGAAAACGGGCTAACTTGGCAAAGCCATACTTCTGCAGAAGTTGTGATTCCAAAACTAATGAATTAGCTCTATGGGACTGACAATCCCTCTTAAACCGAGACTTTGAAAATTGAATCAAACATTAAGGATGCAGACTGTAATAGTAATGACATTATTTAAAAATAAATTTAGTACATTAGTTAGAGCGTAAAAACAGTAATAATTGAAATGAAATAAACTACTTAAAATTATACAAAACATTGATGTCTATAATTTGAAGTATAGAAATCCGAATTTTAGACGATAGAAATTGAAATTTATTAAAGCTTTAAAGAAGCTTTTTTTTAACAAAAATACCCAACTATCGAATACCGAAACTATCACAAAATAAAAGAGAAAAAGCGCAGAGATGGTACAAATAATGGACAGGTTGTATGAAAAGCTTTTTTGGTTCCTAGGTTAAAAACTGCAGATTCCGAATATCCGACTAAAAATTTACAAAAACGTTTAAGCGGATTAATATCACAAAAAAAACACGTTGAAATTTGCCGAAAATTACTTAACTAAAGCCATAAATGATCTTGGCTATTTTCTAAAAATCGCATGAAAGTTTGTCACTTCATAAAATTAAATATGCGAACGCTTCGAAATATCATTAAAAGAACGAAATATATTTTTACCAGTTCCCATCAGTGTTTAGGAACAGCCTGTTCATTGTTTGGTTGGTTGGTATACATATATTTTCAGGCTTGTTTGCTTGGTCACAAAGACCCGCTTATAAACCTTCGTCAAGTAAGACAGACACAACAGACAACACACACGTATAAGTGGATCCATCTAATTTTTAGAGACAGAGGCCAACTAGAGGATCCCCAGAATTGGCTTGTCACCCCCAGAGGTATTGATTTGGTATGGGAACTTAGAGGACTTTCGGACCCAACAGATTTAACGAGCACGTACTCCGCATATACTCGGTAGGTCTTCAGTGGTACCGGGACTCGATCGCAGGACCTTCCGATCCCGAGACCGAGACGCTGACCACTAGGCTCACTACGGCCCGTTCATTGTTTGGTTAGTAAGTTAAAATTCAAACTGAGCGCATATGAGCCATTTCAAAATAAGTTAACTATTGAACCTGATCTCAAGTGTCAGGTGAAATCTACGATCGTTTGTCGAAATAGAACGGGAATTAATGTAACGCGTTTCGATTAAAATTACAGTTTTGACTGCGATACATTGAAACACGGTACAAAATAACGAATGATATGAATTGTGTTTACACATTTTGGAGGGTGTTCATTCCGAAAAGTAGTTTTAAAATCTGTCTGAAAACCCAGGGCCGGATTTCTAAATAGGCTAAATAGGATGTAGCCTAGAGCGGCGAATTTTTTTGGGGGTGACACATTTTACGACCAATTAAAGCAGTATTCAGCATAAAAATATTTTAAAGATACGAATATTTTTGAGAAAGAAAACAAATAATTTACATTAATGCGTAAACCGTAAATGTATATATAATACTAATATTTCGCAGCAAACATGGTAGCTGGGAGGGCAATTGCACCCCTCTTCCCGGATTTCGAAGTTGAAAGAAAATATTCGAACAGTTTAAATTAAAATCGCCTATTTCGCTTTCGATTTAGCGTGTAAAGGTACATAGATGATTCTAATATGTGTATCTATTTTAAACAGCACATACCACCCTATTTTGCAGCTAACCAGCTATCTTTCCCCGAAGGGAAGAATATTGCGACAGGGGCGGCAAATCAATCGTAGCCTACAAGCGGCAAATCTTTAAATCCGGCCCTGCTGAAACATCTCAACAGTTCGAACGAAAGAGCAATCAGATTTGGCGCACGAATTTGGCACAGATTTGGTGCGTCATAATTGGGTTTTCGAGAAAATCATGAGGCTCAAATTGTAGCTGCCAAAGAACTTTTTAGGTTTAAAGGTATTTGAAATTACCTTATAGGATAATTACTTACCTGTAAATGTGTTGATTAATTGGAGAGGTAATTGAAAATAATCGTGCAGTGTCACACACACACCTAGTTTTTATAAGTTTACCAATGAACCGTCACTTGCCAGTGAAAGCCATTCCGTTCTTTTGACCTTTTTTTGAAACGGTTTCACAAAGAGGTCTTACCCTGGAGCTTACCCGATTCATTGCGCGTAACACGCAGAAAACATCTTTTGCATATAAATGTTTTAAAACACGTTTTCCAGATTTCCTGGGGCACTTTTTTTACCAGGAAAAAAAAAGGACTCGGGCGATACAAAAAGTAAGTCCATTTTCCGATTTCTAGTTTTACAATTTCCCCCCTTCGGATCTTGGAGACTAGATTTCCATGGAGAGTTTGAGTTCTTGTTGGTTTGAAAATAGTGCAAGATACATTTGACATGTATTAGTAATGTTCGTGGTACTTCCCCATTCACGACGTTTGGCCAAAATATTTGCAAACAAGTAGGTTTGTAACAGAATCTGTCACTTAACCCGCTTCCACACAACAGATGTGTTAAACAGGTAAAAAGGAGCCAAACACAGCATTAATTCTATATTAAACATTTAAATGCTGAATTTGGCTAGTTTCATTTATTTTATTTCGAAAATTCAATAATTATTACTATCAACGTACAAAGAATCTCGCAGTGAAATATATTTGACGCCCTTTCAAACTGATCGATGTCGCAAAAAGGAATTTATTTTAATTTATTGTCCAAAAGAATTAAGTTTCTCGGGCGATTGTTGCGAATGGCATTGGTGATGTAATTCTAATAACAAACTGGGCCTTTAGCTATTTGTAATTCAAAATTTTAAACGCCAAAATTAACTATTTTCATTAAGCTTCTTTCTCATATTTAATAATTAGACTTTATCGTTTGCTAAATTTGTTTGAAGTTCGAAGAATAATGATGTAATCTTTTTTAATAAATATCTTTGTTTCGCCACAATTTCCCATTTACATTTCTTTCGAAAATTCAGTTGTTTATAGTTTGTTAAATTAATTTGCAGTTAAAAAAATATATATTTAGTACAATTGATGCTTTAAAATTAAAAGAGAATTTTTGCATATTGTGCAACTAATTAAATTATCATGCATTAGTTTCACAGTTTTGTAACTTTTAAAACTTTTTAAATACTGTTTCAGTAATGTGGACTTTTAATTTTGTTTAGATATGATTTGATGTGTTTACAATAACAAATTCCTCACATGAGTAATTCTATGTTGTGATATCTTGTTAATTCATTTAATTATTTTATAATATTCACTTATTTTATTGTTCCTAACTATAAATTCCTTGTGTATTTCTCTTAATCTCCCATTTTTATGCTTAAACTTAGTCATTTTATCCCATCTTAAAGTTGTTTATCACTGACGAAATTATTGAAATGTCATATTCACCTATAAATTATGCTTATAATATCTTAATTTTTGTATCCAATCTTTCACTAAATACAATTTAAATAATTTACAATATTTACTTCATTATAATTATATCTATTATTTGATTAATTCTGGTTTGTTAACATTTTTGCTGTCTAAACCCTTAGCCATTTTTATCTTAATTTTTACATAAATAATACTGGAATTAACTTGATTGTTTACAATTTTATATCATTATGTACCTGTCAAATATCCCCTCCTCGCTAAAGTGGTTGCCTGGTTTTTCGGCGTATTGTTAACGAGTTATCGATCTTTTTAGTTAATTTTTTCCATCGTTGCTTTCGTTTCTAAATTCGACTCCACGCCGCCATTGCTCCTTCCTCGAATTTATCGCGGGAAAATGTAGCGTCGTCTATTAGCCCTCTGATTGGTCAGTACTCCGATACGTCACCTCCGGGTTTCTTTTCCCCTTTTCCTGCGTACGCAGAAATTGGAATTTTTGTGATGACACAGCCTTTTTTATTTAGTTTCTAGTTTTTTTTTCATGGGTTGGCAATACTGCATTGGTGGCCTATTTAAACCGGAGTTGAGAGGACTCGATCTTTTTTCTGCAATTTCATATTCCGAAGTAAGACGTTCTTGTCTTCTTTACGACTTGACTAACAGTCGTCCGGGAGGTCCAATTCCCCGATGCTTACCTGGTAGTCCGGGAGTTCCAATTCCCCGATGCTTACCTGGTAATCCGGGAGGTCCAATTCCCCGATGCTTGCCTGGTGATCCGGGAGTTCCAATTCCCCGATGCTTCCTGGTAATCCGGGAGGTCCCATTCCCTAAGGTTACCCCTGCCATCATGGTTGTACCACATTTTGGGACCTGGGAGGTCCCATTCCCCGGGACCCGAGAAGCCCTTCCATGCCGTGCCCCTCTATCCAGCCGGCCGGACCTTCTTTAACGGACAATCATCCGTAAAATGAACTGTTTAACTACTTCTCATCAACTATGATTTTTCCGGTCGTCCACAGTGGTGAGCCAACCCATACCATTTTCTGTTTTTTTTTTTTAAATTGTAACGTTGTTTAGGATTTTCTTAAATTAAATTTTGGGCTTTTATCCTTTTGATTAATAATATCTTTGATTTAATTTTGAGGTTAGGGAATTAATTTGTTTTTTTTTAATTTTTTTTGGAATACGCCTAAACTCCAGGTAGTTATTTCTTAATTTAGTGTGAAAAGTTACCATCTGCTTTGTATCAATTAATGATGTATTACCTTGATTTGTTATTGTGCTTCAAATATTTACTTTCCACCTCTGCTGTCCAAAATATGATGAGACCCCTTTTTTAAATTTGTAAACTTTTGAATCTGTGTTTTTTTTTGAATAAACGTTAGTTTTTTGGCAAATTTTCTGTGTTTTTGATCAATTTTTTCCCTTGTTCTTGGTATCTATCCGGCCTTTAAAAGATATCAGAACAATATTTTTTTATGCCAAGTTAGAATTCTCTATGCATCTTTCTTCATACATATATAATGAACCATCAAAATAACTCTATTGTGATAATATTACAACAATCCAAACTGAATTATATCACATAAATAAATATTCTTTAAAAAGTTTTTATTTTTATTTCAAATAAAGTTTCTCGTACGTTTAAAAAAATGTCAACAGTGAATATATTAAATAAAAATGGAATTTTCATGTTATTTCAATGTAGTTAAAAGTTTTAGTTATTTAAATTTTAAATAAAATTCTAATTTAAATTTTTTAATGAAATTTGGAAGGTAGTCTAATCTAATTGTTTGCTTAAAAATGACGTATCCCACTTGTTTGTGAGACTTACGGTTCGTTCTGTGAAAGTGGGTGACAGACGAACGGACGGACTGAACGATTATAATACCTTCCACTTTTTACGTTATAAACTGAGTGTGAAAGCTAAAATTGCTCATCTTACTTACCACATATTTTTATTACCAACTCCATATATTATTGAACAAATTGAAAGTTAGAATATGGCAACATTTATTAATATTGACCCATGTGCCTTTTTTAACACACCACAATATCTAATTTTGCTTTTATATAACGTCTTTCTATACACAGGTTTTCCCCTGATAATCAAGTGGCCAATGATAATTAAGTGGCCATGTGACTTTAGAAATATAAAGTCACCTTTATTTCCTTTTTGATACAGACGGTTCTGTAAAAGCTGTTTCCCTGCGCATGCACTCTTATTACGGATAAACAACATTGATAATGGAAATTGACATATCAAGAGTTGAGTAATTAACGTAGCACCAGAGATACAAGAGGGCTATTGGAGACGGGCTTCATAATTTAGAACGCCAGTCAACAACTTTGAGAATGAAAATTGAGGTATCGAGTAAAAATTTAGAAGGATCCAACCACGTATGGAAAATTTCAAGCACAAAAGCTCCTTTTCTTAAAGCATTTCAGTTGAAACTATTTTAAACCAATGAAACACTGGCCTTTTTTCCTGTTTTCCCGGAAAAAAGGCTTCCGGTCGAATCGGCAAGGGTCCTGTTTTCTGCAGTACATTCCGTGACGATTCTACAGTATTTTGCAAGATAAGGCAGAAAGAAGCAGGATCAGGAAAAATCCAGAAAAAAAATTCAGGAAAAGTATGAACAAACTGTCCTTGGTTTTTGAAGGATGAAGTAGCATGAGCTTGAAAGGTAGACTTGAGTGATCTTTTGCAAGGTCAGATCTTTTTAGAGTCATTCATTCAAAGGACAGAAAGACAATACCACATTCCGGAATAAATTTTAAGAACAGATCGCAAATTTCTTTATGATAAAAGGATATACATAGGATCGGTTGGAGTAAATTTGAGGAATAGTTTGTAGAGGGAAATTAATAAATACATCATCATAAAATATAAAAATTTTATTATAAACTCTAACAAATATAAATCATGAATATACATGAAAAAAAAACTGATTTTCGGCACAAATAGTTTTGTGTATCGCGCCAAGAATCAACGTTATATGTAACACTAGAAAAGTTTGATATTCTTTGTGAATATAGAATTATAAATATCTAAATTAGAGTTTGAAGGGAACCATAATATTTCAGCAAAAGAAATTGTGCTAGTTATTAAAAGTCTGTCAATAATTTAAAACTAAAAGTAGTATCTCAAAATCCTACTAACACATTAATTTGTTTCGTACTTATATTTCATCAGTATTAAACATATAAAACAGTTTAAAAAGTCCAAGTATTATAATTCAATAACTTTTAGCAAAACAAATGTACTCAATAAATAATTACCATAACAGTAAGTAAATTTTAGACTTTTATTGAATTTACAATCAAAACAGTTAACTATTACTGAAGTAGAAAATAAAGATATTCCCAGAATATTTTGCAAATATAAACTCAGCAAATCCCTGAATACAAAATCAAAAACGCATTAACTCTTCCGAGCCATTTAACGCATGTACGTCCCCGAGCGTTTATTCACAAGAGAGTTAAGGCATAAAGTCGTTAAATTTCATCGACAAAATAACCATTTCGCGAAAGACTGCCAAACAATCAACACAGTAACATATGTAATGCAATCATCGCCGATTTTATAGACTTCAATCGAAACTCAAGCACCTTTTTTGTTTTATGTAATCTTTATCTTTCAGTAAATGGATTTCGGTGCAAATCCATTTATTTCAAAATCCTCCATTCCCATTTAAAACGCCATTTCCAAGTTTAAATGAGATCGTATGTTTGGATATAGCCACATAATTTTAAACACAGCTTTTAAAAATAGTTTTACGCAAACAAGTAGCTGTACTTATTTGACAAAAATGTATTCGATATTAATGAAAAGATACTGTGGAAAATTGGTCACGAGAGCGAGTGAAATAAATTCTTGAGTTTAAAAAAGGCTAGTTTCGACACGTTGTCATACACTATTTTTTATAATAATGTGCAAAAAAGGTATTTATTAAATTGGGATTGAAAATTTACCAAGCAAAAAGTAAATTCTCTTTTGAAGAAAAAAAACCGAAAACGTTGGTGCTGTTAAATATGGATTTAGAATTAGAAATGTTATGCGATAATTATGAACTTCTCCAGATGATACAGAAAAGGCTGGTTAACGATGCTACTTCAAATCTTCTTCCCCGATAAGTCCAGAAAAGTATATGAAGCAAATGATTTGAACTTGATTATTCATATTAATGATTATTTTAAAATCACGTGCAAAAAGTATTTCTTAGTTTGGCATTGGAAATAAGACGCCAAATAAAGAATTATATTCAAATATAGAATTTTACACCAATCCCAAAGCCGCCGAATAAAATATCGCGCTCAAATAAAGAATTTTACACCAATCAGATGCTCTTATTTACTTTGTCGCACTAGTGCGTAAAAGTAACTTTGAAACACGATTTCGTTAAAAGCATCACTTTTGCCACGATTATTGATATGAAAATAGTTATTTATGCAACAAGTGTGAAAAGTAACACTTTTTAAAACTAGTGGATTTTATTTCACGAGCGAGTGAAATAATTACACGTGTTTTAAAAAGTTTACTTTTCACACGTGTTTCATACACTATTTTTTATAATTAGGTGAAAAAAATCAAATCTCATTGGTTCAAAAATAATTCACGCGCTAAATTTTTTTACGTAAAGAAAATCGGCATCCATAAATCTCTGGAACTACAAAAGTCAAACTTATTTTTTAGTTTGAAGTCAAACATTTGAACATGGATACTGATTCAAAAATAAAATAATAATAACATTCACGCGCATAATATTTATAAATAAAGCAGATCAATAAATTTCTGGATTTTATGAATATTATGAAATATAAATTTTACTTGAAATGTTGGCATCTTATGAAATGAGTGAAAAAAGTATTTTTTTCACTGCTTTTGGGTGAAAAAAAGTAATTTTTTATCACTGTTTCTAAAAAGTATAACTTTTCGCACGCGTCTGATATTAAAATTATAGTGTAAAAATCGGATTTTTTTCACGCAATTATAAAAAACCAATTTTTTTGCACGATATTATGAAAAATATCTTTAATTTCAACTCAATTGATATGACTACGTTATACATGCGCCTACATCAGCATATCTTCTAGTAAGAGTTTCAAATCTGTTCTATAGAACCATTATTATTTTACACGCAAATTTGAACATAAAACTATGTTTTTTTTTTAGGGGACTTAACATGTGATCGTGTACGGGAAGTATAATAGAAATAATGACGTCTTAATACGAGTTTCGTTTTAGAAGAGATTTTTAAAATTGAATTAATTTACTTTTTGGTAATTCTATTTTGATTATTAAATTGAAAGTATGTATCTTGTGTAATTTATAGACCATCCGGAATTTTTTTAAAAATAAAAATCGTTTAAAGAGGAATGAAATTTAAATGAATTATTACTTTGAAATTCTTAGATTATTAATAAAGTATGTATCTTGTGATTAGACTCGTATTTTAAATAAATGTTAAAGAGGAATTCCGTATTCACAGAATTGTAAGAGCAACAGTGGGTGAATATTTAACCTTTTTATGAGATTTATTGTTTAAAAATAAGTTCGAAATTTTAGTTTTATTTTGTTTAACAGAAGTCTAAACGAATGCAATGCTTCTTCTATTGTTATAATAATTTCAATTAATCTGCAATGTATTCTTTTAATCGATCTAACTTTTAAAGCTATTATTACCCACATAGTCAATTGTTTTATGAAAATCAATTGTTATCCAAACAATCGATTGTTTTATGAAAATCAATTGTTATCCAAACAATCGATTGTTTTACGAAAATCAATTGTTATCCAAACAATCCATTGTTGAAAGGCAAATAATAGCTGCTGTGATTTTTCGTTTTTTCTCTCATTGTTTAAGCCTTTTTTTTTAACCAAGTTGTCTTAAAAGCAGCAAATAGAAATTTATTGTTGACAATATAATTATTTCATTTTCAAATTGCTAGTTATAACTTAGGCATCCCAACAAAACGAAATAATTGTACAACCTTCCGATGGCAATAGCATGAAATTAAAAACGAATTGAGATCTTTTTATTCGATTTACTCGCTTTTGGAACGATAGAGTTCAGTTGTTAGGATTTCTAGAAAATATCGTCTGCAACAAATGAGTATTCGGGGATGAGACTACATTTTAGAATTTTAGAACGGTAGTTGAGATACAGTTATTCGCGAAATTGTTTAAATAGCTGAAAGTTTTGTTAAATATAGGTGCCATTTGTTTCATGTATTTCAAGAAAATTCATTAGAGATTTGATACTTATGTGTGATATAAAGAGGTAATAAAATACGATAGTTTGTTGCGTAAAATAGAAATGAATACTTTAAATAAACGAAGAAATGTTATACGATTTTCATGGTAAATTGTATTATTGAGCATTTTTAAATTTGATAAAATTCAAAGTAATATATATGTAATGGAGGGTTTTATATCTAATCGTCTTTGGAAGTACGAAATCATGGATTGTAACCTTACTAATGGGGGACATGTCTAAATTGTGGAGGTGCCGATAGATGGCAGCATCTGTCTTATATGTGTGTGTAGGTTGTGTCCGTCCTTCTTGACGATGGTTTATAAGCGGGTCTTAATTGTGACCAAGCACACACAAGCCTGAAAATATATGTCTACCAACCAACCTTATTAATGGCCTAATTTATAATTTAATGCAGATATTCTATTCAAAAACAGACATTCGCCAACTGACAACATATCGTCTATGCAAACACGGTCATTTTAAATTACTGATTTAAGGTCATTTGGTTCCTTAGAAACACAATTATAACGTTAAAAATCACGCATCAAGAAATTTAACAATTTTCTCGTTTCTAAACTTTCATTAAATATGCAGAATCGATTAAGGTGGATCCTGAATTTTATAAGATACAAAACTCTGGATTCCAATAACAAATATTGAAATTTTTTAAAAATTAAACTTAACACATTTAATGTTAGTTTACACTTTATGATTAATAAACTTTATATACTTAAAATATTTAATTAAGTTTTTTTCAGATTTATTCTTTATGGGCTAATAATGACTGATAAAGTTGAAAAATAGTGTTGCCATCTTCAGCATATTCTGGTGCAGTTGAAATTTAAAAAGTTATTAAATAACGAGATATTTACCTTTTTTTATTTTCCTGTTATGATGATACCTTGGAGAGAAATGTTTACTTTATGAAGCTTACTATCCCAGAGTTTGCGATTGCCAAAATAATACAATAGCTCTATTTAGCTGATCAAATAACACTTATTTTAACGAAAGTCTAACTTTGTACTGTAATGTCTACTTTTTTACTCTTAACGCAATATAACTAACATATTGTTCAATAATTTGATGCCCAGTTTAGTTTAGTTTGAATTATTGTCTCACTAGAGCTACAAGAGGACTACTGGTGACGGGCTTCGTAATTTAGAACCACAGTCAGGTGACGAGCCGACAACTGAATATTCACCCAACGCAACCGTTAAGGGCGACATTGTACGCAACGTAGGGGCTTTGGAGCATATTTAACATGCACCCCCTCTACATGGAGTATTATTCGTCGGATATTTTTGGCAGCACGGCCGTTTATAGGTCGGCAGTTATTTTGGCGATGCCCGGACCCGAACCTGGGACATTCCGCATGCAAGGCGAACGCCTTTACCAACCCATTTGATGTCCAGAAGTCCAAAGAAAAAATATTTTTGCACAGGGAACTTGTGCATGATAAATCAACCGTGGTCTAAAGTTCTAACAACACGCACATTGTTGCTCTATTTAGGTAGCTTTTCGTGACAGATAATATTATCAGCCTCGTCACTTGACAATGCTTCAAAATTACGAGGCCCATTACCAATAGGCCCAGGAGAATTTCCTAGTAACACACTAATTAAACCATATAAACGGGTTTAGTTTGAAATATCGCCGCACTAGAGCTACACGAGTTCTATTGGCGACGGGCGTCGTATTTTAGAACCGCAGTCAAGTGACGAGCCGCCAACTGAGTAGACACATAACGCAACTGTTAAGGGCGACATCGTACGCAGCGTTGGGTATTATTCGTCGGAAATTTTTGGCTGCACGGGCCGTTTATAGATCGGCAGTTATTTTGGTGATGCCCGGACCCGAACCTGGGACCTTCCGCATGCTAGACCATATAAATGGGAAAATAAGGTCTAAACAAACACCATCTATAGACACACTATACACTATACAAACCATATCCTCCCAATACTTATACAAAGTAAACCCCCATATTGTACATTCTATTAAAAAGAAATGAATACAAGATCTATGCTAATGGCCACAGGCTTACGTGAGCGTTGCCTAGCAACCGTGAGGCTCAGGAGCACAGAATAAGGATGCTTAGGACCACATGTACAATAAGGAGGTTTTCTTTTCTTTTTTTTCTTCCTCCTTAATGTGTTTTTGACTCTTAGATTATTATTATTTTCTTCTAAATCTTGTCTGGATTGTCGACAAGTAGATGGAAAGTTTTTTTTTTTTGTGTGCATGAGTTTTTTTTTATGAATGTTGATTTATTGGGTTGGTGCAGTTGTATTTCGTACTGAACCTATTTATTATTGGTTTGGTTGGGTTGGGTTGCAGTCACACAAGAGATGCACATAAACTAGAGGTCTCAAAAGTGCCTCAAAATTTTGAAATGCGGAGAAGTGAAGAGGAAAGTTTCATGTGCACCTGTTCCCTTAAATATGGGGTTGAGAATAATTGACGTTGCACTACAGCTACACAAGGGCTATTGGTGACGGGTGATATCATTTAGAACAACAGTCCTGTGATGAGCTAACACCTGAATAGGAACCTAACGCAACTATCAGAGTGACATCGTACCCGACGGCGGGATATCCAAGGCCTTCTCTTTACACGGGGTATTTATTCGTCGGATATTTTAGCTGCACATACCGTTAATAGGTCGGCGGTTATTTTAACAACGCCCGGGCCCAAACTTGGGATCTTTAGCAGAAGTAGAAGTCTTACATGGGCTCTTCCCAGTCGGGTACAATGTACTGGGTGTCCGTGAAAGAATGTCCGAGTTCTGTTACCCTGGCCGCCTCGTTCACCTGACATCACGCCTTGCGAATTCTTCCTTTGGGGCTTCGTAAAAGATCGGGTCTACGTTCCACCCCTACCCCACGATTTACCAACCTTGAAAGGTAGAATTGCACAGGCTGTTGCTTCCATTACTCCGGACTTGCTGCAGACAGTACGAGAAGAATTGCATTGAGCACTTATTGGAAAAACTAGGTTAGTGTTCCCTTCAATGTCATGCATGATTTGTTGTATTTAGTATAAACTAAACTCTTGTAATATACCATCGTACTACCAAACTCCTGTAATATACCATTATCTGTAATATACCATATTACCCTGTAATATATCCTGTAATAAAAACTCGGACATTCTTTTAAGGACACCTTGTATATAATAATGTAATTCATGACATCTTATTTTATTGCATTTCATTAAAAAAAAACCCATCAAACTGCAGACACACAATTGCATTGGTTTGCCTATTTGAAAGTGCACATTTTATTTGACGTAAATAATAAACTAATTTTAACAAATATACCTTGTTAGAACTTTATTAAACCAAAACAAGATACATGATAACAGCATCGATTGTGCAACTTGTCCTCTAATGTGTTTTTGTGGCGTAATACAGAAAAGGAATATGTTTATAGATATCGATTGTTAAGGGGTAGGTTTCACGGAAACTGCTCGTGCGCAACGTGAGGGTCAAATATAAATCCGTATAATAGTATTAGGCTAGTTCGAGGTATAGGGTATAATGGCTCATTAGTGTCTAGTCGAGTGTATAGTGCTATAAAATGGCTCATTAGTGTCTAGTTCGAGTGTATAGTGCTATAAAATGGCTCATTAGTGTCTAGTTCGAGTGTATAGTGCTATAAAATGGCTCATATGTAGTCGAGTTATAGTGCATAAATGCTCATAGTGTCTAGTTCGAGGTTAGTGCATAAAGGTCATTTGTGTCTAGTCGATGTATAGTGCTATATTTGTCCATTTGAAATGTAATCCTAATTGGTACTCGATAATTAAAAATATATTTATTATATTTATACACTGCTCAAAACAATTAGGTGAGCACTTTGCGTACTTCTGTTAGCCCTTTCAGTTCCAACTTCTTTTTATCATTCTAAAAATCTAAAATTTGTGAAATTGATTCATTATGCATCCAGATTGAAACGGTAAAATACAGGGGAAAAAACCTTAATTTTTTTTAACTAAAACTTAAGGGGAGAAAAAATTGAAATCATAACTTTTGAATAAATTATAACAATATTTTTTTAAAAACTTTATTTGTTAAAAAAATTAAATCAATTTTTAAACATCCAAGAATGTAAGCATCTAGAATTTAGGGCCAATTTATTTCGAAAATATTTTTGGGAGTGAATTTTATTTTACCATGTTTTTTCATATTTTCATTTAACTAAAACAAACATTATTTAATTCTTCAAAATACATGATTCTTCCATCTTACGATAAATAAATGCGAGCTCAATTTAGTGTGAAAAAAAAATCGCAAGCTGATAATTCCAAATGGAATCATTGGGGGTGAATGGGTTTAAACCATGCGTTCCCCTAATTGTTTTGAGCAGTGTATTTTCATGAATAATTTTGTGATGGGTAAAGAATGTTTTTTATTTTATATATTCAATAAAAAAAAGCTTAAAATAGTTCTAATTATTTTTTTAAAAAATAGTTTAAGTTTAAAAGGATGTGCAAAAGTAATTTCCTTGATATTTTTCTTTCTTTGCAGCGAATTAGCTAGCACGCATCTTTGATTAATTGCAACTAACAATTATTTGCTAAAAAGTAGAAAAGAACACTTCTTTGCTCCTGAAGAGAGGGGTCGATTTAAAGGAGGACCCAAGAACTTGAAAAATAAGAATATAAGCTTTTCGCTTGAGATTGACCAAAACAACTGCAATACAACAAAGGGCTTGTAGCTCTTAAATCGGATTGGGCATTTTAGGCCTCGATATCTATGGAGCTTTCACACTATTGAATAAATACCAATGTAACCATATATAGCTTTCCAAATTATGTGACACACGTATTTTCTCGAACTTTTGATATTCATGCAGTTAAAAGTTTGGTGAAATTTTGCACTAGAATCCTGGAACCTACTAGTTGCCACCCCTATTTGGAGCGTAAATTTGCCAATTTTGTGATAAACCATAACACCGCAATAAGGGTAAATAAACGCTTCAAATTGTGGTGGCGAAAGTTTCATAATTCCAATCAGGTCAGTTCCAGGTTACAACCTTGCACCAACATTTTTAACTGTATGCAACTATACCTAAGAGACCGCAAATAATGATGTTTTAAGACTTTACTGTTGGCCGGCTAATTGTTGATTAAGTTAGGGTGTTAATTGTACCATAGTACTTCTGATATTGGCTATAAGCTAATTATTACATTCTTGATATGGCCAAGTCATATAGTGGTATTCAGTACATTGCGTTAACTGCATTATCAAGAACTTATAATCTAATTACTTCCTTGAATAAATAAAACTATCATAATTATTGAGAACTATATCAATTACTCAATTCTACCGCAATATCCCTGGATCAGCAAATGAGAAGACAAATAATTAACTAATTAAGCATTTATTAACATACACAAGTAAAGCCGCGGTTCATACTAGACAATAATAGGTAATATATAAATACTGAATATCGTGACACACTGTTAAAAATTTGGTGCTAGGTTTCACCATGATATTGGTTCCTAGTAGCTGCAACGGCTGAATGGTGAAATGTTTCACCTTTTTTTCGGTGTTTGGTTGAACCATTTTTCTGGATTTGGAAACAAAAACCTGAGAAATCGTTCAACCGAATACCAAAAATATGGTGGAACGTTTCACCATTCAGCCGTTGCAGCTACTAGGAACCATTATCATGGTGAAACCAAGCACAAAATTTTTAACAGTGCAGTATGCATTGAAAATAAGGCGGCCATTGCAGAAAAGCATGTTGGCTATGAAATCAGCCCAACATTACCAACGTTAATACAAGTAAGCCAAACCAATCAAACAACTTAAAAAATCAAATAAAAATATCAATAGCTAACTATTCCCCCACGGATACATCATACAGCCAAGTGTCCCAGATGTACTTCTATCCACCACTCCATCTATCCTTCCACAAATGAATAAAAGTAATGCCTCATAAATAATCCAATATGCATTAAGACCCCCCCCCCCCTATATTACAGACACCCTTCTATTCCAACCCTGATACACTTTCTCATTATTTACCCCTTTACCCTTGGAATGAGATACTAAAGATCAAGCGAGCGGCTTACTATGACGACTCTTTCGCACCACGGGGGAGGATGGATCTTTGGAAACATTGTTATATTTCGGATGGTGATGGTGTTGCCAAGTTGGCGGTGGATTGGGTGAGTTTTGTTGCCAAAGTGGCGAGGAGAGGAGGGCATGTGTTTAGTAATTTTGACGTGCAAGGAATTGAGCATAAAGTTTAGAAATCCAGTTTGCTTGTAAAGTTTTATTAAAAAACTTCGTGCATTTATACATTTTACGTCTTTTTTTATGTTTATAGTAAAACACATAGTTGACGATGTTTCAAATATATCCAAATTAAAATATGTAGTTCGAAAGGAAGTACAATTAGGAAATTAGTACTATATAGGGGCCGTTTAGAATTTTATTATCATATTTTCATTTAATTCATTACCGCAAAAACTAAGTTTTTTTACATTTTAGCAAAATCCCAACAGGAAATGAGGCTTAATTATTTTAAAAGCGTCTGCTAAAAAAACGGTTAAAATATCTGCGCTGACCACTGACATGTTTAATTCTAAATAAAATTCAAAATTTTCATTCCTATTAACGTCATACACGTGCATAGGAAAACGTCGGACAATAGGGAGCTGTAGAAAAGTCGAGAGTTTTTATGTTATGGGTGTTTTCAGTTACGAGATTTGTTTTAAAAACTCATTTTTGTTTATTTTATAATCATCAGCATTTGTTGCAAGGTAATAAGCCAAAAGTTTGACCAAGCTATTCAAATTAAGTCCAGCATTAAAAAAAATCTTATATTTTGCCGTGGGCAGGTAAACTGCAGTAACCACAACAATTAATTGAACTATTTTTTTCCTTAATAAGAAACTTTTAACAATTTCGAACTAAAATCAAATGAAGAAATTTAAAATGAATGTACCTATATTCATTGTTCATACAGATATTTTTATATAGTTTTCAGAGATTAAAAAAAGCACTTTTATGAGCATTTTCTTGAAAATTATCCGATCGTTATGGGATTAATCAGACTTGGGACGAAATTTAACTGAAACGCAACGCGAACGATTCGCCTGCGAATGGGTGGAGATTCGAAGATTTTGCTCGTTTCCTAATTGAACTGAAACAAATCCTTCGCGCGCGAATGACGTTAAGCCACGATTGGTTTCAGGCCATTCGAGCGATCAGGTGCGAACTGTTTGTTTACTGTTTTGGCACTGAATATCGGCGAAAAATGTCAAATACCATATTATTTTTACAAGAAAAAAAAGAAACCCCAACCGGAAACTTATTAAACTGTGACGGGAACCCAATAGATTTGCCTAATAAGAAGTTTATTTCCATGTATCGTTTGGATAACGAATCGTTCCAACTCGCTTGGCCAAAAAGAACGAATCGAAAGATTTGTTTTTTGAACGATCCATTAAAAAGAACGTAAACGCTTTGGATGAATCTTTAAAAGAACGGGATTGGCCCTTCTCTATATTTCCAGTGAGTTTCGAATTATTTAATTGGCCAACTTCACGTAAGAAGAGGCAGGTGTAGTATTCTTGTCGAATGCTTGAATGACACGCCTTTGAGCACGAATTCGCGTGGTTTGGGAAGTTAAATACGATTTTTTGAGAGCGTTCGCAGGGCGGAACTTAAACCGATCGTATTCGCAGGTCAATCTTGCGCGAATACGAAGCGTTTCAGTTAAATTTCAGCCTTGGCGACAAACGTCGTCGAAAGGGTTGCCACGCGGACCACCAACAACGGACAACCCAGGTCCTCGAAAGGCGCTTTATCTTGTGCCCAACACGCTTTCTCACTCCCGTTCTCTCGAACTCCCAGCGGATCTCATCAGAGGACCCCCAACCCCCCAGACGATAATTAATCTCTTCTTGGAGAGAGAAATGGGGGATCTGGCAACTACGGTGTTGCCAAAAGATTGCAATTATTTTTTTCTACCCCTGCTTCTAGTCTGTGGAGATTATAATAAGTTGAGGATGTGGCGTTTTTGGAATTGATGTAAAGTTGGTTTGGCGAATGAAGCCCTGATCGCTAACGCGATCAGCCCAAATAAATGCTTGGATGATCAGACTACGTTGTTTGGCAATGAAATCAATTCAAATCTAACTTAATTACTACCATTTACTGAAAAAATCCCTTTTTAGATAGACAATAATTTTATTGCATTGGGCCTTGACCCGTTTACAATGGTTGGCAAATTATAAGTTTTGCAATGATACATTTCAAAACAACAAATGAACTACATAAAAACACTTAAATACTTAAAAAGAAACACAAGGAAGTAAACTAATTAACAATTTCATCGGTGATAAATATACAATTTCTAAATAACTGATATTACATAATTATAGATATTATAAATATTAACATTATATTAACTATTTATTCTTAAAACATTAGTTTATGTTTCTAAATAACTTTCACTATTTTATTTTAAAGCAAAGCATTTATTATTTCCTAAACGTAGTTCTATTATCAGACATTTTCCTAAAGATCTCTGAATATTTGAGATATAGTGATCGCTACAGTTGAAAAACATTTTCCATCACCCATCAGGGCAATTTAATAACCCTAAACCAATGACAATCCTTCAGCAAACTAAGCTCTTGGCAAAATGATGTTTTACCTCTAAGGTACTCAGGAAAGATATAGAAAATAACTAGTCGCATCTAATAAATTTGGTGACTTTTAACATGGCTTCACTGTTTTTCACGCCAAGCATCGCCAAGCTATTCTAACCTGTCACACTTTTGTTTTGGCGAAAAGTTCCGGTCATTAGCGATGCAAGTGTTTGTCCCAGATGCGTAAAAGGAACAATGAGATTTTTTTGTTTAAATATTTAATTTGCATTTTATCTTTTGGTTGTATCTGGTTTGGGAGTTTTAATGGGGAAATGATATCAATTGAAATAGGAATACTGCGGAGGAAGAAGGTAAAGAATTAGATTTTTACCGTTTGTGCGAAAATTTAAGAATTTCTAAATGGGTTTTTGATTTGCTTTGTAATGATTGTTTATGCGGCAGTGCAATAATCTAAACTTAGTTTAGAAAAAAAATATTTTACAAAGAACATACTAAATAATGTGTAACAAAAACTATCTGATACCCACGTTTTGACGTGTACAAAGAAGCTGGAAGTCAATAAAAGAAAAAGAATTTCAGTGAAACACCGGAATTCCATTAAAAAACATAACTTAAGTAAGAAGTTCAATAAATTATTAAAATGTACGTTATTATTACGTTTTTGTGTCATTTAAAAATACAATATGAAGAGGAAAACCAAAAACTGATAAAAAAAACGTTGTCAAAGATACGCCAAATACTAAATATATATTGACTTGTCAACTTAAAATTTCTTCAATATACTTGGTTTGTCTATATGCATTTATAAATTTTTAAAAAATTCTTAAGATCAAATTTCAGGTGCAATTTTTATAAGCTTTTGTTACAAACTAGTAAGCACGTATGTAATTATTGTGCCCATTTGACTTTTAAAACAAACAAGCAAAAAAATAAAAAATATATAAAAATAAAAAAAACAATTATAATATCATGCAAAAATAGTTATTTATGCAACTAGTGTGAAAAGTAGGGCTTTTTTAAACGAGTTGAATAAATTATACGCATTTATTGATTGGCTTATTAATTATTTTATTATCACGTTCAAATGATTTGAAGGTGATTATTGATATTAATGATTATTTTAAAATCACGTGCAGAAAGCATTTCTTAGATTGGCATTGGAAATAAGACGCCAAATAAAGAATCACGTTCAAATAAAGAATTTTGCACCAATCACAAAGTCGCCGAATAAAATATCACGCTCAAATAAAGAATTTTACACCAATCAGATGCTTTTATTTACTTTGTCACACTAGTGCGTAAAAGTAACTTTGAAACACGATTTCGTTTAAAGAATCACTTTTACCACGATTATTGATTTGAAAAAGTTAGTTTTTATAATATCGTGCAAAAAAACTAACTTTTTCAAATCAATAATCGTGGCAAAAGCGATGCTTTTAACGAAATAGTGTTTCAAATTTACTTTTACGCACTAGTGCGACAAAGTAAATAAGAGCATCTGATTGGTGTAAAATTCTTTATTTGAGCGTGATTCCTTATTTGGTGTCTTATTTCCAATGCCAATCTAAGAAATACTTTTTGCACGTGATTTTAAAATAATCATTAATATAAATAATCACATTCAAATCATTTGAACGAGATAATAAAATGATTAATAAGCAATACGAGCAAAAGTATCTTTTTTTTCTATATCATCTGGAGAGAGAAGTTCATAATTATCGCATAACATTTCTAATTCTAAATCCATATTTAACAGCACCAACGTTTTCGTTTTTTTCTTCAAAAGAGAATTTACTTTTTGCCTGGTTAATTTTCAATGCCAATTTAATAAATACTTTTTTTGCACGTTATTATAAAAAATAGTGTATGACAACACGTCGAAAATAGCCTTTTTTAAACTCGTGAATTTATTTCACTCGCTTATACCTCGCTCGTGAAATAATTTATTCAACTCGTTTAAAAAAGCCTTACTTTTCGCACTAGTTGCATAATTAACTATAAAGTATACTTTATTTTATCATTATAACTCTTAACCAGTGAGCCAGTGTACCAGTAAATGGTACTTTCCAAGGAGTGCTTTTAGAGATAACTTAAAAAAAACATGTTTTTAATAAAAAAATTGATGAATTCTTTTAAAAATACTATTTTATAATGACCTCAAAATGTAAAACTATCTTTAAGCATTTTTTTTTTAAATTTGGTCGCGTAGTTTATGAAACTATCCAGTACAAAAAAATACAGTAACTTCGTTTCATATACATACAAAAGTTATGTGCATACGTACACGTTTAAAAGTAGAAAAGTTTAACATTAACTATTCACTTCTCAGAAAATCCAAGAAAAATGTAACTAAAAAGCATAATAAAGATTTTAGCAACATTTAAAAAGTGGAAAACTAGGAAGTGGTATATTAAACAAAAGTAGGTTTTACACTAGACCATTAACATTTTAGGAACTTTTGTATTTTACTATTTGAATAATAAACTAGTTTAAAATGATGTCGTAACAGATTTCACACGCAGATTTACGTAATAATTTAAACGCGATAGTTAAATGTTGAAAATAACGATGCAAGTTAGACTTTTGGCAGCTACAGTTGGTCTTAAATGAAATTATTTTTGATATTTTAAGTACGCAGACTTATAGTAATTTAAGCAACTAGTGCCGAAAATAATACTTTATTAAGCGAGTGGCTTTTATTTCACGAGACCGTAGGTCGAGTGAAATAATGACAAGAGCTTAATAAAGTATTATTTGGCACGTGCTTGCTTACAATATTTTTTATAATAACGTGCAAAAAAGTATTTGGCGTGAAATTTGTGTTCTTTACTTTTGTCTTATTTAATTTCCTTTAATAATTTTTGTAGTACTTGTAGTTTCCATGGAGATATTAGAAAATTTAAAAGTAATGAACCAATAGAAATAAGTGAGTTTCATGACATCATTTAGTTTCCATGGAGATATTCATGACATCATTTTGTTTTTCTACCAATCAGATACTCTTATTTACTTTACGGCACTAGTGCCGAAAGTATTACTTTCGGCACTGTCTGTGACGTAAGCACGTAAAGTGTCATTTTCGCAACGATTTATGAATGAATATGATATAAAAAGTGAAGTTTTTTGCACGTTGTTATAAAAAAGTATTTTACGTACGATTACAAATGAATATAAGTGGAATCACGAAATATTATTGCAATAATCGTCATAGGATACTTGCAAAAATGAAAGTACCGAAAATCAAAAACCAATACATAGCACAGTCGTCTAGTTTGAAAAAAAGTTTGAAGGGGTCAAGTCCACATTTGACTTAAACCCATTTCGTACTGAAACATGAACACATAAAATGTAGTTAACCTTGCTAAGCATAAAAACGAAAAAAATAAAGTAAAATGTAGACTTATCTGTTTTTGAAACTAGACTACTCAGTAATTATTTTAATGCAAATGGTTTCTAATAGCTAGAATAAAATATTTTACCGGCCGATGAGCGAGCGAACACTCTAAAAACTAAATGTGTAAACTTGAAAATTTACACACGATTATGGGTATATTTCAAGAATTACACATATGAGGCACCAAATTACGCATTTGTATGTGTAAACGAGAGGCGTGTAAATGGACAAATGGTCAAATACACATATTTATGTGTAAACATGAAAATATCAAGCATTTTACCTAGTATGGTGAGTTTTTTTTAATTTACACACATATATGTGTTAAGAAAATCACATGCTTAACATTACTCAAAACTTTATTTTACAATTCAGCAAAAGGCTGGACAGCCCAGTCAGTAAACCGCTTGCCTTTGTATGCGAACGATCCCAGGTTCGGGACCGAGTATTGTTAAAATAACTGCTGACCTATAAACGGTCTGTGCAGCTAAAAATTATTCTTCGGAATAAAACCCCGGGTAGGGGGAGTGCACTTTAAATATGCTCCAAAGTCACAAAGCTGCAGATGACCTTGACCTTAAAAAATTGCATTGGATGCCTTCTCAGGTGTCGGCTCGTCACTTGACTGTGTTTCTCAATTATGACGCCCGTCGCCAATAGCCCTCGTGTAGCTCTAGTGTGACGATATTTCAACAAAAACCCTAACAATCCACTGTTAGTTTGAATTGGCGTCGCACTAGAGCTACATATGAGGGCTATTCCTAACAAAATAACTGCCGACCTATAAATGGCCCGTGCAACCAAAAATGTCCGACAAATAATGCCCCGTGTAGGGGAGTGCAAGTAAAATATGCGCCAATAGCCCTCGTGTAGCTCTAGTGCGACGATAATTAAAACTAAACTAAAATTAGATTGGTTTTAGTTTTTTTTTTTAAATGGAGGGTCGGCTTATACACGCTTTGTATATTCAAATTTTACGTAGCTTCTTAATCGTAGCTTCTTGCAAGTTTAGTTAGGCTTAACTTAAAAATCCATAGTACGTACAAGCAGCTCGAATTTTGCATTTCAGAACAATAAATTGCATGTTTTTAAGAGCAAAACTGATTGCCTTTATTAGAATAAGTAAGTATTATAAAGATAGAACGAAATTATAGCTATTGTTTACTATTACTACTGCTTTTCAACTGCCAATTTATACTACACTCTTGAATTAAGCTGTAACGCAGTTAAAGAACGCTTTGCAGTTGAGAGACTTCAATTAAAAGACTTGGTGAAATTCGCATATTAAAAATACAAACAGCATTTTAAAAAATAAATTAAATAATAAGTATATAAACCAAACATATTAAATAATAAAACATTCTATTTTAAAACTACTTTAAATATTTAAAATCGTTAATAAAAGCGTTAGAAGAATGTGTTAAACAACTCAACTGCTCTTTTTTGAAAAAGAATTTTTTTTTTTCATTTTCTTTGAATGAAGTTGATTAGAATATATGGATTAGAAGAAATAATAAAATTAATAGTAAAAAGTTGTCACATAATGTTTCGAGCCAACTGATAAAAAGAAGACAATTTCATAACATTATACTTTGTTATAATTGCAATTAACAGCTGCAAGCTCGGAAGACCAGAAAAATAAACAAGAAATTTGAAGTTCGCTATCGGTTGCTTTTATTCGGCAATTAGCAGCAAACTGTGCTCATCGCCAGGTGCCTCCTTAACTGTTGCTACTTTATTCAAATATTTATGGTTCATCACTGGAAAATTGTAAAAAAAAAATAGACGAGTTGCAGTTGCTTACAGTTGTGCCCTTGACAATATTTTTTAGAACTCCTTTATATGAATTCGGACATCGAAGTTATGTGTGTTTTAAAAATGAGTGAGTTAGAAATCTAGAAAAGAAATTATTTTGTTAGAAAGTATCTTTGGATTATTTTTAAAATTAAGGTAAGTTTGAGAGTCTTAATTTTTTTGTGTCAAAATAAAAATGTATTCTAAAAATGCTCATTGTTTTCTTCATTCATCTAATACATTATTATATAGAAATTATTTAGAATTATTTAGTTAAAAAGAAAAACTGTTGGAATAATTAATAATCTTATCTTTATTAATAGTTAAAAGTATTATTTGGACGATGCATGATTTATGTTCTTAAATTTTGTTTTTTATAATTTAGAATATCTTATATGGAAAGATAAAATTAGTCTTGTTATGCAAAAGTCAAATTAGTTAATGATGCATTATATTTCCATAACTGTTTTTCTTTGAAGGTACTTTTAATTTGAAAAACAGTTAATAAATTACATTTTTTAAAGTCTAATCTTTAGCAGCCTTGTTTCCTTTTAAAGTATAGTTGCTTTTTGGGTTTAGAATAAATATGTTATTGTGATGGTGATGTTTTAAAGTGGTAGTAGATTGGCTGTAAATGAAATTTTATATCCTATAGTTGTGATAAAATATTTCTGAAAGCTATTTTGTTAAATTAATGTTTTGTTTATGTTTCAATTTATAGAATGTTTGACAAATTTAATGTAAATGTTATTTCTATCTAAAATATTAGACAGCAATTTTATAATTTTGTCTACCACACTAAAATAACATGAAATGAATTTGTCCTAATTAGATATTTATTTAATAAACATTGAAGTCGCTCACTATAACAAATTTAGTGAACTTAATTTCTGTAAACACGGTGGAAGCACATTTTGACAGTGTTTAGACGTGTTTAAGGAGTAACGTTCCACCAATTTTTAAAGTCGTAGTATTTAGATATTATTTAGATATTATTAGTATTTAGATTTAAAGTTGTAGTATTTAGATATTGTAGGTTAGGTGGAAATGGGAGCGGTAGCCAAGTCTCCAAACCGAAGTCTTCTCTCTGTGTTAATCCAATGTAAAAAAATTCTATGTCAAATTACTCCGGCGGTCGTAGAAATTTGGCTTTGAAAAATATTTTTTCTATTGGATTAACACAGAGGTAAGATTCGGTTGGGAGACATGGCTACCGCTCCCATTCCTTAAGACATCAAAAGTATCTGAATGTACACCAAGAACTCCAGGTCACCCTACTCTGTATTCTGAAATATTTGTTATAAAAATCTATCATGAATTGAAATTACTTGATATATAATAAGTAGTGTAGCATTATTATTGTGTTGTTCATTGTTTATTAAAATTGGATGGTAATTTCCAAAGTTATTAAATCTATAAAAAATATTCCACATTATTTTTATTTTTTGTTTCATATTATAACTCAATACATTTTTGTTGCCTAAAATTATGTATTTAAGTGTAATCTGGTTAGGTATGTATATTGTATGTATGTATGCATTTCTAAATTACTACTCAATAAAGTGTGTATTTCTCAAATACTCAATAAAGTGTGTCTTTCTCAATTAATCGCTAAAATGTGTAATTCTCGATTGCACAGTAAAGTGTGTAATTCTCGATTTCACAGTAAAGTGTGTAATTCTCGATTGCACAGTAAAGTGTGTAATTCTCACTTAGTAAAGTGTGTAAACTGAAATTACACGCTTTTTTACACACATAAACAAATCATTCTAGTGGCAAAAATATACCTGCTTTCGTGTGTAAATTTACGCATTTAGTTTTTAGAGTGAAGCCAGGCCGAATGAGGAACTTGCATCCTACCCAAAATGACATACTTGTATCATTTTCTGGAACATTAGAAGCTACAGATTCTAAATATCAGCTTAAAAATCATCAAAAATTATTAGTTTTACTCGAAATATGCCTATTAAAATTCCATGAAATTCACGTAACCAAAAACGGCGGCGTCTGACGTAACAACACACCATATGGCGATTTTTTCTAAAAATGGCACTACGGTTAGCATGTCCATAATTAAAATAAACATGTAACGTTTTTCAAAACGTTATATTTAAAAGAGCAGACTGCTCACTTAAACCAGCTTTTGATAATAAATTAGAACAGCTTGTTTCTTGCTTGGTTGTTGAATTTAAAATCGTACAAGAGCGCGCTGTTGACACTTCAGACCTAGTCAATTGTTGGATCAATCGAAATCTTCGTAGGAGATCTACCTAGTCTGATGAGGATAACTGGAACTTAGAAAAACCACACATTCTAAATAATCCTATTCCTATATGGGATCATTCAAAACACATTTTGTATTTTCAACAGCTGTATCCCACAGAAGTTGGTTAGAAATTGCACGTAAATGGACAAAAAAGCCAAGCCTGACGTCATTACGCACTGCAAGAGGATTGCGAGTGTTTTTACCGGAAGTGACGTATCCCCTACTTAAAACTCAATTACTGACTAATTTAATAACTTTTTTACTAGTGTGAAAAGTAGCATTCGACGTGTTTTTAAAAGGGCTATTGTCTGCCAATGAATTTGAAATTCATGCAACTTCTTTATTGCAGATGCGATCCGTAAAGAACTAAGCAAGAAATTTCAAGGGGTTGGCGAGCGATAGCGAGTTCTTGATTGAGCCCTCTAGTTTCTTATTTTCGGAAGAGATTCAATTTGATTGACACTTGGTAAACTCATTTGACGAAGAATTCTTCGCCAATCATAAGATGCGTAATTTATGCATTGGAAAAACTTCAGGAATCATCACAGAAATCCCATATTTTGCATCGAATGAAAATTTCTCGGCCCAATCCTGTTCGTCACCTTCATTTTAATATGGATTCCTCAGAATGATTGACGCGCAACCGGTAATGCATGCATAAAAGCCGGCAACAGATGGTTTGACAAAAATTTAACTTGTAATTTCGCAAAAAGGAAATTTAAGATCATTAGAATATTTCCACAGTTTTCTGCTAGTAAAATGTTAAGGAAAAGAGAACGATGGAATATATTCCATGGACATGTTTTATTATTGTAATCAGTGCACTGTAAAACGCGTTTTTTTAAAAGAGAATCGGTAATTTAGTATTATGACGTAAGACGCTTTGCCTGCAAGTCAAAGGATGCGTCTTCGAATCGCGCATGGCACGAAATCTTTTCTGTTTTTATTTTAAATTACAATATACGAGTACAAGTATTTAAGTAGGAAAAAACCTTAGTTGATTTTATCCGGAATTCACATTTAATACAGAAAGTTTTTATATTTTTTTATGGTTTTTCTGGCAATTTATTTGCCAGTTTAAAACTGTATATCCAACGGGATCTTTTACTGTTCCACCCTTTATTGGCCTTAAAAATTACAAGATTTGCAAAAAATATTAAGCATCCAATAAGAACATTATTATGAATTCGAAGTCCAACCTGTCAGCAAGAGCTACTCTAAGTAGTGGCCAATAAAATGTCCATCTTCATTTGGCCATTTGCACAAAGATGTCATAACCGAGGTCGATTCTGTTGATTAATATTTATTTCAAAAAATAATGCTAAGACCTATTTTGAAAAAGTGTTAATCCATCAAAAAATAATGCTAAGACCTTTTTTGAAAAAGTGTTAATCCATCAAAATTTATTAAAGAATTTGATGTCAGTTACAAGCTTGTCAAACAATTGCTGAAGTTTCTATTTTGCCTCACTTTTTCCATGCCATTTTTTGAATTTCATCGATGGAATTATTTTTCAATGTTTGATGACTTTATACTGAAAGCGATTTTTGACGTCAATTTTGTCTCCTTCTCTAACGTTTTTTTCCCTTTTGTTTTTGTTTAGGATGGTTCCTCAATTTCTTTTGGAACATTTTAAAACTTGATGCTAACTTTTTATTTATTTTGTGTGTGTGTAAAACAACGAATTTAAAAAACTGGGATATTTTCATATTCTATTTAAGATGGCAGATATATTATCTAAATTAACGTAAAGTTATGGATGCATTATGAGATTATTAGATGCATGTCAAATTGCCGCTTTGGCTAAATAACCAGCATTAATCTGCAAGGTATCTTTAACCACTAAACCCAACTCACTCACATGACCCAACAACCCAATAACATCGCTGCAAAAGCAAAATCCAACCAATCAGCAAGACGTCCGACTCAGTAAATAACTGCTGCATCTAACCACATTTGCCAGCCACGTGTTATGTACCCGCTCAGAGCATTGAGGTAGAAGGAAAACTGGAGTGAGGTGTGCAATTCACTAAACAGGGCAGCAAACGAGCCGGTCCAATAACGAAACGCGGAGGAATACACAGCACTGCAGCAGAAACGAACCGGGCAGAAAACCTAGAGACTTGCCTATTTCGCTATTGGTTTTTGTCTTCGCTGGTTCTTAGTTAGTGATCCACATGATTATTTCTTTAAAAAGTTGGAATTTAAAGTTAAAGAAAGTTAATTCTTTCGAACTAAAAATGTTAAAATACATTTAGGAGCCCAAGTCAATATGATAGAGGGGTCTCATACAGGCATTGCATACAAGTGTAGGGAAAATAGTCCTTTTCTGCCCGGTTCGCTCAAAAGGGTGCGAGTGGGTTTTCAGCTCGCTGACAACTCACTCCAGTTTCCCTTCTAGCTCAATGGGTCAGAGTGATATTATATTAATAAGAGTGGCAACCCCAGAATTCCTTTGGGCAATTGTGCACTTAGGGCTTTTTGGAAGGGCCCTAGAGAGGTGTTGCCATTCTGAAATAGCGTAACTTTACCTGGAAATCGAATCTTCATGCCGCTGCCTCACTTGTGTCTTAATTCGAGCGTGTCATGTTATAAGGTTGCTGCGCTTAGTCTAGTAGAGATGCGTATGGGAATATTACAAATAATCAAATATATCTTATTATTCTAGTTATTTTATTGCCGACCGTAAATTGTAAAAAAAAGGCTATATTTTAATCAGTAGACGGTTTGGAAACGAAAGAGGAAAAAAAAAATGTGATAGGAAATTCTTCCGATTATTGTAGCGAAGATATTTTCTAGTAAAAATATGTATTGAGATATAAAAAAATAATATAGTTTATTATTCTGATTATTTATATCGACCGTATATAATAAAAAATAGCTATATTTTAATAAGGATATGTTTGGAAGCGAATGAGAAAAAAAAGTGTGACAGTTATGTCCTCCACTAATTTTAGCAATGTCAGTTTTGAAATTTTGTAAGAAGGATTTGAATGAACAGGATGTTAATTGATTTAATAAAACCAAAACAGGTCAGGTTAATAAATCCTAAGAAAATTAAGTTGCTAAACAATTTTGTTTAGAATGTTTCCTCAATTTCTTTTGGAACATTTTATAACTTGCATAATATACAGAAAAAAGAAAGAAAAGCAATGGAGAATTTCATGCAGAACAAAAACCATCCCTGAGAAAAAGTTCCTGGATTTATTACTTACACATAACCGGCACATAAAATGATTTGTTAATAGCAGCTTTGGAAAATCAGTGTTTTATATTTACTTTTCATAAAAAGATGCATGAAATCAAGATTAATTCCGCAATGCTTGAACCCACTTCAAAATAACAGAATTTTATAATTTAATAAAAAAGTATTATTATTTGACTTTTGCATTTAAACAAACTCACGATATTTCTTAGACTAAAACTAGTTGAAAAACAAATTCTTCTTACAAAAAGTCACTTTAAAAAACACGATAAATAGATTCAAATCTATTTAATAATTCTGAGATTTTCTTCACAATTTCGAGTATTCATGCTTTAAACCAGCTTTCGCAGAATTTTCCAACCAATATAACTTTAACAAATCTACATAAATCTCACAAAACACCTTCACGTTTTAAATTGAGTTTTTATCTGAAGTCGACATTTTCGCATAAATTTAGTTTCGATTGTTGGTATTTTATTTACACGTAATCTTTTTATTTCACGCGTCGTAAGATGAATAATTCATATATTTGTGTGTGTCAGATGAATTTCTATAATAAATATATTGCTGTGGATTTATCTCGAAAAATTTAAAAGCTTATAGTGGAAGAACGTGCTAAGTGACATTTTTGAAAATAGTTGAGATTTTTGCGTCAATGAACCTTTGATTAACTTAATAAACGATTAAAAAATTTCCCTTTTTTAAAAGTTTTCCCTTTTTCATAAAATTTAAGCTAAGTATCTGTTATTATTTTAATATCGCGCGTTTAAAGTGTCTTTAATAGTAAAAAGTTTCGCTGATAAGTAGTTTCTTGGAATTTTGAATTTTAAACTTCACTACTGTTATTCGTTTGTAGTTACTATTGTTATTCATTCATTGTTGCAATTGTTACTATTGTTATTCGTTTATTGTTGCAATTGTTACTATTGTTATTCGTTCAGTGTTGCAATTGTTACTATTGTTATTCGTTCAGTGTTGCAATTGTTACTATTGTTATTCGTTCATTGTTGCAATTGTTACTATAGTTATTCGTTCATTGTTGCAACTGTTACTATTGTTATTGTTCATTGTTGCAATTGTTACTATGTATTGTTATTAGTTTGAAGATATCTTATAAATTACAAATGATTTACATAAGTAATCACAAGAATTGATATGTAATCGTATGTCTTTAGTGAAGTAAAATTCTGCATCAATACAAGATATGTTTTGTTGGTATGAGGTTATTTCAATAGCTTACTGAAATTAAATAACTAAACATATCAATAGAATTTTAAGGATATTCTTTGGAGCGGTTTAATAGAAACGGCATTATTGAGATACAGTGAATAAAAATAAATATTTTTCTAGCTAGAAAAACAAGGTTCAATATTAGCAAACATAAGTTCAGTAGGGTTTTGAAGTTACACTGGACCTGGGGTCTTAATTTTTTGTGGGGCTGGGGAGCCCAGTCGGTTAGGCATTCGCCTAGCATGCAGAAGGTCCCAGGTTTGGGTCCGAGCATCGCCAAAATAACTGCTGACCTATAAACGGCCCGTGCAGCCAAAAATATCCGACGAATAATACCCCGTGTGGAGGGAGTGCACGTTAAATATCCTTCAAAGTCATAACGCTGCGTACGATGTCGCCCTTAACGGTTGCGTTGGGTGCCTACTCTGGTGTCGGCTCGTCACTTGACCGTGGTTCGAAAATACGACGCCCGTCGCCAAAAGCCCTCGTGTAGCTCTAGTGCGACGATAATTCAAACTAAACTATACTTTTTTTGTGTATTAGATAGTCTTATTAGCATCATTTTTTTAACTCTTTACTACCGTCATCCCTTATTTCATAATCCCGGTAATTGAAAATATCTACTCAAAAACTGTATTATCGAAATACATACACACAACGCGAATTAGGAATTAGAAGAATAAACTTTCTCCAGCATAACTCAATAAAACACCAATCCCATTTCCCAACCGGAAAAAAAAATCTAAAACTTCACACCAATTTATTTCTTCAAACCCAGAAGACAGTTCATTTTATTATTGCCTCACAATTCGCTATTAATTAAACAATGATGAATGAACGTTCCGACGGCATCAGTTGGAAGCGAATTAACCCAGAGATCAACTGTAAATGGTCCAGCGAAAGAGCTAATTCGCGTAGGCCCGGCCTTGCAACGGGCATTTCCTAATTGAAACCTAATGGTACTGAAGAGAGCTGGCCCCTTTATAATGAGAGTTGTTGATGCGTATTGGTTGTTTTTTGTTTTTGAAATTTATGGTGGGTGGGGGTGGATTCGGCCGCTCTAGTACTGCAAATAAATAAATTTGGTTGCATACGGTGACAAGACATTGGCCAATTGTTATATTAACGTGATAATCAATGACAAGAATTTGGTTAATAAGTGAATAACATTGATTAGTAGCCATGACATGAACAGTGAATTGTAATTGATTGGTCTAGCGAAAAAGCTGATTCGCGTAGCCCGGCTTGCAACGGCATTTCTAATTGAAACCTAATGGTACTGAAGAGAGCTGGTCCTTTATAATGAGTGTTGATGCGTATTGTTGTTTGGTGTTTTTTTATTTATGGTGGGGGGGTGGTTCGGCCGCTCTAGTACTGCAAATAAATAAATTTGGTTGCATACGGTGACAAGACGACATTTGGCCAAAATTTGGTTAATAATATAACAGTGAATTAATACATGAATGACAATGAAGTTGGTCGTTTGGTTGTTGAATGAATTGGTTTTTCTTTTTTTTTGAAATTTATGGTGGGTGGGGGTGGATTCAGTCGCATAAGTACTGCAAATAAGTCACAATTTGGTCGCATACACGACATTTGGACAATATATTTCCTTAATAATATAATAGTGAATTGATACATGATTGGCAGTGAAGTATTTTGGTCTAGCGAAAAAGCTAATTCGCGTAGCACCGGCCTTGCAACGGGCATTTCCTAATTGAAACCTAATGGTACTGAAGAGAGCTGGTCCTTTTTATAATGAGAGTTATGATGCGTATTTATTGATTGTTTTTTTGAAAAATATGGTGAGTGGGGATGGATTTGGTCGCGTAAGTACTGAAAATAAGGTCATAATTTGGTTTGTTGTACAACGGAATTTGGCTAACCACAGTCACGTGACGAGTCGACACATGAGTATTAACTCAAAGCGACATCAGGACTTTGGAGCATATTTAAAGTGCATGCCCTCACACATGGGTTATTCGTCGGGGTTTTGGCTGCACGGACATTTGATAGGTCGTCGGTAGTTTTGAAAAAAACCGGCTCCGAACCAGTAGACTAGTAGACTTTCCGCATACAAGGCAAACACTTTACCGTTTGGGCTCCTCAACCCCTTTAATGGTGGGTGGAGTGGATTCGATAGCGTAAGTACTACAAAAAAGTCAATTTGGTCGAAAATTTGTGTCTGTTTGGTTTAATATTTGCTCATTACCTTAAGAGAGATACGTATACGGATAAAATCGTCATCGGACTAGCAGTTTTCCAGCAACAAGTATATTTTTTCGAATTGCAAACAATTATATTTTTAATAAATTTAAAAATTCAAAGTATGAAGGAGTCTGGATGGAAATATAATTTTAAAGGAATAAATTTTTGAGTCAAAAATTTAAAAATTTTAAAATCATGCTGCGAAAACAATTTTACACGTCAGAAATGCTTAACCCTCTGAGGGCTAATGTCATTTTGAATTGTTGAATGGCTGTGTCCTGACTACGACATCAAATGCCACAAATGCAGCAAAACTTGGCGACTTGGCAGAGTCAGCCACATGCTATTGCATCGCTTGGCGGTCGACAAGTTTTGTTGCATTTGATGTCGTAGTCAGGACACAGCCAATACTTGACAATGGAGTATTTTAAACTGAGAAATGGAAACTATGGGAGATAGAAAACGACGAACATCTTACGTAACCTAATGTAAAATAGTTAAAACTTACTGTTACATGTAGACTTTGTTCTGCTTTATTTTTCCTTTTACAGAGGTGCTTTCAAGTTCTGAAATGAAATGAAAATAGTGATAAGAAATAATCTATATAAAAGGCCAAGAAATTATGATATTTTTAGAAAATTAAAAAGTTTGTTTGGTAAAATTTATTATTATACTCTAAAACTGATTGATGAAAAACATTGATCAAACTATTATTACAAAATTTTAACTGTTATATTTGACACAAGTAACTTTTTACAATCGTGTAATTTTTTTTATGTGGGTTTCGATAAAATCTATTTTCACTGGTTAATTAAAATCCAATTAGTATATGGAATCTCACTTAAAAGAGTCAATCTATTAAACTTTACAGTAAAGTTACTATATTTCTGTTTAGAAACGTTAATATAAATTGAACCTGCAATCAAAATCCTTATCTACTCTTTTATTTTAAAATTATTTCTTTAAATAAAAATTGTAATTTGGTTTATATAGTCTTTTGTACTTAATTTTTAATTATTTTCCTTTGAAACTATTTTTTTTCTCTGCGTTTATATTTTAATATTTGGAAATTTAAAATATGTAAATCCAACTGATGTTGACAATTTTTAAAAATACATTTATTCATAATCTTTTCCAAGAATATAATTCATAAATATCTCAGAAATGGGAAAGATTATTTGAATTCCCAAAACAAAATGACTTAAAAGAAATACATTAAGGTAATCTATTATCATACTATTTTTACAAAAGAGCGTAGGTGGCTAATATTTAATATTTGTAGGAGGTATTTTTAAATATTAAAATATTTAGGGTATAGTGGTCTGAAAACAAAATTATGTCTATTCGGTTAACTTTATTTACTTTCGGTCAAACACTACTTGATCTTTTCTCTTGAACCAATATTTTATTGTTATGGTCATCGAGAAACACATTCTGATCATGTAGGGGAGATATTATTCCCTACAGGAAAGATATTTTAAGATATTTTTCCCTGTAGGGATTTCACGGTAGGTTTGTGACGTATGATAGGCAGGATATCGGTACTAGGTGACTTTCTACGAAGTGTTATGGCTTGTTTACAGGGTGGAAGTTGAGTTTGTGTGTGAATTGGTAAAAATATTATTTTAAAAAAATGTTTAAGTGGTTAGTAAAGTCTACGATTAAAATACACTGGCTGTACTGGAAAATCCTGTCCGAAAGCTGAATAATATTATTATAGTAAATGATATTACAGTGAAACCCCGATTTTACGTTTCTCAATTGACTGGGTAAAAAAAAACGTAAAATACGGGAAAAACGTAAAATACGGGAAATAGTACATAGAATGCAAAAATCTCTTTTTCTTAGTATCGCGCCATTTATAGGTACATTCGCGGCACGAGCTTCTTTAAACCTCTTTACTAAGATATCTTCCAGCTCATCGTACGGCCAACCAAACCAGGATCCATGAGAAAAAACCGGTTTCAGAAAACAGGAGCCTGTGGAATGGGAAAAATATTTCTTATTTTAGAATTTTTTTCTTTTTTTTACTTTCCAGGGAAAACGTAAAATGCGGGAAATTCCATAAATAACAAACTTACAACCCGGGTTAAATTAACATTACAGTATACGGAAAAAGCTGGGACCTGATGAAAAAAACGTAAAATGCGGGAAAAACGTAGATTCGGGGGACGTAAAATCGGGGTTTCACTGTATAACATTAAAGGATACTATAATAGTAAAAATTAACTGGGTTTGTCCAACAGGAAGATTTCTAGGAAATGTTATGACTTTTATTGAGTGGACGTTGCGTTTCCAAGGCTGTTGGTCAATTGGTTCTCATCTATTGATTTCAAGCAAGATTTTTATGTGTTTGGGATACTGTACGTATATAAACTTACATATGTCGAGATATTGCCCCCTAAAACGTATGCATTTTGTGAATGAAATCATTATCGTAAATTTATTTTGTTTTATATCGAACCTATAGAATTGATTGGATAGATGGCTCACTAGAATGAATAGTTGCAATTCACATTAGTTTGAAGAAAAGTCGAATATTGACAGACTGGAGAACATGAACTGAATGGTGCCGACATTTGACATACACAGATCAACCCAAAATTCGGAACAACTCATAAAGTAATATATTTTGACTTGAAGGCCAACTAAATTTGAACCAGAAAACCATCTGAGGATCCTACAGAAAAAACCTACAAGAATATATGTATCTTTCGAAATAATAAAAACTCTCCATGTCCTACCTCATATTCCATAACAACAAAACATTCGTAACCAAATATATATTTTGCTTTCAGCAAATGTATTATTAATGCCCGTCCATTATTGAATCCGCATCCAATATTTACCGGACCCTTAAAGTAGCCGGGCCCACCACGCAATCTCAATATTGTCCGGCAGCCATAGCTCACTGGCCGGATTTACGATGCTCCTAAATCCTGGTTATTGGTTTCTGGGAGAATGACGGGAGTCTCCCTTTTCCCGGACAGGACAGGAACAACGGGGAAAAAACGGAGAAAAAATGTCCGGCAAGATAGCGGGACGGAAATTTATAAGCCGGATATTTTAGTGGCGGAATGGGAAAGAAGTGCCCGCGGGTTTGCTGGACATGCGAGTCGTGGGTGGGGAGGGGTTGAAAGGACAGGAGGTTTATCGCTGTTTTGGCGAGTTTGAGTGAAAGTTGAGTTGAACATTGTCGCATTAGAGCTAAACAAGAGGTATGGGCGATATGCGTCGTAATTTAGAACCACAGTCAAGTGACGAGACGACACTCAACGCAACTTTTAGGAGCGGCATCGTACGCAGCGTCGGGTTTAGTTTAGTTTGAATTATTGTCGCACTAGATCTACACGAGGGCTATTGGTGACGGCCGTCAAAATTTAGAACCACAGTCAAGTGACGATCCGAAACCTGAGCAGGCACCCCACGCAACTTTTAGAAGCGACATCGCAAGCAGGCGTCAGAGCTTTGAAGCATATTTGACGTGCACTCCCTCTAGACGGTGTAATGTTCAACGGACAATTTTTGGCTGCACGGGTCGTTTATATAGCTCGGCATTTACTTTGGTGCCCGTTCTTGGGACCTTTTATATGCAAGGTGAGGACACCAACCGGGCTCACCAGCCCTTACTGTTTTGGCGAATTTCAGATGTTTGAAAGATATGGAAGACCAATATTGTGAAAGAAACACATAATTTTTTTTTCAAAGTACTAATTTTGTTAATTTATGGGTAGCTACAAAACTTCGTCACTGTCGAAAGAATTCCCTCTAATTAATCGTTAAAGTGTGATGGTAATGTTCTACTCTGACGGTAAACGACGGTAAAAGTGCTTATACCTTGTGCTGTGAATTTCTATGTGATGTTAAGTAAATTATGTGGTATCATCGAAAACGTTTATTAGAATAGTTTTAATATTTTAACTGTCAGTGATTGATGGATGCAACCATCTTCTCCATTTAAGCGTTATTGGGGTGCGTTGTTCATGTGACTATAGTTAAACTCATAGTTTCCTTGCACAGAAGCCACGACCATGGGCGGAGCTATAAAACGCGCAGAGCAATCAGATAAAGAAAAAATAAAACGGATGAAATGTTCTCTTCATCTGATTGCTCCGCGCGTTTTATAGCTCCGCCCATGGTCGTGGCTTCTGCGCAAGGAAACTATGAGTTTAACTATAAGTTCGTCAAGAACACAACAATTTGCTGTAAAACAATTATTACGGCCCAGTGATACAAAAAATAATATTGCTGTTACTTTACAGATTTCTTTTTTTTTTACAGTGAAGAAGTTTATGTCCAAAACGGACTAACTAAGCAACTGCTAGTTCTAGGTGTGGGCTGGGGAGCCCAGTCGGTTAAGGCATTCGCCTTGCATGCGGAAGGTCCCAGGTTCAGGTCCGGGAATCGCCAAAATAACTGGCGACCTATAAACGGCCCGTGCAGCCAAAACATATGACGAATAATACCCCGTGTAGAGGAAGTGCACTTTAAATAAGCTCCCAAGTCCCAACGCTGTGTACGATGTCGTCCTTAACAATTGCGTAGGGTGCCTGTCCCGAACATTTGAATTTACAAATTTATAAACTTGAAAAAGCAGAATCTTAAAATTTCCACCAAAGAAATAAAATTTTTAATTATTACGATTTTTTCATAAAATTCATAGTAATGCACAGAAAATATATATTTTTATTTTGTTTATTGCTAGTTGAAGGTTCACATACTACTGTACCGTATGATTCCAAAGATGTTTCATTCCCACCATCTAACTAATAATTAAAAAATACTTACCTTTCATTTCTAATAGGGTTTAAACCTTTGTACTTGATATCAAACTCAATCATCACGATCATACTCAAATGAAATCATTAAATTGATTTTCAAAAATGTTAAGCTTAATATTTTCTGTTTCCAAATATAAAATAACTCAAAATCCAGTTTTATCTAATTCTAACAATTTTTAAAACCTTTATTTACGTTACAACTTAACCGTTATTCGAAAATTAAAATTCTATTTCAAAGACAACTTTTATAATTTTTATTATTTATCGCTTTAATTCGTCTTTTTCATATTTAATCCGAAAAAACTGTTTTTACAGCTCAGTTTCTCAAAATTAGAGATTTACACCCATTCAAAAGGTATATTTTGAAAATTATTATTCTTTCGTACGGTTTTGAATTATTTTGTTTACCAAAACGAGGCTTAGAAAGATGTATTCTAGCTATAATCCTTGTTAATGCAACGAACAACGTTTAATTATTCTTTTCTATAATGTTTATTTTGCACTTAAAAATAATTTGTGAAGTAAATTTAATTATGCTTTTAAAATAAATATTTGGAAACTTACTGTTGGTCTTTGTTTCAACTTTTGCTTGTATTTTTTTTATCTTCAAAGATTATTTACTCTATTTAGTTATGTATTTTTAAAACGATAATTTTGTGCAAAGTTTAAGTCATTAGTAAATATATTATTTTCATCCGAGATATTCAACAGACTTTAAATTTGATGTTCAGGTTATGTTATTATTTCCAGTAAAATGTTAAATGTTTGTGATTCTAAAAGTGATAAAATTTGTGTGTGTATTAAAATAATTTCCACCATTAATTTTCCAATTGAAAAGCTTTTAGATAAATGAGTTTTAGTTAATTCATATTTGCTATTCCATGGTATATTAATAAAAGATTTTAGAAATAGGATATAAACTTTGACAAAGCGTAAATATTATTTAAAAAAACTAAATTTATATTTTGACTAAAGTTAAAATTTTGTTAGCCTGCTTGATTTGTTTTTAATATTTATAAACAATACTGTATACCTTATTACTTAGACCCTCTAGTGTAAATAATTCTTTTTCATTAACTAGGATTAAGTATCCTTAGTTATACATGTTAATTGAAATTTTAAAAAAAACCCTGCTATATTTATTATTTATCTCTCAATACGATTATTCATCTAAAAAATATTAAAATAAAAAGACCCCTAAAAGTGAAATAAATATGTAACTAAATAAACCTTAATAATTTTTTTAAATCAACTAATCAAATTTTGTTTTACTTAAGTAACCAGAAAAAATTTTTATAAGACGAACGGACAAAAAAAAAGATATGTCGTTTCTCGTAATTTTAAAATAAAAAATAATTTTGAAATTAGATAGTTTAGAAATTTAGTTTATAAAGGTAGTACAATCAGACAGATAGATGAAAAGAAAGGCGTATAGACAGATGGACAAAAGTAAAAAATTAGTTCGCTATTGCCATACCTTTAAAATAAAAATAATTTTTTTAAAAATCGGACAGTTAAAAGGGAAGTTCAATGGCAAACGGACAGATGGACAAAAGGGATGGAATTGCAGACAAACATAAAAAAAAGTTTAAAAAAATAGGAACGTGTTGTTTAGACCTTTGTACCTGATCTGTCCAAAAACAAAAGAGAATTTAAGTTTAGTTTAGTTTGAATTATCGTCGCACTAGAGCTACACGAGGGCTATTGGCGACGGGCGTCGTATTTTAGAACCACAGTCAAGTGACGAGCCGACACCTGAGTAGGCACCCAACGCAACCGTTAAGGGCGACATCGTACGCAGCGTTGAACTTTGGAGGGTATTTAACGTGCACTCCCTCTACTCGGGGTATTATTCGTCGGACATTTTTGGCTGCACGGGCCGTTTATAGATCGGCAGTTATTTTGGCGATACCCGGACCCGAACCTGGGACCTTTCGCATGCTAGGCGGACGCCTAACCGACTGGGCTCCCCAGCCCCCAAAGAGAATTTTAAAATCGTATATTCCAAACGGGATTTGAAAAGAGGGGGGATATACGGAACTATCCACTTCTCCGAGTGGAAATCTCCACCATATCAACTCTTTGCCGTGCAACAAATGAAGTAAGTTTTTTTTAGCTTTTTAAAAAAAAAAATTCGATTGAATGAAAAAAAAGGTATATTTAAATCTTCCTTTTTTTCATTTAATCGAATTTTTTTTAAAAAAAGCAAAATTTTTTTTATTTCATTTGTTGCATGGCAAAGAGTTGTTATTTAATTTATAATTTCCATCCAACGAACACCATCTTAACATTACAACAACCTCAATCCATGACACTTTAACACTGTGAATCGATATTCCAGGAGCAATGTCGTTTAATTTCCTCCCTAAAGTGATTAAATGGAATCTTTAATCTTCTACCGTTATTGCTGTTCTCTTTGGATTCCAGAAATTTTACACTTTTTACGCACTCGGTTTTACGCTGGCACGTGTAAGAGTGATTGTTAATATTGAATGCGATAAGTTTCGGATCCGAAGCAATTAAAGATGAAAGGTTTTAAAGTGGTTTTCAGTTAACAAATGATAGACTTGAAAGATGTTTTATTAGAAAGAGATTAATTTATAGTTGCTGAACATTGAGTTTTAATGACTAAAATGTGTTTAAAGAACGTTGAGTAATGTTAAAAATATTTAATTAATTTCAAATTATACTATATTAGTAAAATACAATTCCTATCATTTAAATTCAATGCTAAGACTCTGAATCATTGGATTAATTATTCAAAGACGTCGACGACACAATTAAACTCTTGATACCATTAAGATTGTCATCGTATTTTTTAAAATTAACTTTTCTGATTGAAATTTAAACAATATAGTTGTTCTATCACTAGGAAATGAATAAATAGAGCATTTTAATTTTTAGCTCATACCGGTATGCGTACTTATTAAAATTTGGAAAGCACCGTTATTTAGGATTTTACCAAATATTATGCAGTTTCTACATTGGAAGTCTTGTTTCAACGTCTTTGAGTACTGCGCATGCATGCAGAGATCATGAACTGAATGTGTCTTTTTCCTTTTGTCCAAAAACTTTGTAAACATTCAATGCATTTCGTTTTATTCAGAAAATACCTAAACTGGTTCTAAATATTTCACCAATCGAAGTCACGAAATTAAATTTATGTCCAAAATACATATTAAATACTTAAATCTCAAGTAATTACAATTTCGCCTACTAATAAAACTGAAGTCACCAATATTATATACCATGCGACGACTAAAAATACTCAGAACCGCCGATTTATAGCCAACATTCCACCTCACCTTCCAATAGCCCATTCAACAGATTGTAGCTAATTACGAGCCTTAATCCATATTTTATGAGCGGGTATATTGAAACTCCGCGTATCACATGAAACAAGTCCAACAAATCTTATTAATACAGCGTTGTAAGAGGATACCTTTCAGGGGGCCGAATAATTAAGAAACAATTTGCATAATAAAGCCCTTAACGGAGCCTCTTCCTTGCCTCGTAACTTTGAAGAATTCTTAATTGCATTTGCATACTTGGGCCATCAGGGGGGACTGTTTTGGATCGTTTGTCAAAGAAGTTACGATGGAAAGTCCGTTTTCTGGCTAGCTTGGGGAAACTTGGATAGGGTATTGTCCGGTACCCTAAAAGTTTACTAGAACTAGAGTTGCGCAATGGGGTATTGGTGGCTTTGGGAGTTTATTTCAATATTTTTACTTGTCTAACAGTTTTTTTACGATACATAATACCCACAAATATTAAATGCATTTTTTTGTTTTAACGTATTTTGTTAAGGGGGAATGGGAGGAGCGGTAGCTGGATCCCTAAACCCAAGTCTTCTCTCTATGTTAATTCAATAATGGAAAAAATAATTTCTAAGCCGAATTACTACGTCCGTATTGAATGTTTATTGTTTTTACAAACTTTTTTACATAATAAATGCAGATGACTAAAAGGACATTATAATTCCCCTTTTTGAAATTTGTTCGAATATATATTTTTAAATTTTCAATAAATAATTTTACAACAAAATATTTAAACCAATTTTAAAAAAAATTGAATAAAAGATCCTTGTAAGCGAAATACAAATATCATAAAAACATTCGTATAGTAATTATTACAGCCAAAGTAATTTGATTAAAAAAATTATTTTTCTATTGTATTTACACCGAGAGACTTCGGTTTGGTTTCTTCTTTAAGTAATTTTTTTAGAGAATTCTTAGTAATAATTGATGCAATTTTTATAATGGTCATAATTCAGGTCTTGAGGGGCAACATAAATGCTGAATGAAAATAAATTCTTTCTCGAGCCTTGATTAGTGAATTAATGTCAGGTGGTATTAAAGCACGAATCGGCTCACAGATCGAAGGAAAAATAGGAGTGAAAGCTGGAATGAAATACGTCACCTGAAACAAGCCAATTGTATCTTGATTCGGTCAAGACTTTTGAATAATATACAGGGTGTCCGTAAAAGAATATCCGAGTTTCAAATTGTGACCTGACATCACGCCTTGTGATTTCTTCCTTTGGGGCTTCGTAAAAGATCGCGTCTACGTTCCACCCCTACCCCACGATTTACCAACCTTGAAAGGTAGAATTGCACAGGCTGTTGTTTCCATTACTCCGGACTTGCTGCAGACAGTATGGGAAGAATTGCATTTTCGTTTGGATGTGTGCCGTGTCACTAAAGGCGCACACATTGAGCACTTATAGGAAAAAATAAGTTTAGTTTTTCTTCAATGTCACGTATGATTTGTTATATTTAGTATAAAATAAACTCCTGTAATATACCATTAAAACTAGGACATTTTTTTACGGACAACCTGTATATACGTTTTGAACAAATTAAAAAAAAATTCAAATAAAAAACATCTGTTTTTTTAAAAATATTTGAGCTTTAGTAAACTTTACCAAATCAACAAAAACTTGGATTCACGCTCTATATTTGAAAAAATCCACTTTTTGGTACTGTGTCAACTAATAAATCCTTTGTTTTACGTTCAAAGACAAAATGTACAAAAATTTTAGTTTATAGCTTACTTTAAATTTATCAGATCTAAACAAGAACTAAAATGTTTTGCGATTCCAGTGTTATCCCTTTACACAACAAGAAAGTCCCCGAACTAAATTTTCAATTTCCAAAAAATCCCTCTTGAAATTGAATCTTACTTTAGAAGAAAAACTGTCCAGGGAATAAGCTATTCGTTTAAAAGGAATCCTTTTTTCCCCAACATCGTAAATATAACGAAAAACTTCTCTCTATAACTATTAATTAAATCCAAAATGGCCGAAGAAGACAAGACAGTAATAAAAAATAAGGTTCTTACTTGTAGTCTAACAAAAAATACGATCTAGGTTACTTCTTTCAGCGCCCAACACTTTTATTCGAATTCCTTATTTACTACTATTAGAACGAAAAAGAATTATAAAAGGTTTCACTTTTTTCTTAGGTACACAAAAACGACTTCGAAAAGTAGGCTTATTTATAAAAAAAAAAGTTCTCACAACCAAAAGCTCGTAATGCCCAAACACAAAGAAAAAGCGTGTTTGATACCTGATATAAAATATAACTAGATCCCAACAGCATATAATTGAGAGTTAGAATTCGAAATAAGAACGCATTGAAACAAATAACTTCTTTTTTTCTTCCCATGTCTTATTCCCGCCGTTTTTATTGGTGCAAACGAGAATCGTAAAAGAGTGTACTTAAAGTTGTGTAAAAAATTACTCTTTTTTGCTTTAAAAGTAAGAGTTAAAAATCCGAGAAAGAAGGTATTCGAATGAAATTTTTTCTTCTAAATGTTTTGAAAAAGATTGTTGCTTCTTGTCGGAATTGTTTCTAAAGAATTTAATCATTTAAGGTTTAGGTTCAGTTTGAATTATCGTCACACTAGAGCTACACGAGGGCTATTTTTAATCATTTAAGACTTGGTTTAGTGAAATCAAATTTTCACTTTAGTTTCAAAAGTCACTTTAGTTTCAAAAATTGAAAATAAGGTGAAACATTTCACCATCCGGCCAATGCAGCTAGTAGGAATAGTTATTATAGTGAAACCAAGCATTAAATTTAGTTGCAGTGAACACGTCCCTTCTGTATAAATTCAAATACTCATAAATTTTACTGGTACCAGGGCCGTCAACCTGGTGGCTCTCTGGTACTTAATTGTGACAGACAAGGACAAACTGCAATTACCCGTTTTCTAAGTGGACACCTCAGAACTATGACCTTCTCAGATGGTTTGAGAACTTTCGACGCATGCACCAAGTGCTCCTCAGAGCAAGCTTCTCCAACCCACATCTTGGAGTGCCTTGGACTCACCCATCATGATATACTCGAAAGTCCTTTTTTGGTCTTGGACTTCCTCAGGGTTTTTAACTTCATGGACTTAGTCTAGCCCCGCTGGACTTTGGGGATTGGCAACAACAACAACAACAACAACAACTCATAAATTTGACTTTCCTTTAAGTTTTTTTTTGTCAAAAAAAGATGATGCCAATAATGGTTTACCTGTTTTTACTTTTGATAAGATTGAAATACACAATTTTAAAAACAGGTTTATTTGAAACGGTTAAAATCCAAAATCCTGCGAATGTCGACATTTAAACTTATTTAAACAGCTTATATTTACCAAGACATGAACCCATGCTTATATATTTCAAATATAGTAGTTCATTGTTTTTTAATTGGAGAAGAAATATGAAATTTTCGATGTCGCAAAGATAAGAAAGTTTCAACTTAAAAGCCAATTAAAAACAATAGTGAAAGTAAACTCCGATGTATATTTCATGTGATCCTTCAGATTATGCGATACTATTGATTACTTGGAAAGATACAAAATACGTACAAACTTAAAACAAAAGAGTGAAATCCACTCCTGTAGGGGAAGTGTATTTTCGGCACGGAAAGGAGTGGAAATTAACTCAGACTCAGTTAAAGTTCAATTTTATTTTTCGGTATTCGATTGAAACATTTATCGCGTTAAAAAAATGCGTATTGGTTCTATCTAATGCCGAAAATACGATGTAACATTTCCCTATCAGCAGTTGTAGCTACTAGTAACCATATTTTTGGTGAAAGCAAGCTGCCAATTTTAACTCTGCAGATTTCTGCGCACATGTGTCCCTCAGATGGTTTATAATGAATCTTCACGCAAATACGCTCGTTTGTTTTAAGAGTGTAACCTTCACCGCACAAATGCGTTTTTCTAACCATTTATTCACTGTTAAATATGTGCCAATTCTTCACTGCTTCATTCACTGTTAACTTTGGTGCAAAGTTACTCTAGTTACTCGAACAACGTTATTTCATGAAGTAACGTTTCATAACGTTATTCCACAAAGCCTGATTTTACAGTGTTCAGGTTAAATATCGCAATTAAAACTGAATCCTATTTTACCGTATTTCTTAATGTCTCAAATAAGAATTTTTCTTTGCATGAAACATTGTTTGATATTGATTAATGATGAAGAAAAAAACGATGAAAAAGTTTTTTTCTCTCGAATATATATTTCATGGCAGCTTTCGCTTGTCAACGCCATGCACATAATAGAGTGTGAAAGATATAAATGTTTTTCGAACTTCCGCTTTATTTCCTGATGGCAATTTCACCTCTAAAAAACATTGAACGATATTTAGAATATTGCATGTATTGCGATATTGCATGTATTGCTATATTGCATGTATTGCTATATTGCATGTATTGCGATATTGCATGTATTGCGATATTGCATGTATTGCGATATTGCATGTATTGCGATATTGCATGTATTGCGATATTGCATGTATTGCGATATTGCATGTATTGCGATATTGCATGTATTGCGATATTGCATGTATTGCCCTTTATACGAAAAAGGGGCACATCCAAGCAGTCAATATAATGTGTTTGGTTAGAGTTTGTTTTCTAAAACTTTTTCGAAAATGAATTTTCTTACAGTTTAAAAGCTTTTTGAGAATCCAATCAGAATAAAAAATAAATTGAATGAGACTTATTTCTTACTCTTGACAACATAAATTAAACAATGCTCTGATTGAAATCAGCACATATTTAACCTATTTAATATTTAACCCAAGGCCCAGTGGTTTAGTGGTAGCGCTTCGCATTGCCACGCCACATGTCCGGGGATCGAATTCCAGATTGGGCGAGGATGACCCATCCTTTCATCCCTTAAGTGGGTCGATAAAATGGGTACCAAGCATCTTGGGAACTAAACACTGGGGGTTTCGCGTGAGGCTGACCACCTTACCGGGACATATGCCTAGCACCCCAGAGCCCTAGGTCACGAAAGCTGAAATGGGCAAGGTAGGCCTTGGCCCACTAATGGGCTGTTGCGCCGAGGAGTTTAGTTTAATATTAACCCTTTATTCCTCTACATAATTAACTTATTTTTTTTAAAGTTTGCTGATTTACCTAACCCATTGAAATAACTAAACTTAAGATGTTTAGCTAACACGTTAATTTATAAGTTTAAACTAGACTTGATTCACATTAAATCACCAACCCATCCGGCATGAATATTTATTTTCAAATCCCACCACCAGGGTTCGCTTTTCGATACTCAATAATCGAGTCACTTAAGATGACTTAATGCATAACCTCATCACTATTCAGCCGTCGTTTAAATGGCCCTTCTAAAATTGTCTTCAAACGGTCCATCCTTAAAAAAAAAGTTTAAGTCGTTTAGACAGGGATTAAAACAACACCTGGTGGCATTTAGTGGTAATAATCCTCAGATGATGATGATATGGGATTGGCAATGTAGTTGGATTGCTTTGATAAAATTGTAACTAGCATATGGTTGAGTTTGAGTTAAATGGGTTTTAAATTGTAAAGGAGGACTTAATACATATAAAATATTTGTAGATAACCTTTTCCCATCATGTAAATAAGAATTTACGTAAAACAATTGTAAATAGCCTACTTTTCTGTGTTTTTGTTATTGTGGCTTATTCTTTGGAACAGCAGGTGACCTTTACACACTATTTTTCTATTAAAATACTCAGAGAAATTCTTAAAGTATGGGCAGACAGATGGACAAAAGTATATAAGACAGGTTCCAGATTACATACCTTACAGAAATAAGAATTTTGAAATTCTGATCGCTAGAACATAAGTTTAAAAGAAGGGAAGGACAAATTAACATATAGACGGACAAAACATGAAAATAGGTATTTGATGTGGAACTTTTCAAACACAAACAGAATTTTGAAAACCTGATGGCAAGAGAAAGTTGAAAAAGGTGTACGGACGAGCGGAAAGACAGATGGACAAAGAGTATAAAGGATGTCTCTGTTGTCAATTACCTTAAGCATCAGTGATTTTAATGTTATATGTAAAATCTGAACTTTTAAATCTTTAAAAATAATATGACAACATAACTTTTTTTAAAAGGTACTGTTCATTACAAATATATTTTATATACCCAAGTTGTCTGTTACACTTTTGTCAAATGATTGAAATGTTACGTCAATGTCTATTATATTAAACGGCTCGTGGCAGCTTTAGGTTGGTCATATTAGGATGTAAGATTACGCGTGTACTATTAAGCAGACGAGTCCTAGAAATTAAAATATTTTAATATTTATTTTTGCTTTAAATTTAGAGGCTATAAAGATAAAAAAAAAGTGTAACGAAACTTTTGAAGACTTGTATGTAATGTGTAATGAGTTTTAAAGTATTTCCCCGGATAAAAATTAATAAAGAGAAATTTCCTTAAATTTTAAATATAAATAAAATTAATTATATTTATTATTAAAGTTTGCGTAAGCAAAATAAAAACGCGTACAAATGGACAGTGGCATTATAAATATGATGATCGATAAAATCGAAAAATGATATTTTTTTTAAATATATAATTTCTATGCGTTGTTGACACTAAGCAAACCTATAATAGAGTAAACTTATTTTCACTTAATGAATTTGAAATTTGATCTTAACAATTAATTTTATATTTTTAAAAATTACATGTGTTTAGTAAATGGTCTGAAAAGACTCCTTAATGGTTAATTTTTTTAATTTAAAAACCGTTGTAAATGTTTGAATTTTTGAAATAGATGTGTGCTATTGGAAAAACTGGCATTTCCTACTCTAATAAAAAATGTTGTGCTTGGTTTTCGCCATAATAATGGATCCTATAAACGGCTGTGTGGAGAAATGTTTCACCACATTTTTCGGTTTTCGGATGAGCTATTTATCAGGTTCAAAATCTGTGAAAGGGTTCAACCAAAAGCCGAAAATACAACGAAACATTTCATTACACGACCGTTACAGCTACTAGGAATCATATATTTGGTGAAAACAAGCGTCAAACTTTTAACACTGTAGATTTATGCACATGCATCCCTTAGATGGTTTATGATGAAACCAACATGCAAACACACTTAGTATTTACATAAAGGTTCGAAGTCTATGGCCCAATGTTTCTTAAACTATAACCTCACAATTCTTGAAACTTTATATTCATGAGATTGCATTAGGTATTCCTACTCAATAACAGACCTCGCCACTTGACTGTGGCTTAAAAATTAGAAGTAACGTCACCAGAACCCAAAAATTGAGCTTTAGATGGAAAATATCCAACTAAAAACACACCAAAGAACATAGATCAAGAGGACCAGCATATTTTAACGACCCCCTACCCACGCCACATATTGTAATTAGCCGCTTCACTCCAAAGGCTGTGTCGCACATAGGGGTTCTTTCAAAGAAAAAAATAAATATAAAAAAATAATATCTTCCGCCATCCGACACCTGCATTTTAGAGGCTTCTGATCATTCTATACCCGCTTGGGGGGTGACTGAAGAGGGTTTGGATATAGAGAAGGGTGTATATATTAGGGAGAGAGCCAGTTTGGCGAAATATCAATATTTTGGCAATCGGATTATAATCGGTAAAATTTAACACATATTTTGGTGGATTTGGAAGAAACAACGTCGTCTTAGAACGACGCATAGGGGTATTCTGCCGTTTGAAGGTAACATGGAATTGGACCATGTTTGGAAATGCGGGCCAAACGGAAAAATCAGTATTTTACTAAACTTTTTTATGTTATTGAATGCTTACAACAATTGTTCAAGTCATTAGTTAAAATACTGCAGGTTAACTGACCACGACAGTATTGAAGAAACGTATTGAATTTTAAGGAAAACTAAAATGACGTGAATGACATTTCAGGTGGCATGCGAAAGAGCGACATCGTCTATGGTGTAAGAAATCGGACCATGGCAGATTTAACATTCACCATCAATCTTTATATTAGTACTTTTTTCGATATTTTTTTTTTATGTAAAATCGATTTACAAGTTTTCAGTGCCAAAAAGGGCATTTAAAAGTATTTGAAGTTTTCACTTTCTAATATTAAAAAGTACGTTTGTGACAGAATCTGTCACTTAACCCGCTTCCACACAACAGTTGTAATATAACAGGTAAAAATGTGACAAACACAGCATTAATATTCTATATTAAACATTTACATGCTAAATTTGGCTAGTTTCATTTATTTTATTTCGAAAATTCAATAATTATAACTTATCGTTTGCAAAAATTAATTTATATATCAAAGAATAAATATGTCATATTCCTCGCTTTTAAATAGAAATAAAACACTTCATATCAAATGTACAAAGAATCTCGTAGTGAAATATATTTGACGTCATTATTCAAACTGATCGATGTCGCAAAAATATATTTATTTTAATTTATTGTCTAAAAGAATTAGTTTCTCGAGCGATTGTTGCTAATGACAATCGTGATTTAATTCTAATAAAAATGGCTTCTTATGCGTTTGAAATGAGCATTCAATTTTGCAGTTTTTTAAATAAGTGAAGTACTTCGAATTCGAATTCTTTTCTGAAATTTTCAAAGTGTTCTAATTTTGATGCGCTGAATTTTTTGTCGTATCACTTGTCCGTAGCATTTGTAGTTTGGGCTATGAAAGTGGGTGACGGACAAACAGACGGACTGACTGAACGATTATAGTTCCTTCAACTATTTACGTAATAAACGTACTGTGGAAGCTAAAAGCAAAAAGACCCCAAACTACTGTGTCTAGCAGTATAAACGTATACCTAATAAATGAGTCAAGTTCGAGACCACGACATTTGAGATTGCTTTTACAAAATAACTGCTAAATTTCAAAACTAGGGGTGTGTAACACTACGTGACTTTTAATAACCACTTTAGTAAATCAATAAATTTAAAAGGCGATTGTGTTATACCATTGTGCTAGGTGTTTTCCTCAAAAACCTTATAATGACGTCCGTCAGATACAAGGAAATCGTGTACCAAATTTGGAGTCTACATTTTTTTCGTTCGAGCTTGAGTAGTTTAGTATAGACTTATACCAACTAACATTCAGAAAAACACTAAGAATCAGCACCCTCTAAAAAGTGTAGAAATTACAAATTCTCCAATAATTTCATTACCTATTAATTCATACTAAGTAATTAAAAGTAATTATAACGGCCATTCCTAAACGTCAAATAGATATTCACTGAGCTCTATAGTAATCTAGTTAATAAAAAAAACCTTTCATATACACACTTGGCCCACTGAATAATTAAATTTGGCCTTCAATATTCATATATTTGGCGCCTTTTCTAACACGCTGGTAACCCTGAACCGCATACCGGGTAGCGGTGTAAATGGCACAGCAAGGTATCCGTTACCCGTGGTTCGTTTTTTGTACCGGATCATCGAGTTGGCAAATGCGCCGACAATCGAGGGGGGTCCCGGGATCGAACCCCATCCCCCTTTTCAACGTATCATTGTGCACGATTTTGTACGCGCTTCACAATATGGATTGATACGTTATTGTTGGCGAGTTATGAATGGAGTAAGGGATGAAGTTGATGCAGTGTTATACAAATGTTTGCTCCCAATATGCACTTCAGTGTAATGTATTTGGATGTATGGGGGTAACAATGGAATGGGTTTCCGCTGCATGTTATGAGGGTTTGATATAGTACGTAACAAAAAAAACACCTTTTATATATTTTGGTTAAGAGGGATTGTCAGTCCCATAGACCTAATGCATTATTTTTGGAATCACAACTTCCGCAGAAGTATTGCTTTGCCATGTTAGCCCTTTTCCCCCAGGTATGGGAATCAACATAACACCGAAACGAAACAAATTTGAAATGAAAATGCTATCTAGTTATTTAATTATATATTTTTGAAGTTTTAAAATGAAAAAAATATTCAGCAGATGGCGACGCTATTTTAAAACTTTATCAATCAATAATAAAATAACCGGATGTTATTTTCTTTTCAATTTTGTTTTAAATTGATATTATGATGATTCCCATACCTGGTGAAAATGGGATAACATGGCAAAGCCCTTCTTTTGCAAAAGTTGTGATTTCAAAACTAATGCATTAGCTCTATGGGACTGACAGTCCCTCTTAAGTACATAGATAGACAAGTAAAAATTAAATTATTCAGAAAAAAAGTTTGAGCTTTAGGTAACCAATGAATAACTTGATATTAGGGTGATTTTTATTAATTTTAAGATACTGTGCTTTAGGTTTTTCACTGTCATAAAATAATCATGCTACATTAGGGGGATACGGTACCCAAAAATTGGTCAAAATATCGATTTTTCAGTTTTTACTTCTTATTATTCACAATATTTTTTTGAACATTTACTGAAAGTTTCATAATGATATCTTCTGTAAAAAAAAGTTAATAAATATTTTCTGGAGTCATTCCTATAAGTTTGAATACGTATTATGTCTGCTTTTAATCTTTTTTTTCTCTGTTTCGCGTTTTTCAATTCTTGTGTTTAATAAATCTTTTGCTAATTAAGTTAGAATTTTTAAATTTTTAACCTGTGTTCTTATATAAATGGTGCAAAAAATTGTGCTTGAAATAAGGTCTACTATGTATAGTTGTTATTTTAAAAAAAATATTGAATTAAATAATTTGTAATTTTTTAAAGATTTTCAGTATAAATGCATGTTACTTTTGAACTGTAGCTCACATTTTCAAATCCATGCACAGTTCTTGAACAAATAATACTAAAAACAAACTATTAAAGTTTGGTGGAGATATTCTCAAAATTAAAAGAGGAGTAGCGTTTTAAAAAAGTTTAAAATTTTGACTTTTTTTTAAATAAATGAAAAAGTATTTGTAAATATTTGTTTTTATTGCTAGAAAATGTTTATTTAGAGTGAAAATTATATAAAAGCACTATAATTTACAATTTTGTTATTATTTCTAGAAATAATGTTTTGGGTACCGTGTCCCCTTAAAAAAAATGCGTGGTTTTACCGTGCTAATGGTTCATAGTAGCTGCAATGACTGTGTAGGGAAATCTTTCACCATATTTTCGGTATTCGTTATTGAACAATTTTTCAGGGTTGGGAAACACAAAGTTGAGGAATAGTTCAACAGAATACCGAAAATATGGTGAAACATTTCAGCACACAGTCGTTGCAGCTACTAGGAACCAAATTTTTGGTGAAAACAAGAGCCAAATTTTTAACAGTGTATTTTGCCTATGATCACACAAACATTATGTTTTTGTTTTGATAGTAAAAAGGCTTTAAATGGCTGACCTACACAAAATGTCAAATACCCTGTATGTAAAAATATGAATTTTCCATAGTTTTTAACCAATCATGAAACGTACCAAACTTACCCATACGATCTTAAGATTGCCATTTATAAAACATTAATAGTACACTTAAAACAAACTTAGCCTTGACATACACCATGATCATTACAGCCTATTATTGACCGGATAATGTGCAATTTCAAGCTTGGCATTGAGACAATGCTGAATCATGTCAAATCTCAAACGAAATAACTATTAAGTATTAACCAACATTCAAATTCTCTGGAAACATTCATTGAAACATTAATTCCCGGAAACACTCATTGTTTCCGGGAAAACCTTGAGATTTCGAAGAATTTAAGCGTTCTTAAGGTAAGAGAGAAAGAATAATGGGACCAACTTCGTAAAATATAATACAAAAACCCCAAATTTATCCACGCTCTCACGAAAAACAGGGCGAAATATTTTTTTATTACTTTTTAGAACATAGCGTGTCCCACAGCACCAGGGAAAATGATGTTTCAAGTGGAACTATTTTTCTTGCGCGGACGGTTAATTTCAAACGTCGCGTCAGTCGCAGGCGTTAAATATAGTCCTCTAAAAAAGGCGGACGGCTATCGTTTTCTTTGTCTACTTTTCCCCGCCTTTTTCTTTTTTTGTTCTGTTTGAGAACGAACGAGTGTTCCGAGTTGAGTGTTATTCTTGGAATGTTGTCTTCTGAACGTCGTCGAGTGCTAGAATTTGAACTTTTTTATTGTTTATTTGTTTTCTTCCGCTCTTGAAGTCCCGAAGAAGAAAAAGGCTCGGCGATACTTGTCAGAATGGAAAAATCTATTTGTTTAAATTTGCTAAAGGGGTGATGGTATTCGAGTTTTTCCGTTACAGTGATAAATTTATGATCTAAAGTTCGTTTTTCGTTAGTATTATTGTAGAAGTGTTACTTAATGTAAACTACCTTAAGAAACATAGATATGCAAATACATAAAAGAGAACTATACGCTAACAATGCAATTTTACTGAAGCATACTTTTAAAAGTCACAAAGAAATATAAAATCAATTGAATTTATATTTCTATATTTTCTTAAAATGCATTTGTCATCTCTAGATGCAATTTGTTACGGCACTCAATTCTTTGAATCGAATTTATGCATTTTTTTTTTTACCAGAAATCGAATACGCTTTCGTAAAAATATCACTGAAAATATGAAATCGCAAAATATTTTAAAATATCTTCAAACTGTAAAAAAAAAAAAGTATATTAGCTAAAGTAATATATACTGCTAATTTTCGAAATCAAAACTCGAATTCATTCTGTTATTACCAAATAATCGAATGCAATAATCAATTTATTTTAAAAATCGATCTTTCGAATAGAAGGAAACAAAAATAACACAAGAAATTTCGTATAAAGTTAATTACTGCGCGAAATAAATCAAAATCTGAAAAGGAGAACAAACGACGTTGCGTTAATTATCTCTTTTGAAAGATGAATGATTTTAACTTTTATTATATCTTGAGAGCGCTCGGAAATTCTTGAAAATGGTGACAATTCCAAAAGATGAAACAAAAGGCGGGAATTATCACAAAAGGGAAGTCATACTTAAGTAAAGATCGATTGGTTAAGAAGTCGACGTATTGCGTCTTAACAACTTAGTTTATAATTAGGATAATAAGAAATTAGTTTGAATTGCGGCATTTTGGCACTTGCTTTTGGTTCAATTCTTTTGATTAAGACAGTGCAAATATTGAAACTTTATTGGAAAGTATCAAATAACGGGTTTTGAATCGTTAAAGCAGGTTAGATGATAACTAAATTATTGGTGTTTAAGTAAGTGATTGGTTTGATATATGATTGTAAGCAATTATCTGAAAGAAAATAAACTAGAATTTGTCTATTGATTTTGTATTAAATTATTGGTACTTAATTGATTGGTTCGATACAAAATTATAATTGACTATCTGAAGGAAAATACACGGGAATTTGTGGATTGATTATTAGCCACATTCATTTTCCTATTAATTTGGCGCATATGTTTACTCTGGATTAAGACTTATAAAAAATTATAGTGCTACACTCTTAAAACAAAAGAGTGAAATTCACTCCTATAGGAGAAGTGCATTTTCGGCACCGGAAAGGAGTGGAAATTAACTCAGACTGAGTTAAAACCGCTCGTTTTAAGAGTGTAGGACGCAAATGTTTTCTTTATTTCTTTTAACCACTCCGAAAAAAGTGAAATTCACTCTATAGGAGAGTGCATTTCGGCACGGAAAGGAGTGGAAATTAACTCAGACTGAGTTAAAACCGCTCGTTTGTTTTAAGAGTGTACGTTTTCGAGTTTTACCTCTACACTCTTAAAACAAACGAGTGGTTTTAACTCAGTTCTGAGTTAATTTCCACTCCTTTCCGTGCCGAAAATGCACTTCTCCTATAGGAGTGGAATTTCACTCTTTTGTTTTAAGAGTGTACTTTAAAATAAGTTTGAAATTTTAAAAGGAGTTTGAATATGGGTTAATGAAATTTTTTGAGTTATGTGTGCAAATGCTTGAAGTAAATGTACACTTCAAAAATGTCTGACATACTTTTTTGCAGTTTATTAATATTAATAATGTATCCTGATTTGTATTCGGCCATTGTGATTGGTAATACATTAATATATTTCCCATTAGGTTACTTTTGCCAAAAATAACTCAATTTCATGTGTGAACTATATTATATGTAATAATAAAATACAGATATAAATAATCAGAGTTAAAATATTTCCTATTAATTTGGCGCATATGTTAACTCTGGATTAAGACTTATAGAAAATTATAGTGCTACGTTTTCGAGTTTTACCTGTACTTTAAAATACTTTACGATAATACTTTAAAATAAGTAAAAATGTCTGACATACTTTTTGTAGTTTATTAATATTAATAATGTATCCTGATTTGTATTCGGCCATTGTGATTGGTAATACATTAATATATTTCCCATTAGGTTACTTTTGCCAAAAATAACTCAATTTCATGTGTGAACTATATTATATGTAATAATAAAATACAGATATAAATATTCGAGTCAGGTATTTATTGAATACTCTGATATTTTAATATATAACACTTATGCGATAAATAATCAAAATCAATTTAGGAATTCCTGCAAAAAGTATTTTATGCTGCTTATAAAATACAACAGCTTTTCATCCAGATGTTCTAGGAACAATTTATCCTGTTTAGTATATTTGGAAGCTTATTACAATATTGCATATTCAATACTGAATAATATTTTATGGTTATAATACTTAATCGCCGTATTATGATACATAGTTTTTGTGGAATCACTCTTGGTATATCGCAACAGAGGGAACTTGACATGTGTGGAATTAATAGACAATTGTTGAATATCGTCAGGAATCAGTATTGTGATAATGTCTTATTTAAGTATGCGTCAATGTCTTACAAAATTAGAGGTTTATGTTACAGGGTTTAAAGATAAAACAAGAGGAGCATTACGAATGTATAAGTTGGTAGATACTGTGTTATCTACATAGTTTTTTCATTTAAATGGCTTTAAAACTCATTTTGGTAAATACATTTTAATTGGGACGGTTTAGGAACTTTTTTTATTTTCAGCAGTTAATTTTTAAGACATTTTGCATCATAACAAATTTTAAAACTATTAATAGGTAATTAAAATAATTGTAAGTATTATTAATAAATTCGGAAAATGGAAACAAATTATTTAAAAATTGTTAACTGAATAATTCAGAAAATGTTAACTATTAAAAAGTTCGTAGTTGACATATTGAACTTATAAACCCAATTGATGACCAATTGACCAACTCATTTCACCGAAACATGGCAATATTAACTGATACAACCATTTCCTTTTCAACGGAAAAAATGTTAACAATGCATATCAGTTCCGGCATTACAACATGCCCACTATATCATAAAATACGACTCTCAATCCCCCAACCCCCACGATCTTCACACCTGAGCAGAATTCGTTGTTGGTTTGATAAAATTCTAAAAAAATAAATTTTCCTTCGTCTAATATGCCTTGCATTGATCCGAAAAATACAGGCGTATCGCGTATATGAGTTGTCGACACGGGATCGAATGCGATAAATGAATTGTATATTTGAATCTTTAAACATGCGGCAGTGAGGGAGTGATAGTTAGTAGGTTATATTCTCCAAGTCAATGACCAGGAATCAAATCCGAGTTGGCCAACTGTTCAGATCCATTTGGATCTTCAATCTTTATATCATTCTTTAATATAAAATAAAATGATACAAAATAAGTTTTTAATATAAAATAATAATTAGTCCAGAACAAAAAATTATATATTAGTCTCTGCTTACGAATAACAAATAAGATTTTCTTAAAAATAATTTGCCGAATAAATATGATGGCGAACAGTCGTCATAAATTAAATGTAGGTCTCTAATCAAGTGTTTATCGAAATTTCTCAAACAAAAAAAATCACGAAGTGGTCAGTAGTTGCTGTTTAGAGCACTTTTTTTAGCAGTATTCAATTCAATTTCTCGAAGTGTCACAATCCAGGCCTTCCTCAGAATTGGTAACAGTTTCAAATTTATGAGTTTTTCTCCGTATCTATCTGGCTCAAAAGGTCATTAAAAAACTATTAAAGTACCGTTATTGTATTTTTCTTTTTCTAAACGCTTTGATAATAATTTCTATAAACAAACCCTAAACTAAACTTCTCGGCGCAACAGCCCATTACTGGGCCAAGGCCTGCCATGCCCTTTACAGCTTTCGTGACACAGAGCTCTGGGGTGCTAGACATATGTCCAGGTAAGGTGGTCAGCCTCACGCGGAACCCCCAGTGTTTAGTTCCCAAGCATGTCTGGTACCCATTTTATCGACCCACTCAAGGGATGAAAAGGATGGGTCAACCTCACCCAATCCGGGATTCGATCCCCCCGGACCTGTAGCGTGGCAATGCGAAGCACTACCACTAAGCCACTGGGCCTTATATTTACTAAACATAATTAAATTTAATAGAAGACATACAGAGAATCGGAATCGGACATAAACAAACCCATTACCTTCAGAATCAGTAAAAATTCGATAACAATTTTATCAAACCATAGCAGGGAAAAATCGCACAATAGGAAGCATCAAATTTCCTATAAATATCCCCCAAAAACCTCCTTAGCGATTTCAGTACCTGTGTCGCATTCCGATTTCCATCATAAAAAAAAACCGGCGCCCCCCAGCAGGGGATATGTATCCATAAAAAATCTATATAAATCCGGTGCTTGGGCTATTTTAAAATACAAGCGTTTGACAGCTTTAATAACGGTAATGCGGATATACAAAATTATAGACCCCGGCCCTTGACTTGATGCATTAAGTACGGGGCTTAAAAACACACATTGCAAAGTCAGATTGCCAATGAGGTGTTTTAAGGTAGGACATGATAACAATGTGGTGGTGATTGTGTTATTTTAGAAAACAGTTTGTCCTTGTTTATGCTCTTTAGTTTAGGAGTGGTCATTCCCTTAGTCAGAAGCAACGATAAAAGGCCAGTGAAATTCACGGCGTAAGCTTAAATCCAGCTGTAAGAGTCTCTTACCATAGGTTGAGATAGGTGTTCCGTTTGCTGCAAACAACTGAAGTTTGGCGGGAGGGCGACATTTCTCAGCCATTGTGGGGGGTCCGTTGTCGGGGCTGCTGGTCCGTTTGCATGCATTATTTGTCATCCGTTTGCATGCATTATTTGTGAAAGGACAAATTTGTAAAAGTACAAAGAAAATCTTTCTGTCGACAAAAAAAAAAGTCTTGAACATAATTTCGGTCACATCAAGCGTTTTAAACGCCGAATACTACCTTCATTTTTTAAGACATTAAACGCGGTTGAAAATACTGTGACGTCAATTAAGACACGATTGGGCATATTATATATTAAAATATGCATTTACAAAATATGCGTGTTAGAAATCTAAATAGTGAAAAGGAAATTATTTTGTTGGAAAAGTTTTGAATATTTTGTTATAAAATTTAATAAGGTATTACAATTTTCATACCTGGAGAAATAATGCTCAAATTTTAGAGTTATGCTTTGACATTTATTGGAATTTCAAAATTAATGTAAGATCACTGACCACCCTTGTAAATAATTTTATATCAATTGCAACTTTCACATAAACCTTTTTTGAAGTAACTTAAGTTTCTACAAAACTGCAGGGATTAAACTTATTTTTTCAGAGTTATCAAGTTGTCTTTATTTTAGGAGCCAGACATTCATAAATAATACTTATCGTGACCTTTACTTTTTAATCGATACTGATACATTTTAATCGATATTGTTAGAGATATTTTCACTTTTATTGCTATTTTTTATGCTGTAGACCTCGAAGATAAACATGTAACGTCACGGTTTCAAAACAACAGGTATAACTTACCTAGTTTAATCTTCCTTAAACTTATTTTAAGAATGTAAGATATTTGATTATGCAACAAGTCGCGGGACCTTATCATAATCTGGGGATTAGCAATGGGATGGGTCTTTCTGGAAGGGGCGTACTGAAAAGTGACACCTGGTGGACTGTTGGTGAATTAATTGGGACGGGCGGAAGTGTGCTGTCGATGGCCAAAAAAGATGGGTGATGTGTTTAAGCTAATTGGATGGTGTCAAGGCTATGTTATTGGCGTGTTTATGTTTTTTGTGACTGATTTGATTAACGATTGCTAATTGATATTTGTTAAGTAACGGTATTTTGGGATGGAATTTGATTTTGGCTGTGTAAGTTTGTGATTTAGGTGACGTTGAAAAAATAGAAGCTACATGGGCAGTTTAGGGACATCAATATGCTATTGAAAGTCTGGCTCACGATAATAAATATGATGGTTTAATTATAAATTTTCCTTAGAAGTAAACGAAAGTAAAATTGATAGAATAAAATTATAGTTGATAGAATTTTTTGATTATAAAACCCTTTTTACAAATATTGAAATGTGTGTAAATATGTACTTTAACTTTTCATATGTATATGTGGTATATACATTATGCATATTTTTGTCCGCATGAATTGCAAATTAACTTTTTAATCGATATTTTCTACGATCGACATTAAAAGATGCAGTTTTGTAAAATTCTCTACAAATTTTTGACGCTACGCTGATGATGAATACAATAACTTTTGAATAACAGAAGATCCGCGTTTTCAGGAATGGTTATCGAGCTATAGTCTAAAATAACGTCTAGGTACTTTTCCATTTTGCAGAGCAACTGATAAAGTCACCACAAATGTACAATCACCAGAAGGAATATCTCCAACAGTAATCTTTATCAGTCCATACAGCAGTTCTTTTACTTTGTTTTGTCGCCAAAAAATCCCTTTTGGAGAGATTTGAGTCCACTAAATGGAAAAGTACCACCGTCTTTACTAACATTGGCAGAGTCGTGAAAACCTCAATAGCAACCAGCGTTCAAAGTAAATTAGTTTGAGGAACGCACAACAGACAGCTATTAGCCTACACTGACGCGGCCAAGTAAATTGCATTAACCACAACAATGAATTGGATCATTTGGGCACTAAAATAATCGGTCTTTTAGCATGCTTTCGTTTTATTTAGAGTTAATAAGTGTTTACAACAATGGTCCAAGTCATTGTACTGTACACTCTTAAAACAAACGAGCGGTTTTAACTCAGTCTGAGTTAATTTTCACTCCTTTCCGTGCCGAAAATGCACTTCTCCTATAGGAGTGAATTTCACTCTTTTTCGGAGTGGGTAAAAGAAATAAAAGAAAACAATCTGCGTCCTACACCCTTAAAACGAGCGGTTTTAACTCAGAATGAGTTAATTTCCACTCCTTTCCGGTGCCGAAAATGCACTTTTCCTATAGGAGTGAATTTCACTCTTTTGTTTTAAGAGTGTAGGTACTGCAGTTTACCTGCTCACGGTAGCATTATTTACGGGAACTGAATTGGGGCTTTGTTATCTCGCCAAAACAGAGACTTGTCGTAAATCAATTTGACAAGTCTCCGTTGAACGACAAGTCGATATAGAGTAACTGAAATTTTATTTATTTAGTTATTAGACTGCTACACAGAAAAGAAAATTTCCAATTACATAGCAGAGGCAAGACACTAAAATCAAATAAAATATAGTTAACAAACATTAAATTTGAATAAAATGCAAACATTGAAAAATTAAATAAAATACAAGCATTAAAATTGAATAAAACACACTGCAACAGAGAATTTATAATGAAGAAGTGGAATAGAAAAAAAAAGGAATTACAAAGGTCAACGATAAAATATCTCTTTAATTTCGTAAAGTTGTCAAAAAATAAATTACTGTTTATTGGGAGTTTGTTAACCAGTTTAAAAAATTGTACATATGGCTGATTTTTAAGATAGTTTTTAGAGAAAAAGGTTCTTAAAGAATATATTTATTTCTTGTAGTATAGCTAGGGAACAAAGAAATTAAATTCTTGTAGTATATAAGGACAATCGATTATACAGTTTAATATGTTGTAAAAAAATCTGAATACAGATATTGATCTTCGGCATTCTAAAGTAGTAAAACTGGAAGGTCCGATAAGGTCATTGGAGCTTTTTAGCTCTGTAAACAGAGTCAAATAATAACTAGTAATAATCTCCATCAATAATCCCCCCAAAATAAAAATCAAACAAAACCTAAACATCATATCCCCTACCCCACCCACAAAAAAAACCACCCCTACCCTTCAGGCGAAACCTCAATGATAAGCACCAAGCACAAGCGACTAAGGTAAAAACCAAAACTCGCCTCTCTTCCATAAAAAAAGAAGCCCTATGCTGTCGCGACTCGAATACTAAGTAATAAGCATAGAGGTAAGAAGAAGATGGAGATGCCGCCGAGCAAAAACAAATGCAAAAATCGGTTCGCCAAGTGAAGCCATCGGTTGCTCTGCAGTAAGCCTAAATAAAGGCTCTTAGCCATATATATCATAGTTAAAGTATTAGATTGGCAAATCATTCGACCTCCAATGCTAACGAAGGAACGCGCATGGAGGCCAAATAAGGGCAAATGGGCCAGTGTTGCCTTCACATTAATGAGAAAAATACTACGATAAAATACCGTTTAATTCTAAAATTACAAAAAAATACCATAAAAATACTAGCTGCATTTTGGAATCCTTTTAGTGACTTAAAAAAAAACGTTAAACTCTTTTTTAGTATTTTTATGGAATTTTTTTTTGTAATTTTAGAATTAAACGGTATTTTTTCGTAGTATTTTTCTCCTTAATGTGGTGACAACACTGTCCCATTTGCCCTCTTATTCCGGTAGGCTATTTTAGTTCTTTAAGAACTTCTTGTTTTTGTAATCAACGCCTTTTAACCTACGCCTATTAACGACGGCTTAGAGAACACAATTAACATCTTGATTTCCGTATACAACGTTAATTTTACGTTTTTAAAATTCGTTTTCCGTGTAACTTATCGCCCTAAATGAGTTGTTCAGGACAATGATCGTCATTTGTCTAAAATTTATTTTACAGGTAATTTTAAGCAGAAATGTCATTTTCTTGTGGCAAATTTTCTTACCATAACCGTTGTTAAAGAGTTAAAGAATAAATACAGCGTTTTACATTGAACTATTGTTTGGGCTTATTAGTGCTACTTGGCGACTTTTTGGCGGCTTCAAATTTTTTATCCCCAAAGCTTCTACATCTTCTGAACTCCATAGTAATAAGGCCTCCACCGTTGCCACCCCACGTCCCCACCCGTATTAATTCGGGGCGTTTCTTTGCTAACTGGCCGTAAGAGGGTCAGGACTTGTTCTGCCCCTCCCGATATCGGTGGGGGAAAAAAGAAACTTATTGTAATTTAGATAGTCGTAGCACGTGTTAGGTGGGAGGGATGGGTGTTATGGGGGGTTGTATCAAACTGCAAGAGGGAGTGAGGGGTGGTGGATTTAAGAGGGGTCGTCAGTCACAGTCAAAGACTATTGTTTTCGAAAATCACAATGAAAAAAGTAATAAATAGAAAAATATTTAGAAAAAGGGAAAAAAATACATGTTTCCATTTAACGGAAGCATGCAATTAAGTCACCAAAAATGTACAACCGTCGTTTAGGTAGACTTAGAATTAGAAAATCTTAAAACTTAGACAATCATATTTCATAAAAACTCACCATTAGTTTGTTTACTGCATCATATGGAATAATACAAAAGAAAAATTAACTCAATAGGATGATTTTCCTCTGAACCTTAGCGGTTCGAAGAAGGTGAAAAGCTCAGTAATATGTTTCCGAGAAAAACGCGGTTAAAGATTTTAGTTGTTATTGAAAGTTCTAATACGCGTCATCTAAATTGTAAGAAAAACACATGAACAAAACTGCTAAAGACTACCAAATCTGGACAACATATTTTTCAATATGTAATTTATCACTTCTGATAATAAAATGTTTTTCGACAATTTCAATTTATTTTACGCTTTTCAAGGTACGGGTCTACCTTAAAAGGAATATTTCAAATGGAAACCTTTAGCAGTGTATACCGTACTGTGTATACTGTGTTTTGTTTCCATAAAATTCCGGCGAAATTAAGCGGAAAAATACTAAATTTTAAAGTATTTTTCAATTAAACGTTTCTACAAATGTCGGTTAACTATGGTATACGTTTTAAATAAATGAAACAGTTAATGGATATTTTCCTTTTAAATTTATTTTTATTACTTTTTTCATGCCAGGTAAAATATACATTTTAAAGCTTTACTGACCATCAATCTCAATTAAATTTATCCACTGATATCCACAAATCTGAAACAGACTTTGAAACAGAAAAATATTTGTTAGTTTACAAGTTTGAATTATGATAAACACATGGCAATTATAAATAGAATTCCCAAGAGAGTAGTTAGAACGGTTTGATTTTCAAATAACTGTTTTTATCTGAATCTCATTGATGAAACCCCATTAATTTTTAACCAAAATTTATGGATTTTATATTTTTCCTTTATGCTCATAAATTGTGGTAAAAAGAGTAAAAATATAGTACACAAAATTTGAGTTTCATTATAAAATAGAAGGCTTTATTTAACTAGAATATATATCCATATGAATTTTTCTATAATCACAAAAAATCCGCAATCAAATTACAATTCAAAGAAATGTTTGAAAATGTTACATTTCAAGACTTTTTTTTTTAGAACCAATATATATATATATTTTCGAAAAGTATTCTAAACTAAAATTATTTTCTTTCTTTAAAACATAACAAACATTTCTTGAGATTATCAAATTGAAAATATTTTTTATTATTTTTAATAACGTTACGAAAAATCATAATCTGAAAATAAACAAGATACGTACGTTTAAAAAAAATATTTTTTTTAAATAACTTATTTTTTAGACGAGGAATTTTTATATTTTTAAGTAATTTTATCTTCAACCCTAACATACTAAAAAGAAAAAGAAGCGGTGTTGTCAAAAGCACAAATTACTTAAATTTTTTTTGAATAAAAATTGTAAGATAGGATTTAATTATTATTGTATCTCCCTGAATTTGCTTTTTATCCTGATCAATAAGTACATATTTTTAGATTCACGTAGGGTAACGAGTACAGTGATTGGCCCCCTCACAGTGATTGGCCCCTCATTCATTATTGAAAATAATAAGATGTTAAAGCCCAAAATAGGTGTGACAAATGTTTTTAAAATTCCCGCCATTAACGTTTGTCATGTTGGCAACAACATTTTGGGCTTTAATTATTTGGGCTCTTATTATTTTCAATAAGGAATGAGGGGGCCAATCACTGTGAGGGGGGCTAATCACTGTACTCGTTACCCTATGATAAACTTGAAATAATATAAAATGATATATTAATGTAAACATAGAAAGATCTAGTATGTGTCTTATATTTCAGCTATTCAATTGTGTTTATAATTAGATTCAAGTTAGAATTCATTTAAGATACTATTAATAAAAAGGTAAATGAGATAATTATATAATTATACTTATATTAATTTATATGCAATTAGATTCACAATAAAACTCAAGTAAAAATTAATGCAAATTTATTTAAAATATAACGCAAATGTTATGCGAAACAGTGTAAATATTATATCAGAAAATGCACATGTGTGTGTAATATTCAATATAAATGAAAGAAATATTTTGTTTGTTATATCAGCTATTTTAATTTCATTGTGACTATATTAAAGATAACATTCTTTTATGAAAAACGTATTTTGTTGCATTTCAAACTGCAAATGAAAAGATCAAAGAAACAAATATTGTGTATTTCAATATTATTCAATTTGTGTACGATCCCCGACTTACAAAAAAAGTACCTGCCTTTCCAATTAGTTTAAGTTTCTACAAGGCATGAAGAGACATCTATATGTAAATAGATTAACCCCGCTCGGAATTTTCGAAAGATCAGAGTTTATTACATTTTTACAATTCATCTTTTTTTTATGTTTTGTCTTCTCTTGCTTACTTTTGCGCTTTTTCTTTAACAAAAATGTGCTTTTTTTATTATTAGCTATGTTACTTAGAATGTCAAGCTTGTTCTTTTAAGAAAACACTTATTTAATTATTTCTCATATGTTTCAAAATTCCCATATTCAAATAGTTGTTGATAAAGGATAAAATACAACGTATTAAATTAACAAGATTTTGACAAGGGATTAATGTTTTTTTTTTAATGAATATGTTAACAAATGATGTTTTTAAATTATATGATGTTAACAAAATACATAATGTTTTAACTCACTAATGACGATTGGCAAACGTATTTGTCTTTCGAAAATAAGCTTTCTGTTTTAAAATGCTAACAAACGATATAAAGTTGTAAGATAATGAGATTTTAACAATGGACTTAATGTTTTTAATAGTGAAATGAATAATTTATTTGTTGTATGTTGTTTTAAAATGATGTTTGGAGATAGAACTTTGGTATTATAGTTTGGTTTATGTTCATTGAAAGTATTTTCTCATGGAATTACCTACGCAACAGCTTAGACATGAGATAGTTAATACTAATCACCAACTGTAATTATTCTTTAATGGTCAGAAGGCCTGAATACTTCGTTTTTAGGGGAGGAAGGTAGTTTTGAGTTGCGTTTGAATATTGAACCAACAACTAAACTATAAAAGATAAGTTTTTTTTTGTAGTTTTATGTTTTAGTCGTATAAGGGCATAAAAGGGTTAATAGTTTAATAAAATGCAAAGTATTTTTTGATATTTAAAAAAACAAGTAACTAATTATGACCCAACATTTAATGTTCGCATCCTATATGAACCAATTACCTACCTATATATTTATATTTTTAAAAGTTACCCCTATCCCTATAGAGGGTTTAAAGTTTGCAAACAAACCCTACCTTCCTCTGATTGGTTACCCCCAAAAACTACCAAGTTAACTTCCGGTTGAGACACCGGAAGCTCGTTTTCGTCGCTAGCTTCAATGTTGATTTTCTCCTCATGCCGTAGCGGGCTCATGCCGTAGCGCGATGTTGAAAAATTCAATTCCCCCCCCCCCCCCCCCCAAACATAATTGGAATCAATTGTATTTTTATAATATGTTATTTGACTCAAAAAGTTTACAATTTGAGAAAATCATTTTTATTTTTAACCTGTTTGCTTTTATATTTAGGAACTTAAATTATTTACATGACCTGCTTGCTAAATGCTGATAATACAAGTTTTTGACAATTTATTACTATATATGTATATTTATTTACTAATATATAGTGCACGTCGATAACGTGTGTATGTATATTTATTTATTAATATATAGTGCACGTCGATAACGTGTGTGTAAAAAATAATACAAACATGATAAGACAATTTATGAATGATATTCAATTTATGGATTGTCATTTTAATCAATTGTAAGATTATATAGCCCGTTAGACTCTTACATAGTTTAATTTGAAGAATTGTGCTTTTTTGGCAAAAATTTGTAGTATTTTAATTCATAACTCTAAAGTCTTCTTATTAATTAAAATTCTTGATCGTAATTACGATTCTTATTATTTTTAATTTGATGGTAAAGTCGGTTGCATTTCTGTTTAAAATTCTATTTGATGCTAATCAATGTTTAAAATAGTCAACAACAGCTTAGATCATTAAAATCAAGTGTTGAATATTACGAACTCGGAAGCTGCATAAAGAATTTTAATCTAGGCATCCGATTCAATGCTTCCACGTTCGTTAAAAAAAACATTGCCAAAAATGTTGCACATTGGTTGGTACAACTCAATAAATGCTGGATATATTGTATTGTACAGTATATTTATTTTCCAGAATATATTGTATAGTTTATTCGTTTTTATACATTCTCGAACACACCACAAAGCGATAGCGCTGTTTAAAACATCAACAAACCCGTGAACCGGAATATTTCTAGGTAGGTTGGACAGACTTCCGAGTAACAGCGCCACCTGCGAAAGTTTGTGACATTAAACCGTCTATAGCCTTTGAGAGTACTATAGCGTGATGTATAGATAGTGCCATCTACCGACAAAACTTACAACACAAATTAAACGTCGCCAAAAATATCGATACATACTCGTTATAACATTATGTGATAAAAAAAAAGACCAGAGACGCAATATATTAATATTCAGTTTTGTCGGTTGATGTTTTGAGTTTAATAATTTAAATTCCATTTTCTAAAAATTACAGTCTTCGTAATTTAAGTATTTATATATGTAGGGGTAAACTTGCTTACATGCAAAAAATAAATTCTTGAAATTTTTCGAGTATATGAACTATTTAGAAAGACATTCGTGGATGAGGAAATATTGTCATTAATTGTTTTTAGCGTTTAATCAACCAACTAAAACGTAAAAAAGCACGTGCTCAAACTCAAAAAGTACTAAAATTAATATAAAACGACAAATACTCTTTTCTTTCAGACAATATATCTCCGGAACTCCGTAATACTTACGATATTCGAAGTTTAATAGAACCAACTTTTCGCAACAATAAAAGAAACAAGTAGGTTTGTTACAGAATCTGTCACTTAAACCACTTCCACAAACATTTGTGCTCAACAGAAAACAAACTATTTATACACCACCGAAAGAAATTCGCCAAACAGGGCCTTCAGCTAGTTGTCATTCCAAACTTTTAAACGCCAAAATTAACTATTTTCATTAATCTTCTTTCTCAGAATTTATAATTAGACTTTATCGTTTGCAAAAAATATTTGAAAGTGGGTGACATACAGACGGACTGACTGAACGATTAAAATACCTTCCACTTTTTACGTTATAAACGTAGTGTGGAGGCTAACAAGTAAAAACAAAAAAATAGTTTGGTAGTTTAAGAATTCTATGAATCTTAAGATACGCGTGTCATAAGGTTACATGCCAGAGGTTAAAGTCCAAATAATCCATTACATTTTTTTAACTGCAAATTTAATAAATCCTTATAAAGCTGTTATGTGACTCGAGCGAAGGAAAAGTTAAGTCCGTGCAAAGTATGTTTCTTTAATTTGGAAATCACGGCTTTCTTATCAGCTGAAATTGTCACGACTTTTTTTACGAAAAGATTAACATCGATATTGATTAAAAAATCTATTAAGTCCTCATCGGTTGTAAATCGGAAAATAAATACGTCTTCTTAAAACGTGTGTTTGCTTTTGATAATTGTGTTTGTTCCTTTCTTGACTAAAGAGATAAATTGATTTTTTAATTGAAGGGCATATAAGATTGATAACTTTTTTGAGATTTTATCTACCAAAAACCAGTTTTTATTAAGGAGACGCGGAATAAACTATTTTTTTTGGAGATTTCTAGAATTGAATAAAAAAATCATATTATATTTATCACAGATAAATATGCATTAAAGGGAATAAGATGTGAAAAAAAAGTTCTCTTTTAAATTTATAAACTTTTTTTTAATTATTTTTTTTTATTTCAAAAGGTCTCTTTTACAATTCGAAGAAATTATTTTAACATATATTTTCATTCAGTAATTGCTTACGTAACTGCGCATGGACCTATAAAGAATAAAAAGAATAATAATTTTGTAAAAAATTATTTTTAAAAAGTTTTTAATGAAAATTCGAACTTTTTACCTTTTCAAATTGCCAAAAATCTAAACGTAATATATCTTACTTCATGTCTAGTTTTGTGAACTATATAACTTACGTGGGAGAAAGATATTTGGAGGCTCTGCCCTATTTTATCCAATAACATTAGAGTTTAAGAAAAGCTCATACCGAAAAGATAAAGGAAACTCAATAAATGACGGTTAATTTTTCATTTTCTATTGCTCAGGTTAGAATGTACTGCACCTACTTTTCCATACTCCTCCTATTAAGACTAGAAGACGAACAAAAAGACGTATAAAAATTATAAAATATGTATATGATGTACTTGCCAAACAGAAAAAAAATGAAAAATCTGGTGATTAGAAAGTGGGCAGAGGAACTAAAATCTCCCCAAAGTTAGTACCTTGTCATTTATAAAGTTTATTTATGGAGGGGGGGGGCTCAGGCAACCTTTAAGTGATGCGGTGGTTGGATCCATCCTCAACAACTACGTCAAAGAATTCATTGTTTCCTTATGCGAAACGGTAGAGGGCAGAACCCCTACCACGCTATTTCGTTCGTGTGAACTACATAAGTTTCTTGTATGAGAGCAAAACTGTAGAGTTCAGAACTACCTTCCGTAAGTACACTGCTCGAAATAATTAGGGAAGCGCATGGTTTAAACCATTTCACCCCCAATGATTCCATTTGGAATCATCAGTTTGCGATTTTTTTCTCACTATGTGTAGCTCGCACTTATTTATCGTTAGATGGAAGAATCATGTCTTTTGAAGAATTAAATAATTTTTGTTTTAATTAAAATAAAAATATGAAAAACATGGTAAAAATAAAATTCACTCTAAAAAAACCCACTCTCTCGCATTTTTTGGTGTTTAAAAATTGATTTTAACTTTTTTTAACAAATAAAGTTTTGAAAAATATACTGTTATAATTTATTCAAAAAAGTTATGATTTCAATTTTTTCCCATAAATTTTAGTTAAAAAAATTAAGTTTTTTTTCCCCTGTTTTTTATCATTTTATTCTGGATGCATAATAAATCTATTTTACAAATTTTAGATTTTTACAATAAAAATTATAAGTTGGAACTAAAAGGGTTAACAAAAGTACGCAAAGTGCTCCCCTAATTGTTTTGAGCAGTGTAGATCCTACAAATTAGAGGCAGAGGCCAAGCAGCCGATACCAGAATTGACTTGTCACCTCCAGAGGTATTGATGTGTTGTGGGAACTTGGGAGATATTGTTACCACGACGGACTTAACCATGCATCAGTCACCATTAGAGCACGCGTGATGTGTCACCTACCTATCTTTAATTCTTTCGAATAAAAACTATGCAATTAAGCATTTATCATAACTACAACCTAAACAAGTGTTTTCTCTTACACGTCATTTACTCGTAGAAAGATTACACGTCATTTACTCGTAAATGATTTTCTATAATTTTTAGTCACATTGTCATAAATTGAAATAAGTTATACAGAGAGATAGAAGAATATAAACGTGTATGTCGCTATTCCAAGCATGGAAACATAAATTAATTTATTCCGTAATGCTCGCTGAAATAACGAACATAAAAGAGTTGCAACATAAAAAAAAATAATCAGAAAACGTTCTGAACGAATTCAATTAAGTAAAATCACTTTTACGACAAAGAACTTCCTCTCGCTGCAAATAATAATAATTATAACAATAACCAGTGCATTAACTAATATAATGAGAACAAAATTTTCGTTCGGTGGGAAAAGTTTCCCGCCAAAACCTCATTAAATATGAGGAACGAACTTATCAGGAAAGGCGCTAAAATCGTTCCAAAAGAGATTTTGGCCCAAATTGAATTCGAAACTTTCGCGATAATGGTGGCGTATGTAATTGGTTCTTCCGATTTTGGCTTGTGTTTCTTTAAATTTCATCAAGAAATAAAGATAGTAGAAAAAATGGCGGGTCTTTGGAAGTTGAAATGGGCTTTGAATTTTGATAAACGAGTTTATACTTCTCTTGGATTGTGATAAATGGGATGTTTTGAAGTCTGAAAACTATTTTGACATTCTTAGGTTTTGTTTTTTTGCCATTATAATGTTCAGCAAAGTTGTTCTATGTTTTTAAATGTTAAAAGTCACATCAATTTAAGATAAAGTCATATGCTTATTTTTGGAGAACTATTTCAGATAAATTTAAATTCAATTATACTTTTCTTACTAAAACCTTTTTATTGTCTCAGAATCTTTTCATGGTTTAAGTTTTGCTCCTTAAAAAAAAACTCTTTTTGGCTTAAATAATTAATAGATGTAACAGTCGTGGCGCATTAACTATCCGTCATCAAGATCACACTAACATTTGTAAATTCGCTAAAACATGAAAAAAGAAATGTCAAGATTTTTCGAATTATTATTTTTAAAATTTAATATAGTTCCATAAAAAAAATTGAATCTACGAAGTACTGATAAACAGTTGTTGAATAAGATTGGAACACTTATTACATGGAAATATTAAATATTTCAAAATATTAGCATAATGGTACTAAAAAATTTACTAGCAGAAACATGTCCTTATAACTGGAAGCTGTTAATGTCGATTATACTTTTTTATTTTTTATATTTGGTTAGAATTGGTAATTTATTAAATTGAAAGAAGTTTAAAAAGGTTCCTAATTAGTATATATAAAATCTTATTGTTATATCTTAAAGCGTTTTTATTTCAATAACATCTTCCATTTAAGGGGACGCGGTACCCAAAAAAATAAAGTATTTTTATCGCTAGCCTGCAAATTAAAATGTTTTTACAAAGAACTAACGTTCAATAAACATATACGAAAAAATAATAAATATTGAAACAAGTTTGTAAAAAAAATTTAAAATTTTTACCGTTTTTTCAAAGGCTACTCCTCCTACAATTTAAAGAATTTTTTAATGTTTTTTTGCAAAATGTTCCCACAACATATATTAATAAAAATTGGTATGGATATTGAGCTATCGGTAAAAAAATGTTATGTAGCTTTATGTATAAAAATGGCGACTATTCACACTAAACCTTATCCCATACATTTTGTTAATCATATGCCTCAACACAGGAAAATTTTTTGGAGCTCTACATTAATTTACCTAAAATCCTTAGGGTTTTAACCATTCACAAGCTGAAAAAAAATTGGGAAAATCAACATAAAATTTACAAAACCATTTTACCAAACCACTATATCATTTTCCATGAACCTCCCCCATTATAAATATTTAATTCTATTTTTGCAATTTCTATAGCTCACAGCATGCGAGCATGTTTAATTATTTTCTAGGCAGCCCTAAAATTTGGGTACCGCGTCCCCTTAAAAGAAAATAAAAGTATGTGTGTCCTTAGAATTATGAATATCAATGTATTAAATTATTGATATATTTTATTTATGTCATTGCTATGTCTCTTGACATACAAATACGTATAGATTTACAATAAACTATACCATGAAAACAGCTAACACCGAAGTGAAGTTATTCAACAAACTAAATTTACTAAAGAATTCAATATTGATAATAATACATTTCATCGATAAAACAGATTCTTATATCGATAACAATTAATCACGATATCACAATCGAAAATCTCACGCATTTATTGATACAATGTAAACCGATCCAAAAGATAGCAAGAACTTCGCAATTTCACAAAGAGAATCCTCTCATTTTAAATAAACTACAAACTAATTTGCGTTATTTTTATAGAATTGTTCTTTACCTAGTATTGTACAAAGGTGTTTTTTTAATAACCTCAAAATATTTCATGTAAATTTTAAAACTAATCAGTTTAACTTTAAAAATTAAAACTGATTTTTTTTTGACAATTATATAATTTTTTTAAATTGTTGTAATGCATCTAAAATAAGATGTCGTTTCAATTTTGGTTTTCAAAACGTAGTATAAACTTGATTCTAGAAGATACACTTTTATGCGATTGTAAACTATTACATTACACCTCGTCTTGTAGTATTTAAAAAGATTGTTTTTGGATAGGTTAAATCGGGTTTAACCACGGCCTACTCGACTACTAAGGCCAAAGAAGCTCTCCCAAACACGCTCGGGGACGGAAATTTTGACGTCATAGTTCCGAGTGACGTTGTTCCGAAGATGAAGACAACCTGTCTCGAAACATGTTCGGAACCACTCGTTCACGACTGACCACATTTTTAGGGTTCCGAATGCGTCCGAACTAGTTTCTCGATCTTCGGCACTAGGAACAGTGACGTCAAAATTTTCGTCTACGCTCATGTTTGGGAGAGCTTCTCTGGCCTTGTTATTGAAATTGGCAGTGGTTTAACATGAATATGTAGGTTTCTTTTTTCGTATGTAACGAGGTTTGACAGTAATAACAAAAGTTTAAACTGATTAAATTTTTACTTTCGATTACCTCTTGTAAAATATAAGGCAATGAAAGTATTGTGACGGGTTCGAAATTCCAAACTAAAGATGATGTTTTCTACACGTTTTAAAGGTTAATTCTGAAAAATAGTGTTTTCAAGAAAATAGTGTATGTGCCATTGGTACCAAGTATGCTTGGGAACTAAACACTGGGGGTTCCTCGTGAGGCTGACCACCTTACCGGGACATATGCCTAGCACCCCAGAGCCCTAGGTCGGGAAAGCTGAAATGGGCACGGCAGGTCTTGGCCCAGTAATGAACTGTTGAGCCGAGGAGTGTTTTTTAGCTAAGGGTAGCTGATGTCTTAAAACTTGATTTTAAAAGTTATTTATGAAAAACGAAAAGATCTACGGACTTAACTAAACGGAACTAAAGCTCCCAGTATACCTATCGGACGTATCATAACAAGGTTTTTGGGAAAATCGCAAAGGAAAGCAGCCATTGGACTTTTTATAGTATGAAAGTATTGAAATTGACTTATAGGGTATATAACTTCCTTTAAATGTATTTATTGAGCGGCAAATTCATGTAGCATTATACAACCGGAGTTCTTATTACGAAAAACCGCTCTTTCTTCACTCTTAAAACAAAAGAGTGAAATCCACTCTATAGGGGAAGTGCATTTTCGGCACCGAAAGGGGGAAATTAACTCAGACTGAGTTAAAACCGCTCGTTTTAGAGTGTAGGACGTAGATTATTTTCTTTTATTTTTTACCCACTCCGCAAAAGAGTGAAATCCACTTCTATAGGGAAGTGCATTTTCGGACGGAAATTACTCAGAATGAGTATAAACCGCTCGTTTGTTTTAAGTGTTGTTTTATTAAATGCATTTAAAGGAATGTATGAAAGAAACAAGTAAAAATAACCTATTTATACATGTCTAACATCCTCATTTACCCTTTAAGGAAACAAAAAAATTGATTCCCGATAGAAGCAAGGTATCTTTACACAATAAAGATATTATCGTTTTATTTGCTCGAGCGCGTTCAAGTTCCCCATTGAAAGCAGATATCGTGTTCCTTCCTAGAACGTCGAATACCTAATTTTTGTTGTTCGAGCCTCAATTTCTCTGATTAGAAGTTCGCTCTTCTTTTTATCTGATAAATTGTTGGTGTACTTTGATACAGTTGTTACCGACATTCGATTTTTGAGTTAAAAATATTTAAACATAAATTGTCATTCGTACTTGTGTTTTTCTGTAGTATGTTTATTGAATACGTAGGAGGTAAATTTAATTGGGATCTGCCATGACCTACTCAACTTTAAGGTTGCAGAAGCTCTTCGTGACGTCAATTTATTCGTCCAAATCATAAATTGACATACCTGATTATATGCTTTTCTGAAGAAAAAAATACGAAACCTACTAGCGCACGACCGACTATACTTTTTAAAAAATTTCGTTACTATCTTTCTACACAGCTGAGAAACGAACCGGACTGATGATAGTGTGACGTTACAAAGAACTTCTCCGGCTTTATTAGTTGAGTCAATCGTGGAGCTACTGGTTTAGGCTGATTACGTTCGTCAATGGTAGAATTGGGAATTTACTTTTTTATTTTTAGTTTAGTTTTATCGTTTTAGGAGGCCGGTTTAGTGGTAGTGCTTCGCCTTGCCAAGACACAGGTTCGGAGTTCGAATCCCAGATTGGGCGAGGTTCACTCAACCTTTCATCCCTTAAGTGGGTCAATAAAAGGAGGACCAAGCATGCTTGGGAACTAAACACTGGGGGGTCCCGCGTGAGGTTGACCACCTAACCGGGACATATGTCTAGCACCCCAGAGCCCTTGGTTACGAAAGCTGAATTGGGCACAGCAGGCCTCGGTTCACTAATGGGCTGTTGCGTCGAGGAGTTTAGTTTTTTTAGACATCATCTGACAACCTAGATGCAATAGTATATAATGCAATCTTGCAATAGTATATAATGCAATCTTGCAATAGTATATAATGCAATCTTGCAATAGTATATAATGCAATCTTGCAATAGTATATAATGCAATCTTGCAATAGTATATAATGCAATCTTGCCATAGTATATAATGGGAAATTCTATTTAAATTTGTGATATGAAGTGGCTTTAAATTTAGAACTAAGTGTACGTATTTTTTTAAAATTTACAGAAACATTCAAAAAGTGCTAACCTTCTATTTTTCAATGAGTAATGGATTGGTAAACTGATGGAATAAGGAAAAGATTGATCAAAGAATTGGAAAAATAGTGGAAGGATAAAAAAAAGGACTTGTGGAACAATGCGAGTTGAAGTATTGGGACAAAGCCAATTAACTTACGATATTCCTTAATTGTCCACGTTATGTGGAAATTATCCATACAGAATAAGATTCACACAGGCCATTCTTTCTTGAATTGATTTCGACGACCTTAGATACAGCTTCTTTCTTTTGATACATTTTCTTATCGCCTTTCGAGTAACAAAATTCTGTTGCCAACAATGGAAGGATGAACATTGCACATTAATCAGACATAGTTGCCGTTTTACAGCCAGAGTCAATGAGACCGAATAACTGCGGGTCACCAAACCAAAGTTCCTCTGTGTTAATCTAATATTAGCAAATTTTCTAAGCCACATTTCTCCGGCTGTATCGACTAGTTTTACATGTTTTTTATATAATATAGCTGACTTACAGATATCTATAACCCCACGATTTGTAATGGGCTTGACTATTTGGTTGTAAATTATTTCTTGAATTTTTTTAAAAATATTAGAACGATTCTATTATAGATACCTGTAAGTCAGCTACATTTATCATATAAAAAAAATCTTTTATAACATTTTTAATATAGCCTTAAGTTTGAACTAAAATCATTAAGCGTATGAGAAATTTTTTAAGCTAGCGTTTTTTTCTAACTAATAACGACCAAAATAAATTTATTTAAATTGCATGGTCAACTACTATACCTTAATAAATAGGATATCTATTTTTAACAATCTCTCAGAAACAGAAGTACGAGGGCTGTTTTTTTTTTCAACCTCCGATTTGAGGTAACAAAAAGGTGGGCCAAAATACAGAAAAGATTTTTTTACCTAAAGTAATGTACAACACTGCTTATTTTTCCCCATAATCATCTTGGCGATTAAGGCATTTGTTATACCTGTAAACCAGCTTTGAAATACCCTCTTCATAAAATGTAGCTGCCAATGATTGGGAGGGAGTTGTGGCGGTTTCGTTTAAAAAAAGTAAATTTGGAAGCTTTACGTCTATTTTTTTCTGTCCTCCAAGCTACTGCTAGTCCATAATTCACTTATGGTGAACCTTTGAGTTTCCCTAAACACTTGGTCAACTCGCTGAACAATACCGTCTGTAGCGACAGACTTGCTTCCTTGGTCCCCTTCTTCATGAACATCAGTATTGTTCAGCGAGTTGATCAAGTGTTTAGGGAAACTTGACGGTTTACCATAAGTGAATTATTGATAAGCATAGTGGCTTGGATTGTAGTGCTTCCAAGATGACGTGGAGCTCAAAGAAACCGTCACAACTCCCTTCAAATCATTGGCGGCTACATTTTATGAAGAGGGTATTTCAAAGCTTGTTTACTAATATGACAAATGCTTTAATAGTCAATGTGATTATATGAAAAAATAAGCAGAATTGTACTTTACCTTTGGTAAAAAAATCTTTTTTGTATCTTGACCCGTCTTTTTGTTACAGCCCATTGGAGGTTGAAAAAAAAAAACAGACCTCGTATATACCTGTCACCTGACTATCAAGTTTTCCCAGCAACATATATAATTTTTAAAAATTTATAACTTTAACAATTTTATTAAATTTTAAAATTTTAAGATGGAGGATCCATTTTTTCCCTTCCACAACAGAAATATACATACTTTTTAAAACTGTCTTAAATTTTTTTATTTAAATCTTCATGCAGTTAAAACATACAAGTGTACACTTCAGCCAATTCTTATTTCTCAGAGTATTGAAAAAAAAAAGTTACAATTTTCTCGAACTAGTGAAATGAATTTCTCAGGGGAGTGTTGCGGTTATGGCGAACGAGAATGGATTGGCGTTAATAAAGTTATTGATCAGGGAAATATAATCGCTTGAAGTGTTGTGATTGGTTGTTTTATCTTTTACATTGTTGTTTTGTGTTTCGCGAGTTTTCTTATTTATTGTATATGGGTGATTGGTTTGATAGATAATTGTTTAAGTGTTTTTCGAATTCGTTTATCTTTTGTTATGAGGTTATGGTTTAATGGTTGGGGCGAATTAGAAAAGTGTTCTTGATTGAACTAATATCGATAAAAAGCTATTTGTTTAATGAGCTGTTATAGAGAATATTTTAATAAATAATTTAATGTGAATGCGATTATAACTTGCCAAAGGGTAAATGCTATGCATATGGTCTTGCTTAATTTGCTTGGAAATTATGTTTTTATTTTAAATGTATATAGTATCAATAAAATGTCAATTTGCAGCGTAGAGTATCTAATTAAAGCGTAAAATTTTTTTTAATCAGAAGACGCCCTTCGAATATCTTAAGTTCTGAATGTGTTTTCTTATTATTACATTACTGTTGTTGTTGTTGTTGTTCCTTATCCTCCTCCTGTCTGACGGAGTCAGACAAGATCCAGTAAATTGTTGACCCCCAAAAAGTCGATGACAAGAAGTGGAGAAGCGTATAAGTCCTCCTTGTAGAGACCCAAGCAGTCTAGGATATGTTCGGCAGAGGCCTGCTGAGCTTCACATTTGGAGCAGACAGCAAAAGTTTTTCTACCCTCAAAATACGAGAGACTCTTCGTGTGTCCACTTGCCAGTCTAGAAATTGCCGTTCGAGACGCTCTATCACCAAAAGAAACAAGTGAACAGCCCGGCTCCTTGGCCGCATACCAGTGGTGAGAGGGTTTGGTATTACATTACTAATAGTATGTAATACCAAAACCAAGAATGTGCCAAATTCTAGGAATGAGATTCTTGAAAGCACGGTGGCTTTAACAGCTTCTGGTTTTCAATACTTTTTTTGCACATTTGGAATTTTATTATTGTACATATGATGGATAATTGCCTATAATTATCTCTAGTATGACATAAATGCAATAAATAATCAATACATCAATACACTAAAATGAGTAAGCCTCTTAGCCGTAAATTTATAACATTTAAATAGTCATTAGTTTATTCATTTTTTCTGAAAAGTCATTGCAAAGCATTCTTTTTTTTATTTATCTTTAACAAAAACCTTAATATTCAATCAGAGATTTCAAAATCGGCAACTTATACAAAATATTATAAATAATTATTTTTAGCCTATTTTTTAAAAAATAGACCATGAAAAAAGTTACAACAACACAATCATAAAACGTCCAGATTTATCTACATTTAACGACGTCTATCTTAAAATCAATCTAAACATTATCACCTTGCTAAACGAAAACTTAAAAAATCTATTCCGTTCATTGTATAATTTCTTAGCTTCGACAACAATGACAACAATGGACCATTGCCCAACTCAACCAATCACAGACAACAAAACGACAAAAAAAAACCCAAGAAAAGAACTGTCCTCGACTTGGCAGTTCGAGAAACGTCAGTCCCAGTTACTGAAACCCCAAGTTGCCCGAAAGAACGGGACTTGTATGTATTTGGACACATAGATTTTGTTCTTTTTAAAGGAAAGTTTATGACCAGACAATGTTATTTTCTTAAGGAATATTAGCTTGATATAATGCATTAAGGGGACGCGGTACCCAAAAAAATTAAATCCAGTATTTTTATCGCTAGCACTCAAATTAAACTATTTAACTTAAACAAAGAGCCAACATTCAATAAAAATATACGAAAAAATTATAAATATTGAAAAGTTTTTAAGAAAAATTAAACATTTAAAAATTTTAACGTTTTTTCAAAATGCTACTCCTCCTACAATTTAAAGAATTTTTTAATGAATTTTTTTCAAAATGTTCCAACAACATCTATTAAAAAAATTTGGTATGGATATTGAGCTATCAGTTAAACAAAAACAGGTTTTTTGGCCATTTTTATTCATAAAGCTACATAAGATTTTTTGTAAATTTTCAACTTCATCATTTTTTCAAAAAAAATCTATTCACACTATACCTTTTCCCATACCAACTTTTGTTAAACACATATTTCCACACAGGAAAATTTTTTTGGAGCTCTACATTAATTTACCTAAAAGCCTTAGGGTTTTAACCATTCACAAGCTGAAACATTTAAAAATCAACAAAAAATTTCAAAAGCCATTTTAAAAAAACAATATAAAATTTTTAATAAACCTCCACCATTATAAAGGATTCCTTCTTTTTTTGCAATATCCTTAGCTCACAGCATTCGAGCATGTTTAATTGTTTTCTGGGCAGCCCTAAATTTTGTGTGGGTAATGCGTCCCCTTAATTTTCATATTACAATATTTGATGGGGGACTAGTGAGCCCAGTCGGTTAAGGTGTTCGCCATACATGCGGAAAGTCCAAGGCTCGGGTCCGTGCATCGCCAACATAACTGCCAACCTATGCCAATGCAGCCCAAAAAAAGTCCGACGAATAATACCTTGTATAGAGGGATTACACGTTAAAATATGCTCTAAAGTCCCAACGCTGCGTACGATGTCGCACTTAACGGTTGCGTTGGGTGCCTACTCAGGTGTCGGCTCGTGACTTTACTGGGGTTCTAAATTACGACGCCCGTCGCTAATAGCCCTCGTGTAGCTCTATTGCGACGATAAATAGCTATCAAAGTAGTGATTTGAATGTATACATTTTTTACGAGGTAATCAAAAGCAAAACTATAATATTCATTTAAAATTAAAATATCAACTGTTTTTTAATTATTAAGAAATGATGTAAAGTTTAAAATTGACAGATGTTGTACAAGTCTAAAAATTTAAAAATTCATAATTATGTAACCAAAAGATATTCTTCGTTGAAATGTGTGCTTGTTAATAGTAATTTTGGAACTGTTGAAAAATATCGTAATTTTTAAATGATGCTTTGAAAGTTATTGAAGTTTCTAAAATAATTCTTTGGATATATGGTGCATTTTAAACACTTTTTAAAACAAAAAAAATAAACATTATAAAAATTTTATTTGCATTTTTCTATTGGTAAAAAGTACTTGTATGGTCTCATTTTTAATATCCTGGCGTAGAAGGCACTTTGTAGTTGTTTATCGAAAGTTTTGGGTCAGTCTTTTCTTCCTTTGAAATGAAAGAAGTTCAGGATGTAATGAGCTCTGATAGGGAAAAAAAATTCTTTTTTTCTTTTTTTCCGATTGTTATTTTCTTTTGATTTTTCCTTGTTGTGCTGTCTGCTACGCTGAAGACTGGAAAATAGAACTGTTACTTCGTGTTTGTCTTTTTTTTTGTTGACGTAGAACAGCGATATCGAAAGATTTCGACAAAGATGGAACGGAGTTTTTAAACAAAATACTTATTTGGAGAAACATGGGACGGGAAAACAGGAAGTTGCGATTCCTAATGTATTTTTAGTGTATTGACTTTCAAAAGAGTACTGAAAGGGAAGTATTCCTTAAAGTTCGTTTCTTGAGAATTAAACAGTATGGGGCATCAAATGTATTTTTAAACTAATTTAACATTGCTATTTTGGTCTGTTTAACTTTAATGAGATTAATGAAAAGTATAGCTTTAGTACTTTAAAAGGAATAATAAGGAACTAAATCTTTTGATTAAAGATCGGGGAAGCCTAGCGTATTCTTAATCCTCCTAGGGATAAGAAAAGTGTAAACTGGTTTGCACTACATGAAATTAAAATTTTATAATAAAATTTAATAATTATATGTCTGATGCATATGATTATAAATGATTCCTTCATACTTAAAATTTATAATCCAAGTTTTAACAATTCAAGTCAAAAGTATTTTTATATACGTGAAGTAATTTGAAACTGGCTTTTATGATCCAGCGCTTGTGGATTAACACATTTCATGATTATAAAAAATTTTGTGTGTGTCTGATACTTTCAGAAAATCGCTTGTTAAAATTTAAATAATCAAAAATATATTATTTAAACATAAAAGTATTCCTTGAAAGTTTTTTTTCTTATTTAGGTGGAAACAAAAAAAAAATCGATTTTTAATCCTTAAACTCATTTACCCTTAAGCAGACACAGTACCTCAAAAACGGCAAAAATTGCGAATTTTTTTTATTTGCTAAAATTAAAGTTTTGAATCTTTGCAATAAGTCTAACAAAGTTTCAGAAGTGTAGCTATATTTAAAAAAAAATATTCCACTTTGTATGCGGAAAGGTAGGATAAAAATGCGTGCGTGCCTTCTAAAATACATTAAGGGGACACAGTACCTCAAAAATGACAAAAATTGCGATTTTTTTTATTTGTGTGTGTGCTTTAAGTTTTAAATATTCTAAATAAGTCTACAAAGTTTTAAAAGTTTAGCTATACTTTAAAATAAAAAGTTATTCCACTTTTTATGAGTAAAGGTAGGTTAAAAATGCAAACGAATGAAAACTTTAAATGTGTTTTTCTGGTGTTTATTTTTCCTTGATGACAAGGTTTTCAAAACGCTAAGGCATTTTTAATTATTTATAAAAGTCTAAGGAATTTCGTATGCAGTCTGTCAAATATGTTGACATTAAGAATTGTTATCAAAATTGTTTTCAAAAGTAATACTAAATTCGAAATTTTCCAAATATGCTAAAAAAATAGGGATTTTCTAGATAAATATTTTTTTATAAAACAACTACTGAAGATAAAACAAATTTGGATACTAATTCCTATGTAAAACAGTTTTAAAGTATACGAGGAAAAAAAATTGGGTTAAAATATTTGTATTTAAAAAAGACAGCCTTTTAAAAAAATTTTAATTTTTTTTTAAATAACTTAAAAAATTAAAATAGTTTTTTATTTTTTTTGTCATATATTGTTTTTAAATATAGGTTAAACTAATAAAACACCAATTTTATAGTAAATATGTCAAAATTAAAAAAAAAAATTGAAAATGGTACCGTTTAACCCATTGAATTTAAAGTAGAAAAATGATTCTTGAGAACTTTTGCAAACTAAAGAAGGGGAAAAAAGAGTAGAAACGTGTAGCCCACCAACGATCTAACTTTATACCTACGTATTTTATTTATATTTCAGTGACATTTTTACTCATCTGAATAGTATTGAAACAATTAAATTTATTCCAGATATTCCATTGAAGAACAAATTTAATTATTCAATCTAAAAACTTCAACTATTTAATTTAAGAATGTATTCCGTATATAATAAATTTAAAATGGGACATTTTCCAAACGAAGATGATGTTTCGAAATGTGCACAAAATAACATTATCTGACAAAAAGAAAGCTTGAATAAATTTACAAAATGTCATTATATGTTTAACTAAAGTCTTCTATGCTTAAATGCATAGTACATAAATATTTTAACCTAAATGTACATGATTTGTTGAGGCATATAACTCCGTAACTAACAAAATGAAATAATTTATTTCGCAAATACCAAAACTGGGAAACAAACGTAGGATAATTTATCGCAACCAAATGCAAATCTAAAAAGCATGACAATTTACTGCGTAGTTTACTAAATTTTCTGAGATGTTTTAAAGGAAAAACACTTTCCTTCCAAGAAGATTTAAAATAAAAAACGCATTTATTAAATTATTAAAAAAATATCCTACATTCTTTTCTGAAACTAACATAATCAATTGAAAATTTTTCTGTCATAAATTTTACCCACCTATAATAAAAGACACTTCGAAAATCCCGCATAAAAAATGGATCAAAAATATACATAATAATCAACGGGACTACTTTTGTAGGAATATAAAAAGATTTATAAAACGCTTCTAAAAAAATAAAAACATCTTAAAATAAGAAAGTTAGCGAATAAAAGATTTTTCTATCCCTGCATCTGGCACCAAATAAAGAATAATGAAACCAAATAAAGAATAATGAAAAGTTGAACCCACTTAAGCTACGAGATATTCTCGAACAATATTCCGCCATCTTTTTTTCTCTCTAAAACTTTTTTGAAAATGTTAATGTCTCAATTCAGTTTCAACAGAACATGCAAATACCCGCCATTTTGTATTTTTCTTCTTACTATTATTATTTCCATTCTGCCTCATCTATAATAATAAAACGACAGCTCTTGTGTAGCCCCATAAGACTTTGCGGTAGAAATAAAATCAAGTTTGATAACCAGCTTTATTTTTTTCATGACATACTTTGCGTCGTTTTTATATACGCTCGAGAGCGTTGTAAATTTGGTGTTCTTTTCTTCAGTTTTCAACAAATCCACTAGAGAGCGCTGCTGACGATGAACATATTTCGAACAGATGCATTTCTTATTTTCTGCTGACAATGATAAAAGTTTCTTACAATTGAAACTACGATTCGAATACATCAAGTATCTATTTAATGCTCTATTGATCGATTCAATACACAGTAGAAACTAATCGATATAATTGGTTATCATGTAATATGTTTTTGACTTAAAGACGAATTGCAACTTTCTAAAGTTACATATACTTTTAGAAAAAAAATATATATAATTGATAAGTTATAGCTATACTTTCATACAACAATACAATATTGTATCAAAAATTAATTTACATAATAATTCGATGAAAACAATGAAAACAAATCAATGAAAAGTAATTTCAAGTAGCACGACAATTTCGGTTCCTAAATGCACAATTTCGAAGAACTAAATTTTTCATGCCTCATTATTACAAATTTATAAATTTGTTACAAAAAAGCTTTTTTATTCATTTCTCATGCTCTGAACGAGAAATAAAATATTTGTTTATCACAGTATAATAAAATTATCTGATAGTAAAACTTTAAAACAAATTATTAAAAATAAACGAAAAACCTAAATGGGTAATTTTGGAAGTTACCAGTTTTTAAGAACCATTTTTTTTATTGCATTATAGTAAATGAATATATTTTGTTTCTTTAAATTTCATGTATTTTTATCCAACAGATACATCGCATGAATTTTTTTAAGAAAAGAAATAAAAATCGGGATTTTCCAAAAAATAAGAAATAAAATGTCAATTTTAAAATACAAAACTAATATTTAACTATCGTTTATATAAAAACTTTAAATATATTATAAAACTTGTGGAAAAATTACTTTATAAAATAGGTAAATTGAGAAAAATATTTACTGATTTCGTCCTGTGCCAATAATATGCCTTGTAAAATACAAATTTAACGACATATCACAATATTTTCACGATAAATACAAATATTTTAAATTTATTATTATTAATGATAAAGTTAATAAGATTAATAATATTTGAAAGAAAATTGGTTGTGCGGAAATAAGCTTTGTACTTCAGTGAATTTAAATAAACCAACTATAACTCAAACGAAAACCACAATCCTAACAAATTAAATTTCATAGAAAAACAATTTGTAAAACAAGGTTAACGTTTTTAATCGGAAATGAAGCGGTTAATGGTATTCACAAAGTCCTCGTTAATGTATTAATTCTATAGTACATAAAAAATCTAAAGCTTCAGTAATTACAAAAATATGTCCTGTTATAAATAACAAATAAACATTTTCTGTAATAATAATGTATATTGTATCGAGGACATCGAATTCATTGTAATAAACTGAGACTCCAATTACAAATTCGAGTGAATTTCGATAGTAAAATCATTATATATATATGATTGCCTAAAGGGCTTTTAAAATAGACACTCGAATAATTGGAGTATAATTTCTCGGATTAATCAACCTTTAAATCTCAATGCACAACAAGTCTACATAATTATAAGTAAATACTTTAAATGCGTATTGTTAACATGTTGTGATGTTAATATTATGTATAGCATTAAATAATGTACATTGTACTTATTTTGTTACAGATTTTATTAACTGTGGCGAAAAAATTATCATTGGTTATTTATTATTATTATTACCAGATAATTGAATTCTTCATTAATTTTAATGATTAACCTCTTATTTAATTTTACTGGATATCAATTTCATTGATTTGGTTTTTACTTATTTATCGAAATTTCAATTTTGGCTTCCACACTACGTTTATAACGTAAAAAGTGGAAGGTATTATAGTCGTTAGTCCGTCAGTCTGTCCGTTTGTCTGTCCGTCACCCACTTTCATAGCCCAAACTACAAATGCTACGGACAAGTGTGATACGTCAAAAAATTCAGCGCATCGAAATTAGAATACATTGAAAATTTCAGAGAAGAATTCGAATTCGAAGTACTTCAATTATTTAAAAAAAACTGCAAAATTTAATGCTCATTTAAAAAGCATAGGAAGCCATTTTTATTAGAATTTAATCACCATTTCCATTCGCAACAATCGCTCGAGAAACTTTAATTCTTTTAGACAATAAATTAAAATACATTTATTTTTGCGATATCGATCAGTTTGAAATGACGTCAAATATATTTCACGAGATTCTTCATACGTTGATATGAAATATTTTCATTCTATTTAAAAGCGAGGAATATTACATATTCCTTCTTTGAAATATAAATAATTTTTTTGCTAACGATAGTTAATAATTATTGAATTTTCAAAATAAAATAAAAAGAACCTAGCCAAAATTTGCATGTAAATGTTTAACATAGAATTAACGCTGTGTTTGGCACTTTTTTACCTGTTAAATACAACTGTTGTGTGGAAGCGAGTTAAGTGACAGATTCTGTTACAAACCTACTTGTTTTGAATAGTGTCGACATTTCTCATGTACTATTGAATCCATAATTATCAATAATGTGTGTTGTACACTTTTTTGCTGGCTTCTCTCTTTTATACATATTTTATAATTGACTTTACTGGCTTTTTGTATTTTAATTCCTTGTTTTTCTTTTGATGTTCAATTTTAGTTTTTCTAGTTGTGATCTGTCTTGTTTTAGTCCTCTACCTGTAAAAGGACTTGTTCTGTATGGTAGTAGTAAATAAATAACTGAATCATACTTTTCTTTCAATTGAATTCACTGTTATTGCTATTTTCATAACTTTTGGGAAAAAATAAAAGTTAAAAGCAATATACTTTGAGAGATATTGTTATTGATATAAATGCATTTTGATGTATGCACTATGAAATGCATATAAATTATTATTTAATGCAAATAATGCATCATCATTTTGTGATATTGTGAAATTACTTAAGAGAGGCATACAATTTTGCCTCTTAAGTAATACTTCAATTATATCGGTTATGCGTGCAACTTTTCTATTCTAACGCAAAAAAAAAACCTGATCGTTGTTTTTTGGTTACAAGGGTACATGCGTAGGAAAACAGCATTTACAGATTATCCCGAATCAAATTGGAAATTTTACGGTTTTAAAGTCGCATGTAAAGGGCACTGGACTATTGGCCACTTAATCACTAGGGAAAGACAAACGAACAGGAAAACGTTATTTTAAACCACAGTAACGTATTACGAATGCCATATAAGTGCACATAACTTCAACAGAAATATGCGTTGCACTGATTAAATTAAAAAAAGTAATATACCTACATTGTTTCCAAGATTGTTTTTATTCTTGTGATTTATTGTTATTTTATTCTAACAAAAACCGTCAAGGTTAGGTTGAATTATCGTCGCACTAGAGATACACGAGGGCTATTAGTGATGTGTATCGCAATTTAGAATCACAGTCAAGTGACGGGCCGACGCCTGAGTTGGCATCAAACGCATATTTTAACAATAAATGTCAAAAGTTCACGGATTTCATTGAAATTTTGTGAAATAGAAGTTGCTAAAATTAGAACCATTGTTAAAATATTTAACGGTGCAAACTTAAGGGGGAATGGGCGCGCTGGACCGGGAGCTCTAAAGCAAAGTGCATCAGTGTTAATCCTATGGCGAAAATAATATTTTCTCTGCCACATTTCTCCGTCTGTATTAAATATTTTTACAAGCGGATTTTTTTATGTGATAAATGTAGCTGACTTACAGTTCCCGACCTTCCCACTTTTTGAAATTGGTTCGAATATATATATATTTTTAATTTTTAAATATAGTTTTACACGAAATATTCGAAGCACTTTCAAAAAGTGGGAAGATAGAGACCTGTAAGTTATCTACATTGATAAAAAAAACGTTTGTAAAAATATTAAATACAGCCGGGGAAATGTGGCAGGGAAAATATGTTTTTCGCCATTGGATTAACACTGAGGCACTTGAGTTTGGAGACCCGCGGTCCAGCGCGCCCAATTCCCCCTTAATCATCTTCAAACATTTCGTCTAATGCTGATTAAAATTATAGATAATTTTCTCGTGGAGTGTTTAGAGAATTTATTCATGTAACTATACATACTTTTTGACAACGGAAACTTCTCTTCGGCGTTGGTTATTTCGTCAGTTGCTTTTTGAGTAGGTGGATATGGATTGGCGTTGAACCTGGTGGGTGGAGCTATTTTTAACATTCCATTGTTTCGACCAAGTATCACAGATCGTAATCAAATTGAAACATCTTATTATCTTATGTTGGATTTAATTTCATTTACAACGAGGTTCGTAAATTTTACTTTTAAGGTCGATACTTCAGAGGGAGGTCCCATAGAGCTAATGCATTAGTTTTGAAAGTACAAACTCTTCAAAAGTATTGCTTTGCTACGTAAGTATTTTTTTCTAGGTATGACAATCATCATTGCAGCAATGTAAACATATTTGAAAGAGAAATATCAAATGGTTATATTACCATTAATTTTTAACTTTTAATTGTCCCAAAATATTCTGAAGAGGGCGAAAGTTTTTAAGAATTAATCAATCAATTCATTATTAAATTAGCAGATGTTACTATTTTTATTGCACATTTGTTTTATTTGCTATTATGACAATTCTCGTACCTGATGAAAAAAAAATGCTAACAAAGCAATACTCTCCCAGAAGTTGCGATTTCAAAACTAATACATTTGCTCTACACTGTTAAAAATTTTGTGCTTGGTTTCACCATGATATTGGTTCCTAGTAGCTGCAACGGCTGAATGGTGAAACGTTCCACCATATTTTTGGTATTCGGTTGGACCATTCCTCAGGGTTTTTTTCCAAATCCAGAAAAATGGTTCAACCAAACACCGAAAAAAAGGTGAATCATTTCACCATTCAGCCGTTGCAGCTACTAGGAACCAATATCATGGTGAAACCAACCAATATCATGGTGAAACCTAGCACCAAATTTTTAACAGTGTATGGGACGAACCAACAACTGAATATCCTTCTTTAGGCTTAGGTTTCCTAAGGTAAAGGTAGTGATCGACCGTCATACTCATATTACTTCACAGAAATATTAATGAAATTATAGAAATATTAATATTTATAAAATATTAGAGTATTTGTAACTATTTTTTCTAACACAGTGTCGATTGCGACGGAAGCTACGATTACGAAGTTTGAGAAACTTTTGCTTAAGGTAACGATCGTTATTGCCGTCACAATCATAACGTCCCATACATATTAAAGTATATCGCTATAGTACTTATAACGTTTTTCAGAGTGTCGATCGTGGCTGACGCTACGATTACGAAGCTTTGGAAAACCAGGCTTAAGCAGGCAACAAAACCTTGCAGCGACATAGTACTCAACGTTACGAAATTAAAAATGATAGGGTTTTACATCCCTTCTGGAAACCGAGTATTTAATGCTGCAGTTTTTGACTGCACAATCCGTTTGTAGAAAAATGAAAAAAAAAAATAAAATTCTTAAAAATATTCCATATGCAGCCAACATGTAAAAAAAAACTGCTATATCTCTTTTCTCAATGCGCCATTTAAACTTGCAAGCAAATATTTGGAAGAGAATGGCAAAATCGTTTTGAATTCACTTCAAACGGGACAGAAAAAGTATAGAATGGAACCAAGTGACATGATTAGCCTTTGGCTGAAAGCGTGAGCTCCCAGATGGTTAGTCTTTTAGACTTTCCGGTGTTCACATCGAGTACAGAATTAAAAGTTGCTGGTGCACGTTTAATAAGTCCTGAATTCACAGTTTTGACTAAAGGATTGAAAGTACTTACTCCAATTCCCAATCTCTGCTGAAACTTTATACATTGCTCAAAACAATTAGCGGAGCACTTTGCGTACTTTTGTTAACCCTTTCCAACGTTTTATTTTTCAAACGTTTTATTTTTTTATTCTAAATATCTAAAATTTGTGAAATAGATTCATTATGCATCCACAATAAAATGGTAAAAAACAGGGGGAAAAATCTTTTTTTAACTAAAATTTAAGGGCCACTCGACCACTCGACAGGGCTGGGGAGCCCAGTCGGTAAAGGCGTTCGCCTTGCATGCGATAGGTCCCAGATTCGGGTCCGGGCATCGTCAAAACAAGGAGAAAAATTGGAATCCTAAATTTTGAATAAGTTATAACAATAATTTTTCAAACTTTTATTTGTTAAAAAATTAAAATCAATTTTTAAACATCTAAGAATGCAAGCGTGAAGAATTTAGGGTCCATTTATTTCATAAACTTTTTTGGGAGTAAATTTTATTTTATCATATTTTTCATATTTTCATTTAATTAAAACAAACATTATTTCCTTCTTCAAAAGACATGATTCTTCAATCTAACGATAAATCAGTGCGAGCTCAAGTTAGTGTGAAAAAAAATCGCAAGCTGATGATTCCAAATGGAATCATTGGGGTGAAATGGTTTAAACCATGCATTCCCCTAATTCTTTTGAGCAGTGTACTATTTAGATTGGCCAATATCAGGGTAAGAAAGTGAAACATTAATAACTCCTATATTTTTGATCTGTTGAATTTTCAAGATGTTAGACATAATTGGCCTATTCTATGTTTAAATAAGGATTTTGTTCCCATAAATGCATAGGATCTATAAAATCTTCATTTATCTAAGTATCTCTCAGGGAAGTATACATTTGTGTTTATTTCTTCATTTAAGTAGTTTACATTTGTTTTTATAAAATTGTGTTTTTTTAGTTTAATATTTGTCAAATAATTCATCGCTTCAGGGGGGGGGGGCAAGCAATGATCCCATATATTATACAATAAATTTCTGCTGAATATAGCTAAATAAGGATACCAAATCTTATTTGATTTTTATGCACATAAAAGTTACAAACTACAGTTATATCCAAAGAAATTTTCATTTCGTAAACTTCCCAAATAAACCCTTTCGGAAAAAACGATATCCAATTGTTTTCCCGCTTGGATTCATCCATTGAAAAGAGAAAGAGGAAACAGCGAAACTTCTTTGACCCGTATGAATGTGCTTTCTTACGATCTGTTAAACCTTATTTGTTTTGATGCCCTTTTTGTTCAAAAGAGAGGCCCGTATAGATTTGATTTCACGTCTCCACACCCTAAAATCGTGATTTAATAGAATTATGTTCCTTCTTTGAAAGCAATTTTTAACTATAGTTTTCGGGTTTCATAGTGTAAGTAGAAAGTGTTGAATACAAGAGCTTAGTGGAAGAACGTGTTGTGTGACAAAAAGGTGAAAACGGATAAAGAGCTTTGAAGTTTTTAGTTTCCACTTCGGTCCGTTAAAAATGTTATACTTGCAAACAATAAAAACGTACTTGACTTCATGTTTATGAAAAAGGGGAAACTCATTATCTTTAAAGGAGAGAATACTATCTTTAAAGGGGAGAATACTATCTTTAAAGGGGAGAATACTATGTTCATTGACACAAAAATTTAATTTTTCATCAAGAATATCATAGCACGTTTTTCAACAAAATTCTTCAAGAATGATAAATAGAGATCAATTCAACATATCCGGGGATTCGATCCCCGGACCTGTGGCGTGGCAATGCGAAGCACTACCACTAAGCCACTGGTTATACTAAAGACTGATTATACTAAAATTTAACTCTAAAATTCAATTAGTACAACTGAAAAACCAGCACGGATTTTGGACGTTGGCAAATCCGAGGTCCGCAGACTTTCGGTACTTATACTATACTTATACTAATACTTATACTATAAATGTTACTATTTAACGAAAATTCTCCATCATCTGGAATTTTCGATTATCCGACCTACTTCCGGTCCCAATTAGATCGGATAATCGAGGTTCTACTGTATTCAGGACAATAATGGTAAAATGCATTGCTGTGGTTAGCCTGTGTTGTGTGTAGTTTATTTGCCCATGACAGTGCAAACATCCATGTCTGAAACAGGATTTAAGAGAACATAACTTGTTACCAATGGTCAGCACCCAACCTTTTAGAAATCGTCCAGGGAAAGAAATTTATTACATCTGAACCTAAAAAAAGATGAACTTTCGGGATAAGGTACTTCCGCTTTCGGCATGATCTGGTCGTCATGGGGACGGAGTCTTTCATCATTTTTTTATATCGTTGCAAAAGGAATCGATTAGGAATTCGTCATATGAACTGCTAAAAGTTGAATGGGGTCAAATATGTTGGCGAATTTCCCTCTGCTATTCTTACTTTTAATATTTTAGTAAAAGAAGAAGCCTGTAGGGAAATATTCAGACAGAATTCGTCCCCTTTTAAACATTTAGCCATTCATGTATTGCACTATTGTGATTATCTACTCAGAGAATTCCCTAAGATAAATGTATTTTAGTATTCTATAGGATTTATTGTATATTTTAATAAATAAGGTTATGTTAAAAGTATGGAATGTTAAAGGACATTAAATTTTAGTTTAGTTTAGTTGAATTATCGTTGCGATAGATCTACACGAGGGCTATTGGCGACGGGCATCATATTTTAGAGCCACAGTCAAGTGACGAGCCTACACCTGAAAGGACATAAAATATTTTTGTTCCTTCTGTTCAATCTTAGACCGAAATTTGGTTTGTCAGTGCTGATAAATGTTGTATTATATAACCTGTTGTATTGTCTGATTCTTAAAAGTAAGGAATATTAAAGGACACAGAAGATTTTTGCCATTTTGTATAATCTTAGACATAAATATGAATTAGCCGTAGTTTGGTAAGTTTCTGTTGAAAATAAATGAAATTTGTGGCAACCTGTTGTATCATCTGATGATTAGTGAATAGTAATAACTAAAACATGATTAAATCGCTTATTGTGTATACCGTTTTCCTAACAACCCATGAGTAGAGTACAAGATTCACAAATCTACACCAAAAAGGAAAAAAAAAATATGTGTTTTTGAAATTGTGCATTTTTTTTCAGAAATGGCTAACTCATTTCCATAATCTATACCTATAAAAGAAAAGTCTTGACTGACTGACTCACGCACCGACGCCCAGACAAAACTGCTGGAGGTGCAGATACCAATTTTAGGAACTTATTAATTTTGAAACGAAGGCGTTATTTAAGAATTGATGTTTTGAATTTTGAACCACAACTGGTTTAGGAGGGGCTAAACATGAGCCAATTTCTCCGTAGGAATAGCGCTGTGCATTGTTGTAAGCTTAGGATTTATGACCGTTTTTAATTTGAAAGAAACTTCAACGTATACGAAAATAAAGTATAAGTACGAAATAGCACTCGAGTTTAGTAAGAAAGTTTGAAATTTCAACAAAAGAAATTTGAACCAACAAAGTTAACGTAAACCAAACCTTCTATACACAGGGAAATAATTCATTCAAATATTTCAACTACACAATCAGTTTCAATAACGGCCGTGTAGAAGACCTAATTTCCGCCCAATCACCTCAACGTATGAGTTATAGCCATAGATATCATAGTTAAAGTATTAGATTGGTAGATCACGTGACCTCCAATGCTAACGACGGGACGCGCATGGAGGCCAAATAAGGGGCAAAATGGCCAGTGTTGCTGCCACTTTAAGCAGAAAAATACTACGAAAAAATACCATTTAATTCTAAGATTACAAAAAAAAAAAATAAAAAAGGATTTAAAGTCACTTAAAAGATTCCAAAATGCAGCTAGTATTTTTACGATATTTTTTTTTTGTTGTAATTTTAGAATTAAATGGTATTCTCTCGTAGTATTTTTCTGCTTAAAGTGGCAGCAACACAGGCCATTTTGCCCTCTTATTTGGCCTCCATGCGCGTTCCGTCGTTAGCATTGGAGGTCACGCGATCTGCCAATCTAATACTTTAACTATGATATGATTGTAGCCCTTTACTTTGACTAAGCTCTCCCTCTATAGGGACGGTCTGATAGCAGATATTTCTCTAAGTTTATTGAAAACTTATTCTCTCACATCGAAATAAGATTTTTTTTATTTCGTCCAGGAACTGAATTACGTGGAACCATATTCCAACAGCACAAATACATTTCTCCGAGTTATCCGGTCCCTTGGCTTACAGCATCAGGTAATATTATCTGCGCATATGGCACGCCAATAAAAACCAATATCGGTCCAAGCACGTCCTCGCATTGCACATTTGCAGATTGGGCTATTCCTGGAAAATGGCAATCTTATTCAAAAACGCTGAAGACTGATCATTATAACTAGAGTTATCGTTACTGGGATAGCGTTCTTGATAAATAAGGTGATATAGGTTATTTTCTGGGAATACCTTCTGGCAACTGAACCATGATTTAAGGGGACAGGGAACATAACGACGCTTCAAAATATCAAATTTTCATTTTAAATTTTAATTACTGAAATGAATATTTACGAAAATTTGTATATAATACGCATCTGCATATGGAGTTGGAGTTTACAAATTTGGCAGTTAATTTCAAAATAACTTTGTTTCCAGCTTTTTATAACATTATTTTGAAACACTGATTTTTTGCTTTTAGGTACACTTTCCAGCACAACTACTGCGTGTATCTAAAAATATTTTTTTTATAGAAATAAAAAAAAATGCCCATTCAACACCATGAACCGCAAGTTTGACGATAAAACATTCATAATTTTAAGTTATTAACCTAAATAGAAATTTTCGAATTTCTTAAATTAGAAAAATCGTCTTAATTTTAATCACATTTTTTTGGAATATTTTTGGTTCACTGTGTTAAATAGACATGTATACGACATCACAGATAATTTCAACTCTTCTAGTAAAATAGAAAGAGAAAAGTGTACCTTAAGGATGAAAATTGGTGATTTGGAATAATGACATTTAAAGCTGGCAACAAAGTTATATTGAAGTTAACTTCCAAATTTGCAAACTCCAACTTTATATTCAAACATGCATCGCATCAGTTTTAAGTAAGCGCAAAAATCAGTATTTAAAAGTTAAATTGAAAATTCGATATTTTGAACGGCCTTTTTTTCCTTGTTACCTTAAAATAAGAGAATGTGAAAAAGATTGAGACCTGTTATAATTTACTTGGTAAAAGATGCTACCTTGAACAAATTTAAAATTGTAATTAATTACACTTGCTACTGTTTATAACGGAAAAAGAGAGAATAATACAAAAGCTTTTGACGTTTCGTCTGTCACTTATGTAGAGGAATAACAAGTAAACAAGAGTGAAATTTAAGAGCGAACGTGATCGCCAGATAACAGTCGAAAACCTTTATTCTATACTTGATTGCGGGGGATGACCTTATACAATTTGCAAGATGCTTTAAACTTTCTTTGGCTGAATATCAATATATTAACATAATTAATCAATAGGTATCTTGCTGGTCGGTATTTTTAAAATGAAATTCGAGGTATTTTGCGGTATACGACGATTTAATAGAATATATATAAATGAAAGTATCTGTTTAATAGGTTTTATAATATATGTTTAATAATTGTCACAATGGAATGTTTTTTAAGCGTTGTATTGCATGCTTTTAATGACCTTCATTGTTCAATTTACTGAAAAAGAGTTTATGTAACTGAACAACCGAAAGTTGATTTGACCCAAATATCAAACACGCAAGAAATATACTCCAAGTAAAAACACGAAAATTCATTTCACTTAGGTTTTTTTATGATATTAATATCTCTCCTAACATCAGGGTTGGCCAGATTTACGAGTCTGGAAGTTCACTGCGGACCGACTCATCCTGTCATCCTTCCAAGGTCCATAAATAATAGAAAAAATAATAGAAATATAAACTGGGATGTCAATCATTGAACTAGCCACTTGATATTGGCTAGCTATTAACATTTGAGGTCCAACGTCACAGAAGAAGAATAATCCCCGTGTAAAGGGATCTGCACGTTAAATATGCTTCAAAAGCCCCGGCGTTGAGTACGATGTCACCTTTCGAAATTTGCGTTGGGTGTCGGCTTGTTACCCGACTGTGGTTCTAAATAATGACGCCCGTAGCCTATAGCACTACACTCTTAAAACAAACGAGCGGTTTTAAATCAGTCTGAGTTAATTTACACTCCTTTCCGTGCCGAAAATGCACTTCCCCTATAGGAGTGGATTTCACTCTTTTGTTTTAAGAGTGTAGTGTAGCTCTAGTGCAACGATAATTCAAACCTAACCTAGATCATAGAAAAATGAAGGGGCTTGATAGCCAGAGCCGGATTTCTTTTTCGGCTAAGTAGGCTGTTGCCTAGAGCGGTGAATTTTTTGGGGCGGCAAATTTTACGATCAATTTAAGCGGCATTGGACATAAAAAATATCTTAAAGATACGAATATTTTTAAGAAAGAAAACAAATAATTTACCTTTAATGTGTAAGAAGTAAACGTATATATAGTACTAATATTTCGTAGCAAACATGGTCGGTGCGAGGGCAATTGCACCCCCTCCTCCCGGATTTCGAAGTTGAAAGAAAAATATTAGAACAGTTTAAAAAATTCGCCTATTTAGCTTCCGATTTAGTGTGTAAAGGTACATAGATGATTCTAATATGTGTATCTATTTTAAACAGCACATATCACCCTAGTTTGCAGCTGACCAGCTACCTTTCCGCGAAGGTGGGAGAATTAACATTGTGACAGGGGCGGCAAATGAATAGTAGCCTACAAGCGGCAAATCTTTAAATCCGGTAGCTTAAGGTAGATTTTAATTTTTTATAATAATTGGTAAGAGAATGTCAAGTTGTTATCTTCTTTAACATCCCGAGTAAACCTCCATCCATAAAGCAAGAGGGCGCGTATAAGGAACCCGCATTTCGCATAAGGAGGCAGATAAGATATTCTCATCCCTATTCCTTTCTTAACCGTATTATCGTCGAGTTTCCATGCGGTTTGGGGTATTATGGCTCAAAGATAGATTTACGTGTGTTGAATACATTACATTGGATTTAGATTTGGACTCGCTTTGTCATGTGCTGTGTTGACAGGGTGTGTTGAGAGGATTTTTTTTTTACCTGAAGGTACACAAGAAAATGAAGGTGAAAATTTTGGAGTGCAGTATGGTCGCATTTATTTGTACGTTAGATCTCGATGGTACTTATATATTTTTATTAACTTCTGCAAAATTAGAATTTTCAATGGATGTTCACATGTGATATTGGAATCACATAGCTTTCCCAACCAAACTAAAATTTAACCCAAGATCTGTTCTCGGACAATAAGTCTGGGTACTACTTCTTTAGAGAACCCTAAATGTTTCTTTTCCCTTTAAATTGAGAATGACATAAATACACATTTTTTATAAATAAATGTAAAATAGTCTAAAAAGGGTCAAGGGTTACGAACATTCATGCCAAATGTGCGATTTTAATCCACAGCACTTAAACATATGGTTATAGGATGGTTATTTTTAAACATCGTCGCACTAGAGCTGCACGAGGACTATTGGCGACGGGCGTCGTTTTTTTAGAACCGCAGTCAAGTGACGAGCCGACACCTGAGTACAAACAACCAACTTTTAAAGGTGACATCGTACGCATCGTAGGAAATTAGTAGCATATTTAACGTGCACCCCCTCCACACGGGGTATTATTCGTTGAAAATGTCTTGTCTGCTCGGGCCTTTTATGGGTAAGCAGTTATTTTGGCGATGGCCGGACATGAACCTGGAATCTCCTACATACAAGGCGACCGCCTAACACGCCTGGGTACTACAACCCTGCTTAAACCTTGGGTCACCTCTCCAGCCATCCGACTATCGCAGTACGTCGCCTTTACAGAAACTTGCTTAACTGTAATAAAACATTTAATCTGACGATTAATACAGAATTTTTTCCATCTTTAAGGGGGACCGGAGCCCTCCATTGAAGCCCATGTTAAAATGACTTTTTTTATGTACCTTTTTCTCAGAATCTATCTCTAATCTGATACATTTTAATATAATTTTTACTAGTTATTAAATGGATGTTCAACTATACTTTATTGGAAGCATTCTTAAAAATTTTGCTAAGTTTTTAAATTATGAATTTTTAAGTGAAACTACATATTTTTGACCTAAAAAAATATCAATATTAAAAAGAAAAAAAAGTAAGATAGTTATACTCAAATCCCTCCAGCGAATTTTAGAAACCAACTACTTAAATACGTATAAAAAATTTCAGGTTGATACTTATAGTAGATTCTGAGAAAAAGGTACACGCACCGTATGAAACATAAGGGGATTTTACCTAAACATTTTTTTTAAAAAATATATTAAAATACTTCTAGTACTTGAAACTTTTAGTTTAAGATATCTTTGTAAAGCTAAGATTGCATGTTTTAAGAAACACTAAAAACATTGAAATGTCATTTTTGAAAATTAAGGGGTCTGGTCCCCCTTAACAAATAATGTTTCTTATCCAGACCCACACTTTCCGTGATCTAGAGGTCAAGTGTTTGACTAGACGCCACGAATATTTGCACTGGTCTTGAGACGAGCCGTAGTGGACGTTGTCAGAGTGTTAATGTCTCGAACGTAAGTTACGAGCCGTTTACGGTCTTAGACGGGATAGGGATTTTTTTTTATCTGATTAAAGTGTATTTGGATGTTTCATAAATGTTACTTTTTCTCTGCTATTCCTAAGAATTCGTATACAAGTTGTTTTGAATGAATATGTTACCGTTAAAACTCGAAAGTTCTGAAATGCAATGAAAGAGTTTGGTCATTAGAAGACTATCCATTAAGAACGGTATAGAGCGACTTTTTTTAAGGACTCCATTGTCGAAATACAATTGTAAAATTCCTCTTTTCGAACATTTAATAATGGATTCATGTTTAATTGCCACTTCTTTTTAAATAAATTAACGTTCACAATAAATTTAAAGTCAAACATTCGCAGTTAATGTGAAAAATGCGCAGTTTTTATGTGAAACATGATTAAAAAAATCTAGTTTTTTTCTAATTAAAACTAGTTTTAACCAATGCGCAGTTTATTCTAGTTTTAGCTGATTACGGGTTTTAACGGTACCAAATAGATTTTGGTGCTGTTACGCGGCATTTGTATTGTGTTGAGTCAAGGCAAAAGAATTGGTTTAGTTTACAACAACATAATAGGTCAAAAGAAATCGTACCAAAAAAGTATTTTCCACAATTCCACTTACGGTTCTGGCAAAAAAATTCATTTTCCTTGAATTTTATTTACCAAATATAAAAAAATCTGTTGAAAATATATAAAAAATACCTATGCAAATTTAAATTATTTTCACAATTTTTGTTTTAGCATGAATGCTAACTTAAACACTTCATTAGCATTTATTTCACCAGTTGGGTTTTAATTTCAGTTTATGAATAGAAGATCAATTGATTGTGTAAAATTCCAGTAAGCAGGTCCTGTAAGATCATTCAATCAATAAATTTAAAGGTGCTTTTTCTTTAATTTCTTTCAATTACTAAACGTATCAATCACTCTAAACATAAAAAGTACAAGTAAAAAAAACTTCTGGCTAAATATCTTTATAATTTCTAATTCTCATTTACAAGCTTATGATATCCAAGTTTACTTATTCTTAATGATATTTTTTTTCAAAAATTCTCTACATACCTATTAATAGGTAAAATAACATCCTAAAAACAAAAGTAAAACTAAGTAACAACGGGGGTCTAAAAAAACGGTCAACCCCATTATCACGTCCCGTCTTACTAATTAAGAAAGAAAAGCAAAAATATTTCGGCTTAACAAGATAAAAAAAAATATGAACTCTTGGTTTTACAAAATTGTATTGAACGTTTTTTTTCATTAGTCATATGTGTCAGTTATACTCTTTTGATTCTAGTTACGATGGTTATTTGTTGCATAAAAAAAGGTAATCTAAAGCAAATTCTTTACGAGAAGAAGAATTAGTAGAATAAATATTTTTGTTTTTAATAAAAATCGCTCTCCTAAAGAAAAGTACTTCAAGGAACTTAAGTTTTAAAAACTTGTCTGGCAATTCTAATTTTTTTTTTATATCCATGCTTCTGAAACTTCATTGTATAAAGCTGCCGTGGGCGGATAAACTGCATTAACCACAACAATGAAATCGATCATTTTAATTCTGAAATAATTGGTCTTTTTCATGCATTTTTTTTTATAGGTTAGGGTATTTCAGTGCTTTCAACAATGGTGCAAGCATAGATATCATAGTTAAAGTATTAGATTGGCAGATCACGTGACTTCCAATGCGAACGACGGGACGCGCATGGAGACCAGAATAATAGGGCAAATGGGCCAATGTTGCCACCACATTAATGAAAAAAATACTACGAAAAAATACCGTTTAATTCTAAAATTACAAAAAATACCATAAAAATACTAGCTGCATTTTGGAATCTTTTTATAACTTTAAAAAAACGTGAAACGCTTTTTTAGTATTTTGATGGAATTTTTTTGTAATTTTAGAATTAAACAGTATTTTTACGTAGTATTTATCTCCTTAATGTGGTGGCAACACTGGCCCATTTGCCCTCTTATTCTGGTCTCCATGCGCGTCCCGTCGTTAGCATTGGAAGTCACGTGATCTGCCAATCTAATACTTTAACTATGATATCTATGGGTGCAAGTCATAAGGCTACTTACTGCAATTTACCCACCCACTTCAAAAAGAACCTCCTAAAGCAATAATATATTTTTTTTCTTAAAAATATTGAAAAAGTTGGTCGATAAAAGTTTTGTTTCTGTAACGGTTTGCCAGGCTTCACCGACACCAAAGGCGTAAGGTTCGTTACTCAGGCGTAAGGTTCGTTACTAAAGTATTAGAGGCTAGTTCAGTGGTAACATTTTTGTCAAACTCAGAAATAGGTTTCAGAGAAGAATCCGTATCCTTTCAAAACCGGAAGCACTAACATTTTTAAAAAGAAGAAAACTTAAGGTTTCATATTGCAATGGTTATAACAAGCTCAGGAATTTCGGAGAAGAAACAATGTCTCGAACGAAACTGGATTCCAATTTATGTTATAAAAAAGTGAGCCATCGTTTTATGTGGTTTATTTTATTTGACTGATATTTAATTTTTAATTGGTGCGTTATTTCGATAAACTATCATATTTCTCAATTTATAACAATTGTTGTTTTTTATTAGTTTAAACTAACGAAATTATGGTTTATCACTCCGCAATAAATATGAGATCCCTTTATTTCATGTTTGGAAAATGTATTCTAGGCTTATCTATTTGATATAATGCTGGTGATTTTATGTAATTTCTAGAAAAAAAAGGCTTTGGGACTTTTTTTAATATTTCATCATTCCTAAATTTACTTCACTGTCGCTAGACTACGTTTTACTAGTGCTAAACCTGGGTAAGCAGTCGAGTTTCACAATTTTTAACCATGATTTAGTGACGAGTTGAGTTATCGTTGCATTAGATCTACACGAAGGCTATTGGCTACGGGAGTTATAGTTTAGAACCACTGTCAAGTTACAAACCAACACCAGAGTCGGGACTTTGTACACTCTTAAAACAAAAGATTGAAATCCACTCCTATAGGGGAAGTGCATTTTCGGCACGTAAAGGAGTGGAAATTAACTCAGACTGAGTTAAAACCGCTCGTTTGTTTTAAGAGTGTATTGGAGTGGATTTCACTTTTGTTTTAAGAGTGTAGCATACTTTACGTGCACTCATTCTACACGGCGTATTATTCGTCGGACGTTTTAGCTGCAAAGACAGTTTGCAGGTCGGCAGTCATTTTGGCAAAGCCCGAAACCTTATGAATACAAGGCAAGCGCCTCGCCGACTTGGCTCTCCACCCCATGATTTAACGTCTAACTAGAGCTGCAAGAAGGTTTTTTTATTTGGCGAGAAAGACACTTTACTGTCAGCGATCCGAAGGTCTGAAGACCAATACACATTGGGCTCCCACGCTCTTTATAATTATAAGTTTATACAAATAACTTACTTTACCTATACTTATATGCTAGGTTTCAACGAAAAAAAAATGGTTCCTAGTAGCTGTAACGATAATGTGGTGAAAAGTATCACCATAATTTTGAAATTCGGTTGAACCATTTATCAGATTTTAGTTTTTTAAATCTTAAATATGGTTCAACCGAATTCCAAAAATATGGCGAAGCATTTCACCACACCGCCATTGCAGTTACCTGGAACCATTTGTTGGTAAAACCAAGTATGAAATTCTTAACAATGTAAAGTGTAAAGGGCTCTAAGTGGTTAAATTTTCCACATATCAACTTGCTGCTCTTGAACCATCACCCAAAAAATACAAATATTCCCGAGTAATTCTAGTAATAAACAACCTAAGTTAAGCTGTTATAAACTATTTAAAGTTTTGAACACATTTCCCCCAGAAAACTACCAAAACTAAACTTAACCTATTACCCACAAAGTGAGGAAAGACGTTAAGGGAGAATGGGCGCGCTTGACCGGGGGTCTCCAAAGTAAAGTGCATCAGTGTTAATCCAATGGAGAAAAAAATATTTTCTGCCATATTTCTCCGGCTGTATTGAATATTTTTACAAGCGGATTTTTTATGTGATAAATGTAGCCGACTTACAGGTCCCGACCTTCCCACTGTTTGAAATGTGTTCGAATATTTTTTTTAATTTTCAATAAATAATTTTACGCAAAATATTCGAAGCCATTTCAAAAAGTGGAAAGATAGAGAGCTGTAAGTTATCTATACATTTGATTTAAAAAAAAACCATTCATAAAAATATGCAATACAGCCAGAGAAATGTGGCAGAGAAAATAGTTTTTTCTTCATTGGATTAACACTGAGGCACTTGAGTTTGGAGACCCGTGCTTCAGCGAGCACATTCCCCCTTGAAGTATCGTCTTGTCCTAAAGTTTAGCATGACACTCAAAATTAATAGGATGATAACGCTGTCTTCAATATCTTCGCATTAATAACGACCATCGAAAACTGTAAATTTACGCCGAAACTTTAGTCATGGACAAGTTTGAGGTAAGAGTAGCCTCTATCTATATGGGGATGAAAAGCGATTTTGAAATTGGGCCATTTTGATGAGACGTTGCAATTAAAAATATCATGAACAATATCTTCAAAATGGATTTTCTATGATATTCTGGCATAATATATTTTCGCATGCATTGATTTTTACTTAATTTGTTTGAAATGAATCGTCTTATATTTCTAATAATACATTTTTACAGTTACACTGACACCAAGTTCGAGTAATGATTTTTTAAAAGCGAGTTTTTCCTACTAATGATAGGAAAAATACTACATAGACGCTAACTTTTAGTTCTAAACGCGAATTTTTGTAACTTTAATATACAATTTTTTTGAATCAGTGATTTTGTACAAGGTAGGCAAAGTAGTTTGCGTTTAGTTAATAGCCAAAAAAAGTTTTAATAGTCAAAAAATGCCTCAACTACATATGGGGGAAACAGAAGCTATATAATGAGCCCATATCAGCTAGTAAAAAAAAATAAAAATAAAAAAACTTACCCTTTATTAGACGTTCTTGATTTTGCTTTAAGATACCTGCAAATAAAATAGCAAGTTAAAATATAATGTCATTAAAACATTTATATTCAATTTAAAAACTCATTTATAAATATACACTCACAAACCTGATGTATTTTAAACATGACAGAAATACAAGTTAAAAAAACATACATGAGCTCATCAGATTTCATTTTGAGAGTATTGTTTTCAAAATAAAATGAGTATTCGAGTAAACAATTTTAAGAATTGCATTTTTAACAGTGCGTAATCCATAAAAAACATCATCTCTCACTGTTTCGCTACTTTTTATATTCATATGATTTACCAAAAGTCTGGTACATAAACAATAACCAGCCTATAGCTCAATATGATACTGTAAAGTGGTGTCAAATCCATAAACCCATCTAATACACACATCAAACTTGCTTATAGGCATAAACCTGTTCCATTCAATTCCTATAAGTCAAACCCCTTTCCCAGTAAATTCACATCACAGTTCTGGTCTTCGAAATGTAGCTAATTCCTGTCTACCCTTGAGACTTGCCCGTCAATATTCATAAATAATAAGACATCAGCGTAACATGTTATTATGCTTTATGCTATTCCTCTAGATAAACATGTTATGTTAAGGGCTTATGTGAGAGATTGTTTTGTTTGGCGAGTTGTTACCAGCATTTTGGGCGGGGGTAGGGTAATGCAATTATATAAATATCTTATGTAGTATTAGCAGTACGATTAGAACGATTTCCTTTCCTATTTATAGTGTGTGAACTGCAGAGTAAGAGTAGTAATACATTAACAATCACTTTGTGAGTACCATTAACAATGACTTTGAGTACCATTAACAAGGAATTTGTGAGTACCATTAACAATGACTTTGAGTACCATTAACAAGGAATTTGTGAGTACCATTAACAAGGAATGTGTGAGTACCATTAACAAGGAATTTGTGAGTACTATTAACAATGACTTTGTGAGTACCATTAACAAATTCATTTCCGTAAAACAACGTTAAATTTGTTTTTCGTGTTACTGAATTTGTACTACATTTGCATTACGTGGTTATACATACATTAAGGAGTTACATTATTACTTATTTATATGCATTTTTCATGAATATGGTATTCATTTGTCTTACATTTTGTTTATTTAGATGAACTTAAGTCGAAATATCATTTTCATGTGGCAAATTTTCTTGCCAAACGTCGTTTATGCGTTAAGATAGTCATTATTTGTATAGCTTCGGTTTGGTTCACGGGGTTTACACCTAGTGATCAACTAATAGCCTTTTTTTCAGGAACCCTGAACTCTTATTAATATTGTAGTAAAATGCATTTCAAAGTTTAATCAAAAAAGTAATAATAAATGTGTGTGTGACTCCCCCACTCTTTAAATTTTAAAATTAAGTTAAATTTAATAAGTTATATATTTTTAAATCATTTATTTTGCTGGAAAAACTGATATTTAAGTGACTGGTTTATACGTCTGTATCCCTCAGAGGGTTAAAAAATTGTTTTTGTAAACTAACGTCGAACTGTCTGAGGCACACTTACAACATTTCAACCAAGACCAAGTTACAATGAAATCGTTTATTTGATTACATTAATTTTCTCAATACCCCGTCATACAGCTCCAATACCGCGAACATTCAAGCCATTCCATTAATACCAATTTGGGCATTCCCCGACACGCAAACACACTTCGAGCTTTATCGTCTGACAAAGCAGCCTTTTACAACTCAACCCACGTCCCTCGTGGATTTGATGACAAATACGATTGTTAATAGCTCACTCGGGAGGCACAGATTGCAGCGCCGAAGAACAAATAGGCATTCCTGATTGGACCCGGGACCATGCCACGTCACTTTGTGACGCATTAGGGAGAACATTTGATTGGATATATTTTGAGCAATTTGAATGGTATGTTACGCAGGCATTAATTCATTAAACGATGACTTTGTAAAAACCATTAACAAATTCATTTCTTTACAAAATGTTTACTTTAAGTTTTTAAAATTAGTTTTTAGCGTCATTTGAATTGACTATAAATTATTCATGATAATAGTCTTTATTTGTCTTATATTTTGTTTTACTTGGATAAACTTCAGCAGAAAGCGTATTTTCGCATGAAAATTTTTCTTGCCGCCATCGTTAATGAGTGAAATGTGTTCTAAATTATTGTCCATTTGATGTTTATAATTTTATTAAGAATTAGTGTTTAGCACTTTGGTTAAAGTTAAAAAATTTTAGAAATCGAAATTATGCCCCAATGCTCAAAGCCAAAGGATGTTAAGGGGGAATGGGCGCGCTGGACCGGGAGTCTCCAAAGCAAAGTGCATTAGTGTTAATCCTAAGGAGAAATATTCTCTGCCACATTTCTCCGGCTGTATTGAATATTTTTACAAGCGGATTTTTTATGTGATAAATGTAGCTGACTTACAGGTCCCGACCTTCCCACTTTTTGAAATGTGTTCGAATATTTTTATAAAATTTTCAATAAATAATTTTACACAAAATATTCGAAGCAATTTCAAAAAGTGGGAAAATAGAGACCTGTAAGTTATCTACATTTATTATTTAAAAAAAACCGTTTGTAAAAATATTCAATACAGCCGGAGAAATGTGACAGAGAAAATAGTTTTTTCGCCATTGGATTAATACTGAGGAACTTGAGTTGAGACCGGCGGTCCAGCGCGCCCATTCCCCCTTAAAAAAGTTTATTAGTTTTCTTATGATTTTTTAAAAACTTGTTTAGCATAAAAATCTCATGCACTACAAAAATATTTCTAATATATTTCGCTATGCTCTGTAAACAGATCCCGACTTAAAACAGTTACAAATAAAACCGATAAAAGTTCCCGATAAAAAACAGTTACTTTTTCACGCAAGTTGTCTCGAAATGAAAACCAACTTTATAACTACTCCTACTTTATTTCCCCTCGTCTCTCTCCTAACGTATACTTAAAGCAATTCCTTAATATCATCCTGATCCATTAAAACTACCGGACTGTGAAAAAAAGAAATGGTTAAAATTGGCGATCCGGTAACTATACGGTACAAACTAGATTGAGTAATGGAGACGGTTTTCGTTTTCAACAATTTCCACATCACTGATCTAGAAGCAGACGGAAAATGTGATGCGCAGGATAACGGCACTTCTGTCAGGTTAATTCAACTGGAGATGAGGCAATTTTCTGAACACGGTGAACTTTAATCACCCCCGGATTAACACGGAGAAAGTTATTGTTTGGGTATATCATGTTAGGGACGGGATGTGTTGAATAGCTATTTATATATGGAGACTTGGTGGAGACAATTTTCGTTTTGAGTGACTGATTTCTTTTGTTTCAGTTGAGATATCATCGCACTAGAGCTACAAAAGGGCTATTTGATGCGGGCGTTGAAAATTAGAACCACAGTCAAGTGACGAGCCGACACTGAGTAGGTACCCAATGCAACTTTTTGGAGCGCAGCGTACGCTCGGTCGAGACTTTGGACGATATTTAACATGCACTTTCTTAACGCAGAATATTATTAGTCTGACATTTTAGCTGCACATACAATTTATAGGTCAACAGTTATTTTGGGCAATGACCCGATCCGAACCAGGGATCTTGCACATGCAAAACAACTACTTTTCCGACTGGGCTCGCCAGCCCTCGGTAATAAAGAATGACTTCAATTAATACTTATATTTCTTGTGTAAATTGTTACAAATGAAATGTAAATCATTATTCCAATTTATATTGTAACATGATTATATTCTTGGTATTATCAACAGAGTCCTTTCAATATACCCACACCACCCATTAGCATGCATTCCTAAAAGTTTCATTCAAACACCCCTCTTTCATTACTACAGCCCCATATTCACTGCCACTGATACCACAAACTTAGTTTGTAAAGATTGTAAAGTCATTTCAAATACAAACCTGCCGCTGCAAGAAAGATAACCATATCTGCAATTTGGCGTTGTTGGGTTATTACCATTAATACACAATTTACACATAGAGAAAATCAGTCTTTTTTTTAAAGTCAGTAAGCGTAACTACATTGGAACTACGTCAATATCAATTTTTTTGCCTTTTGGTGTGTAATGAAATCAGTTTTCTTCACATAATCAAAACTAAGTTTTTGCAGATACGTATTTACAGCGGAAGAACTCTTGCGGTAATTTCTCCGCTATTGCGGTGTAGTAATTACAATAAATACTCGCTATAGAACGAGTACTCGTCCTAACTAATAATTCATAAAAAAATTATTCATCACAGTATTTTTCAAGCCTAGTACCCTTTTAAAAACTTTATTTACAAAGAGTTTTTCATAAAAGAAATATTATCTCAAACTAGTGTTCATTACTCCTTTTATTGATTACAAAGAGTATTTATCCCAAGACAAAGGAGTTAAGACGAGTATTCTCTAGAAGAAATATTTATTAACCAATATTCCCCACAACTCATACTACACATAACAATTTATGCTCTAAATTCAGATTTAATTTTAATTATTTACCATTAATTATTTTAAATCTATCTGTACAACTAATATCTATATTAAGGTAAAAAAAATAGTTGGAACTTAAAATGCACTTTATTTATACGATTATAATCAGAAAATTATCTTTATTATCAGAATTTATTTTCGTTTTTCTCCTTCCAATTTATAATACTAAATAATACGGGCCAACACACTGCCTACTCAACTACTAAGGCCGAAGAAGCTTTCTCAAACAAGCTCGGGGACGGAAATTTTGACGTCATCGTTCCGAGTGACGTTGTTCCGAAGATAGAGAAAACCTGTCTCGAAACCTGTTTGGAACAACTCGTTCACGGCTGACCACAATTTTAGGGTTCCGAATGCGTCCGAACTAGTTTTTCGATCTTCGGCACTGGGAACAGTGACGTCAAAATTTCCGTCTACGTTCATGTTTGGGAGAGCTTCTCTGGCCTTGTTATTGAAGTTGGCCATGGCCAACAACGAAATTTTGTTGAATGAATATGACTTACCATGTTTGTCTTCAATGATTTCAAACTGAATAATGCATTAATAAAATTCCCACTACCATCTATTTTCCATTAAATAAACAATGAAAAGTAAAACAATTGTCTTTTAAATGTTTTTTTTTTAATTATAAGTACCGTCAGGGCAAAACGGTTTGGCGCCAAATAAATTTTCCTAAAGAATTTACTTTACCTTTGTAAATGTTCTGTAACCGTACAATTCAATCAGAAAGTTCCAACTTGCCCCATTTCCCCCAACGAACAATGAAAAGTAAAACACCGTTAGTAAGTAATTAAAGGGTTAAATGGCTGCATACACTTTTTTCAAACCATCTTCCCATTATATATACCTTACCCCTATCAGTTGCACTGTCTGATCTTTTATCAAAAGAAGGGCTTTTTAAAGAACATACTTAGGCGGCCTAGCTTTGGGTGGCCTGCAGGTACAAATCCATTAGGGGTTAGGAATGAATTAGCAGGGGCCTTTTATTAGGCAGTGCATTGTATGAAAGTTTGCGGTAAAGTATTGCATAAAAAAAGAATTTGAATTGTTTAGTGATCAAATCAAGCCGAGTTGTTTTATCCGGATGAAGTTAAAAGTAATATAGAAATAACCTCACTACATTGTAAAAAAAGTATTGTTTTTACAGAGAAAAAACTGTCTGCTGGTGTTTAAAAAAATACCGTATAATTTAAGGAGAAAATGTTTATTTCATACGAAGAATTTATGATTTTTACTGAAAAGTTGTTTATTTTCATACAAAATGTAAATGTAAATAAAAATCACCTCCCCCGGTGGAAAATAGAGCCCCTGGTCACAACAGTGACTGGCTAGGATATTGACTATAATACGACCCAAGCAATAATAAACTGCCATCGTTTGTAGTCAATTTCTCTTTACGTGGTTAGAAGAGAGAAAAAACAGTTTCCACTTTAAATAACATTTTTACAGTAAAACCAACTGTTCAAAGAAAACAGCAGTAATTTTCCCGTAAAGGCGTATAGACTTTGGCATATCGATATAGTTATCAGATTTCCAAACACGTAGAAATAGTGCACTGTGCTTATCGAACGAAAATGAAAAATAACAATTGATTAAACAGCGGAAGATCAGGAGATAAAACCTTTCATTATGTAGCAGGTAATAAAGTATTGAAGCAATGCCTAGCGTCATTCTTAGTTAGAAAACTTTCCTGTTAACGACTCATTTATTTCTTCGACCGGTTTATCATAACGCAGCAGAGGTATGGCTTTTTAATAATAAAGTGAAATATTTCATGGCGGTCGCATATTTACATATTTAAGTCAATAGTTTTTTCTTCTAAATAGACACTAAGACAGCGTACTTTTATAAAAGTTAGAAATTCCGATAGATCAATGAATATTGGTTTTGTTATAAAACTACTTAAGGGGATACGGTACTCAAAATATTATTTTTAGCAATAATAACAAACTTGTAAATTATAGTGTTTTTATATAATGTTTATTCTAACTAAACGTTTCCTAGCAATAAAAAAATATTTACAAGTAGTTTTTAATTTTTTTTAGAAAAAAAGTTAAAATTTTAACTTTTTTAAAACGCTACTCCTCTTTCAATTTTAAGAATAAATCCAAACTTTTAGAGTTTGTTTTTAGAACTATTTTTTCAAGAACTGTGCAAGGATTTTAAAATGTGAGCCACAGTAAAAAAGTAACATGTATTTATACTGAAAAACTAAAAAAAAAATAATAAATAATTACAAATTGTTGAATTCAAATTTTTTAAAAAAAAATCTATACATGTTAGACCTTATTCTATGCTGTTTTGTGCACCATTCACATTTGTTATATACCACAAACTTAAATTAGCCAACTATCTATTAACCATCCGAGCATTACACTCTGCTTTTTCCGGACTTTGTGCATCAGGCTTTTTTTTATAATACAATTATGTTTACCTTAAATTTCAACATTTTATAATAAGTGTTCAATTGTAAATTTTTCTTTTGTAAGTGATTTTAAGGTCTGTACAAAAATAAAACTAATTTCGGATTTTTAAGCAAAACTGCAATTTTAAATAAATGTAATTTAAAACTATGCAGTGAAAACACACTTTTTTTCATTTCCAGGCCGTGAATACGAATAATTGAGGAACTTTAGAATTTCATTGTTTATTCTCAACATTGTAATATCATCTTAGATTGAATAAACCCCATTCCTAATGGAAGAAAATAAAGGGCCAAAGAAAAATGATGGTAAATATGAAGTAAAAACATCAATCTCACTCCAAACGTATGAATTTAGATGGACAATCGAAAATTTTTCGCAGTGGCCAGATACCTTTAAAGAAACGAGTGAAGAATTTCAGCCTGCAAAGGACATTATTTTGTACGCAAATTTCGAAAGATTTGTAGACGACTCAGGGGAATGTAAATGTAGTCTAAAATTGATTTCCAAAGGAATGACGCCATTCAAAATGCAGCATAGTTTTTCAGTTGTAGGAAGTGATGGAAAAATCTTTCGACATATTGGAGTCGCTACATTTACTTATGACGAACAAAATAAAATTTTTGATTCTGAAGTTTATCCGAAGAAAATAAGCGAATTCTGTAATTCTACGGAAGATCAAATAGTAATTTTTAAATGGGTCTTGGGGATTCCTGCGCTCACAACTAAAAATGCATGCAGGCATCTTCCCCAAAGTTCATTCGATCTCTTACCTACTATAATTGAAGATTTTAAATCTATGTTCTCAGATTCCCTCTACACAGATTTAACACTTTCCGTCGGAAACAGGGTCTTACGAGTGCACAAATCAGTTTTGTGCGCCCGATCGCCAGTATTCGCCAAAATGCTTAAGTCGCCCATGGACGAAAAAGAAAAAGACGTAATTACAATCCCCGACATAGATTTACCGATTCTGAAAACCTTCATCGAGTTCCTGTACTCAGGAGATATGCCCGATGCAGAATTCGAAACTGCCTGTGCCCTGTACTACGCTGCAGACAAGTACGAGGTGCCTAGTCTGCAAAAAGAATGTGCCAACGTCCTGTTGGACAAGTTGGACATCGAAAACTCGTGCCAAGTTCTGGCTCTCGCCAACAGACACTCTGACGAAGAATTGAAAGGATTGGTGTTACACTTCATGCAGTCGGAGTTTGATGCCATTCTGGGAACAGATTCATGGATGGATTTTGTCAAGGTAGAGACCGACCTGGCAGTAGAGGTCATGAAACTTCGTGCTCAGAAGTTTGAGAAGAGGTATGTACAATGTAAAACATGAGGTTTTGTAACGCTACACGACTTACAGCTACAGTAGAGTGCCGGTTATCCGAATACCGGTTATCCGAAATTCGGTTTAACCGTAAGGCTCCGGAACTTTTTTTTTTGTGCTAAAATATGAAGTGTACACATAAATAAATGCAAAAAATACGTACTAACAAAGTTGGATATAATTCTCAAAATATACAATCCTTTTTTTTTACTGCTCAATTTTGGTTCGTTTTAAAGCAGTCCTGTCCTACCTTCTTTTAAACAAGAGAACGTCTGAAGAACTGGCTTCATTTTGCGCTTCTTTGTATCTAAAGGCCTTATCTAAGATTTTTGCAACGAGGCGAACACTCTATGACGTCAATTTTTCTCTTAGCCAGCGTTTTTCTAGGCATGAAGTGGAGGATTCCCGATTATCCGGAAATTCCTTTTTAATCTCGATTAACCGAAAGTGCTCCGGTCCTGTACCTTTCGGATAAGCGGGAATCTTTACTCAATAAATCAAATCAATCATTTAAAATTATCCACCCTATAAGAAAATTTCAATAACTTTAAAGCGGGTGTAGTTTTAAAGACACACGAGGCCATTAAATTGTCCATGAACATGATAAAAAATAACTTTAAAAACTAAAAGTTCTGTGACAGCTACCATTTGCGCATGCGCGTGTTTTTGAAAACATTATTATGACGTACTAGGATCTTGCGTATCAAATTTAGAGTACGTAGCTTTTTTTTCAGCAATACCTTTAAGGGGGAATGGGCGAGCTGGACCGCGGGTCTCCTAACTCAAGTGCCTCAGTGTTAATCCAATGGCGAAAAAACTATTTTCTCTGCCACATTTCTCCGGCTGTATTGAATATTTTTACAAACGGTTATTTTAATAATAAATGTAGATAACTTTGCAGGTCTCTATCTTCCCACTTTTTGAAATTGCTTCGAATATTGTGTGTAAAATTATTTATTGAAAATTAAAAAAAAATATTCGAACCCATTTCAAAAAGTGGGAAGATCGGGTCCTGTAAGTCAGCTACATTTATCACATAAAAAAAATCCGCTTGTAAAATTATTCAACACAGCCGGATAAATGTGGCAGAGAAAATAGTTTTTTCTCCATAGGATTAACACTGATGCACTCTGTTTTGGAGACCCCCGGTCCAGCGCGCCCATTCCCCCTTAAAGCCGAAAAAAACCGACATTGTAATTTTTATAAATAAATAATTCATCTTGGAGGAACGGAAGCTAAAGCTAAAAATAACTGTTTAAAATATTATTTGTAACTTCTTAAAAAATTGATTTCTATACCTCAATAATCGATTTCTATAAGCTTAAAAGTTAAAATTCTAGTAAACGCTGATTTAAAAATATTTTAATGAACCTTAACACCTTAAATTGAAAAAAAGGATGTATATAAAATTTTAAGCTAGCGATTTTTAAGTTAATTTTTTTTATTATTTTATTTTTCAGGTCATGAAGTTGAAACCAATTGCCTTAAACTATCTCAAAGTTATTCACTTGTATTGTTTCTATTTGATGCTTGTAATTTTTAAGTTTAATTGCTTTTTTAAATAATAAAACAACAAGAATATATCCTACAATCATTATTCAGCTTTTCACACAAATATTCTTGTACATGACGTTGTATAGAATAATTTAAAATTCTAGTGCATGCAATATTGCCATTTAGAAACATGACTTTGGAATGACTTAAATATTGTTGACGTTCGACAATTTCAGCAACTTTTCATCTATTGGAGGAAACTATATTGAAGTTTCAGAACGCCATATTAAACTATTTTTAGAAGATATAAAGCTTTTATTGTGCATACAAGTAAAAGGATACAATTTCCCCCAAATTTAATAAATCGTCATCAATCCTAAGTCTATGTCGAAGACTAAGTTTTAAAAATTAATATAATTAAGTTTCAGGGCAATGAGATCTTTTTTATTATTTAGGGACTGCATCAAGGATTATCAAAATCAAAAAATAATTTTTTTGAGTAAAAATTTAAAAAAAAATCATGCATTAGATGATTTTCAACATATTGACTCAGTAACTGGTACTTAAACTTTTTTTACATGATTTCAATACAATAATTTACTAAATGGTAGCTTATTTTCATTAAAGACTTGTGTGAAAAATGTGAAATAGTTTGTCAGCAATCAATTCCTTTTCAGAGATAGACATTTTTTCTCATAATAAAACTAGTATAATCCAGTACATCAACTTGCAAAATACGAGGCTTCCTTTTAAAATTTCCCCCTACCTATGGTAAACCCCATTTTTCAAAAGAAATAAAATTTTACGTACCACTAAAAATCTGAAACAATTTACCACACCACTGGTTCGAGGTTATAAAATAAAAAGTTATGAAAAAAAAATCCTCCTACGATATGCGAAATACCTGTAAGGAATTATGGTAAAATTTTTCTATAACAATAAATTCAGTTTTAATCCTTGGCATAAATCAAACTAAAAGTATTAACTTTTAACAAGTTTCTCTATTCTTCGTCATATTCTAATTAGTACTGAGCTTTTTTAAAAAAAAAACGACGTTATTATAAAGTTCAGAGCAGTATCGCAGTTAATCATAATCTAACTAGTTATTCAAATTTTAATTAAAATCTTGAATATCAAGCTCTTTGTACTTTGCGATATTGGTTTGAAACAATTTTGAAGTTCAAACTTGATGTATTCGGATTGATGTATTTGGACTTGATGTATTCGGAACCACTATTGAGAATGTTATGAAAACTTTATTGGAAAACTCATGTAGCTATATAATTTTGTTAAAATATGGAAAAATGCACAAATAGAGTAATTGAAAGAATGGTACTTAACCAATAGACGATACTCGATTGGAAAACAAATCTATGGAATTTTGTTAAAATCTACGGAACAATGGAGCAATTAAATAATGTTAATTCTTAAGCGACCTTAAATTCTTCGAGATACAACAAATACTTAATAGAACGAAAAAAAATTGTTATATTTAGATTGGTACAACAATGCTTTTGTTACGTCGGTATTTCTTTGCTTTATTTCATTGTTTAAAAACTATCATTCCAGTATTCTATTGCTCCATGAAATATTTACTAAAAAAAATGCATGGGATTTTTATTAAAAAAATTGCATGAAATTTTTATTAAAAATTGCACGAAATTTTTATTCAAAATTGCATAAAATAATCCACGTCAATGTTACCAGTGGATCTCAATTTCTCATGCCAAACATACCATGAAGGTCAATAGCAAAATTAAGTATGTCATTAATTCTATCTAAAATTATATATCAATATATTTGTATTATGTCAAAAAGTATGTTTCATATTATTTTACCGAAAATTCTTATAAGGTGGATCTTAGTACATAATAGCATATACAAACATATGTGATTTTTTTATGAAAAATGATTGAATTGACAATTACATTCTTTTCAAAGCAACATGGGAAGTTATGAATTGGGCTTGTCACTACTTTTTAGAGCGCAAAATGAACATGAGTTTATTAGCTTGTTTTGTTATCTGAAAACTTTGTTTTATTGGTAGTGCTAAAGAAGATGATTAAATATTTTATGTTTATGAGTTCATTAAAAACTAAAATAAGCTTCGAATTTCAGAATGTTCATCGTAATTTTTTTTTTTATTATTGGAGTTAGCAACTCCAATAATCTCTTGAATAAGAGATGTGAAGCGATAAAAGTGTGTATATGATAACAGTTTGACTACTGAATTGAAACTAAACAGTTAAGTTTTTTTTTAAAGTTTGTTTAAAGTTTTAATATTTATCACATTAAAGTTAAAATGGATTTATTTTATCCCGCTTTGCTCGGGCGGTTGATTAGTCCATAGAAAATTTTAAAACTTAATATCCTAAGCCTTATTTGCTACGACGCGAGGGGGGGGGAGGGTAGATGACGTATCTTAGTCGGTTAGGTTAGTTTGAATTATCGTCGCACTAGAGCTACACGAGGGCTATTGGCGGCGGGCGTCGTATTTTAGAACCTTAATCAAGTGACGAGCCGACACCTGAGTAGGGTTCCCGACGCAACCGTTAAGGGCGACATCGTACGCAGCGTTGGGACTTTGGAGCATATTTAACGTGAACTACCTCTACACGGGGTATTATTCGTCGGACATTTTTGGCTGCACGGACCGTTTATAGGTCGGCAGTTATTTTGGCGATGCCCGGACCCGAACCTGGGAACTTCCGCATGTTAGGCGACGTATCTTACTCGGATTTATCATCTAATATTAATTGAAAAATCATTTACATTTGTTAACAATATTTTATTTTAATCTGTTAAAAATTTCAGGTCGCTGGAGCTAGCTATTTAAAATGAAAAAGGGACATCATAAATTTGTTCTTGGTTTATAGTTTCGAAACCAAGGTTATTTTTGGCTACTCTATAATCGTCTATAGTGATTAGATAGTTGTTCTACTACTGTAGACATGGTCGAAGATGATTGCTATTGCCAAGAGGGTAATAAATTACAACGAATTGAGAAAAGTATTCGCCAACACGCCAAAATATGAACCGTCGTCTAAGGCCTTTTAATAATAATAAAAAAATTTCTTGTAATACCGTTTTGTTGAAATGTTACTTTATAAAAATTTATTTTTATTTAAAAATGTGAAATATCGTTTACTTTTCATTTATAAGTTCATACAAAGGGGCTTTAAAGTTTGACGAGGAATTATATTCAAAACTCTTGTTTCTGGCAACTGCAACTTTAATTAAAAAAATAGGTTTGATTTACAACTGTGATGTTTTTTTTTATTTAAATATTACCGTATCAGAAAAACAAGAGTTATTGGTTTACATCTATAGAAATGCAGCCATCAGTATCTCGTTAAAAAAATGTGCAAAAAGAAAAAGCAAAATGCTTGAGCAGTAGCAGTGAGTTCTAAACATTTTCATGCAATTAAAGCCAGATTTGTGGAAATGTTTCACAAATTCGCAAAAAAGTGAAAAAAAATTGAGCTCTTTTCAAGCTCTTGATAAAAAGCGTACAAAACATTTACGGGGGAAACTTATAAAACAAGACTTCCTTACCAACTTTATTATTAGGAAAAAGTTCCAACTCTAGTTTTGGAATAGAAAACCTCATAATTGTTAAGTTAGGAAAAATATAATGTATTGCAGAATAAGAATGCACGGAAATATTTATGCAAGTCTCTACTATTTGTACGAATTCTAAAAGGGATGAGTGAAGTAAATAAAGTATTGTATGAAATTTATTGGGTACTTGACTATAATCAAATATCACTTTTTGCCAAACATTTAAAATCGACTTTAATCCAGCCACATTAGATAGAAAAGTTTGAATTATCGCCGCACTATGAGTTACACGAGGGCCCGACTCCTGAGTAGGCACTCAACGTAACCATTAAAGGCGATATCGTACGCAGCTTTGGTACTTTGAAACATATTTAACGTGCACTCCCTCTACAAGGGGTATTATACGTCAATCCTTTTTGGGTGCACAGGCTGTTTATAGGTCGGAAGTCAACTTGGCGATGCCCGGACCCGAACCTGTGACATTTCGCATGCAAAGCGAACGCCTTAACCAACTGAGCCCAGCCACATTGGACAAATACGTCACGCTCGTCGCGTCTTTTCTGTAAGCATTGGTACAAGTTAATGTCGATTGACTGTATGTCACTTTTATTGATGACCTCATCACTCGATTGATGTCCCAAATTTACACAGTACATTTCCCAAGTCTTTCCTTTCTAACTGTTACCAATAATCTACTATTTCCGTTACCCAACAACCGATTCAAACTCAGTTCCTGTAAAGGTGTTATGTTTGTAGGAATAAGTTGATGCCGTTCCATGCTGTTTATTGCTCAAGAAGATTAACGTTTATGGCTTTCCGAGGCCGCTAGTAAATAAGAACGACACCTCCGGGGTTTATATATTCAGAATTTAGGTGAAAGGGAGTGCAGTATGGAGTTAAGATGGAGATGATGCCGGACAAAAACCAATACAGAAACATGTTTGGCAAGTGAAGCCATCTATTGCTTTGTAGTAAGCCCAACAAACGCTCTCGGCTAATTAGTTGGCGATATCCAGAAATGTAGTTTGTATCGGCCTACTACATCGACTTGGCAATTTTCTGACTCTCTTATAGAAACAAATTACAACTGGAACAGCTGCGTATTATGGCCGGAATGCTATTTGGCGACTTTGGCGTTCGGAAAAAGTGAACACAGGGTTGCTATAGCAACAAGATTGATGCAAAAATCTATTGAGTTGAACTGGAATGTTTACCAATTTAAGTACGTTTTTGCTACTTGGCTATAAAAGGAAAGTGGCCAAATCGAGATCGGCCATAATACGCTAGCAGTACCTTACAACGGAACTTATTTTTCTTACCGTTGTCGGGAATTACTACCATCTTCTGTAAATTCAGATTTCGTGCTGTAGCCTGCAACTGGACAAAGAGTCACTTAATCAATGCTTTTTAATGAATAAAATGATGCGTTTTATATTGAACTAACTTTGAGTGGTCGGTTTGTTTGCGATTAATTGGCGACTGTCTGACGGCTTCACTTTTTTTTTCGCGCCAAGCATCTCCATCTTTAGAAGTGTGTAGACACTGATTTTGAAATATTTTATCTTACGGTTAAGGACTTATGGCTTTATTCATAGTATAACGACGAAAGATCGCCACTAAAATATCGCTTACATCATATTGATTCTTTGTGCGCGATGTTTTGACTAGCAATGTTTAGTAAGCGACATTCTATTTCATTTTGTCGCAATATTCTAATTCAAGTTTTATTCCTGCAAGTACAAATCGAATGGAATTCTCTAATTATATAATAAAGTATACATGAAGATTGGATGTCTACAACTTGAACAGCTGAATTTGCGAGGAAATATTCTGGTTTCGGAAACTTATCACTCGGATGCTATAATTTCGAACGAAAATTTCAAACCAAGAAATACAAATAGTTTGTTAATTATGTAATATCAATACAATATATTACAGCATAAATATCGATAGATACTTAAATGAACCAGTTTTATATAATAGTTGTGCAGCAAAAAACTTGAATGTAATTAGTATTTTCAAAACGTTCAATGTACGATGCTTTTTACTTCATAGAAGTTTAAAGATAAATAAGAAAAGCATGAGCATAGAACGAGATTGGTGATTTCAAAAATTGAACACGGCAAACTTGAAATGAAAGTCGAAATGTAATATTTAAATGTAAAAGACAAATGGAGATCTTAGTTTAAGAACGTTCTCAGTGACAATTTTGAAAAAATTGAGATTTTTCTATCAATAAACAGGTTATTCCCTCCTTCAAAGATACAATTTTTTTCTTTCACATAAAATTTAATTTAAATACATTATTTACTGTTTGCATCAAGTACCATTTATAAAGGATCCAAGTGCAAACTAAAAACTTTAAAGCTCCTTTTCTAGTGTTCACCTTTTTGTCACTTAAGCACGTTATAATTTTTAAATTAAGAGTGACCGGAGCCCTCCATTGAAGCTTATGTACCTTTTTTTTATTTTTATGTACCTTTTTCTCAGAATCTATTTGATACATTTTAATGAAATTTTTACTAGTTATTAAAATGATGTTCAACTTGACTTTCCTGGGAGCATTTTTTAAAATTTTGTTTAGTTTTTAAATTTTAAATTTTTAAGTGAAACTACATAGTTTTGATCTAAAAAACATCAATAATATTAAAAAGAAAGTAAGATAGTTATACTCAAATCCCTCCAGCGAATTTTAAAAACCAACTTCTTAAATACGTATAATAAATGTCAGGTTGATACTTAGAGTAGATTCTGAGAAAAAGGTACACGCACATTAAAAATGTAAGTTTTGAGATATAAGCGTTTAAAGTGAACAATAGTGGTTTATTACTTATGAAACGTAAGGGGATTTTACCTAAACAACATTTAAAAAAAATTATTAAAAATACTTCTAGTACTTGAAACTTTCCAAGATATTTTTTATATGAGATATATTTTTATAACTTTTTAAGATATTATTTAATAACTATTTTAAGATATCGTTGTAAAGCTAAGATTGCATAGTTTAAAAAACACTAAAAACATTGAAGTATCATTTTTGAAAATTTGGAGGGGTATGGTCCCCCTTAAGTTATTTAACTTTTATACTAACCATGGCTCTGTACAGATTAAAAATAAACCTATGTAGTACGTTTATTACAGTATATTTTAATAAATAACCAAATTACTAAAAAAGAACTTACTGATGAAGATACAAGAATTTCTTCATATTAAGCCTATTTCTGGGATTTACCGCCAAATATAGAGTGGCGAGAATTTTATGACGTGGGTCAAGCTAAATTTGATTTGATTCCTAAACTAAATTTAAAAGTTTCCAGAATATAAAATTCTTTTTTTTTCTTTGGGTGAAAATTCGACGTTCTCACATATGTATTACATTCAGAAAAGATGAGATGAGTTGAGAACTTAAGGTGTAGTAAGAAAAAAAATCGTTTGCGAAATCGTATTGACTTTTTTTTCTAGACAAACACAGTAGAAAAAAATAGGAATAAATATCGAGGAAACTTTTTTCGTATTCTTTTTAGCGGAAATCTTTCTATATTTTTTGTTCAGTTTTTACTGGTAACTGTGATTGTATGTGTACATTTTTTCCCCTCCCCAAATATTCGGATTTTTTTTTCCAATCTCAAAAAATGAATGAATGGAATTTGATGTTTAGTTTTGAAAAGTTCGAATGAACGCCTCAGGAAATTTCCAATTCCCATTGGGGATTTTTATCTTTATTGTCATTTAAAAATTTAGAAAAGGGGAACTTGGACATTTTAAAAAATATTACCGTGTTTAATTACGAACTATTTTACTTGAGGGAGTTTAATACGCAAACTAAACTTCTTTAAGTTTCATAATATTTATTTATATAAATGTATAGTCTTGGAATAGAATAAAGAGTATTTTCTGTAAATTACTTAATTTACATATTTCATGAGGCACTATTCAAGTTTCCTATCACTGCTTGTAATTGTGTTAGTTATTTTTATATTCATATTTCTTATAATTTTTGCGTATTATTGTTATTCATTTATACATTATTATTGTGTTATACTATTGTGTTATACTTATCTTTATTGCTAAATACTGTTATTTTTTTCTTTTATTCAGGTACATTTTAATTTTTGCAAATTATTGTTTACTATTTTTTTTATATAATCCAATTATCACAGCCATGTATATTATAAAAATAATTATCATTATTTCTCATTTTTGTTATCATTTTCACCTAATTATGTACTTCATGGTATAAAATCAGACAAATTACCAATGATATTCAATTTTCCGAAATCTGCTTATCATTGATATATCACTAAAATATCATCAACATATATAAAACTTACGTTAAAATTTAGGATATAGAAAAAGTTACGAAATGCTTTTAAGTTAATGATCGACACAAAAAAAGTCAATATAATGTTCTTTTTAAGCAAGACATAATTAAAAAGTATAAGAGAACGCTTAAATGAAAATTTTGGAAAAAAAATCAAAGTTTGCATAAGTGTTTTATGTTTATATTCACTATATTATTATCATTTAACTATGTAATAAAACAGAATAAAACATTTGAATTCGGGCAAAAAGATAAGTTTATTTGTCTAATAATACCACTTACACAATACTTATCTTTACTAAAAACTCTCCTCAAAAACTTATTGAACATTCACTTCCATAAAAACAATTTTTTACGTGTTGTAGAGAAATGTTGAAATTAAGAGGGATTGTCAGTCCCATAGAGCTAATGCATTAGCTTTGGAATTACAACTTCCGCAGAAGTATTGCTTTGCCGTGTTAGCCCTTTTTTCATTAGGTATGGGAATACACATAACATCGAAATGAAACACATTTTTGAAACGAAAATGTTATCTAGTTATTTAATTATATATTTTTGAAATTTTAAAATGCCAAACATATACAGCAGATGGCGACATTATTTAAAAACTTTATCAATTAACAATTAAATAACCGGATGTTATTTTCTTTTCAATTTTGTTTTAGTTTGATGTTATGATGATTTCCATACCTGATGAAAATGGGATAACATGGCAAAGCAATTCTTTTGCATAAGTTGTGATTTCAAAACTAATGCATTAGCCCTATGGGACCGACAGTCCCTCTTAACAAAATCTTCAATATAAACATTGCCTACATAAAAAATATTGTAAATCGGTAATGTTTCTTACAATTGCCTCACAGAACAATCACATGTTCCCTTTGTTAATTGTTCCATTATTAATTCCATTGTTCAATTATTAATTCCATTGTTCAATTATTAATTCCATTGTTCAATTATTAATTACATTGTTCAATTATTAATTACATTGTTCAATTATTAATTACATTGTTCAATTATTAATTCCATTGTTCAATTATTAATTCCATTGTTCCATTATTAATAATCCATACAAATTAGTTCTTTATTGAACACTGTTTACACACTACACATTTATACACAAGGCATGATTTTCCCCCAAAAAAACGATTTCTTTTAATTTAATCATCTTTAGATTAACAACACATTTTACATTAACCCCGCTTACAAGGAAAATAGTTTCGTGCTATTTTGTAATACCCTTCCCTCAAACGACCCGCTTTCCAAACTATTACATTAATATTAACAAAATGTATTCATTGAAAACTTTCGAAGCGAAAATAAAATAGTTATTTTATAATTTACTTCTCAAAATCAATAAGAGCAATTGAAGTAATCTACTTTTATGCTACGTAATATTACCAAAAGTTTTTTCTTTGTATCTTTTCAAATCAATAATCCTACATCTTTCATTAAACTGACACGTTAAACATTATTACATTTTAAAGTCCATGAATCTCAAACCGTAACACATAAAACTTTCCATTTATGCTAAATTTTTTTCACATAAACTTATCACATATCATTCTCTTTAACCATCAAGTTCCCACTTTCGTCACTGACTTTGAACGATACCCAAAATTTACATTTACTAATTAAGTCAATTTTCAACTTTTAAGACGCCGGCCATTGATTGCACTGCAACTGTCACGCACCTTAAATCCCTAAAACATTTATCAAAAATATGAATCTGTTTTCTTGCTGATACTCGTTATACATTTTAAAACTAGTATTGTAGTTGGTGTAAACGTCCTTCTTACAAATTCGTATACTACAATGCTAACAACTTAATATTGTTATATAATTTTCTCACATACAACAAATAATACATTCTCTTTAAACATCAAGATATCCCCTTTCGTTCCTGACATTGACCGATCACTCCCAAATTACGATAATTACTATATTTTAAGTTCAATTTTTCACTTTTTAAGCGCCCGGGCCATTGCATTGACACTGCAACTGTCACGGCACCTTTAAATTCCTGAAAATCATTTATACATAGTGATTTATGAATAACGTAAACGCTTTTCTTTGCTGACTATCATCGTTATTATCTTTATTTCTCAAAGGATAGCATCCTGTAGGTTGGTTAGATGAAACTGTAACATACATTAAGATGATTCGTTTAGTTACTGATGATGCTTAACTATCACTTAAGGATATTGTTTAACCCTCTGACGGATACAGACGAAAAATAAATGCAAGGTTTTCCAGCAACATACATAATTTTAAAAAAATACTAATAAATTTTATAATTTTACTAAATTGTAAAATTTAAAGTACGGAGGAGTCATTTATAATCATCTACTACCGAAATTGAATATATTAAAATACGTATTGTTGATGTAAGTTAATAAGTTAATTCTACAAATAATTATTGCAACAAAATTAGCAATGTAAAACAAAAATATTTCTGTAACACTTTCAGAAGATATCTAAAAAAACTCTCAAAATGGAGATAAAATAGGAATAACACATTGAAACGTCACAAAAAAATAATTTAGTACACTGCCGTACACATGTAAACTGAAGCATCTAGGTTAGGTTTTGAATTATCGTTGCACTAGAGCTACACGAGGGCTATTGGTGACGGGCGTCGTATTTTAGAACCACAGTCAAGTGACGAGCCGACACCTGAATAGGCACCCAACGCAACCGTTAAGAGCGACATCGTACGCAGCGTTAGGACTTTGAAGGATATTTAACGTGCACGCCCTTACACGGGGTATTATTCGTCGGACATTTTTGGCTGCACGGACCGTTTATAGGTCGGTAGTTATTTTGGCGATGCCCGGACGCGAACCTGGGACCTTTCGCATGCTAGGCGAGTGCCTAACTGACTGGGCTCCCCAGCCCCCCGTCGACATGTAAACTGAATCATCTAGAATAATGACTTGAACCAATTTTGGAAGCACTGAAAAACTACAACCTATAAGACTGACCGATTATTTCAGAGGAAATATGGTGCAATTCATTGCTGTGGTTACTGCGGTTTACCTACTCACGGAATAAGGAGGTCTCTGACGTTTACGAAAGTGAATTTCATGAGGAAAAAATTAATAACGATGTGTCATGTTAATTACACATGGCAACATTAAACGCTTAACAAGTTCAGAGTCGTGTATTGGGCCATGCGGCAAAACATTCAAATCCGCTGATAGAAGTTGTCAGTCGATGCCTTTAATTTAAAGATTAAAACAATAACAAGAATGATAAACGCAACTTTGAACACAAGGCCGCCATTTTTTATTAAAATCCTCAAGTGATATTCCAAACATAGACAATATTAATTCACACAGCTTACAGAAAGACAAAGCTCTCTCTTGCGGAGCAGGGAATTTAACAAAGTAGGAGCGCGTGCATTAATTAAATATGAACAATTATATTATAAACCTTACAGAAGTTAATATTACTCAATATAGATATTGAATTTTATATAAAACTACTACAGGCTCATTCACTAAAACACTAAAAAATAAAAACAAATTTTATGTTATAAAGGCAAAAACCCTATTCTTGATTTAAAGTGAAAAAACATGCTATGTAGTAAATACCCAGGCACTGTAAACCTATATTTTTCCAAATAAAATGATAGTTAAACCTTTTTCAATTCTACGCAAATATTTTCTATGTATTTAATGTTAAGTAAATGGGTTTATCTTTGAATTGTGATTTTTTTAATCTCCACTTTGATTTATGTTTTATGTAAGTTATCTTTTGTCTCGAAGTTAGAGTTGTAATTGTGATTGTATGCGTCTGTGTCAATTACGAATGCGATATTTCATTTCGGATGTTGTTTTTCTGCGCTTGAATTGATTGTTATAGTTGCGCATTGAAATGTATTGTGATAATAATACCTAAATTGTTTTATCATTAAATAAGAGGGGAACATTATCATATCAATTCAATCATTTATCATGTAATAAATGCATATAAAAATTATTTTGGATGGTGTTTATTGAAATAGCTTTTGTCCTGAAGGTGAATAAGAAAAAGTTATTAGTTATTATATAACATTCACTTGATAAAATACAAAAACTGAACGTAGCGGATTTTTAAGAAATAATAGAATAACATTTGATATCATTGCATTAATTGCGTTGTATGCCACAATACCATGAATAAACTAAATTGAATATTAAAATACGATATTGCATTGTTTTACGTTGCGTTTAAAGAATCATAATAGTTTTTCTTTGGAAAACAATGAACTTAAAGAGATCAATTACTGTTTTTTAGATCAATATTACAATTTGAATAATTAATAAAATGCATTGATAAAAAAATTGACTCTACAAATTACATTCTAAATAAGGGTTTATTCCTAAGGTAATGTTTAATAACACACTTAAGATACCAAGAACATATAAATAAGTAATGCAATCAAGGTTTTAGAAAAACCGTCCATAAAACGTCATAGTCTTTGTCACAAAATTATGCACCTTATAAATCCAACATCTTATCAACAAAAACGTGGAAATAGTAAGTTTAAAAAAAACGCCATGAATATTTAGTGTAAGTTTGAATGACGGTTTTGTTCCGTCGTAAAAAAAAATCCATAATGTATTCTGAACTTCTCAATAAGTGTGACTTATTACCTTTCTATTATGGGCATGTTTCAAGTGTTCAAAAATAAATTCTTTCTCTAGTCTCGATAGATAAATCAGAGTCACGTGGGAACAGATCACCAATCAGAACACTGATCGAAGGAAGGAAAGACAAACGTCACCTGAAATAAACCCATTTTACTACGTCCTCTGTTATACACATAAAAATTATTGAAAACAAGAAAAAGTGTTTAAGAGATTTTCTTTCTTGTGCAGAAGAATTATCTAGTAGAATTTTGTATTTCTTTACAATGTCTGAAAAAAACAGCTTTTGCGTAGAAAATTAGAAATTGTTCGTACAAAATACAGATTTTCTCTGTAAATTATATGTTATTTTTTTCTGCCACCCCAGCTGACAGAAAAATAAGACATTTTTTTTACAGTATATCTATCTTGATAAGTCAAACAGCATCGCAAACTCAACTTCACACCATTAAGATACTTATCCATTATCCCAAAACTTTCCCACACCCTCACACCAAACCTACGCAAAACCAAAGCCAATTATTATAAATAAAACTTTTCCACCGACACCGCCCTTTAATATCAGAGGAAACGGAATCATCTTTGTCGATCTTCCCTTCGTAATAACCCAATTCAAATTCACAGGGCGCATCCCTCGCCTTGTCTAATGAGAAAAACACATATAGGACTATCTGATGGGGATTCATAATGAAGAACGGACATAAAAGTTGTTATTTGTGCGAAGCCGTTGTTTTTATATTTGGTCAGTTCGCATGGGGAAAAGTTGAGAAAGAACCGATCTAGTAGAGTTTAATGCGTGTTTTGTATTCAGATATTCGTTAAGTATGGACTGACAGACAAAAAAAAAAAGCGAATAAACGACTTTGTCATACCGTTCAATTTTTTTAAGGGGGATTGTCAGTCCCATAAAGCTGCTGATGTATTAGTTTTGGAATAATAACAACTTCCACAAAAGTTATGCTTTGCCATGTTAGCCCTTTTTCTCCAGGTATGGGAATCAACATAACATCGAAATGAAACAAATTTGAAACGAAAATGGTATCTAATTATTTAATTATATATTTTTGAAGTTTTAAAATGCTAAAGATATACAGCAGATGACGACACTATTTTAAAATTTTATCAGATAATGAAAATAACCGGATGTTAATTTTTTTCAATTTTGATTTAAATTGCTGTTGATGATGATCCCCATACCTGATGAAAATGGGATAACATAGAAAAGGAATTCTTTTGCAAAAGTTGTGATTACAAAACATGCATTAGCTAATGCATTAGCAGACGTCCGGATGTACCGACAAAACGTATAAAATATATGTATCCGATATCATACCTATAAACCGGTAAAAAAAAAAAATTAAATAGGAGGAATTGAAATTAATTTGGAAGGAGGGTACAGGCGGATAGAAATCTCTTCATTATCAATCCTACTTTCTGTTTTTTTTTAATTATTTGGAATTTTAAAAAGGAAATTTGGCTAGAAAATTTATCCGATATTGTTTTTTTTTACTTATTTTTAGTACAAAGATGTGGACAAGGAAAGACGAAAATCATAACTCAATGTTGAAAAAATTACAATATGGCATTTGTAGCTAGATCTCTCAAAATGTTATGCACTTGTGATGGAATTTGTGACGAGCGATATAATTGTATTTACTCGTTCCCATTTGCATATTTAATTGTTTTTCCTTCGGGTAATCACCATAATTGTACTTTTTATTAGTTTTTATAACAACGTGCAAAAAAGTTAACTTTTTTATATCATATTAATTCATAAATCGTTGCGAAAATGACACTTTACGTGCTTACGTCACAGACAGTGCCGAAAGTAGTACTTTCGGCACTAGTGCGGTAAAGTAAATAAGAGTATCTGATTGGTAGAAAAACAAAATGATGTCATGAATATCTCCATGGAAACTAAATGATGTCATGAAACTCACTTATTTCTATAGGTTCATTACTTTTGCATTTTCTAATATCTCCATGGAAACTACAAGTACTACAAAAATTATTAAATACTATTTTGATTCAAAATAGAAAATTATTTTACAACTTTTCTTTTACTACTTTGCATTTTCGAATATCGCCATGGAAACTAAATGATGTCATGAAAATCACTCATTGGTAGAAATACTTTTTGCACGTTATTATTGTAAGCAAGCACGTGCCAAATAATACTTTATTAAGCTCTTGTCATTATTTCACTCGACCTACGGTCTCGGGAAATAAAAGCCACTCGCTTAATAAAGTATTATTTCCGGCACTAGTTGCTTAAATAACTATTTACCAACAATATTTTTTTATTAAGAAATACTTTATGCATTAAACAAACAAAGGTGAAAACTTTCGTACAGTTAACATGAAATTCGGGAAACGTTGAAAACTGTGCTAATAAGAAAATAAAGATAATAGCAATCAGTTTTTTGAACCCAACAGAACATATCACTAACATCTTGTTACTTTATTTAACACCAAAGCAATATCTCGGGAGGTTTTTCTTCTATCTCGGCCATACGATGCCACAACGTTCTTCCTTTTTAGTGGGCGGAGACGTATTTTCTCGATTCTGTATCTGTAACCGTAATCGCTGGGCAATTGAAAAATCCAGCGTTTTATGGATGGATATGAGTAAATAAACGTCGGAAGAGAGGTTGGGTTGTTTTAGAGGTCAGGTCAAGGTCAAACTATATGGACTGAGGCGAAGGGAGGGAGTATTATCTTGAAATAAGGTAATCCTCCATGTAAACAGATTCGTAATTAGATAGAGATGTTTATCAGCTAAAACTTAATAAATTAATTAACACACGAGGGAAGAAGTACTAATTATATTAATTATCAGTTAGAAGAATTACGGGTACAGATAACGAGTAATGATGTAATGAATTTGCGGTTGTGATTGCAGATTCATATTGGAGACCCCGTAGGTGTTGTAGGATTGTTACAAGTAAATGAAAATTACAGTTTCGTAACTACGTCATAGTGGGTTTGTTTTAATGATAGTTATCATAAGTTGGAGCAGATTAGTTATAAAAATGATTGTTTTATTATTTTTAAAGGAAAGTTAGAGAATATTCTCCTACCTTCAGAGAAATGACAAAGCCTTTTAGAATTTTCATAAACATACAGTCCCTGGATAAATTATTAGACGCACTGCATGATTTCATGTATCAATCAATGATGAACAAAATACCTTTAGAAGGACATTTGGGTTCCTAAACTTAAGCTATTGAATAGAAAATAATATCTTCTATACTTAATACATATATCGACATATTTTTTTCAATGATATGACATTCTTTGGTATGTTTTCATCATTACTAAAAAAATACAGTGAGTCTAATAATTTGTCCAGGGACTGTATAGCATTATCAAATAAAACATTTGTAATCAAGGTCTGAATAAATAAATTTATATTTTTTCTAAAAGGATCTGCTCTTTTGAAGGATCAAGCCTTTTGCAGATTCGGCATATTCCCCAAAACTGAGAGCCATTCTTTGAGACACCATCAAGGCTGATCTCGCTATCAATTATGAGGATCATATTGCAATGAACCCAAGCTCTCCGTAGATGGATTATTCTAAAATCGAAACAGATTTTTTAAAGTAAAATTGAAATTGCCGTTTTAGTGTTAGTTTTTACTTCACAGCTTCCTTAAAATAAGCGCCTCACACGAATAAAAACCGTTCCTCCAAAACTACCAAACATCCAAGCATAAATACCTTACTGACCCAAACAACCACCAATTGAAAACACTACAAATTATAAAAATGAATTATACCTCCTAAAACACTGAGGAAACAAGCCGAATTGCCGTCTTTTGTACTTAACAAAGCTAGACTGCACAAGCCAATAGTCAATAACTCATTTAAATGGATCAATGGCTGGTCATAAAAGGAAGCCCGAAACCCATAATTACGAAAACAATGCGTTCGGACAGTGAAATTTACGATGAAAGGGCGTAATAACAATGTATTTATAGACAATTGAAGATGACGTATGAACTTGGAGGCGTTTGGCTCAAAGGCTTTCTGTTTTAATAGTTGCCTGCCTTAATTGGGTGCAGGAATTGGCTTTTGGTAATAGTTGAAAATCTTTTATGGAAGGTAGGAATAAAATAGTACCGGAAGGAGTTCTATTGATACACTGCTCAAAACAATTAAGGGAGCACTTTGCGTACTTTTGTTAAACCTTTCAGTTCAAACTTTATTTTTTCTTCTAAAAGTCTAAAAATTGTGAAATAGATTCATTATGCATCCAGAAGGAAATTGTAAAAAACAGGGGGGGGGGTATCTTAATTTTTAACTGAATTTTAAGGGGGAAAAATTGGAATCATAACTTTTTAATAAATTATAACAATAACTTTTCAAACTTTATTTGTTAAAAAAAGTTATAATCAATTTTTAAACATCTAAAAATGCAAGCGTGAAGAATTTAGTCAATTTATTTAATAAAATGTTTTGGGAATGAATTTTATTTTACCATGTTTTTCAAATTTTCATTCAATTAAAACAGACATTATTTAATTCTTCAAAAGACATGTTTCTTCCATCTAACGATAAATAAGTTCGAGCTCAACTTAGTGGAGGAAAAAAATCCGCAAGATGATGATTCCAAATGGAATCATTGGGGGTGAAAGGGTTTAAACCATGCATTCCCCTAATCGTTTTGAGCAGTGTAGTTCAAGTAGTAAAGTGAACATGAAAAATGAAATGTGTGTTGTATAAAGACATAAGGACTTATACTTCATTGCAACATTAGAAATGTAGAAGTATATGCAACAAAAATAAAGTTAGATAGTAACGATATTGTACTTGTCCTTTCGCTTCTTACTTTATGTTAAAAAAAAACATGGAGCCAAATCATGCTTATTAGCTTCGATTCTGTAGAAGTTAAACTGTTTTTATCGAGTCATTCAAGGTTCGGTACTTTTTTTTTAATTAAATCGTTTTACTCTAACTTGGTTCGATTATAAATCAACACTGATATTGAAAACAGGTCCAACTAGCCAATTCCATCTACACTTGAAGGCCCAAGAAATAAGCATCAAGGCGTCTTTAGTAGACCGGCTTTAAGGTGTTGATCAATGGTAGCTTGATTTTGCTCTTCTTAATTAGAATACGAGATCAAGTGACGAAACGATTAAAAAAAGCTAGTATGAACATAGCGTAAAGCTATTATACATAGTAGATATATACGAACGGTCAAAACTACAAAATCTATAGTCACTAATATGAGGTCAGGTAGCTTAGTTATTCGGCCTTCCAATCTAGAAGGCCATTGAACTAATAATTCACATACCACCCTAAACAGAATTGTAAACGGACATATCGAGTAATTCATTCGTGTGTAGTGATTAAATACTTTTCAGAATTTCAGTACAAATGTTTTCGTCGCCTCAGCATGTTCTGCAATGTCTTGGACTTACAGTAAGAAAGGACATTGGAACCTTTGATTGTAATGTACTTTTTTATCTGTTTTTAACCTTTTGGAACTCGCCTAAATGCAAACTGTTAGTAATAGCATGGCATATTATTGTACAAAACACCGAGAGTCCACGAAATAACTTATATCGGACAAGTAGTTGTTCAGTTTTGGTCTCCCTTCCTCCGAAAAGATATAGAGTTGCTTGAAAAAGTTCATCATAGGGCTACAAAAATGATTAAGGGTCTATCTGGTATTGATTGCGATAACAGATTAAGATCTTTAAACATGTATTCCCTGGAAAATAGGAGAGCTAGGGGTGATTTAATACAGTTATTCAAGTTCATAAAACAGGGAGACATGGAGGGCTTAGGTTTTGCCTTAAATAGCCGGACCAGAGGTCATGTTTAGAAATCGAATAAATCGTGCTTTAGAAGGGAGGTATGAAAACATTTTTACAATAGAGTTGTCAATGAGTGGGATGCTTTACCAGATTATGTTGTGCATTCGAAGAGAGTAGAATATTTTAAGAAGAAACTGGATAGTCATTGAAAATTGGTAATGTATTATTTATTTTGGACCAACCTTGCTGGGCCTCTGGCCTGTTGTTGGTCGACAATTTTTGAATTTATATAAGGAAAAACCAATGTAAATTGCATCATAACACTCTTAATGCGTCCACTACAAAAACAATCCATTGAATAGAAAATCATTTTATGTCACATCAAACTTGCACAAGCCTCACATGTAATCTCCTTATAACTGGCAGTAAAAACAAAACCTTGAACCCTCATCGAGGATAAAAAAGGCACCACCTGAGTCACACTCTGAGGTGTAACTCTGTTTAGGAGAATGATTGATAGCGATTGAGAATACGTGTACACCCTGCTCGTTTACAGGTAAAAGAACACGCATTGTATGTAGAGTTTGTTTAAGGGAACAGGTCGTTTAAGTTGTTCATAATACGCAGGGTCGAAAGTTTTTTTTATAGAAATAGTATTTTTATTCATATTGCATTATGATCTATACTGTATCTGCGATTACATAATTTTTCGACTTTATTAAAGTTTATTCAACAAGTTAACGCCCTAATTTCGAACGAACACCATTATCAACAGCCGTACCTAATAAAAACGTTAACTTTATTTTTTTAAAAATTCGTTTTTCAATTTATTTTACTGATACAGCGTCTGATAATGGTAAAATGTATGAGGCTGATTCCATGCAAAATTATCCTTTCTGTAGTGTAAGTCATGTTTGTAAAAAGTAATTATCACTACAACTTCAAACATTGAATGAAAAAAAATTAGCGGAATAGCTGATATACACTTACTAAAACTAAATAATGTAACTTGCTTTATTTAATTTGATTTATTTTTCGAATTTGAAAAGCTTGTAATCTCCTCTTAAATTGTGACTTACTCTACAGTTACATGGAATTAGCCATAATTAAAAATAATTAAAAAAACATTAAACGTTTGGGGAAATGAAGTTTTTTAGGGAAAAAGTGATTGAATAATTAAGACTTGGAAACTTATATTGCAAGGCCAAAACCAAATATGCACCGCAGCTAACTGGGGGAAAGATTTTTCTTCTGAACTTAACTATAACGATTGTAATATTAAATCCTAAATAAAAAGTTAAATAATTCTATTGTCGCAAATAGTCTTCGTTCGATCTATTGTAACATTAATTTAACGATATTATAGGAAAACCAGAACATTTTTATATACTGTAAAAAAATACAAAAAGAAAGTCAGCACTGAGAAAACTTTTCACTGAAAAAGCTCCCTCGATCTAATTAGGTTCAAATCAAACTAGTAAAAACATAATAAGTTGTTATTCTTTAATATTCCTCTGAGTAAAAAAATGGCAATAGATAAATTTTAACGACGATCTTTCCCTAAAAAAGAAGAGGTCGTGAACTGGGAAGGTCCGTGACAAAATCCGTATCGTAATCTTTTAGATTTTGGAAACTGATTCTATTCGTCCTTTTTTTACAGTTCATTTTATGTCCGTCTTTCATCTGTCTTGAAGCGTAGGTGGCCTGTTGAGTTGGGAGATTAACTTTATAACTACCAATTGAGGTAGCTTAACACCTGTTGGATTATGTAAAAATACAGGAGTTGCATTTAATAAAATAATATTGAGTTATACTTTACATGTATTAGATGATAATTATGATGCATGTTTACTAAAAAATGTTTTTCTTTATAACTACTAATAAATTTAGAACGAAATTCAAGTCTTAATTTTGATTTAAGAGAACTATAAGTTGTATTAGATCCGTGTTTAAGGGAAATGTAATGTAAACTACTTACTAACCCTTGTTGCATAAACATAAATTAAAAACTCACTTTTTGGTTCAAAAAGTATGATTTCATTAAATGGAGTTATTAGGCTGTGTCCTGACTACGACATCAAATGCCACAAATGCAAAACTTGGCGACTTGGCAGATTCAGCCGCCAAGCTATTGCATCGCTTGGCGGTCGCCAAGTTTTGTTGCATTTGATGTCGTAGTCAGGAGGACGACAGTTTTCATTTAATAATAATTGCAATATGCCTATAACTATTAGTGGACAGTAGCTATATAGGAGACCTGTAACTTTCAGTTAAAATTCAGCCCTCGTCGAGCATTTCTATATATATAGTGCGACATCAATTCACCCACATCATTTAGAAATAAAACTAGCTTGTGTTCCTTAATAAAAGATACTTTAATGATGTTTTTTCAAGTCATGAATGAACTAAAGTTAGCTTGTTATTTGTTCATACGAAATGTGGACAAATATTCGTGCGTTGTTAGGTCACGAACTTTTTGGTCTAGCGCTTTGCTGGTTATGGGATTTAGGAAACTTATGGCATATGAAACGGCATATGCGCAAACAAATCCAAACCATAAAGAGTCAGGCCCAATCAGTAAATATCAGTTGTTGCCGAATATAACTCAATTTTGCACACACATTTTCAAAGAACAGAAATAATTGAATACCTCTCTGAGGGATGGATGAGCAAATAGTCTGAAGTGTAAACTTGTTTTCACCGCATGAAATTTAAATTAAAAATTTTAACTGCTAATTTAATTTCTTAAATTTTTAAAAAACTAAATTTCTGTATTAGATGGTTATAAATAGATCCTCCAAGCTTTAAAATTTAAAAATTAATAAAATTATTGAATTTATAATTTTTTTTACAAATTATGTACACTGCTCGAAAACCTGACAGCCAGGTGAGGGGTTTATATACGTCTATGTATATATACGTCTATGTATATATACGTCTATGTTATACGTCTATGTATATACGTATATGTTATACGTCTGCTGTATCCCTTAAGAGGGATATCATAGTTTTAGTTTTTTAGAAGTTTCTAGCCTAGAAGATCCAAGATGTATTCATTTTTTAGAAAAACTATATTGCTCCAATACTAATTAAAATTTACCCATAAATACCCAAGTATTTATTCCACATAAATTCAGCAAAATTTAATTGCTTATAAAGATAAACAATCGAACTTAAAACCCCATTTTCGACAATACCAATCATATTAAAAATTTACCCACTTTTCTATCCCGGGGCTTATTTTACTGTCTGCAGGCCAACTCTGTCTTACAAAAGACACGACTGGCTAATTCCATGCAAAATTATCCTTTCTGTAGTGTAAGTCGCATTTGTAAAAAGTGGTTATAAAAACAACTTATAACAAGAAATGGGAAAAAATAGCTGAATAGCTGATCTACACTTATTAAAACTAAATAATGTAATGTGCTTTATTCAATTTAATTGTTTTCAAATTTAAAAAGCTTATAATCTCCTCTTAAATTCTGACTTACACTCTTTAAACAAACGAGCGGTTTTCTGTGCCCCTCTGTGCCGAAAATGCACTTCCCATATAGAAGTGGATTTCACTCTTTTTGCGGAGTGGGTAAAAGAAATAAAAGAAAACAATCTACGTCAAAACAAGCGGTTTTAACTCAGTCTGAGTTAATTTCCACTCCTTTTCGGTGCCGAAAATGCACTTCCCCTATAGGAGTGGTTTTCACTTTTTTTTTTAAGAGTGTACACTACAGTTACATGGAATTAGCCCGACTTTGTTTAGTGAAAGGGAAATACGCTTTTGGGACCGTAAAGGGTATTTATTTTCACTATTAAGTACCTACAAAATGTGCAGCTTAGAATTATTTTACGAACGAAATAAGTTAACATAATGCTATAAATGTATAGCCTGATGAGCTTTGTTTCACTTATTAACCTGTCTACTATGAAAACATCTTGAAATGTTTATAAATCATATTTACATTTCTGTTGATCGAAAAACTATAAAAAATAAAACAGGCAATTAGCACAATATTTATAGCTAAATAGTTGAATAACATACTAAAATTTGCTGCTAAAAGCAGTAAAAAAGTTTTTTTTAGCTTAAGAATTTAAAGACATAAAGTTAGCTTAGTAGTACATATAACTCTTTTATATTACATAACGTGCGAATTATTTACTTTATTAATTAATCAACGACATACCTTATAACCAAATCATAATCTAATGCTGTCATTATTATCAGATTAAGTCCGCACCTGCTCATACACAAACCAGTGACCAAAAAAGTACCAAAATTACGACGTCTTTCCCCCCAGGCTATCTCGGATGCCCCCCAACTGTGCAAGATTGAGGTCGCGACCCAAGGTGGTGACTAAACGCAATCGGTAATCTTCAAAGATAATAGAACTTTTTTTTCAGGTAATTTTCAGGTGCGCTTTCTACTTCCTCTAAAGGGTCGTATATCATACCGGTTGCAGTTGCGTAGGAGGGTGGTGATAGGGGCAGGACAAGATACATTGATTTGGACTGCGCATTGGCGAATCTAATAGCGATATACGCATAGCCACGTGACTTGGATCAGTAGAACTTGAATTATCCAAAGTAATACCTAACCACATTCGGATAATTGGAGTTAATCGGAAGAAAAGCTATAACCAATCAATTGCCTATTCATCTGACAGATAAATACCTAATTTAAAAGCAAGTACAGTTAGTACTAACGTTTATATGAAATTATAAACGTTCACAGATCTTTTATGATAAGTTTCTTTACATTCATAAACTGAGAAAAATTGGAAAACAGGCTTTGTTGCATTGATGAAAAGGTGACATTTTTACCGTTACACACTTTGTACCGTTACACCTATATTATTCAAAATGCACGAATATGATCATTCTAATTTTAAGCAAGGTTACCCGGTGGACTTTAAACTTTTTAAAAACATTTGAAACATAAAAAATAACTATTTCACAATTTACACCTCGTTTTTTTATCAGGCTAAAATTTCATAACCATTAGTGCAGTCAATATACTTGGTAGATCTTTGATCAAAAAAAAAGTTTGGATTTAGTGGCATGATCATTAAAAACATAAGTGTTTCAAATCTATTTTTACAAACAAATACCAACTTGTCCGTCAATTACATGAAATAATCAGACATCAGTTATATCAGATTTCAAAATCCAACTGAGCAACAAGAATAATAAACATAATGCGATCAATAATCAAGATGACTAAAGTGGCGCTGTGGATCACAATTCAATTAACAGTCAAATAAAATAAAATGACCTTTAGAAATCTCCAAAAGACTACAATCTTATTCAATCTGACTCATCTGCACATCAAAACTATCTGATATCAACTAATGAAGAAAGATTTCATTTCACGCTATTCATAGCAGTTGACGTAAATGATATCATGTTCCACAGTACGAAAGAATCTTGGAGGAAATGTATCATCTGTTCCTATCATTATCGAAAGGTTAAAAGGCACAGTTCACAAAAAGAACAATTATATCAACTAAATGTTATTTTTCTAATAATTTGGACAAAACTGAATATTCATGAACACATTTACAGTAGAAACTCAATTATCAGATATAATTTGGACCGAAGGTAGGTTGGATAATTGAAAATTCCGGATAATACGGAATTTTCAATTAAGGGGATACGGTACCCAAAACATTATTTTTAGAAATAATAACAAATTTGTAAATTATAGGTGTTTAATATAATGTTCACTCTAAATAAACATTTTCTAGCAATAAAAACAAATATTTACAAGTAGTTTTCTATTTTCAAGTCAAAATTTTGTTTTTAAAAGACGCTACTCCTCTTTCAATTTTGAGAATAACTCCAAACTTTTATTATTATTGAATTCAACATTTAAAAAAAAACTATACATAGTAGACCTAATTTTGTGCACAATTTATATAATAACACAGGTTAAAAATATCAAAATTCTAACTTAATTAGCAAAAAAAATCCTTAGGGATTTATTAAACACAAGTATTGAAAAACGCGAAACAGAGAAAACTGGTTGAAAGCAGACGAAATACGTATTAAAACTTATTAAATAATTTCTGGAGTCATTCCTATAACTTTTTTTCTACCAAAGATATCATTATGAAACTTTCAGTAAATGTTAAGAAAAATTTTGTGAATAATAAGAAGTAAAAACTGAAAAATCGATGTTTTGACCAATTTTTGGGTACCGTATCCCCTTAAACTATGGGGATAAATCCCTATATTTCTCCTGTAAGAGCCATTCCTTCTACAAACAGAATTAGTTATAGAAAAAATATATTTTACACCAACTTCCTCCTCTTAATTGGCTCCAAACATTGTATCTTTGTAAAATATCGAGTGACACAAGCCGATGTATGTTTGTCGTCATAAATTCGTCATTTTTGTTCTTTGGAATAATGAAGCATAGAAATTAATGAGAACTCGTGGCTTTATGGGTTCAGACTTTGTTTTGAAGAATTAGGTGATAATAAAATAAATGGGTAAAAAAGATAAATAGCTTTTGCATGCCGTGATAAACGAAATTTCATGTGTTAATATTAATATGCGTTAGATGAAAGATTATTTTCGAAATTTTTTAATGATTGAACAAGATGAAAGAACCCTGAGTCATGTTGGTTGGTTTCAAGTTGCATATGCTATGATACTTGTTGGTTTTAGGATTAAATGAGGGTATGAATCAAATTTATGAGGTTAATTCTATTTGCCATCTAATTGGAAGTGATAGTTAAATATTAAAAACTAAATATCCATCTTACCATTATATCATTTAAGTTACAAAATACTTTTATTGGATAATAAAAAGGTATAAAACTATATTTTTTATTTAAATTTAGTTGTACGGGGCTAGTTGAGTTGAATCATCGTTGCACTAGAGCGACACGAGGGCTTATGGCAACGGGCGTCATAATTTAGAACCGCAGTCAAGCAACGAGTTGATTTCTGGGTAAGCATCTAACGCAGAAACTTTTAGGAGCAACATCGTATGCAGCGTCAGGACGTTGAAGCATAGGTAACGTGAACTCTCTGCACGGGGTATTTTTCGTCGGATAATGTGTAATAAATAAATTTAAAATAATATAAAATAATTTTAGAACTGCAAAAAACAGAACAATACATATATATTAATGAAATTTACAAGCCCTAATGATTAAAATATGTTTTTGATAACTTCTCAATGGCTATGTGCCTTTTTAACTATACTTAATCTGTCAGTTTCATCAAAAAAGATGTACTCAAAACTTTTAAATTTTCTGAAAAACATTTTTTTGCATACAACACTTCACGGAAACAATGATATCTAAAGAGTTTTATTTAAAATTTCTTTATTCAGTTTTCAATTTTGTAATCAGAAATGTTTGGAGCATGTTATAGACCTCAAGTTTTTGTGTATGTTAAAAATTAAAAGAAAAGAGCTTCCAAAAAATTTAATTTTCAAAAAAGTCAGATTTGTTTAGTGTTCTCAAACAAAAATTCATATAAAATGTTCTAATTGAACTAAGAATTAGTTGGAGGTCTACAACACGGAAAAAGGTTCAACGAACATATTCCAAAAAGAATTAGCTCTTCAAGTAAATTAGAATCTGCAAAACACTTTTCAATCAAGGTTAATTAGGATACTAAATGCTAATTAAATAATTAATTAGTCAGTGAATTTTTTTTAACTCAAAACGCCTAGTCTATGTGTACCTTATGTATAATATAAATTATAACTTTTTTCTATGGAAAATATAAAAAAAAAGTTGTGAAAGGTATACGTATACCTTAATTTTATATATATATATGTCTGCTATACCTTAATTTTATATATATATCGTTTATAGATCTGCAGTTATTTTGGTGATGCCCTGTAGTTAAAACAAAATATTTCCTATCATTAGGTCAGTTATTTACATAAATACAAATAATTAAGAGAAACTATTATAAAAAGGTTTTGAAATTGATAATAAACAAGTAGGTTAGTAACAGAATCTGTCACTTAACTCGCTTCCACATATTTGTGTTTAACAGGAAAAAACGCGCCAACACAACATTAATTCTATATTTAACATTTACAAGCTAAATTTGGCTAGTTCATTTCGAAAATTCATAATTATTTCTTATCGTTTTTGAACAAAATTAATTTATATTTTAAGAATAAATATGTCATATTCCTCGCTTTTAAATAGAATGAAAACATTTCATATCACCATACAAGGATTCCGTAGTGAAATATATTTGACGTCATTTCAAACTGATCGATGTTGCAAAAATAAATTTATTTTAATTTATTGTCTAAAAGAATTAAAGTTTCTCGAGCGATTGTTGCGAATGGCAAATGTGATTTAATTCTAATAAAAACAGGGCCTTTAGCTATTTGTAATTCAAACTTTTAAACGCCAAAATTAACTATTTTCATTAATCTTCTTTCTCAGATTTAATAATTAGACTTTATCGTTTGCTAAATTTGTTTGAAGTTCGAAGAATAATGATGTAATCTTTTTTAATAAATATTTTTGTCGCCACAATTTCCCATTTACATTTCTTTCGAAAATTCACTTATTTATAATTTGTTAAATTAATTTACAGTTCAAAAAAATTTATAATTTGTACAATTGATGCTTTAAAAATAAAAGCGAAACTTAGCATATTTTTTTATGTTAAGTTAGAATTATCTATGCATCTTTCTACATACATATATATAGAACCATTAAAAGAACTCTATTGTGATAATACAAACAATCCAAACCGAATTATATCACATAAATAAATATTTTTCAAAAGTGTATTTTTATTTTAACAAAAGTTTCTCGTACGTTTAACGAAATGGCAACAGTGAAAATATTAAATAAAATGGAATTTGCATGTTATTTCAATGTAGATTAAATTTTTAGTTATTTAAATTTTAAATAAGCTTCTAGTTTAAATTTTTTTAATGAAATTTGGCATGTAGCCTAATCTGATTTTTGCTTCAAATGACGTATCCCACTTGTCTGTGGGACTTGTGGATGACAACAGTGAAAATATGAATAAAAATAGAATTTGCATGTTATTTCAATGTAGATAAAAAAAATTTAGTTATTAAATTTTAAATAAACTTCTAATTTAAATTTTTTAATGAAATTTGGAATGTAGCCTAATCTGATTTTTGCTTTAAAATGACGTATCCCACTTGTCTGTGGGACTTGTGGTTCTTTCTGTGAAAGTGGTGACAGACAGACGGACTGAACGATTATAAAACCTTCCACTTTTTACGTTATAAACGTAGTGTGGAAGCTAAAAAGGGATTAACAATGGGTAATAAAAAGGTGAGGATTATTGGTGGTGGTAAAATTAATGATTTATGGATATATTAAAAAGGTATTAAACTATTTTTTACTTATAAATATATATATTTGAAAGGTGCAAAACATATTTAAATTTCATTCTATAGATTTCCTGACAACCCACTAAAACAACTCCAGGTATTTTCGTTTTAAATGCTAAAAAATTCCCTAACAATTACCCCGAACAACACCAACTAAACTCTTTTTGTTGGTTTCAAGTTACTTATACTATGAAACTTGTTGGTTTTGGGATTCAATGTGGGTCTGAACCATATATATCATAGTTAAAGTATTAGATTGACAGATCACGTGACCTCCAATGCTAACGACGGGACGCGCATAGAGGCTAAATAAGGGGGCAAAATAGCCAGTGTTGCTGTCACTTTAAATAGAAAAATACTACGAAAAAATATCTAATTCTAAAATTACAAAAAAAATATCGTAAAAACACTAGCTGCATTTTGGAATCTTTTTAGTGACTTTAAATCCTTTTCTAGTAACTTTTTTGTAATTTTAGAATTTTTTCGTAGTATTTTTCTCCTTAAAGTGGCAGCAACACTGGCCATTTTGCCCCCTTATTTAGCCTCCATGCGCGTCCCGTCGTTAGCATTGGAGGTCACGTGATCTGCCAATCTAATACTTTAACTATGATATCTTTGCTCTGAATCAATATTTTAAATTAAATATTCCTTAACATTTTGTAGTTTAATTACACAAAACATAAATTGGATAATAAAAATGTTTATAAACTACAGTCGGACCCCGTTAACATGAACTCGAAGGGAGCACGGAAACATTTCGTGTTAACCGAATTTCATGTTAACCGTCAGGAACTTTTTTTTTTACATTGAGCCAATGAATAGTTTAAAAAAATTAACATCTAAAAAATATTTTATTCCGATCTTTTAAACACGTTGAAATGGTGCTTTTAGCTACACTATATTTCGACGCAATTTCCGCTTTTTTTTTAAACATTTGTCGTCAATATCATTTAAAATTATTTTGTTTTGTTTCTAAAGAAATAGACTGCTGCTTCTGATTCATTTTAAATGAAAATCAATAAGTTTAAATGCGAACCAATTCTAATTTCATATGTTCTTAACCTATGACCTCTGTAGAGAAACACCTACGCTTTTCGTGGCGTAATGGGTCATCCGAAACCTGCCGATTAAAATTGACGAATCATGGAAGATCGTGATTTTCTCAGAAGTAGAAGACTATTTTTACAATGTTCGTTGCCGTTTTTTATGTTTTATTTCATTTTTGATTGGAAACTAAGGAAAAAGTCAAATTCTGATTCTTTTTTTCGGGTTAAGCGGAATTTCGCCTAAAGCGATTACACGTTAATAGATTTTTTTTTAGCATTAACTAAAAGCTTTTTTAGTCCGGGGAAATACTTTCAGTTCATGTTAAGCGAAATTTCGTGTTAAGCGAGTTCGCGTTAACGATGTTCGACTGTATATATTTTTTATTCAAATGTAGTACGAGGCGAAATGAATTTAATTATAGTCGCACTAGAGCTAAATTCTACGCACTATTGGCGACGGGCGTCAGAATTTAGAATCAGTCAATCGACGCGACGAGCTTATACACAAGTGGGCACACATCGCAACTTTTAAGAGCACCATCCGTACGCAGCGTCTAGACTTTATACATATTATTTGGCATATTTAACGTGCACTCCCTCTGCACGGCGTATTATTCGTGGAACTTTTGGCTGCACAGACTATTTAAAGGATGGCAGTAATTTTGGCAAGGCTCGGGCCCAAACCTACAACCTTTCGCATGCAAGGTATGCGTCTTACTGACTGGACTCTCCATCCCTTATACGGGGTGAAAATATTTAAATGTTTATTCCCTAGATTTCCTGACAACCCACTAAAACAACTCCGGGTCTTTTCGTATTAATGTTACATATTCCCAAACAATTACCCAAACAACACCAAACCGGCTCTATATAAACCACTTACCGAAATAGCTTTTTTATTAAAAAAATAAAATAACAACTTTTAACGTCCCCTTTGTTTCACAACTCTTCTCAACACACGCGATCACGCAAAACCTCGCTTCGCTCCGCTTGCTTCTAATACAAAATTTAAGCTCACGACAGTGGCAACAGCACGAAAATCAGATTACGCCATCTGGTGACGAGTTTCATAATTAACGGCGGGCGGGGACGGCTCTTAATTTAATAAGGAGAGAATTATTGGCAATTATTGGGTTATAATTTTGGACTTTGAATGGAACGTTCTGACAATCGTTCGCCATAAAATATTCTCCCCCTTGGTTACGAGGCGTTTATGGTTTATGGGGGTAATAAGAAGGATAAAAGAACATGGCAAGAGAATGTTTTTAACACGGGTTGGAAGTACACTTGTTGCAGTTGATGGTATACGATAAACTTGTTGCGGTTTTGTAAACATCCATAAAATAGTAGCACTGAGGCTTAAAAAATTGTACTCGTTAAATTATATTATGGTCATTGTTATGCAATTTGCAAGTTTGCTAAGTTTCTGGATCACGAAAAAACAGGCTTTAATTTTCCCCCTCTGTATTTTAATTAAAAGCAACGTTTCTTAAAGTTTTTAACACTAAATTTGTTTTTAAATGGTTGATAAAAATGTTAATAATTATTTCTGGTTTCGCACTTACATTTAAAATACATTTCTAGTTTAATAAATTATTATATCCAATGTTCTGAAAGAAATGTCAGCGCTAGCACGAAGCATAATAGCACGTGAGTTTGATTCGTAGGCTTATGTTTCAACTTGTATGCTAATTTAAAACTCGTTGATCAATTTCGAATGCTTGATAAGCTTTACTTAATATACTTAATTCTATTCTAATTATTTTCGATATCTATTTAATCTTAATGGAAATAAGGAATATTTATTCATAAATGAAGTTTAATATGGTGCATTATTAAAGGTTAGACCCGTGACACGCCGGCTATACAAAGCTAGTAAATGAATAAAGCGCATTCAAATCGAACCATCACTAAACTTCAAGACCAATCAAACACTACTTAAATATCCAACCTTCATTAATACCTCATTCATACATTTCTTTTTTAAGGGGAACCGAAGCTTTTCATCAATTCCGTTAAAAACTATTGATGGTATTCCTTTTTCTCGCCAACTTCAACAATGCATCGTTAACAATGGACTAATGAGGTTTTAGCCAAAAAAAATGAGGGGGCTAAATTTTCCCTAGCCCCCTCCTCCCCCTCAGAGGATTATGCGGGTGAGAGGGGGCTTGAATGTTGTTGATTGATGTGAATAACCTAATGGGCATATAATGAGAGCGATTGTTGGTTCTGAAGTGATGGTTGAAGACCTCGTCCACAGTTTCGGGTTTGAGGTGGTTTGTTTTTTGGCGAGATGTCCGACTGTTGGCTGGATTTGTTTGTTATAGATGTATTAGAGCCCAGTTGGGAAAGTGTTGGTGTACTTTCTCAGAAATAGATGTTCATATTTTTTTTAAAATGTTGTAAAAAAATGATCTGAGTAAAATGTTAATCAAATTATGGTAAATTTATGACGGAGAGCAGGCGCATCGTAAAAGAGACTCGTGACATCACGAGGAAAGGATTGTCAAAACGGACAACATTTCAGACGGAAAAACGGAAGAATCGGGAACGGAATCAAAACGGACGAATCCTCAAAAGCGAGACTTTCCATTCCTGAGAGTGAACAGAACTTAGGTTACCTTGAACAAGAAAACCGACTTCGACACTGGAATCCTATAAAAGGATTTTGTGTAGTTAAAAATTAGACGAAAAATAAAGATTACAAAAATAGAGGCTCTTATACTGCTGTGTGGGCAAGTAAAGTGCTGTAACCACAACAAAAATAGCCTCTTCAGTCTCAAGTGAACCCTTTAACAGTTAAACTACACATGCTTTCACCTAATGTTAAATAGCCACATTGGACTTGGCGATATTCTACCAACTTGGCGTTGAGAACTGTCACCATTGGCAGCCTCTGTGGCGACCTTATCTTATCGAGAGAAAAGGGACGAACCGGCTTTTTAAAAATGTATTTAGGTCATTAGCAAACTGTATGCTGATGAAAGCTTTCGACTGACAATAGATTTTTCGAAAGAAATTTCTCAGCACTGTCGGGGGAGCTTTAGATGTTTTTAATTTCGCCGTGGATCGATGGAATGTTTGGTTATAAATTATCTGTTGACGTTAAAAACGCTGTTTGGTGTGAAATTGGAAACTGTATCCTTAAAAAAAAGCAGAATTCAAGGAATGTCTTGACATTTTAAGTGCTATTTATGTCAAAAGACAGTTATAATATAAAATTTCAGTTTTTGTTGGCCAAATTACAATATTCGTACTTTTAGAATAGGTTAAATGAATATGAAGTGAAATTTGTTAATCGTAATGAGATTAGCGATTTTATAATTCTTAAGTAGATTCATAAATTTTATTTATAATTTTCAAAAAACTTCATAAGGGTGATGCAAAAATAATGTCATGTTCTTGGTTTTTCTTAATTTGCTTTATTTATACGCAACAGCATGAGTGTGTTGCAAATATTTATGCTAACAAAATATTAGAAAATATGTGTATCTTTCAGGAGTTAAGGTAAAAGAATTGTTGAAGAATAAAGTAAACGGTTTAAAATTCTTAATCTTAACAATTTTTAATTAAGTAAATGTTAAAGGTTAAAGTTCTCTTATGTAAAACTCGGGCATTTGTATAATTGGATTTTATGAAAATAATCTTTGACAAGAAAAATATACTTTTCCAGTCACACATCCACGCTAGGTGGCGCGCTTCACATCCACGCTAGGTGGCGCGCTTCACATCCACGCTAGGTGGCGCGGATTTACTACTGTTTTACTACCAGTCATATTGATTGTAGTATGCAAGCCGAAGCAACTCGGTCACGGCCCCTTGGGATGAATAGTTAAGTAACCATGCCAACGACTTTCAAAGAAAACTGACACTTCGCATTATTTATAATTCACGTTTCCTGAAAAATGCAGAAATGCTACTTCAAAATTTGCTTCAATTCCCTTAGTCAATTTCTAGTTTCAAGTCTGTTGTATTTTCAAGTTTCAGGAAAATTATATATGTATGGGAAACTACGAACAAAACAGTAATTTGAATATTTCTTGGTTACAGTGCATAATTGAGGTAGACACATCAAGAGACAGACTCGCATTCTAAATTTAAATTTTTAATGCTCGTTCTTTATAAGTAGCAACCAAATGTTCCTTTTCTCAAATACGTATGAAACTTATGTTACTCTATACACTCGTATGGTAATGTAAAGATTACCGGGCTTATAAATGTGGATGGAATAATGCACTCTAAAACTTGTTGGATTTTTTGGTTACTCGTTTATATAGTTTGTTGTGGTTGGATTCATTTAAAACTATATATACTAAATAAAACAAGTAGGTTTGTAACATAATCTGTCACTTAACCTGCTTCTACACAACAGTTGTGTTTAACAGGTAAAAAGGCGCCAAAGACAGCATTAATTCTATATTAAACATTTACATGCCAAATTTGGCTAGTTTCATTTATTTTATTTCGAAAATTCAATAAATATTACTTATCGTTTGCAAAAAATAATTTATATTTCAAAGAATAAATATGTAATATTCCTCGATTTTAAATAGAATAAAAATATGTCATATCAACATACAAAGAATCTCGGAATGAAATATATTTGACGTCATTTCAAACTAAACGATGCCTCAAAAATAAATTTATTTTAATTTATTGTCTAAGAGAATTAAAGTTTCTCGACCGAATTGTTGCGAATGGAAATGGTGATTTAATTCCAATAAAAATGGCTTTCTATGCATTTTAAATTTAAATGTTGCAGTTTTTAAATAGTTAAAGTACTTTAAATTCAAATTCTTTTCTGAAATTTTCAATGTATTCTAATTTCGATGCGCTGAATTTTTTGACATATCACACTTGTCTATAGCATTTGTAGTTTGGGATATGAAAGTGGGCGACGGACAGACGGACTGAACGATTATAATACCTTCCAGTTTTTACGTTATTAACGTAGTGTGGAAGCTAATATTTGCCATTTTTTATGTAATAGGCCGACATTTTATTTTACTACTTTTAAACACCTTTAACGGAAATTCACAGGAAGCTCCGAAATAGTTCAAGTTAAACCATAGAAAAGTTTTACATAGGATTAGTGACTGCTTGAAATATAAAAAAAATGCTAATTAATATTAATACTTATAAAAGAAAGAATTCATTATGAAGGTTAGTATCTAATCATGAAAGTTAGTTTTACGGCGCGTAGTTTTTTATTTACTATTGAATTTCCTGTTGTTACTAAAGCTAATTGCTGTGTTGTGACTTTATGAAAAATAAATGAGGTGTGCTAGTATCAAACGTCAAAAAACGCATTTTGATGTATGATCTTCATGAATTCAAAAGAACTACATTATTGAACTTATTCCAAGGCATCAATTCAACAACAACATTGTTTTGTGAAGCTTGAATATATTTGAGAATTCAGAATACTTAAATTCTTAAATACAAATCATCACTTTTATTTAATATTAAAAGAGTCTAAACCATGTATCTGAATTTTATTAAACCTGTTGTCTTTCTTTCTCAAAAATGCGTAATGAAATTCAATTTGTAATTCTTACGACGCGCAGTTAAAATTCTTTATTTCCTATGACATTTAGAGTTTTGTAATTACTTATTTTCTATTAAGTAAATCATCTATGCAATAAATAGTTTTATTTTGTGAAGGAAACATTGAATCCTAAAACGAGTTTAGTTTAATAATTTTTTTTTTTAAATTTAAAATTTGTAAAATTTTGTAATTTCCTCAGAAATGAATGCATTACTATTTTCAACATGTTTAAAACATGTTGGTTTACGTTATTTACAAAACAATACATCAAAATAACTCCATATCAAATTTTAACAGCAAATCCAATATTTTTTATATTGTTACATTTCCAATGGTAACCTTTTTACTAAGTACTATATTGTGTTTTTAGCCAAAAAATTCCGTTTGACGCCAAAAGCGAGATTTTAATGATCTCTTAAAACAGCTAAACCTCATCAATATCCTGACAAACAAACATAGACCCATCCACCAAACTCAATGTTATCTCGATCCAATTTCTCCAAAATGTTTGTAAGCTTTTAAACAAAGCCATCACAGATATTCAATACACCTTAAGACAACAAAGTTATTACCTTCGATCAACGGTCCCTTATCTTGTCTTCTCCAAAGACATCGATATAATGGACCGATTACTCGTAAATATAAGAGTAAAATGGCAGATTGAGAAAGAGACCAGATGAATCTCTAATTTGGCGTAAAAGATTGCCACGTTTGACTGCTTATTGCTGCAGTTTGGCTACTTATTGCATTCCTTTGGATAAACGCCAAAATAATTTTTAAAGAAAATTGTATTTTTAAAGCTATTTGTGTTGTAATTTCACTAAGCATATGCTATATACATATGAACAATTTTATGTCAATTTCAGAATAGTAAAAGAAAAGCAAAAGCGTGTTTGAAGAATCATTAAAAGAAATCGTGTTTGTTAAGAACTACCATAATATTTTTAGAAAAGTCACGTGACTATACCGCTTTGATGTTGGCCATCTTTTACTTTTCTAATGCTTTGCCTATTGTATTTACAGTCTCTGATCTTGTCTAAAAACCCTTCTCAGTTTCATCGGAATCCGCTATTAACGATTAAATGCCCATTTTAATCGATATCGTATCGTCTATCGTCAGTGGGCGGGTCCATCGAAGTGTGATGGAGCACGGCATTTATATCGATGAAATATGACCGCAGTGCAAACAATCGATGGTATTTTGGAAGTACTAATTGGTTCTAATGGCAGGGTTTAGGTAAGGAACAAATAGATTTGGCAGTGTTTAATTTTGAGCTGACCTTCGTGATCCGATGAAAATTTTAAGGTAGGTTGTAGCTGTTTCATAACAAGGAAGTGATAGCGCTAAAGAAAATTAAGGTTCGTCAGTCCCTTAGATACAATACATTATTTTTTGGAAGTGTAACTTCTACTGTCAAGGGGTTTATTTAGAATTTTCTCATTTTTGCACTAGGGAGGTTAAGTTGAACTATCGTCGCAATAGAGCTACATGAGGGCTATTTTTCACTGAAGAGGGAAATAGTAATAATAAAAAGATATTGAAATGAAAACAACACGCTTATTTAATTATTAATTATGGAAGCCATAATTTAGCGAAAATTGTCCACACTCGTTTAAAAATCTTTAAAAGTCTGTAGTAAAATTGTCAAACTTTTATATTTCCTTTTATTTACCCTGATAATTTTTCTTTTCAAATGAGGTCTGATACGAAGTTTTTACTATTTTCAAACTAGTGAAACTTGTATAATATTTTAAAAGATATTACACTTTTAAAAATTTATATATATTTAGGAGACTGGCAATCCTTTCTAAAGTAATGGTTTATATTTAAAAAAAATTACATTAGTTATGTTACATTGTTTTTCATAACAGGAGTATTAAGAATAATGTATTGTTGGTCAGTTCTTTAATCCACAGCCAACATTATTCTATTTATCTGGGTATATAAGAGTTTATAAAATATTTTCATTTTTATAAACTACACTGCTCAAAAGAATTAGACTAGCACTTTGCGTACTTACCCTTTCAGTTCCAACTTCTTAGTTTTATCATAGAAATCTATAATTTGTGAGATTCATTATGCATCCAGAATGAAATGGTAAAAAACAGGGGGGAAAATCTTAATTTTTTTAACAAAATTTAAGGGGGGAAATATTGGAATCATAACTTTTGAATAAATTTTTACAATATTTTTTTCAAAACTTTATTTGTAAAATAAAAGTAAAATCAATTTTTAAACATCTAATAAAACCAGCAAGAAGAATTTAGGGTCAAATTATTTCATAAATTTTATTGGGAGGGAATTTTATTTTACCAAGTTCTTCATATTTTCATTTAATTAAAACAAACATTATTTAATTCTTCAAAATACATGATTCTTCCATCTAACGATAAATAAGTGCGAGCTCAACTTAGTGAGAAAAAAAATCGGAAGCTGATGATACGAAATGAAATCATTGGGGGTGAAAGGGTTTAAACAATGTGTTCCCCTAATTGTTTTGAGCAGTGTAGTAAAATAATTGTATTCAGACAGGACAACTTCATCTGCTTTTTATTAAGAAGTATTATTTATGTACATTGCCCCTTTGCGGTTTTATCTAGGTAGTTAAAGATTTCTTACGATTAAAACTTTTCAATTGTTTTTAATGTAATTGTAGAATAAACTTTATTGTTATAGAACGTTATTGTAAATAAACTCATTAACAATAATTTTTTATTACTGTTATAATAAACATTCTTGTCAATACGAATTATTTAATAAAAATATTATTGAAGATATTGTTAATAAGCGTAATTGATTAAAATAAACATGTTATTGTTTATTTTGTATTGTAATAAATGCAATTGTATTATATTAAAAATATTATATAATTATAAATATTGTTAATAAATGTAATTGTAAAAAATGGACAATGCTGTTAGTAAACGTAATTGTTAAAAATAAACGTTATTGTTTTTAAAAAAAACGTTATTATTAAAGAGGTTTATTGTTAATAAAAATAGTTTTATATATGTGATGCCTGAAAATATTGCTTAAAGAACTCTCCTATCTAGTGAAACTCAACAAAATCTATACGATTAATATCTACAGGTCTAATGCAGCACAAATATTGGTTAATTATATTTATTAGGAGATATATATTAAAGCTTATCCAATAAATATTCAGAAGTAAAAAAATAGAATATTTTATTTCACTACTATTATGGTAACAAAATGGACATTTTATCACAATTTTGAAAGTGTCCTATCAATAAATATAAAACTTATTATAAACTTGTTTAAAAAAAGTTGACTCTTATTACAATTTTACAGATTAAATTATTTTCGAAGCTTTACTCCAAAAGCAAAGGAATACTACGTTTACTCAAACATTTTTCTTTGGACTAGCGCTAAAAAAAACCTGACCCTTATCAAAAGGTGAAGAGAATAGCAAATAATGTCTGGAAGTATTTAATTTTTGCTGACCTTTTGAGGTTGATCAAATTTGGAAAGGTTGTGTTCTTTTCTATCATGTGTATGGAATATAATGACGAAATTGACGTTTAAACGTGAGGGAAAACAACTTTTTTTGAACACATATTGCACACAAATGTTTGACAGATCGTGAGTTGCGAAAGCGAAAAAGTAAAATAAAAATATTAGAGTGGGGAATTTTTTTTTAATCAATTGTGTTACAAGTATTTTTCATTGGAAATTTTGGTATTGCAAAACTTGAACTTGACCTTAATCAGCTAATATTCTTTTGATCTAGACCAATCCGATTACCATGCAAATTAATCACCAATTCATTTGGAAGGGCGTGAACAACCTCAAATCAAGTTTGTGGCTCGTTTAGTTCTTGATTTATAATTTTTTATAATAAGCAGCATTAAAAAAAATCCATTTTTTTTAGAAAAAAAATAACCGACATGCAATATAAAATTAATTTAAAAACCAAATTTTTTTTTTTGAGGTTCACGCCCTCCCCCAACTTATTCCACAAATAAATAATTCGTTTGACAAAATGTTAATTTTAACTTTAGTTATTATTGTTTAAGCAAAGTAACACATGAGAAAAATGAAGTTTTGAGAAAATGGAGATTAAAAGTTATAAAAGTAAGTAACTTTCATGATTTGGAAGATTAGAAAAACCTCTAACTTTTTATTAAAGTGGAGTATCAGTACAAACTTTACATCATTTTAAAGAGGAAGAAATTGAAATTCTAATGAACTTAAAAACAAAAAAGCCTAATTTGGTTATTTTTGGCCTTTTCTAGTGTGTATGTATGCCTTAAAACGTTCTTATAAAACGAAATTTACCTTTTCTGCACTAACAGCCTCTGAAAGAATGCAATTTAAATCTGAGGGATTTTGGTCTCCCATTTCCATCTCTGATTACTAACCATTTCACATTTTCCCACGTACTATACATTTAAGAAATGAAGTGCATTCTACGCAAAGCCTCTTCCAATGTACGAAAGAAACCTTGATGTCCTTAAAAAAACATTCTACGCAAATGAATTTCTTAATAGTCGCTTCTGTTGTAGTTATAATTATGTATTTTTAAACAGCTGCTTCCTGTCTCTTTAGCTGGTTGTTATTTAAGTTCAAAAGTTCAAAACACCCATTCATGTTTACGGAGGTTCTGGCAGTTTAATTTTCATTTTTGAAGATTTTTTTCAAACCCAGTAACCTTTTATCAGTTATTCACAGTGTAAAATCGCATATTCGCCAGAGGATTAACAATATATTTCTTAATAAACCTAGTAAGAGTAATTATACAAAATCTTTCAGCATATTTTTTTTACAAGGTTTACTTATGTTAAGGAAGTTAAATAATAACATGAGATGGAATAAGTATTAAAGTTCAGTATAATTATCATTAAAAACTATAACTAAAATGGATAACTCTTAAAACACATAATCGTTCTTAGTGGTAGTCAAAAGATTAATTTTTTTCTTGTTAAGAAAACTTCCCCACTACAATGTATTAAACATAGCTTTAAATACATATTTTGAAAGCTAGGTCACGTCGGAAAAGCGTTTATTATAAACTCTAGGTAATACTTTGAAAACCACGATGAATGGCAATAAATAATGTGGATTTAAAATTTGTAAGAAACGGAACATCTGTCTAGATAAGATTAAAAATAGAAAAAAAAAACATTTGGAAATGTCGTTTAGCCGTCATCATTAATCTGTGACAGAATAACGTTTTCTAGATTGTTACGTTCTAGAGTCCCAAGTCGGAACGGTGCTTTTTGTGTTATTGTTTTAAAAAACATTACATTTTGGAAATTGTGAACGTTTTTTTTATATCTAACAGACTTTTGGGAGGCCTTGACTTAATCTTTAAAATATTTCTCCGTAAAAGTTATATCAATGTCAAATATGTAGTATCATGATGTACAAATAAAACAACTAAATTTAAAATATTGAAAAAAAATAGTTAAAATAGTTGCGTTGAATAAGTTAATTCATTGTATTAAATTTAACCCATCCTCTACCGTTCTTTACAAAAGTAAGAAATTTTAACTTACTTTTTGTCCAACTTTTCTTACAAACCTTCCGTCATTCGAAATTGTAAAAGTCACGTAAGAGTCCCAAAAATATAAATTACTTTTTATCAAGTAATTCAGTTTCAAACCGGCAACTTTTTTCACTGTATCCGTCACCTATCGAAGCATTAAAATTTCCGTCACATCCGGACAATCAATTCAAATGAAGAAAGCGAATAAACTTGCTTCTCTATGTATATTGAAATCTTCAAGAAAAAATAATCTATCAGTTTCATGCATGTGTTTCCGTCACATTCGAAATAAGTTTCCTTCACACTACACGAGGAGGTAGAGTATTATGGATTCCAATATAGATTAACTAGTTTGGTTTTTTAGACTTTTGCTATTCCAAAGAAAATTTTAAATTTGATTTCTTGTTACATTTGCATATGTTTCTTAATCCATTGAGAAAAAGGTAAACGAAAAAGATGTTGTCAAATTAATTTATGGTAATAGTATTTCATAAACTGTCAAACTATATTATTCGATAAAAGCCACATTTGAGTAAACACTTCATTTGCAACTCATGTTTTGTGAAGGCTCCCAAAAACTGATATCGTTTTATCAATAAATTTAATTCAGATATTTTTAAACTCAATAATTTACCAAAATCGATATTTTTCAAAAATATTCAAATTCTTTCGGCATTCGAATTCACAACCTAATCCAAAAACAATCAAACGATTACGATTAATCTGTCACTACAATCGATACCAACACAATCGTCATCGAATCCTCACTGCGTCATCACCGAGAATGTTTAACAACATTCCACGAGCACATTTTGCGCTGGAAAACAGAGACCGAAACTAGCAGACGATCCGGAGAGGGAGCTCGCAGACGATCTAACTGCCGAGTGGAGTTGAGTTGTGCAGCCGGGATGAGGGCGCTGACGATTTCGAGGCGCGGAGGGTGAGGGATGTGGCTTCCGATGAGAGCGTTTTTTTTTTCAAGGATCGTTTGCTTTAATCCGATCGGGATGTTTGTTTATTTCCGGTGTTGGTTTAGTTGATTATTCCCGCTTCATACACAGCAGTTGCGGTAATTTTTGCTATACTTACGTGAAGCATGTTTTTATATGTTTAGTACATTGTTGTTTACATACATGAGAAAAAAATATTATCGCACGGATTTTGAACACTATTGGCTTAAGTATTTGAAAAGTTGTAATTTTATAACGCTATCTGTAGATGCAATTTACGGCAACGAATTTTTGACCTAAAGTCAAAAGGTGCAACGTTATAAACTGTAGGCGGGATAAGCTCGAATTCCTTAACATTGCTCAAAATTTGATGGAATAAGTTATATTTCGATAAGTTTTTAAATAAAAAAAATTACGAAAGTCTAAAACAGTTTTTTGTAACGTTTGTTCACAATTTTTATAGCGAAAAAATTTTACTAGAAGAATATACAATCTTAGCTTTGTGAACAACTGCTGAAGAAACATTAAAAAAAAATAATTAAAAGACCTCAGAAGGAGAACGTGCTATGCGACAAAAAATTAACACGAGAAAATGAGCTTAAAGTTTTAAGTTTGCATTTTAATGTGTTAAAAATGGTACATGCAAACGGTAAAAATTTTACATAATTTTAAATTTATGAAAAGGGTAAACTTTTAATGATGAAATAATATGCTTATTGACTCAAAAATCAAAAATGTCACGTGGCACGTTATTCCACTAAGCACTTCAATTAATATATGTTTAGCTGTTGACCTAAAAATACATTCATCTGAATTTTTTAAATGAAATAGCAGAAAAAATTCTTTGGGTACTGGGTCCCTGTAATTCATTTCCTTCTAGAATTGGCCTTTTGACATAAAATAAAGAAATATTACATTTTCCCAGGATCTTTCCGGATGCAGCTTGACAAAAATGGGAAAACGATAAAAGGAGCTTTAAAGTTTTTATTTAGGTATATTTTAAAATTATTTATTGTTAACTATAAGTTTATGTTAAGGTGGGGGAAACCCTTTAAAGGGTGGAATCGTATGTTCATTGACACAAAAATCTCAAATTTTCAAAAACGTCACATGGCACGTTCTTTCACTAAGCTCTTCGATTAATATATGTTTAGCTGTTGACCTAAAAATACACTCATTTGAATTTTATAAATGAAATCGCAGAAAAAATTCCTAGAGTACTGGGTCCCTGTAATTCATTCCTTGAGTACTGGGTCCCTGTAATTCATTTCCCTCTAGAATTGGCCTCTTGACGTAAAATAAAGAGAAATGTTACATTTCCCCAAGATCATTCAGGATGCAGCTTGACAAAAAGATGAAAATGATGAAATGAGCTTTAACGTTCTTAGTTTACAATTTAATAAAAATATACTTAAATATAAGTTTATGGAAAAGAGACAACTCATTATCTTAAAAGGCTGGAATAATAAGTTCATCGATAAAAAAAATCGAAAATTTTTCAAAAATGTCACACAGCACGTTCTTCCACTAAGCTCTTCAATAACTATATATTTAGCTGGCTAATTCCATGTAACTGTAGTGTAAGTCACGATTTAAGAGGAAATTAAAAGCTTTTTAAATTTAAAAAATAAATCAAATTAAATAAAGTACATTACATTATTTAGTTATAAGAAGTGTAGATCAACTATTCCACAATTTTTTTTTCATTTAATGTTAAAAGCTGTAGTGATAATCACTTTTTACAAACGTGACTTACACTGCAGACAGGATAATTTTGCATGGAATTACCCAGCTGTAGAAGGGAAACCTGGACCTAAACACACTGTAATTTGAATTTTATCCATAAAATAGCAAAAGAAATTCTCAGGGTAATGGGTCCCTGTAATTCATTACCCTCTAGAATCGGCCTTTTGACATAAAACAGAGAAAAATAAAGGGGAAAACGATACCATGATATTTTAAAGTTCTTAGTTTACAACTTAATAAGTTAAAGATACTTAAATATAAGTTTATGTAAAAGGGGAAACTCATTACCTTAATCTCATGATCTTATCATTTTAATAGCATAGCATAGCATAGGACTACAAAAATGATTAAGGGTCTATCTGGTATTGATTATGATAACAGATTAAGATCTTTAAACATGTATTCCCTGGAAAACCGGAGAGCTAGGGGGGATTTAATACAGTTATTCAAGTTCATAAAACAGGGAGACATGGAGGGCTTAGGTTTTACCTTAAATAGACGGGCCAGAGGACATGATCAGAAATTGAATAAATCGAGCTTTAGAAGGGAGGTAAGAAAACATTATTTTTACAATAGAGTTGTCAATGAGTGGAATGCTTTACCAGATTATGTTGTGCATTTGATAAGAGAGTAGAAGATTTTAAGTAAAAACTTGATAGTCATTGGAAACTGGTAAAGTATTAGATTTATTTTGGACCAACCTTGCTGGGCCTCTGGCCTGTTGTTGGTCGACAATTTTTGTATTTGTATTTGTATTTATATTAAAAGGATGGAATAAAATGTTTCGTGACACAAAAACCTCAAATTTTTCAAATAATTCTCTGCAATTAATCTATATTTAGCCGTTGCCCTAAAAATACATTCAGTTAAATTTTATAAATGAAATAGCAAAAGAAATTCTTAGGGTACTGGGTCCCTGTAATTCATTTCCCTCTAGAAGTGGCCTTTTGACATAAAATAAAGAGAAATGTTACATTTCCCGAGGATCTTTCCGGATGCAGCTTGTTTCCTCCCGGCACTTTATTTTCCCGTTTCCAGGATGCCTGCCAGAGATAATAGTTAAGGGATATTTCCATCACGTTCAAAGCTCAAGTTTACGCTGTTAAAATGTGATAGTTAAGTAAATGATAGATTTATTAATCATCTTCCGGCTGTATGAAAGTTTTATTAAAAGGTTTATGAATGATTTAACAGTTCTGGATGCGATGCACAGTGGGGCAAATGTCTCAAAACATGGCCAAAAGTATTTAAGATATTTTGTAAATCACAAACTATTATATTTTATGAAGTATTCAAAGAATATAAATTAGTTAAAATAAAGTCGTAGCTATCATGTGCCATGTCAAATTGATAGTATGTAATAAATAAAATATGTATGCATATATTAAAATTCTGTCTATATAGGTTTATATCATTTCTTATGTTTTTTTAAAGGGAATTCTAAAAAAAACAAAACAATCCAACTAAGGTTAAACATAAAAAACTATATTGTTTTAAAAACAACAAGTTCTGATCTTTTCGTGGTTTTTTTCTGATAATTTATTAAAAAGTTTGAAAATATTTAGGATAAGCTTAATATCGTCTCTCAAAAGTATCTTTAGAATATAATTCAGGGGTTTCCTTTTAAGTTATATTTCTTTAAAATTCAGAAATCCTTTTCAATTTAGTTTCTTGATTCTTAAATGAGGATTTCAAATTCTCTTTTAAACTAACAATATAAAGCGAGTTCGGATATTATTTTTCGTAGTATACTTCAGGTGAAAGAGTAAAACTTTTTTTAGTTTATTTGTTTCAGGTTATCATCACAATTTTAAGCGATACTACTCTTCAAAAGGGATTATTTTCTTAATTTTAGTCTTCTCAGTTTCTAGGAATACGTAGATTTATTTCAGAAACATACGTATTTAATTACAGTTTTTAGTATTGAGGGTATGAAGACCTATTTTAAAAGCAGGTTTCTCAGAATAATAAGTTAAGAATATTTTATTCTCAAATCAGGACTACTTTTTACGATCTGATTGTTAACCTCTGATTATTTCGGAAAAATTATTTTCCCAGAAATAATTTGGTTAATTTTCCCAAAGTTGTGTTACAAAAATGTACATTAAAGTATCACAAAATCGTATTAAAAACATTAAAAAATATTATTCATCAACAAACACTCCTGGTTTAAATTGTTTTCTGGGGAATATTTTTTATTGTGTGCGCACATTTTATAATGGGCTGTAAAAATGTACATTTAATTATCATGATTGATTAAATAATTTAATTAACACATTAATTATTACACCTTTATAAAAAACGTACCCTATCTTTAATTTTGCCTAAATATTATCTTCGACTCAAAACGGAGATACGTAAATGAACTGTTGACAATTTGATTATTTCGAATAAAACACATTATAAAAAAAGTATTGATATTAAAGTTCAAATAGTATGATGAGTCGTACAACAAATTTTACGAAACACATTTAATATTACAAAGTTATAAATAAACATTCGTCTTATTTTTCGCGTAAATACTATCGACAATAAATAGAAGCTAAAAAAATGTAAATGAACTGTAAAACCTCTCATTTCAGATTAGACAATAAGACATGACACAATCACTGAAAATGCTATGTTAGTGTTCCTTATATTGTGCAGTATTGTACCCTTAATTTCTACGAAACCTTAAACATTATTACTTGATAAACAAAATTTTTTGGTCTTATTTTTTACGCAAATGCCATCGTTTATAAATCGAAATTAAGAGACGTAAATTAACTGTTAATAACCTCTGATTATTTTGAATAACTGCATTATAACCAAAATACTTATATTAACGTTTTCAATATTGTGATTGATTATACACCAAATTTTGACTAAACGCGTGTTTAATATATTACCCATAAGCATTAATAGATATTTGAAATAATAATTCATCATCATAAATAGACGCAAGAGAAAGACGTAAGTGATTAAGACTAGGCACACTATTAGCACTAAAATATTTATGTTAGTTTTTCAAATATCGTGTAGTATTGTAATATTTGCTTACCACGAAACTTTAAATATTACGGACTGATAAACAATTTTGGTCTTAATGTTCACGCAAATGCCGTCGTCTATAAATATATACTATTGACATATAATTGACACAAAATAAAAAGACGTAAATGAACTGTAAACCTGATTATTTTAGGCATGACACACTATAATCACTAAAATATCTGTTAATTTTCCCAATATTTTATAGTATTGTACCCTTAATTACCACAAAACCTTAAACATTATTCCTTGATAAACAAATATTTCAGGTATTAATTTTCACGCAAATTCTATCGTCTATAAATAGATCCAAAGAGACGTAAAGGAACTGTTAACAACCTCTGATTATTTCGAAATAAAACACTTTATTATAAAAATAATATTTATATTAATGTTTCCAAAGTTGTAATGGATAGTACACCAAACTTTTTAAGAAACATTTAATATTACCCAATTATAAATACAAAATTGTCTTAATCATTTTTCACGTAAATACAACCGATTATAAAAAAGAAACGCAAAATAAAGAGACGGAAATGAACAGTTGACAACCTCTGATTATTTCGAAAAATCACTTCATTATAACCAAAATACTTATATTAACGTTTTCAATATTGTGATTAATTATACACCAAACTTTTACAAAACGCGTTTCATATTACCCAGAAATATAAGTAAAAATTTGTAATAATAAGTAAACCTGATAAACAGACGCAAAGTAAAGAGACGTAAGCAATTAAGACAAGTAACACTATCATTAAAATATTTGTGTTAGTTGTCTCAATATTGTGCCATAAATTACTACGATACATTAAATATTGCGCATTGATAAGCAAACATTTCTGGTCTTAATTTTCACGCAAATGCCATCGTCTATAAATCGATGCAAAATAAAGAGACGTAAATGAACTGTTATCAACTCCTGATTCTTCTGAATAAATAACTTTTTTTTATAACAAAAGTACTTTTTAATACGAGATGAATTGTACACCAAATTTTACGGAGTAAGTAAACATTTGTCTTATTTTTCACATAAATACTATTCAGTATAAATAGACGCAAAATAAAGAATCATAATAGTGTGACTTGTCAGAATAATTTACAACTGAAATATTTTTGTTAGTTTTCTCAATTTTATGTAGAATTATACCCCAAAATACCACGAAACCTTAAACATTATTTCTTGATAAACAAACATTTCTGGTCTTAATTTTCACGCTAATGCCTTCATCTATAAATCAACACGAAATAAAGAGACGTAAATGAACTGTTAACCTCTGATTATTTCGGACAAGGTGCATTATTATAAAAAAATATTTTTAATATTTAAATATTATGAAGTATTGTACAATTTTTTTTTACGAAACACATTTACATTAAACATTTCAAAGCAAATATTTCTTGTCTTGTCGTTTTTAAACCTAAATTCTATAAACTGAATTTAGACACAAAATAAAGACGTAAATGAACTGTTAACTTTTATAATTTCAGATACGACACGCTATTATCACTTAAATAATTATTTTTGCTTTCCCAATATTGTGCAGTATTATTGTTCCCTTAATTTCCGCAAAATCTTAAATATTATTCCTTGATAAACAAACATTTCTGGTCTTAATTTTCACGCAAAGGCCATCGACTATAAATAGACGCAAAATAAAGAGACGTAAATGAACTGTTAACAACCTCTGATTATTTCAAATAAAACACATTAGGATAAAACAATATTTTTTAATATTTAAATAATATAAAGTATTGTACAATTTTTTTTACGAAACACATTTACATTACCCATTTCAAAGCAAACATTTGCCTTTTTTAACGTAAATTTTATAAACTACATTTCGACACAAAATAAAAAGAGACGAAAATGAACTGTTAACAACTATTATCATTTCATATACGACACACTATTATCACTAAAATAATTAAATTTGCTTTCAAAATATTGTGCTGTATTGTACCCTTAATTTCCAAGAAACCTTAAACATTATTCCTTGATAAACAAACATTATTTCTAGTCTTAATTTTCACGCAAAGGCCATCGACTATAAATAGATGCAAAATAAAGAGACGTAAATGAACTGTTAACAACCTCTGATTATTTCGGACAAGGTGCATTATTAGCTCACGAATATCGTCGATTTTTCCATCGGATTTTGAGAATATTTGGGAAGAGAGGTTAATTACGTTTCCGTAATTAGATATCGATTATAATTGGTCGATATAGAATCTGAATCAAATTGGAGAAGATTGATTGGTCGGTTGGTTGATTGGGTGGTGGGAAGTTGCTTAAAAGGTTTTGCGATGTTGTTATTCACTCACCTAAATAGAAACCAATTAATTGCATTATAATTTATTGAACTTTTATTATTCTTGTTTGCTTAACTCGGATTACTAGGAATATTAGTGCTGAATGATGCACCATGTATATATGAATATTTTCCTTTAAAGACATTTGTTGAAGTAATTACTATGGCGTTACATTTAATTTAAATATAATATATACTTATTAAAATATATTTAATATTTTCCATTGTGGGATTTCTTAATTTTAATTAGAGTTTAACTACCTTTAGAATCCTATTGAAGTAAAATTATCTAGGATATTCTAAGTTAACTAGTCAATACGGCTGAGCTTCAAAAAGGACAAAGCGCCCTGGTACAGTTGACACAACCAACATAGTGTTAATTTTTTCTATTGACAAACTCGTTAGTTTTACTCATCTTCAAATTTCAAGGGTTTATTAAATATTTTAAGGGGACGCGGTACCCAAATTTTAGAGCTGCCCAGAAAGTAATTCAACTTGCTTGTATGCTGTGAGCTATGGAAATTGCAAAAAAGAAGGAATCCATTATATTGGTGGAGGTTTATGGAAAATAGTATAGTGGTTTGGTAAAATGTTTCTGTAAATTTTATGTTGAATTTTTTCAATTTAAATTTTTTCAGCTTGTTAATGGTTAAAACCCTTAAGCTTTTAGGTAAATCAATGTAGAGCTCCAAAAACATTTTCCTGTGTTGAGACATATATAATTAACAAAACTTGGTATGGGATAAGGTCTAGTATTAAGTTTTTTTTTTAAATAATGAAGTTGAAAATTTAAAAAAAACTTATTTTTTGGCTATTTTTATACATAAAGTTACATAACTGTTCTTGTTTTACTGATAGCTGGATGTCCATACCATCTTTTATTAATACATTTTGTGGGAACATTTTGCAAAAGAAACTATTAAAAATTCTTTAAATTGTAGGAGGAGTAGCATTTTGAAAAAAACGTTCAAAATTTTAATTTTTTTTAAATTAAAAAAAATTCTTTCAATATTTATTTGTATATGTTTATTGAATGTTAGTTCTTCGTAAAAATAGTTCAATTTGCATGCTAGCGATAAAAATACTGGATTTAATTTTTTGGGTACCGCGTCCCCTTAAAGACATTAAAGTTACTAGTTAGTGGCAATTTTACTAAATACAAATACTGAGTCACAGCAATTAAAGGTTGCGATGTGGAGTAATTTCCATTGTCAGTTTTATCTAAGATGCAATATCAATGATGATAAAATGCTTAGATGCTTATGTGCAAAAATAATTAAAAAATAGGTCAATAGTACATAATATAGAACATTTATCACTGTTTATAGGATTCATGTTGGAGTCAGTGCTAACTGCTTCATTTTGTTAATAGATGCTTCGTTCATTTCATTTATTTCGTGGTGAAAATTAAAAGATCGTAAAAGGAAAATGGGTTATCATTGCAGACCTCAAATTTCCTTATTTTCAAATTAAAAGTTATTAAAACTTTAATCAATGTTAAATTAACTGTGTAACTCATTTATTAATAATACGCCAACGTATTTTTCTTACAATGATAAAGATGTTTAGTTAAGTGAGAGCATTTCAATAATAACAATTAAAAGCAGTGACCAACACAACAAACAGCCAAACATAATTTATAACAAATAATTACCGGCCAGCCTAAATATAGCCATTTTATCCAATCATCAGCAACACTAAACACTGACGCATCAGCGATCCCAAATCGGATTATCTTCACCTCAACTCAGGGCTGATCTAGGATAACTCGGACTATAGGCGCAATAAATTTTGGGAGCCCCTTTATGAAAAGTATGATTGCCCGTAATGAGGTCGTAGTTGGTCGATGTATCATATTCTTTCCTACCATTTTACGAGGGTTGCTATTTATATTTCTGGCCTAATAATGAAAAAACAAATATGTAGCATCGAAATTGGTTTTATTGCTTTTCAAAATATTCTCCATGATGATAAATACACTTTTGCATGCGTTTGAACCAATTTTCAAAGCAATTTTTCCAGTCCGATTGAGGTAACTCCAAAACATTAGTTTTGAATGCATCAACCGCTTCTTCGGGGGTCGAAAATCGTTGTCCACGTAATTTATTTTTGATGTGTGGGAATAAGAAGAAGTCATTGGGTGCTAAATCAGGGCAGCAAGGCGGATGACCCATCAATTCGATCTTTCGCTCCGTCAGAAATGTCTTTGTTTGAGTCGATGTGTAAGAGCTCGCATTGTCATGATGAAGAATGATTCGCCTATTCTTCTGCTTTTTTTTAATTTCTCCGATGACTTCTGGCAAACAAATGGTCGTGTACCATTCAGAATTGACTGTCCTGCGTTACTCTAACGCCACTGTTGCCACATGACCGTTAATGCCGAAGAAACAGGCAACCATTTGTTTCGATGTGCTTCTTCCTCGAACAACTTTTGTTGGTTTTGCCTCGTCTTGGAAGACCCATACAGTTGATTGCTGTTTTGTTTCCGGCTCATATGCATAGATCCATGATTCGTCACCTGTGTAGATGTTATACACAGCCTTTGATGCACCTTGAACGTATTTTTCCAACATTTCCTTGCACCAATCGACACAAGCCTTTTTTTGAGCGTTTGTCAGATTATGCGGGATCCACTGTGAACAAATTTTTTTTACGCCCAAATGTTCATGCAATATCTTATTGATGCTAGTCATACTAATGTCCAGAGACACCACTATCTCACGGTATGTAACATGACGATCTTGCTTTATCAGTTCACGCAGAGCATTGATCTTTTCTGGCACAACAACCGATTTTGGACGACCTGCACGGGATTCGTCCTAGATCGAACATCGGCCACGATTAAATTCATTAAACCAGTTTTTTACAGTACTGTAGGATGGCACTTTATCGTTGTATAAAGAATTAAGTTCATCGAAGCACTCTTGTCTTGACAATCCACATCGAAAGTTATGAAAAATAATCGCACGAAAACGTTCACGAGTCAATTCCCTTTTTTGAAAGAAAAGAACTTTTCAATTTACTGTCACCAACACAAATAAAGCTATAATGACAAATCGTCTGAAAAATTTATGTTTAAAAATATCAAACTTTCGATTAAAATCGTCTGCGGTCGCCTAGCAACACTTACAGTTGCAAAGGCCAGAAATATAAATATCAACCCTCGTATAGGTTTCCTTATAACATCGATCAAACCTATCATGTTATAGTTAAACTCATAGTTTACTTGCACAGAAGCCACGACCATGGGCGGATCTATAAAACGCGCGGAGCAATTAGATGAAGAGAAAATTTCATCCGTTTTATTTTGTCCTTATCTGATTGCTCCGCGCGTTTTATAGCTCCGCCTATGGTCGTGTCTTCTGTGCAAGGAAACTATGAGTTTAACTATAGGTTAATGACTGATTCAAATCTATGCTAAAAACGAAGTGTGGTTTAAGAAAATTTACTGATAGTTTAATGGCGAACGGCAATTAGCAAACGTGAGACTAAAATACATGGGCACCTTAACGTTGGAGGGCCCTAAAGGTCTTGTGGCAGATCAGGCCCTAACTCAACTGAGCAGCGAAATATATTTTATGGTGGAAAAACAATTAGTTTCAAATATAGTTTTTCATTTCAATAATAACAATTAAAAGCAATGACCAAAACAACGAACAGCCAAACACAATTTCTAACAAACTAGGGGGCATGCCCCTTCTCGCTATCGCTCGCCAACCCCCGGGAACTGCTTTCGCAGTTCCCTTTGGATCGCTTCGCGATCCAGGCTCGCTTCGCTCGCTCACCGTTCATTGAAATATTTTAGTCTAGTTTTAAGGGTTAACCTTAAGCAACATGTCCGGTAATTTTTTCGCCAAATTGGTATTATGGCAGTCATTGGCTACCGAAATCGCCACAGATCGTATTTTAAACTATTAATTATCAAATAGTTCAGTTTTTTTTCCTATATATTCTGTTTGCGTTAGAGAATTTATTTTGCTACTTGGTTTTATAAGTTCATCTCTTTCATCTTTAAGAATTCTTAAATCGTATTAATATATTTAAAGTATTATTAATCATTAATTATTAAAAGAATTCATTTCTTAAATTATTTTTTGTGCACATTGTTTTGAATTTGCAGCAAACTCTTGAGTTCTGATTTTCTTATTTTAAAATATCGCTATGATCTACGATCGCAAATGCCACGATTATTAGCCTACTTTTCTTTTTTTAATTCGAAAGAATTAAAAAAAAATGAAAAAGTAGGTATTGACATGCGGTCGATAACCGTCTGTCTGTCTGTACCCCCCTTCCAAAATCGGTTCTATCCATCGGATCTTAAAAATTCTTTTTTTGTTAGAAAGCTATGACCTCAGATACCCAACTTTCATACTTTTTGTCCGTCTGTCTGTACGTCCGGACGGACATAAATCTACTATCTGTCGGCGAATTTCCCATTGAATTAGCATTGAAATTCAATTTTGAGTCATTTAAATCACTGCAGTTATTGAAATGCGGTTGATGTCCATCTGTCTGTCTGTTCGGATGTCTGTCTTTCCGTCTGTCTGTCTGTCCGTCTGTCTGTTTGTCCGTCTGTCTGTCTGTTTGTCCGTCTGTCTGTTTGTCCGTCTGTCTGTTTGTCCGTCTGTCTGTTTGTCCGTCTGTCTGTCTGTTTGTCCGTCTGTCTGTCCACCCCTTCCAAAATCGGTTTTATCCATCGGATCTTAAAAATTCTTTTTTTGTTAGAAAGCTATGACCTCAGATACCCAACTTTCATACTTTTTGTCCGTCTGTCTGTACGTCCGGACGGACATGAATCTACTATCTGTCGACGAATTTCCCATTGAATTAGCATTGAAATTCAATTTTGAGTCATTTAAATCACTGTAGGTATTGAAATGCGGTTGATGTCCATCTGTCTGTCTGTTCGGATGTCTGTTCGGATGTCTGTCTGTCTGTCTGTCTGTCCGTACACCAATTCCAAAATCGGTTCTATCCATCGGATCTTAAAAATTCTTTTTTTGTTAGAAAGCTATGACCTCAGATACCCAACTTTCATACTTTTTGTCTGTCTGTACGTCCGGACGGACATAAATCTACTATCTGTCGGCGAATTTCCTATTGAATTAGCATTGAAATTCAATTTTGAGTCATTTAAATCACTGTAGGTATTGAAATGCGGTTGATGTCCATCTGTCTGTCTGAACGGATGTCTGTCTGTCTGTCCGTCTGTCCGTATCCCTCTTCCAAAATCGGTTCTATCCCTCGGATCTTAAAAATTCTTTTTTTTTAGAAAGCTATGACCTCAGATACCCAGTTTTCATACTTTTTGTCCGTCTGTCTGTCCGTCCGGACGGACATAAATCTACTATCTGTCGGCGAATTTCCCATTGAATTAGCATTGAAATTCAATTTTGAGTCATTTAAATCACTGTTGCCAAATCAACAATGGCATGAGAAACTTTATTTAAACATATTTGAAGCAAAATTATATTTTCATGAATCAGTTTGGAATGACGTCATAAAATGTAGCACAATTTGATTCTTTGATTATTCATTAATTATCTACCAAGAAAGCGGCAAGGCATACTTTTGCACGCAATTATGCTTAGTTTTAATTTACATTTCTTATTTTTTAATGCAGTTCGGAGTAGTTTCATTACTTTTGTTATTAATAAATATTTAATTATTCTTTGAACTACAAATAAATCACGAGCAGATGATAAATAATATTTAATTAATTTGCGAAAGAATATTGAGGAAAATAGATTGATTTTGGCTTTTAGAAGTTTAAATTATAGCTGGGTGCTGTGTTTCGATTTTTTTTTCTAATGTGTATAAATCTAGTGTAGAAACGGCTGTTGATGATATTTACTTTAGGAACCTAGTTTTTTTTCCCGATTAGAAGTTCAGTAAGTATTTAAGTAACAGGAAAGTAGGCTATTTTAGTTCTTTACGAACTTCTTGTTTTTAATAAGGAAATCTTTCATGTTCTCTCAGCAGACATTTTCTTTAGCAGACGTTAACCTTCGGTTTTGAGCAGCATTTTAAGTAATTATTTGTTGTCATTTCACAGACTTGGCAAACGCTCGGTTTTGTTGTAATTTTGACTTTGCGACATTTTTCGACTGGCGCCAAATCCGGACATGGTCCTTTAGGGTAACCGCCTTTAGTATCTTTTTAAAATAAAATAATTACAAAATAATACTTATAAATTAATAGCTATTATTGCGAAAATATTTCGCTGCTTGACTAAGATCCATTTGTACATAAATTGGAAACCGTGGTAGCCGTCAACGCTTGGAAACTATATTTAAAATCAATTTGAATTTTTCCTTTTTTATTAACAATAGTGTTTGTTTGTTCAGTCGATCGGAATTATAATTTAAATTTTCATACATTACACGTGCCTAATATTATGCAGGTTTCAAGTCAAACTCACTGATTCTATCCTAAAGTTGTTTGGAATTATTGCAGCCATTGCCGAAATTGTCAATACTTGTGTTATTTCGTAGTGCTTTTCTCAAAAAAATACATTCAATGTTTTTCTGCCGTATCGAACTATGTTTTGTGCATAATATTTATAGTAATTTTTCCCTTTTTCAAGCCATTCCTGAAGAAACACTTTTTTGTTGTTTTCAGTCGGTCATTTTGAAATTAGTAGTATTTTTGTTCATTTCGATTGTTGCCATTCCAGAGATAGAAATATAAGGAAATTTGGGCGCCGTATAAGAGTATTATATATATAGATAATTGCCGGCCAGCCTAAATATAGCCATTTTATCTATTTTTCAGAATACTTATTGACCCTTTTTTATTCAGAAAATATCTTCAGAAAAATACGCAACCCAAACTAGCCGTTGACTGTTTGTGTTCTATATTTTTCTGAAGAAAGCTTGAGACTTGCCGAAACATGCTAAATTTGTACCAACAAATCAATTATTTCCGCCAATAATATACGTTGTTTCTTCGGAGAATACTCTAAGTTGCTTTTAGTTTCATTTTTAAGAATTCTTCGTAGTGTAAAGTAAGTTAATTTAAAAAGACATTTTATTATTATAGAAATAAGTTAGTTTGTTGAATTTTTTTCAAGGGTTCATTTTCACTTTGGAATACAGAACAAGTCAAACACCAACAAAAAATAAACTAATTTTGATATTTATTTAAATTCACTTTGCTCAAATAATGAAATAATCTTGCTAGATCTAAGAAGAAACCTATCGTCATATTTAAATAATTAAGTCATTCATTCATTAAGTTATTTCCTCATTCCTGAATTATAACTATTTTCCGTTTATTGCTTCCTCTTTATACAACATAATATACATTCCTCCCTAAGACTTACAATTTGAACATTCTTCTGAGCGGTGACATTTTGTGGCCATTTTAAATAAGAGTACAGCTTATAAACGTATTTATACTATTTATAATCTAACGATAAACTTTTAGCTTGGCTTGGTATTACAAGCTCATGCCGTAACGTCGTGAAAGATGCCGACACTAGGTTCGGTTGAGTGTTTTTTCACTTGACTTGGGTCTAAAAAAATTTAAATGTTACAACCCAGCTTCCCAGCAAGACTGAGCAAAAAATTTTTTACAGAATTGATAACACTAATTAAAACTAATGGGAATTGTTATCTATAACTGCAGACAACATTATAGAGTTGGTCACTAGATTTGAGCATGACAAAATCTATTCACAAGAATGAGATTATCATACGTCTCTACTCTCCATGGACAGAAGCCGAGTGGTTGTCTCCAGAACAAAGCATTTAAACAGCACAAACGCTGGAAAAACCACCAAGTCTGCGACATCTTATAATAATTGTCACATTTGAGCAACTGATCACAATTCTGTATACAAGAATAGCGATATTACATCACTCTTACTCTCCATGGACAGAAGCACAGACGTCGGTTGTCGCCAGCAACAGTAAGAATTTCAAAAACATGGCACAAACGCTTGGAAAAACCACCCAAGTCTGCAGACATCATTATAAATATAGTTTGTCACTGTTTTGGAAATTTTTATCACAAAATTCTATTTCACCAATTGAAACACAAGAAACGCTTATGGTAATTCTCCATCGGATATTCCTAGGTTTGTCAGTCACACAGATGAATGTAGTCGTCAATACCTAAGTTTTCGATCAACATTTGAGTATTTTGAAGAACATCTTAACAACGCATTTCCATTCTACACACCACCCTCATCTCACAATGCCATTAGCCATGAACATTGAACACGTATCATAATTTAAAGCGGTTCCACTAGATACAATGAAAAAACATGTATATTCTAGCATGTTGAGTAACTAAAATGAACAAGTGCTGCAATTTTTCACGTGCCACTGCCCTGTTCAATATACTGGATAGGTTAGTTTTAAATATCGTCGCACTAGAGCTACACTAGACCATATACTGGGTCATATTGAGTAAAAGGAATTAACAATTACTGCATTTTTTACGTGTTCATGGACGATGTATTCTGAAATACGAGCATGTTTCAGGTCTTGAATGGCAAAAGAGATGTTGAAAATATATTCTTGACGAACTTGTTGACGGAAATATATTCTTTTTCGAACCTCGATTGGTAAATCAATGTCACGTGGAAACAAAACACCAATCGGAGCACAGATAGAAGGAAAATCAGGAAATATCAAAAGAAAGCTGGCAGAAAATACGTGGTTCTAAAATACGACGCCCGTCGCCAATAGCCCTCGTGTAGCTCTAGTGCGACGATAATTCAAACTAAACTAAACTAAAACTGGAAGAAAATACGTTATAAATAGAGTTGGTCACTAGATTTGAAGCAACTGATCACAAAATTCTATATCACCAAAGGAAATAGCAGAATGATTACATACCGTCCTCTTTACTCTCCGATGGACAGAAGCACAGACGTCGGTCAATGAATCGGTCATCGGACGTCGGTCATCTGAAACAAGCCAATAGGGTACTTGACTAATTTTTTTTATTGGCTTAAAATATTCTTATGCCAAAAATATTAGACCCGTATTTTTTCTTTTTTTCAACCCCATAAAAAGGGGAAAAAATGAATTTTAAAATTATGACGAAAAATCACTCCCGAAAACGCTTTGTGGCTGTCACGTGGTATCTATGATGTCAATAGTAACTATAAACTAACTTTGAAACACCATTTTGGAATCTACTTTAAGCAAATTTGAACTATCCACTTCTGTAAAACCTCCTTCCATTATCTATATAATTCTTATTTTAATAGTATAGTAGATTAAATCCAGTTTAATTGCAAGCAAAAAACACCACATCGGTTTGTTTATATATACTAGTGAGGTCAGCCAAATCGACGTGTTTGTGATAACATGACGTACCGATGAAAAATAAGCCATTTTAAAAGGATTTTTACTAATTATTTAAAGATTTATTTTGCAAAAAAATATATACGTTTGTTATTTTTGGGTTCAAAGTATAATTAATTTAATATTAAGGTATTTTAGCGATACATTCAGTCAAGTACCCTACTGTGTAACTGGAATGACCAAGTACTGCATATTTTCATCTGCCCATGTCCAATTTTCCGAATTCCGTTGGTGCCAGATCAGGTGTCAACCTCGTGCTGAACGTGTGTTAATGCGTTGGGTTGAGTTTTATTAAAGCCACACTACAGCCACAAAAGGATTTGGGTGACGAACGTCATAATTTCAGGCACAATCAAGTGACGAAAGCACCAGTGTGTGAAAGTTGGTAAATGTATTTCCGGCTTGTTTGCTTGATTAGAGCCCCGCTTATAAACCTTCGTCAAGTAAGACAGACACAGACAGAATTTTTACTGACACAGAGCGAGAAATTACACCCTGGGCGTAGGCGGGAATCGAACCCTCACCCGGTATGCAGTGCGCAGCTGCTAGCGTAATGGTCAGCGATCTTAACCACTAGGCCACCCGGGCCCCAATAATCGGTCATTACACATACTTTCTTGTAGGCTAAAGTTATTGAGAATACCCGGCACATTTTATTGATCAAAATGTGGAGAAATAACCAATGAATAGTATTATGTGAAAAAGCAAATAGTACGTATAAAAGACATCTGAAATACATTTATTATATTCAGATGTATGAATATAGACATTAAAAGACAAGTAGGTTTGTAACAGAATCTGTCACTTAACCCACTTCCACACAACAGTTGTGTTTAACAGGTAAAAAGGCGATAAACACAGCATTGATATTCTATATTAAACATTTACATGCTAAATTTGGCTAGTTTCATTTATTTTATTTCGAAAATTCAATAATTATTACTTATCGTTTGCAAAAATTAATTTATATTTCAAAGTATAAATATGTAATATTCCTCGCTTTTAAATAGAATTAAAACATTTCATATCAACGTACAAAGAATCTCGTAGGGAAATAAATTTGACGTCATTTCAAACTGATCGATTTCGCAAAAATAAATTTATTTTAATTTATTGTCTAAAAGAATTAAGTTTCTCGAGCGATTGTTGCGAATGGCAATGGTGATTAAATTCTAATAAAAATGGCTTCCTATGCTTTTTAAATGAGCATTAAATGTTGCAGCTTTTCAAATAATTAAAGTATTTCGAATTCGAATTTGTGGCGTGCCCCTTTGACTGTAACTGTAACTGGTTATCTAAATCTGTAACTTTAACCTTCTCGTCTCTTGTGTTGTATATAAATACAGAAGTGCCACTATGTTGGGCACACCCCTTTTGGGTTATTATCTTATGTTAGTTATGTTATGAGTTCATCTGGTTAAGTTTATTATTATAGTTGTTATGTTTATTGAATAAACTATATTATGTTATAATCAAAGCTTATTTTTACTTAACTTCCGACTTGGTGAACCACAAATTCTTTTCTGAAGTTTTCAATGTATTCTAAATTCGATGCGCTGAATTTTTTGACGTATCACACTTGTCCGTAGCAGTTGTAGTTTGGCCTCTGAAAGTGGGTGACGGACAGACAGACGGACTGAACGATTATAATACCTTCCTTGTGGAAGCTAATGTATTATTGACTTTGGTATTTTCATATCATAAGACTGCCTTATCTAACGTAATAAATTTAACTAAAATACACTAGTTTAATTGGTTTGAAAGCTAACAAATACATGTCAATTGGTTTTCGAAAACTGTAAAATTAACGATAATGGCAAAAATAAAACTTAAGATGTGCTTTTACAAGTACAATAACGTAATTTATTACACAACCCGAATTACTTATTCTATTCTTATTTGATTCAAATTACACGAATCAAGAATACATTTCTTAATAATTACACAAACTATTTATGTAAAAATTGTTTTAGTGATCAAAATACACGTGTCAAGATCTCACTTTCAATTAGTATATTTTGTTTTTTGTACAAATGAATGAATTCTTTATAAATAAACAAAATGCTGAGACAAGTCATTTATTATAAAGTATTCTAAACAGGCATCAACATAAACAGTTGAAGACTTCCAATGTTTACAGAACTGATCCAAAAGAAAGTAATAGAATGAATAAATTCATTAATTTTGTATGAAAATGTCAAACTAAACAGTCTTTGTTATGAATTGGTTATGAATCATAGTTAAATTATAAAGATTTAAAAGTTTGACATTTGCTCCATTGGTGTCAAATTTAAAATTAATGAAATGTTTAATGAATGTTCCAGTTCTCACAAAAATAGGTTTAAAATTATTTATGGACAAAACTATGTCAGTAAATGCTAAAGCAGAGATGATGATAAAGAAAAGGTATAAAATGACGCGTTTATTGTAATGTTTTATTGTTATTGTTTGCTGTACAAAAACTAGTAAGGGAAGTAGTGCTGAAGAAATGAAGCTGAAGACCTTTAGAATGATTAAAGTGACGGGTCTAGCCTGCAGAAGTACTACTCGGTACTGAACGACTGAGCACCTCTCTATCAAGTACGCCTGGTTCTAAAACATAAGAGTTACTTACTTATACCTCTTTCGATCCAACATGGAACATAGGGCCTCCGTCATGGTCCGCCACCTCACCCTGTTGGCATCAACGGTCTTAATCTCTCCCCATGACTTGTTAAGTTCTTTTACTTTCTTGTTGATTGTTCTGTGCCACGTTGTTTTTGGCTTCCCTCTTTTTTTTTGCCTTGCGAATTCCATTCTAAAGCTTCCTTTACTTTGAATTTTTCGGGCTTGCGTAGCACATGCCCGATCCACCGCCGTTTTCGTTTTCTAATTTCATATTCTATTGGTTTTTAATTACATGTTTTTAATATTTCAGCATTTGTTACTTTATGGAACCACTTGTTTTTAAGTATTTTTCGAAGGCATTTGTTAATAAAGATTTGAAGTTTTTTCATGTTTTTTTTGTTCACATGCCATGTTTCAGAAAAAAAAACATAAGAGTTAGGATGAGTAAATTAAAAGAATCAAATCGAACATTCCCGACTTATTTACAGAACTCTAAACAGTAATTAACTGTGAAATAAGGGTACCACGGCAAATAAACTCTTATCCAACCCCAAACTAACGCATTACCTCTAAAAAACCCTCTAAAAATAAGGCAATAAAATAATCTCCTGCATGCTGGTATCCTTACAAAATAATGATAAGGCCCAGTTGATCGGATTAACTGCATTAGGGGAGAGAAAGTCCGAAAATATACGGACATTCCTTAGCAAGAGACTGGATCACGTTTACTTTAATCTTTGGTGAAAATAAAAAAGTTTTTCTTTTTTTATCGGTGATGATCTTGGACAGACTTATGGGTCACGTGATGTCCATTAACAGCTTATCTGTTTCAATTTTTCTTCTGTTACCTTTGCTGACATTAGGTGCCCGGTTCAAGTGTTTTTATTTGTTAAATTTCGGAGGTGTTAAGTTACCAAATAACTGCTGGGGATTGTTTTTTTAAATGTATAAAACAATAAATCAAATCTAAATACATACAGTCCCTGGACAAATTATTAGACGCACTGCAAGATTTCATGTATCAATCAATGATGAACAAAATACCTTTAGAAGGATATTTGTGATCCTAAACTTAATCTATTGAATAGAAAATACTATCTGCTATACTTAATACATATATCGACATCTTCTTTAATGATATGGCATTCTTTGGTGTTTTCATCATTACTAAAAAAAATACAGTGCGCCTAATAATTTGTCCAGGGACTGTAGTATCAACTAATCATCTTTATATTTTGTGATGAATTTACCAAATATTACCTTACCTTTCCTTACGTAACTTACCAAATAAATACTGGGGGTTGTTTCTTAAAGGTATAAAACAATAAATTAATCCTAAACAATATATCAACTAATCAACTTTATATTTTGTTTGATGAAATTATTAAAAAGTTAAATGCATATAATAGTTTATGAAAAATTGTAACTGTTAAGCCACAAAGCCACACGACTGGATTAAGTGATTTACTATAGATCAAACGGAATACAGTATAAAGATGTCAGAAAATAATATCATGTATAGGAAAGAGGCTTAAGCAAATTATATATACCGACACTACATTTATTTTGATGTATTAAATATTGAGTAAAGTATCTGAAGATATCTGATAACAGAATCCGTTATTCTTGGGTTTTGTTTTTAAATTTTAAATGACTCACACTTGGTTGGTTGGTTGGTAGACATATATATTCAGGTTTGTGTGCTTGGTCAGCGACCCGCTTATAAACCTTCGTCAAGTAAGACAGACACAACAGACAACGCACACACATAAGTGGATCCATCTAATTTTTAGAGACAGAGGCCAACTAGAGGATCCCCAGAATTGGCTTGTCAACCCCAGAGGTATTGATTTGGCATGGGAACTTAGAGGACTTTCGGACCCAACAGATTTAACGAGCACGTACTCCGCATATACTCGGTAGGTCTTCAGTGGTACCGGGACTCGATCGCAGGACCTTCCGATCCCGAGACCGAGACGCTGACCACTAGGCTCACTACGGCCCCGACTCACACTTTCTTGTAGGTATTTTACCTCGCGGATGTTTTAATGTTGCTATTGTACCCCATAATTATAAATACTAGGAAGTTTCTAGGGGACTCGAGAGACAGATTGGGCCAAGTTTACTTTAATCTTTGGTGAAAATAAAGTTTTTTTTCTACTTTTTTTGTAATATCAGAAATGATTTTAAACACTTAGAAATACCCGTAGGTCACGGTTTGTCAATGAAATAAAAGACTAGAATTGATAAAGTGGATGTGAAAAAGGTCCCAAACCTCGCAAAATTGTATCGAAAACACGAAAATACGTTTTCACGACAATACGTTTTGGCACATGGGGGTTGTACGCAAGCACTTTCCATTTTCCATTTAGCTAAATTCACATACGATACTTCCAAAAACTAAGTAGTTAAAATAAATAGAAATGAGGTTTTAGATATAAGCGACAAAATTTCTCTTTCAAAGCGCGATACTCTGTGCGGAGGGACCAATAGCATTTCCCCTAAACACAGATGCTTGGTTTGAACTGTCTATTTCTAGCCCACGTGAAGAAGCTTTGACAGAGCCAAATACCCCTCGCAGTTTAGAACAGCGGACACCTAACGGAACTTCGATCGACATCGTACTCTAGCACCGTCGGGACTTAACACTCCAAGGATTTACCTCAGTATACTCGGGGACCCTCTTGATATTTGAGAGGTATTTTTCCAACACTGATACTTTTATTATATGACTTTTTTTAGAACCGGGGACCTTCTCGACGGAAAGCAGTCATCCATCTACTTCGGCCATTGGAGCCCCAGAGCTGTTTTCAATTCGAATAAATCAACAATTCTAAAATATTATGATGACTAAATCAACTCTTATAAAACTATTATGACTAAATCAACTCTTATAAAACTATTATGACTAAATCTACTCTTATAAAACTATTATGACTAAATCTACTCTTATAAAACTATTATGACTAAATCTACTCTTATAAAACTATTATGACTAAATCTACTCTTATAAAACTATTATGACTAAATCAACTCTTATAAAACTATTATGACTAAATCAACTCTTATAAAACTATTATGACTAAATCTACTCTTATAAAACTATTATGACTAAATCAACAATTCCAATATATTATGATGACTAAATCAACAATTCTAAAATATTATAATGACTAAATCTACAATTCTAAATTATTATGATGACTAAATCAACAATTATAAAATATTATAATGACTAAATCAACAATTATAAAACTATTATGACTAAATCAACAATTCCAATATATTATGATGACTAAATCAACAATTCTAAAATATTATAATGACTAAATCAACAATTCTAAATTATTATGATGACTAAATCAACAATTATAAAATATTATAATGACTAAATCAACAATTATAAAACTATTATGATGACTAAATCAAAAGTTATAAAACTATTATGATTACTAAATTAACAATTCTAAAATATTATGATGACTAAATCAACAGTTCTAACATATTATGATGACTAAATCAACAATTTCTAAAATATTAGGATGACTGAATCAACAATTCTAATATATTATGATGACTAAATCAACAATTCTAATATATTATGATGACTAAATCAACAATTCTAATATATTATGATGACTAAATCAACAATTCTAAAATATAATGATATTTATTTCAGAAAGATGAAGTAAGGCACAACAACTTTAATCTTAAAAAGAAGAAAAAAATTAATGTGTTCGTTACATTTTTTATTTTCTAGACTTCTTCTGCTTCTTATCGGTCGAATATTTATCCGAGCCTTATGGGTCACATGAAGTCCATTAAGCGTACAACATGAATGGATGATGGATGGGGAGAAATAAAGAGCATCGGATCATGGATATCCATGATAGTTGACCGAACATATTGTTTCGATGTTTCCAAATGTGTACACTAACTGGTTCTTGTATGTAATGAAATTTATTATTATCTGAATCCAAATTTTATTATAAATACTTTGTCAAAAGAAAAATAAAAGTATCATTTAGAGACAAGATAAAATTTAAAGATGTATTGATTTTTAGACTTATTTGATTAAGCAACTGCTGGAATACAATAATACGATGGTCATTTTCTATATATTTTAATTTAATGGGCTTGAAAGTAAATGAAGCTCCAAGATTTCTCTAAAATAAATCGCCCGTTTGACGACATCAGTTTTGTACGTAATATGTAATATGGGTCATTCTAATTTTTTTTTTACGATTCCTACTTTCAAATTGTTCAAAAGTAGTTTAATATATATAGTTAAAGGGAAATTTAGAATAAGGTTTTGGCAGTAGATGGCAGTATATGTGTAATTACACAAGTTAGTTTTTATTTGAAATAATTGTGGCTATTACCTAAAAAGTCTTATCGATTGAAATGTTTAAAAAACATTAAATAATATATTAATATGTTATGAATTTTAAAAAATGATAACTCAAAAGGTTGTTTTTAAGCCACCTCACGTGAAAATTTTGTAGCCCTAAAATTTACAAAAAATATGGTCACCATAAACAAAAATAACCATTATGAACACAAAACCACCATATCAAAAACGAATGTATTTTGCTGTATACTTTCACTAAATTAAGTAACCAAACTATTTAAATTCAATGTAATATTTAAAAGTATTAATTTTCACATAATCTAACAAGTTTTCACATAATCGAAATATGTCATCTCATTACAGGGTGCAATAGATCGTGAAAAAGAAAATTTAGTACAAGGTTTCGGCAGTAGATGGCAGTATATGTGTAATTACACTAGCATGTGAATTTTTACTTTTTGCGAACTAAAATGTAATAGTTTATTGCCTATATATTTTTGGAACGCTGATTTTACAAATGATATTTTTTTATCATGTTCACATCTGTTGCGAATTTGAGTTTATAAAGAAACGAGAAATCGCATTTACATATTCTTTTAAAATTGCCCACTTAATCACAAGAGCTTTTTAAATAAATTAAGAGCATGCCTTATTGTGAACCTACCTTGAAAAGTGTTTGAGTAGGCATGAAGCTATTAAAAAGTATAATAAGCTTCAAAAATTAAAAAAAGAATTCAAAAATTAAGGAATTTTTTTTAAAATTAGAATTATTTTGAAATCTTTTTATAAAGTAATTTCCTCTAAATAAAGCCTTTTAAATCCTTTTTTAAATAAGGCCCTGTCCATGTCTACATAAAATTTAATGTAATATATAACTCCATAAAAGTTCTAAAAAAACCACTGATTGTAATTACAGAATTACAGCAAAACAATAAATTTCATTTTATATAATTAAGTACGAAATTTCATGAAGTTTTAAGTAATTAAAATAGACATCTGTGCTGAGTGAAAAATCAATCTAATGATATACATTACTTACAATACTATATTACACATTACTTATACTTACACTTATCCGTATACTTACATTACTTATACTTATTACTTACTACATTACTTATATTATACATTACTATATACATTATTTTGTTGAGTGTTTATCATAAATGTCATATATACTGCCATACTTTAATGTGGTACTTGTAGATTAGGTTATGAAAGTCGTAGACATGTAGATGGATAAAATTACTAAGTAGTTATCCAGATTGACGAGATATATTCAGGTTTTAAAAATCACGATCCAACAGCGAAGTTATATTGAATTAAAACAATTATGTCTCACTACCTTTCGTCATTATTAATAATGGCATCAGCGTTTCCAACAAGTTACTACTACTAACTTAATAATAACCCTCGCCAACATTACCAAATTCAGCAGATTCTCATCTTCATATGCGCGAAAAATGAGACATTTATAGCATATTCTGTTTTATTTTTGCTTCTGGGATGGAGGCAATTAACGCTGTAATTGCTTACACCGCGGTTTTAATGGTGTGAAATTTTCATCGTAATGAACACAGTTTAGCGAAGTACAGTGGATGAAGAGTATATTGAAATGTTTGGTGTTATCTTCCCCCGTCGGCGATTACCCAATTAGTTTTGGGAAATTGAGGAGGGTTTGTTGTTGTTTGGAGGTTGGTAATTAGTTAATAATTTAACAATATTTTTTTTTTACAAGTGAAATATAAATACTTTTCTTAGATATTGGATGAAATATTTGAAGATTCGTTTAGTGCAAAACTGTTTCGTTAGTTCTTGCTCCCCACTGAAACAAATAAACCTGTTAATTTTACAGGAAAAATAACATGTTTACAGAAAATAGTGTTATTTCCTTCAAACAGTTAGTTAATAATTAGTTAATAATTTAACAATGTTTCTTTTTTACAAGTGAAATATAAATACTTTTATTAGATATTGGAGGAAATATTTGAAGATTCGTTTAGTGCAAAACTGTTTCGTTAGTTCTTGCTCCCCACTGAAAAGAAATAAACCTGGTAATTTTACAGGAAAATAAACATGTTTACAGAAAATAGTGTTATTTCCTTCAAACAGTTAGTTAATAATTAGTTAATAATTTAACAATGTTTCTTTTTTACAAGTGAAATATAAATACTTTTATTAGATATTGGATGAAATATTTGAAGATTCGTTTAGCGCAAAACTGTTTCGTTAGTTGATCTCCACTGAAAAAAATATACCTGTTAATTTTACAGGGAAAAAAAACATGTTTACAGAAAATAGTGTTACTTCCCTCAAACAGTTTTTTCTGTAAAAAAATATGTTATTTCAAGTAAAAACACTTTTTTTTAATGTTTCAACAGCTTAAAAGAGTACTAAACTACAACCGAACAAGCATTTTAACTGCAATTCAAAAAAGAAATATTAATTTTACAGAAAAAAACATATTTACTGAAAAATGCTGCTATTTTCTTCAATCAGTTTTTTCTTTAATAATATATTCTGTTTCAGGTAAAATAAGTTTTTTTGCTCTGTTTTCCAACACGTAAAGAGTATTAGACTTCAACCACTGTAGCCTGTTTGTAGAAACTCTGGCTGACGAAATAGCTCACCTACACTCTTAAAACAAAAGAGTGAAGTCCACTCCTATAGGGGAAGTGCATTTTCGGCACCGGAAAGGGGTGAAAATTAACTCAGACTGAGTTAAAACCGCTCGTTTTAAGAGTGTAGGACGTAGATTGTTTTCTTTTATTTCTTTTACCTACTCCGCAAAAAGAGTGAAATCCACTCCTATAGGGGAAGTGCATTTTCGTCACGGAAAGGAGTGGAAATTAACTCAGACTGAGTTAAAACCGCTCGTTTGTTTTAAGAGTGTAGATTCCCGTTGTGGGCTGGGGAGCCCAGTCGGTTAGGCATTCGCCTAGCATGCGGAAGGTCCCAGGTTCGGGTCTGGGCATCGCCAAAATAACTGCCGACCTATAAACGGCCCGTGCAGCCAAAAATGTCCGACGAATAATACCCCGTGTGGAGGGAGTGCACGTTAAATATCCTTCAAAGTCCTAACGCTGCGTACGATGTCGCCCTTAACAGTTGCGTTGTGTGCCTACTCAGGTATCGGCTCGTCACCTGACTGTAGTTCTAAAATACGACGCCCGTCGCCAATAGCCCTCGTGTAGCTCTAGTGACTGACGATTTTTAGACTGACGATTTAAAGATCCTTGGTTCGAACCCGGGTTTGGCAATTTATTATTCCTCGGTATAGTGTAGTATCCCCGTTGCCACTGGGGTACTGCGTATATTTTAGTATATAGTTATATGTTTTCGAAACATTAAAATGCAGACGATGAACTGTATTTCGGTAAAATACATACGCGCTACGAGTTCAACACATTTTTTTAATGTACCATTTTTTTAATGTACCATTTGGTCACAGTATAATTTTTGTATTGTTTCAGCACAACTTTTAAAACTGGAAAAAACATTTTTTTTTTGTATTGAAAGTCAACGCGAGTTTTTTTCTGAGTGAAGTGTGGTAAGTAAAAAATTAGGCGATGCACGATATTTTTAACTGATATATAAAAAGTGCATTTTCTTAACCTAATTTTATTACACTAGCAAGACCATCGTGCTTTTAGAAAAAACAACATAAAATCACTCCATAAATAATAAATAATGTCTATTTTAAAAAAGAAACGCATTAAAAAGGTGTATGATCTTTTAACGTAACCGGATAAAATATGGAAATACGTCATTAAAAATAAGATTTTTTTATGCCTTACAAATTAGTGTTCAAACGAATCCCATTTATTTTATTTCGTTTTTACAAGATATAAAAATGAAAAAAACAAGATATTAAACATTTTACATTTTTTCCCATGGCAATAAAGTCGAACAAATTACAAACTGTTTGATAAGTCATATCAGTCTTTCAGCATTTCAACTTTAAAAACAAATTTCAAAGGGGAAAACAAACATAAAAACTAGTTTTTATTGCACACAATTAAAAAAAACACACAAAAATCCCATTACACAGTCATTTTTATATTTCCATCCAGTATATGATAATTTTAAAACTTTCATTCGGAAATATTTTTTGGGTATTTTTAAAGGGGATTTTTTTAAATTCTCCCAACGGTATCAAGGCTTCATTATTTTCAAAGCATAATGCAAGATAATATTTTTTTTATACAATCCCAGTTACAAAAAATAATAAACACATTGATATGACATTACATAAAAATCACAAACATGTTTTCAAGGCATAAAATAAGAACTTTGATGGATTAGTGATATGCGTCATAAAAATGAAGAAAACCTTTCGATACAAAGTCCTTTTGTTGGTATCCAAATACTCAGTTCCAATTGAAGAGTACAGGGGAAAAAGAGCTTGCTTTCGTAGGAATCCTTCTGTATTCTTTTGTGCTTGGTGGACATTGGCGACAGGAAACGGTTTTTCTTTCGGTTCTTCTTTCACGGTACAAACATGTGACTCGTGTCCACTGATCTCTGACGTGAATTAGGGTTGTCGTGAGAGAAAAACAAAGTGATTAAGCGGTTTTATTACACCAGTTTAGGCGATGACTCGCTATTGTTGACAAAGAATCCTGATGCAGACAGACTCCTAGGAAATCAAGCTGTTTTCCCCCTGTGCTCTTCAATTGTATTGAAGTGAGGCGTGGTGACCGGTGTTGTTGTAGACAAGTAAATGTTGGAATGATCAAAAAGTTTTTTAAGACATTTAATACAACTAACCACAGCACTATACTACATAAAAGTAAATAACAAGTAAATCATGGCTCAGAACATCACAGATCCATTTTGGCTTGAAAGTAGGAGGAAAAGTGATGTCTTGTTCGGTTCGAATCTCACTGGGAATGGATTTGTCCCGCCTTTATTGTGCAGGGATTGGATAAAAGAATATATAAGAATTTATACTAGTGGGTGAGAAATTTGATTGACAGAACTTTAGTTTTAGTTCGCAAATTTGAAGGATTCGGGTGCAAAGAGAAGTATCGTGTGCAAAAGTTTTACTTCGCAAAATGGGGTGCCGAAACAAAGAAAGTTAATAGAAATTAAATTAAATAAGATTCACCACAGAAGAAATAAAAAAAGGAGGAAATGAGGTGAACCGAAAATATGCCGGAATAGTCTGGATATGGGTATCTTTGCAGACCTTATTGTATTATTAATTTCGAGAACCACCAAAGGGCTTTACACTTATGATTGTAGTAACTTAACGTTGATATCAACGTTTAAAATAATGATATACGTTAAAAACACGTTAAAAAAGCTTTTAACATAACTATCAAAACATAAATTATTTATTTTATTTTGCATGTTTCATTCAACCATTTTTGTTAACCCTCTGAAGGATGCAGTCGTATCAACGCGTCACCTGATTAGTAGTTATCTGGTAACACACATAGTTTTTTTTCAAAATTATGAGTTTTATAATTTTACTAAATTTGAAGTATGCGGGGAACGATTTATAATCGTATGCTACAAAAATAAAATAAAAAAGTTGACGAAGTTATGACTTATGACTTTCTTGGTGGGGGGCAAGTTCGCCGAGCACTGCGACCTCAGGTCTATTGTACTCAACCCCAGAAATGACACAGGCACAAGAGACACGAAAAGAAAGAGACGACACAAACACATAGACAAATAACGACATTTATTGACAAATACAAACATCCATGCCTTACGGGATTCGAACCCGAACCCAGAAGCTCCAAAGGCTAGCTCCCTAACCGTTGCGCCGCCGCGTCGGCTTGACGAAGTTAAATTTCATTTGCAATATTTTCAACGTCATTCCAAACTGATTGATGACAAAAATAATTTTTGATTCGAATAACATTATTAAATAAATATAAAGCTTCTAAGGCAATTGTTGTTGTAGCAACAGCAATTTAAATGTCTTAAAATTAAATTTCCACGATAATTCAATGAATAATTTGACGACGTACAGTAGACAGATGTCCGTCCGGATGTACAGACAGGCTGCCAAAAAGTATGAGATATCGGTCTCTGAGGTCGTAACTTTCTAACAAAAAAAGAATTTTTAAGATACGATGGAAAAAACAGATTTCGAAAGGAGGGTACAGACGGACATCGTCAGCATGTAAATGCATACTTTTTATTTTTTTAAATTCTTTCGAATTAAAAAAAGAAATATAGGCTAAAAAATGGCTTCTTGTGCTCTTTAAATGATCATTAAATTGTGTAGTTTTTTTTAATAGTTGAAGTACCTTGATATCGAATATTTTTCTGAGATTTTCAATGACTTCTAATTTCGATGATCTCAATTTTTTGACGTATCACACACTTGTCTATAGCCTTTGTAGTTGGGACTATGAAAGTGAGTGACATACGGACGGACGATTATAAAACCTTCCACTTTTTACGTTATAAGCGTAGTGTGGAAGATAAAATACCCAACTATAAATTTTTACTACTGGACACACGGCCAGTTTCCTCCAAGTCTTTGACCTGGTGTCCGCCGTGTAAACGCTAATTTGGCGTGATAAATGGTGGAACTGTGCTCGGATTATCCGGCCCGTATATCATTCCGATACCAGAGCGTCCGGACGACCATCAATAACTGGAACCGTAGCTGTGTCACACCGAAAAAGATATTTATGTTAATGTCCGTCTCGTACAAGTACTTATTACTTTTTGTGAAAAGGGGAGGATTTGGATTAAAATGAGAAATGTACGTTTTTGTTATGTTTTCTTTTTTAGGTGCTTTGGATGGGTAAAGTGGTAACTGGAATTTGTTTGAATTTTAATTTTGCAATTGTCGTCTTTCAGATGTTGTAACTCTTTTTCTACACTCTTAAAACAAACGAGCGGTTTTAACTCAGTCTGAGTTAATTTCCACTCCTTTCCGGTGCCAAAAATGCACTTCTCCAATAGGAGTGGATTTCACTCTTTTGTTTTAAGAGTATAGTTTTCATTATTTTTCTTCAGCGATTTCATTAGTTGATTTAGTTTCACTCGCGCTGTCTTTTCGGCTGTTGTATTCTATTTTTGAATTCTCTACGTGCCAGCTCTAACTATTTATTAACTTTTCGCAATAAAACTATAGTTAGCAAGTGGTGTTTATCATGTCTAAAAATCTATTACAATGTAAATGAAACTAGTAATTACTTTTGTTCATTCCGTTACTTTTCATCGATAGTAAGTATAATTCATTTATGACTTAAAATGGAGGTATATTTTTCATATTAAAAGCACATTCTGAAGATTTCCGTTATAGTTCTCATTTTAAAGCACTTTGAAATCAAAAGAAAAGTTTAGTACCAATTTTGTCAGAATAAAAATCGGTGTGTTTCACAAAAAAGGTTTGATTAACATAAATATATCGTTCCATGCTTAAAGTGTTTTTGATACTCCAAATGGAGTCGGTTGCTAACGAGATATTTCGGGTGGTGTTTTTTTTCTGATTTTTATGCAGAATTGTACGCGGGATTTAGTTGAAAATAAAATAATTACATCAATATTCTATCTATTCGATAACAATATTTTATGTAGTAAGTGTTGTAATGAAACGAATATATTACAACAACTCGTATGTCCTCCAAAAGGTTAGCGGTAGGGGGAGGGGAGGGGAGGGGTAGGAACATATATATTCCGGCTTATGTGCTTGATCAGAACCCCCGCTTATGAAGCCTTCGTCAAGTAAGACAGACACAGAAAGATTTTTTTTACAAACACAGAGAAAGGAATTTACACCCAGGGCGAAGGCGGGAATGTAACCCGCACCGGCCGTTACAGCGGGCAGACTGCTAGGGTAATGGTCCAAACTACTCGGCCATCCGGGCCTAACCAAAAGGTACTTCCAGGAGACGACCAAGTAGCTTCATTTATTTACTGCAATGTTTTTGTTTAAATCTTTAAATAGCTGGTAGTGACGCAGCAGTAAATCAGCGCCCTCTAGCGTAAATGTTATTTGAGGTTTCATGTGCGGCTTATCACTATCGTGTGTATTGTAAATTGATGTGGCAGTTTATTAAATTTTACAATTACACCAAGAAGAATTTCAAGCTTTTTATGTGTTTCTTAAATCTATAATAATAAAAATGAAGTTTTGTGTGTGTGTGTGTGTGTTTGTGTGTATGTCTCTTATAGACTCGTAAACTGGACATTTGTTTGACTCGTAACTTGCCACAAATGTGTAGTTCATACTTAAGTTACAGATTTTGAACTTTCAGAGCTCAAAATGTCCTATTTTTAAGAAAATTCGAATATTCTGAAATATATACGCCACTTTCGCTCAAATCCAATCATTTTTTTCCTTTCGTGATGCCATTCGACAGAAGAAATTAAATAAAACTTTTAGGAAAATAATTAAAATTAAAAAAGTTTTTTTTATGCTGCTGCATATTAGGGTTTAACGTTTTCATTATTTCGCCAAATACGTTGCCGTACTCGCTAACTTCTTACCTAAACGCGCCAAATGAGCCATTTTTTTAAAAATTTATAATGTTGGTTGATTGTTCGAAGGTCTTCGTGCTAGAGCTGTATAATAAGTGTGTTTGTAGCTATCTCTTTTCCCGCCAAATTCTTACCAAATAGGCACCAAATGAGCTAAAAGGTTTTATATGTTTATGAGGGAAATTACGATAACTATTATGCATACATTTTATAGCGTATGCTTTGTTTTAGTCCGTGCGAAGTACGGGTATTTATTTGCTATTATATAATATTCAGCTTTGTTGCCGAAGGACCATAGTCTTCAACAGAAACATATACGCCAAATAAATGTCTACAAAAAAAAACATTTAACCGCATTAAAGCTACTCCGTGATTGGAATATATTAATTTTAAGTGCCAAATTTTATCATATGTTTGAATGAATTATTGATATGTGAAATGAATGAATAAAAACTAAAACAAGCTATTCACTAAATTAGTATTTTCTCTTTTAGATAAAAGTGGAAATAATTTTTTTTTGTATTTTTGAATGTCTTATTCACTTCAGCAAAAAAAAAAAAAATGTGGACATGTACTATAAATTCAAATACATTTCAACTGCAAGACCCAAACTAAGAATATTCGTGAGGCATTTTCAAAATAATGCAAGCCTAAGCTAGTATTATCCCCTACATTATTGATACTTTAGTTTCAAAATATTTAACGTTACTATTGCAGCTCTTGTTATTGTTACATTTCCTTCAATAATTCAAACTATATTTGAGCTAGTATAAAATAAAATACTTTATGTACTGCAGAGAAACAAACTAAGAATATTCGTGATGTATTTTTTCAAATAATACTACGTAGCTTTTTATCCGGCATTGCATGTATGTAATATCCTCTAGTTTTAAAATATGAAACTAAACTATTTCTGCATTTCTCTCCCTTTCTCTTTTATCATTTTTACATTTGCTTCAATAATCCAAACTATATTTTAGCTAGTATAACATAAAATACTTTATGTACTTCAGAGAAACAAACTAAGAGTACTTTTGATACATTTTCCAAATACTACTAGCTTTATACATCCAACATTGCACGAATGTTAAATCTTCTAGTTTTAAAATATGAAACTTTACTAGTACAGCTCTCTCTTTAACTATTCTTAAATTTGCTTCAATTACCCTAACTACACTGCTCAAAACAATTAGGGGAGAACTTTCTTTACTTTTGTTAACCCTTTCAGTTTCAACTTTTTATTTTTTATTTTAAAAATCATAACTTTGTGAAATAGATTCATTATGTACCTACAATGAAATGGTAAAAAATAGGGCACAAAATCTTAATTTTTTAACTAAAATTTAAGGGGATAAAATTGGTATCATAACTTTTGAATAAATTATAACAATAATTTTTTCAAAACTTTATTTGTTAAAAAAGTTAAAATGAATTTTGAAACATCTAAGAATGCAAGCGTGAAGAATTTAGGGTCAATCTATTGCATAACACATTTTGTGAGAGACGTTTTTATTTTACCATGTTTTCCATATTTTCATTTAATTAAAACAAACATTATTTAATTCTTCAAAAGACATGATTATTCCATTTTACAATAAATAAGTTCGAGCTTAACTTAGTGAGAAAAAATCGCAAGCTGATGACTCCAAATGGAATCATTGGGGGCGAAAGGGTTTAAACCACTCATTCCCATAATGGTTTTGAGCAGTGTATATTGGAGCTAGTATAAAATAAAATACTTTACGTACTGCGGAGAAACAAAATAAGAATATTCGAGATGTCCTTTATAAATAATATCAGTTTTATATTCCCCCGCGTTGGGTGTAATAACCTTTATTTTTAACCTTTATTTTTTTTTACTATTGCAGCTGTTGCAATAGTTACCTATGCTTCAATAACCCAAACTATATTTTAGCTAGCACAAAACAAAATACATTTCCTTTTCGAGGTCCCAAACCACCAAAAACAAATACGTGATTCGTTTGCCAAAGAATAGATAAACTCGATAAGACCACTAACCAAAAAAATCCATAGAAAAAGCATCATTACTGGATATTTCCTAGGACACTGTATCCGGTTTCGTACATTTTTATCGATGACAGCATAACAGAGTATGCATGGCCTAAACAAGTGCTTTACCCAAGAACAATATATTGATGGCATGTCATACATGGTATGGCATACAATCATGTAAATCCGTCTATATTTATGCGCTTGATGGCTGTTTTCTTGATTGCTACTGTTTGTGGTTGGGCATTCGTTTATGTTAGGTTGGCCTTTTGATGGTTGTAGTGAGGTTGTTCGGATTAGGTTTGATGTCTGATGGTATATGTATAATAAAACTACAGTTGCTGTGTGTATTTTTATTACAAATCTAAAGTTATTTTGTCTTATATAACGCAGAACATCATAGTTACTTTGAAACGTGATATTCCTAATAAAGAATTCAAAAAAAAAATTGTTGAAATCGAGTTTAAAAAAATTAAACCTTTATGATCTGATGAACATTAACTGTTGCTATACAAAGCAAAGTCAATGTAATTTTTGAAAAAAAATATATGCCTTATGATTTATTATAATCTTAATAAATAATGTTACTTTTGAGTAATCGAACTTTATATTCTTTATCAAGGTTGGCCTTTTGATGGTTGTAGTGAGGTTGTTCGGATTAGGTTTGATGTCTGATGGTATATGTATAATAAAACTGCAGTTGCTGTGTGTATTTTTATTACAAATCTAAAGTTATTTTGTCTTATATAACGCAGAACATCATAGTTACTTTGAAACGTGATAATCCTAATAAAGAATTCAAAAAAAAAATTGAAATCGAGTTAAAAAAAAATTAAACCTTTATGATCTGATGAACATTAACTGTTGCTATACAAAGCAAAGTCAATGTAATTTTTGAAAAAAAAATATATGCCTTATAATTTATTATAATCTTAATAAATAATGTTACTTTTGAGTAATCGAACTTTATATTCTTTATCAAGAATCTTATTTAAACGAAATTAAATGAAGATTCAAAATATGTTACTAAGTAAATAAATTTTTAAATATTGAGTCAAGATGATGTTCAAGTATCAGGCCAGGTATCAAGTATTCTTAAAGGCCGCCATTTTGATTTTAATTAAACAGTAAAATTTAAAAGAAATAAATATCATAAATACTTAAATTAATACTAATTTATATTTCACTAAAATATTAGAGGCTGAACAGTTTCTACATAGCAAATTATCTGCCGTTGTAGCAGTAAAAAAAATAATGAAATATATTTTATTGGCAACGGTGCAACTTTCGACTTGTATCCAATAAAAGTTTAGCTAAATTAGCGTCTCACTAAAGCGACATAGAAGTAATAGTTGGTCTCTCAATTTTGAACTGTGGTCAAATGTTAAGAAAAATTTTGAAATTTAGAAGATCTATCAAGTACTTGTGATTTATAGGGATAAAATTTAGGTAAATGTCTGCATTGTCTGTTGTTGTTGTCTGTTGTGTAAAGGTATGCATTCTTTACTGAAAATATAAAAATTTGAAAAACTAACTAAATAAAAATTTAAACATTTTTGGAAAAAACAATTAAATAACTAAACTCATATGGCATCTTTATATAATTTACTTTTATACTGAATGGTATAATAGCAAGTGCTGTTTCCAGAAAAAAACTGCTTTAATCATTTTAAAAACTATTGTTGCAAAATCCTAAAAACGTTTTTATTGGTATTTTTAACAAATTATAAGAAGTGTTATTTTTTTTGTTTTTACGAAGGAAACAAAAATCTAAAACGCAAAGAGAAAAAACAACCATTGAATTTAACGATCGAAAAGTAAAAACTCTGTAATACAGGAGGCGCCATCTTCATGTAACTTCATTAACTTTTTCTACTCTACTCCCTTGATTTTATCTTTACAGCCATCACTATATAACCAATGTTTATTAAAATTCTAAAAACTAGTCAAAATTCTTAAATCTTAAGAGGGATTATCAGTCCCATAGAGCTAATGCATTAGTTTTCTAATCACAAATTCCGCAAAAGTGTTGCTTTGCCATGTTAGTCCTTTTTTCCCAGGTATGAGAATCAACATAACATCGAAATGAAACAAATTTTGAAACGAAAATTTTATATAGTTTTTAATTATATATTTTTGAAGTTTTAAAATGCCAAAAATATACAGCAGATGGCGACACTATTTTAAAACTTTATCAATTAATAATTAAATAACCGGATGTTATTTTCTATTTAATTCTGTTTTAAATTGATGTTATGATGATTCCCATACCTGGTGAAAAATGGGATAACATGGCAAAGCAATGCTTATGCAAAAATTGTGATTTCAAAACTAATGCATTATCTCTATGGAACTGACAGTCCCTCTTAAGGCTTTTAGAAAAGGAGTTTAATTTTTGTACTGTTTTTTTTATACCCCTTTTGATTTTTTTATACCTTATTTGATTTATTTTTATACCTTATTCTATATAGTTGATAACTTATTCTTTTTATCTAGTCATATTTTTTTAAATATATGACTCTAAATTTTATTATGGCTATATTACTCTGTTTTAAAACTTTACTTTCTGTCTGTGAGACCCACTCACAAAAGTCGGAGGCTAAGAGTATGTATGCGATTTACTTCAATACATATTGCACAGCTCTATAGTGATATTTATATAAGTATAACAACAAATATATACTTTACCAGAATAAACAAAAAAAAAATCCATCCACATATTTTCTAATACTAAGTCGGTATGTGCCATTCAAAAATTCATATTTATTCCCGTTTTTTGGAGCAAGAGAACCAGGAACAAGAAACGCGAGCAGCATAATGCGAAATCATATATAACACAACATCAACAACAAGAACTGGTAGGCGGAAAGACCCTCCGATCCCCTTACATTTCAAGGTATCTATGTATCTTACATTTGGTTTGATATCATTGCTATGGGTTTTTGGGAATAAATATGAGTTCAGCCCAACTAAGGACCCTGCGTCAGAAGGTTACGGGTTCCAAACACGCCTTTCACCTTTGAGACAGGGTTTAATTGGTTAAAAAAATCGACTAAATCAGGGGACTCTCAGAGTACATTGGGCACTGTTTGTTCAATCTGTGGAGTCCAAAGTTACTATGGTGTTAAGGTACGATGTTGAAGTTGCATTGGCTCAGGTTACGACCTCGTCATTTGACTACGGTTCTACATTAATAATAATAATAATAATAATTTAATAATAATAACTGTATTGCACAAAAATAACAGATATTAATTTGAAGGAAAAAACAAATACAAAAGTAATTATACAGTAGACAGAACACCAAGGGTCACAAGGACCATATTGGCGAACATAAAAAAAAGTATATGATGTAAATTTACAAACACAAAAAAAGAACAAATATTAAATCACAAGTAAAAAAATATTATTATGGCAACAGAAGTGTCAGGGGTATATTTAAGATGGTTAGTCAATACAAATGAATTACTGTACAGTTATTTATTTCAATAATTGAAGTATGCATAATCAAAAATAGTTCTCTATATCGGGAATATCAAACAAAAGATTTTTCAATTGGTTTTTGAAGGAAGTAAGATTAATTAAAGATTGTATTTGAAGCGGAAGACTATTAAAAAACGTTGGTGCAAGATAAATAAAATTTTTACATAAAATGTTCTTTTTAGGTTTAGGAATGATGTAAATATCATTAAGTCTTCTTGGGTTAATACATATCCGCTTATTGCACACATCAGGATTATTAAAAATATATAAACAGCCTTTAAAGAAATAAGTATAACGAATAGGTAGAATATTTAACATTTTATAATTTTCAATGTTTATGCTCACATTCGCCTTTAACAAAAATTTAACAAATTTATGTTAAAGGCAAATGTGAGCCATTACCATCTATGCATTAACAAAAAGTTGTGCTTTCTATCAACGTGGCTCATTCGCAGTCCAGTTTAAAAATTTTGACCTATAACGTAATTGAAAGAAGGCTGGTCTATTTCTAAAACTGGTAGGACAGACCAAGCAAAAGTGAGTATTCTTAGAGCGCTTTCCAATTAGCAACCAGTCATACCATATTTTAAACTGAATTCTTATCAAGACGTCATTGGCGAAAAGTTGAGGTTATTTTTATTATTATTTTTTTTTCACTTTAACAACCGTGAGGTTATTTCTTGGGAAAAGTTCATGGACTGCTATTTCCCAGAATATTTTAGTTTCTTAACACAAAAAATATAGACCACTTTGAACTACAGTTATGATATCGCTATCAATCTACAAATTAAATTTGTACCCTCACCCAAACCCCTATCATATTACCCAAATATGTACCCACGGTAAATAAGAATTCATCATTAACCTTTTCGCCGGCTGAACGAATTTTATACATATACAGTCCCTGGACAAATTATTAGACGCACTGCAAGATTTCATGTATCAATCAATGATGAACAAAATACCTTTAGAAGGACATTTGTATTCCTAAACTTAAGCTATTGAATAGAAAATACTATTTGCTATACTTAATACATATATCGACATCTTTTTTAATGATATTTATGGCATTCTTTGGTATGTTTTCATCATTACTAAAAAAATACAGTACGTCAAATATATAATTCGTCCAGGGACTGTAAGTTTATGCGATCTATTGGTTTATTTCTCCAACGAATTGAATGACCACCCTCGACCGTCTTGGTTTCGATTGTCGAACGAAATTCCGTTGAAATTTAAAAATCAGTAACAACTCTGTCAAACATTCATGGCGATCTGTATTCCGCTGAATGTCTCAAGTGCAGCCATTTCAATGATGCATGCGCCCATGAAAAATATATTGTTTCCAATGCAAAGGCGAGATTTTTCAAGAGACAAATACGAGGAAGGGCTGTTATTCTTGTTCGTGATGCTTTTAGCTTCGTGGACCTCGGCATTTTTCGTTTGACAAAATCGTATCTGAAACTTACAGTTCCTGGACAAATTATTAGACCCGCTGTATTTTTTTTAGTAATGATGAAAACATGCCAAAGAATGCCATATCATTAAAAAAGATGTCGATATATGTATTAAGTAAGCAGATAGTATTTTCTATTCAATAGATTAGGTTTAGGAACACAAATGTCCTTCTAAAGGTATTTTATTCATCATTGATTGATACATGAAATCTTGCAGTGCGTCTAATAATTTGTCCAGAGACTGTACATGTTTTGTTTTGTTTCAGCGTTGCACCAAAAGAGCTATATGTGGGCTATCGGAAATGTACCTTTTAATTTTGAAACCTGATCAAATATCTAGGCTCACCAATGCCTCAGCCGAAACCCGAGTGAATATGTCATAGCAATAACATGCGTTGGGGTTTGATGTATACTGAAAACTACTAAACTTCATAGTACTACTAAACTTCATAGTCCGTAAATGGAATCTATGGAACAAGTATTGGACCTCTCTGTATTCGATGTGGGGCTTGAATGTCCAAAGAAAAAAAAGCTTCAAATTTTCTACATATTTATATCATAATCGTAAAGAATTCCATTTTTAAGTTGAAAATGCATGCCTTCGTCTCCCAATTTTTCAATTAAAGTTTTCCATCGCACAATCTTTAATCATCTGCATGGAATTAAATCACTCTGTTACAAAATCAATAGGGAAGTTTCTCATTTGAAAGACTTATACCCATGTGCAGTAGTAAAATAAAACACGCCTTTTTGAGACACGTTTAGTCTTTTATCGCTAAATAATAAGAATGGAGCTTGAGTAAATAGCTAAAATTAGCCAAAAACCAGAGTCAAAGTTAGAGAAGACGCCAAATAGTTACCCCGCGTTATCTGGCTTCGGTTTTTAAAGTCCGTTACAACACTCTCAAATCTTTTTAAAGAAGTGACGGTTTGTTGAGCCTTTTAGGTAGTAGTAATGTTCAGCAAAGTGTGATGTTTTGACCCAGTTTTAGTGTCTAAAAAGGGTTGTGAATAGTTTTGTAAAGTAAAAAGCTAGAGCATGAAAGAATAACTCAAGTTTTGAAGTAAATGTTACGGATAATATGCTAAGAAAACAAAAGAAAGTGCAAGCAAACACAATGATAACAATAAAAAAATATTGGGGTCACACTTTAAACGTCACTACATCACTTTAAACATTTATATCGGTTTAAAGTCTATTTTACAATATCAATTTCCTATTCTGCTGTTTTTCATACTTCATTTCTTCGTATGCTTGATTATACAGAAATGAAATTTCTTATTGAGCTTCTTTTCAGAATATAGACTTTTCTAGAATATTTTTAAGAATATAGAACTTACTTTCCTTAGCTCTCATTTTGAGTGATCGATACTTTTTTTTCTTATGCTTGATGTGTAAATAAGAATTGAACTATTCCTTCACAATAAAAAAAAGTTTTTTTACTGCTGTCTTTGTCTTTATACACTGTTAAAATAATTTGGCGCAAGTTTGCACCGGAATTCTGGAACTATTTGGAGCATGAATTTACCAATTTTGTGGTAAAACCATATCTTCAATACGCCGCAGAAATGGTGAATCAATGCTTCAAATAGTGGTGGAAGCTAGAAAGGTCCTGGCTTCCGGCGCAATCATGCACCCAACTTTTTAACAGTGTATGGCTTAATGTGTAGAAATGAAATGTCTTATCGTAACTACTCATTCACAATGGGAAAGTCAACTTATTTGGCTCCCCTTTAACTGCTGCCATTTTCTTTGTATGCTTGATGTATAGAAGTGAAGTATCTTATTGCGTTACTTCACAATAGAAAGTTTCACTTTCACTCCGTATGTTCTCCTTTGAACTACTGTTGTTTCTACATATGCTTTATGTAGATAAATGAAATTTCTTATTGTGCTAATCAACGCAAACCCCAACGCATGAAAAGATGTCAGTCTTTTACAACAAGATATTTTGAAGTTAAATTTCTTATTGTTCTTTTTTTCGCAATAGAAATTTTTTTTCCTTCTGTTCTCCTCTTAAATGTCGCCTTTTTTCTTCGCATGCTTTGTGTGTAGAAATGAAATTTCTAATCGTAACTACTCATCACAATGGGAAAGTCACTATTTGGCTCCTTCTACTGCTGCTATTTTCTTTGTAGCTTCATATATAGAAGTGAAGTATATTATTGCGTTACTTCACAATAGAAAGTATCACTCCATATGTTTCCTTGAACTACTGTTGTTTCTACATATGCTTTATGTAGATAATGAAATTTCTTATTGTGCTCATCCGTCAGTCTTTTACAACAAGAAATTTGGAAGTTAAATTTCTTATTGTTCATTTTTTCGCAATAGAAAATTTCTTTCCTTCTGTTCTCCTCTTAAGTCGCCTTTTTTTCTTCGCATGCTTTGTGTAGAAATGAAATGTCTTATCGTAACTACTCATTCACAATGGGAAAGTCAACTTATTTGGCTCCCCTTTAACTGCTGCCATTTTCTTTGTATGCTTGATGTATAGAAGTGAAGTATCTTATTGCGTTACTTCACAATAGAAAGTTTCACTTTCACTCCGTATGTTCTCCTTTGAACTACTGTTGTTTCTACATATGCTTTATGTAGATAAATGAAATTTCTTATTGTGTTAATCCGTCAGTCTTTTACAACAAGAAATTTTGAAGTTAAATTTCTTATTGTTTCTTTTTTTTGCAATAGAAAATTTCTTTCTTTCTGTTCTCCTCTTAAATGTCGCCTTTTTTCTTCGCATGCTTTGTGTGAAGCAGTGAAATTTTCTAGAGCACTCCTGTCTCTACAATAGGAAATTTCACTTCTTATATATTCCTCTTGACAGATGCCTTTTTCTTCGTATGCTTGACATGTGAAGTGAAATTTGTCACTAAGATCCACCTTCAGTTTATCCAATAAGAAATTTTGAAGCTAAATTTCTTATAGTTCTTCTTTCTCACAAAAGGAAATTTACCTCATTCTGTTCTCCTCTTAAATACATTTTGTTCTTTATATGCTTTGTGAGAGAATTGAAATTTCTTTTTAAAAAATATTTCTTCTTCTTTCTTTCTTCCTTTCTCAAAATGAGAACTTTCACTTATTATGTATTCATCTTGATTGCTGCTTTTTTTCCTTTGCAGGATTGAGGTTAGAAGTTAAATTTGTTATAGTGCTCCTTCTTTACCGTATGAAATTCTGATCGTGCGCTCCTGTTGATTGCTGTTTTTTCTTGTTTTATATCTAGAAATAAAATTATAATTACTATAAAAAGCAATTATAATTATTCTTCAAAGCACTATATCGTGGTGGTGATATACATTAATTGCATAATTTTATATTTCAAGATCAGCCCAAGGTTTCTAAACTCAATTTTTTTTTAAATAATGTGATTCAAATTGGTTAAAATTAGCTACTTGATCACCCATTAGATGTTAAATACACCAAGTAGTGGCGGTAGTGTTTATGTAGTGAGTCAGTGGTAGTGTTTTATGTAGTTACAAATTTGTTGAAACCAAAATTTGTGTTTCTATACATTAGTTAATTATTGGGGTTTCATTTTAACAATTTACTGGTGGTCTTTAATTACGTCACTTTTGGTGGCAACAAAGTTGCCACTTTTTTGATGGGGAGTTTCACGTATATATTTTTTTTACAGTAAACCAATTATTGTATTTTTTGTATCGAATAACATTTTATGAGTCATTCTTAAATTGTTTGGCACTTAGTTAAAACTTCTAACCGATGTAAACTTAATATTGGCTGATTTATTTTTTTAATTTTCAGCAATGCATGTGATATTTATCTTTCTGCATCATCCATATTAGCGTTAAAAGTTTTCAAATTACAAAATTTATTTCAAGGAAATCATTAAAAATAATAATTACGCTAGATATACGAAAACCTAGTTCGAATTTCGAACAATAAAGTTATCCAAGAATTTATGCATTTATATTTTTAACAAAAAAGATTTTAAAAAAACCTCACCAATTCTGAAAAGATGAATATTCTAGGAAAACCAATATTTATTGTCATTCTAAACAGTCATACGTAAATTTTTTATGCTGGACTTTTTTTTTATAATTGTACATGAGAAAATTCAATATACAACTTTGTGTTTTGAATCTGAAAATAGACTAAAGCTAATAAAGATAAAATTTGGTATTTTCATTGTTGGTACAAGTTATTGCAACTTAAGAATAATATACTTTTAAACAATGATTATTTATTATTATCAAAACTACTTCATGACTGTCATTGTTGTACTTTTTATAAATATCAAACACGGTTTTTCACTTAAAATTTTTCAATTGTTGATATATTGACAGAATATAAATTCAGGGATTTTCATGTTTTTGTAATGAACTTTTTGAAAAGGCGCATATGTATATAGCATGTTTTTTCTTTAAACTTTCTGTTGTGAATAATTAAATTCCGAAAAATAGCTAATTGTTATCTGAAAATAAGTTGTAATGGTAGTTTTTTTGGCTACAAATAAAAAAAATCATTAAAAAAAGCATAATACATTTGTCTGTTAATAGTTTATGACACTACAAGAAACATTTTACTTTAAGAAATTACTTTCATGGATATTTAACCTCTTGCGACCTGGCGTCCCCATTGGGGGAAATTTTTTAAAACCTCCCCACAAACAATTAACATGTTAATTTGTTCCGAAATTAACCTGGTCCGATAGAAGAAGATCCAAATATCAGTTTTCAGTCTTTGATTACAGGTATCAGTCATTTATTTCTATAAAAAAATGAAGTTGAACGAGGGTCGATACGATTTTACAGTTTTTAAAAAATTAATTTAAACTTTTTTTCGAAACTTTTCAAAAAGTTCTTTTAGTAATTAATTTTAAAGTTATTTTGCATTAAAATTTTTTTATAATATAATATTAACTACAAATAAGTGATACGGTCCTTTTTTGCATTTGTAGAACAAAAAATGTGTATTTTTAGAGCTTAAGGCGTGTTTCTCAGTAACTATTAAATATAATTTTTTTTAAAATTACTTTGCAAAATATACTGTTTAGCATATATTTGCATGAAAAGTATGTTTAGATTAAGAATATACGTGTAGGATTTTGCTCAGGTCTTAAGAGGTTAATTATAAATCAAAGTTCTTTTTTTATATAAAAAAAATATCTCACCACTAGTAATCAAATATGTTTACTTCAAAGAATAAAAAAATATTATCTTACAAAACGTAGAGCTCCAGCTCAAAAGAACGGAGGCCGCTGGGAAACAAAATAAAATAGCACCAATTAGAAAAAACATCGTATATTTTAAAATGGCATTGTTCAGCATTAGCTTACGAGGGACTTTTTATCCCTTTTGAAGTTTCTGAAACTTTTTGCTCTTAGTGTCTTTAGCGATGGTATTAGATTAAAACTAGGATGGAAAATTTCTTTTCTACTTAGGTTTTTCTTCCAGAGAAACATAGGATAAGAAATAAAAGTTGCTAATCGCTAGTTTAGAAAATGCTGTCTAGGTTTGAGAGACTTTTAAATGCCATTAATGGCTTCAAACATGCTAGCGCACTACGCACTTTGTAAAGTCAGACAGTATATATATTTTTAATTTTACATGATTGATGTACAGACATGCACCAAAAATGAATAATATTTCCGGGTAAAAGCTACTGTGACACTAATGTACTAAAAATATAGAGTACATAACCCGATAAAATTGCATTTGGGAAATTGAACACTGAAAAGACCTTCTATGTGCAGAAAGACGTTTATGAGCTACATATATTTTTTAATATACATTCGTAGAAAATAGTGATTGTAATACAGAGATTTACATTTTACTGACATCTATATTATTATGTGTGGTGTTCAGCACCAATACCCAATTCTAGCCCTTGCGACAGAGTAATTACTTTGTCGCAGATGGTTCAGTATTAGGCTAGCATTCAAAAGGTTTGGGGATCAAAACCGTTTCGAACCGTACAATTTCATTGGTAATACCGGACGTGGCGCCATCTAAAGGTGTGCGCATCTGACAACCTTAACGCAAACAAAACGAAATCCTAAGATTCATAACAGGCAGCAAAGTCCAGAGACTCACCATCAGGCAGCAGCATCAACTTTCCACATTAAACAATCTTCCTCCGACTCACTGGAAGGGGAGTACTGTATCGTTCAGCACAAATCCCCGATACTAGCCCTCGCGACCAGGGCCATATTTCTAAATAGGCTAAGTAGGTTGTAGTCTAGGGCGGCGAATTTTTTGGGGCGGCAAATTTTACGACTAATTAAAGCGGCATTCGGCATGAAAATTATCATAAATATACTAATATTTTTAAGGAAGAAAAATAGTAGAACAGTTTAAAAAAAATTCGCCTATTTTTACACTTTCGATTTAGAGTTTAAAGGTACATAGATGATTCTAGTATGTAGACAGAAAAAAAATAGCCAAGAAAACTATATCTGAGATATTTTACAACAAAAGTGGGGGACGGAAAAACACCATTCAGACGTCGAACAACAAAATAAAGCACAAACAAATTCGTTATATCAAATACAACCGTCCTGGAGCAATCTTGTCTAGTTGTCTGAAAGATCAGTTTTTTTCAAGAAAGTTTCCTGCCAATGTCAAGCCGGCTCGTCAAGGCGGCACGATTCCAGCCAATGAGGGAACAACTTAGTTCTCTTATATTTCAAATAAACCTATTTTCCCTTTTTTAAATTCGTTGTGATAATTTTAAACAGCACATAACACCCTATTTTGCAGCTAACCAGCTATCTTTCCCCGAAGGGTGAGAATATTGTGACAGGGGCGGCGAATCGATCGTAGCCTACAAGCGGCAAATCTTTAAATCCGGCCCTGACTCGTGACCGAGTTATTACTGTGTCACAGAGGGTTTAGTATTTGGTTATCATTCAATATAGGTTCCGCGATCAAAACCTAATCGGACTCTACTTCTTCAAATTGTTACTTTTAAAAGAATTATATTGTAACCCACAGGTTCAAAACTGACTTCTACTAAAACAGTTATTTGTCAATTGCAACGTAGTCAATTTATGACAGCTATTTCCTTTAAGTTATTTGTTTAATTATTTTTTATAAAAATATTTTTTCTACTAAATTATTTGAATTATTTTGCAATAGCAAGGCTAAGACAAAAAAAAAAATTAAGCGCGCTGCGTTTTTTTTTATTGCCAATCATTTGGTCGATTTTTTTTATGAATTGAGTGTTGTGTTTAATTCGAGTTCTTGTCTTAGTCATCAGTTTGCAAACGCCTATGGTTAAAAACATGAAACTTTAGTAAAAAACCAAGTTCATTTTACGCTTTTCGTAATATAAACAAATTTTCTATCTAAAAAAAACCATGCGTATCAATGTTTACTTCCCACTCTACTACTATTATTTCCAGTTATTTTAATGAAATTTATCTCTTAACTGTTTCGGTGGACCTTTCAGTTTTTTTCCCGGTTCCTCTTAACTACAATGGCTATGACTTACAATGGCTACAACTTATTAGGCTACAAGATTGTCACTCATTTAAAAGTAAAATACGGACAAGAAGCTAAAAAAAATTCTCAATGTTGAACCAAAAATAAGAATCTAAAGACTGCTCAAAATTAGCCAAATTACTGGCCAAATCAGTTTCGGCTACTAATTTTTTCATCCAAGCGGATTCAAAATTAGCCTAATATAGCCAAGTCTGGCAGGCAATCGAACTTCTTCAGAGTTTATGCTTTTCTACTGTAGATCTACATATGAACCCGATTTTCTACATAAGATCCTTCTATTTCGCCATTACGAACATATCTAAAAAAAGAAACGACTCACTAAATTTATCCCATCAATTATCAAAATGAAGTGGTCACTCATCACCTATATGCATGTGCTCTCCTCCCATCCCATCCTACCTTTACTTTAGTAGTTCGTTTTTGGACCATCACTTATACATTTTCTTCAATTTACCCTTTTTTAAGACTTGGCGAAATCTATTTTTACACCAAGGTCATCAAAATGTAATACATTAAAATAAATTATGAATCTCGGGGGAAAAAAGGTTCTGATTATATTTTTTGAGACCTTAAAACAGTGGAAAAAAGAGGTTTGATTCAGGAAAGCGGCGAATTTCCGATGTAAATAGTTATTTTTTTTTCTGTTCTCAAAATTGAATTTAATTAAGCGGTTGATTCAGTTATCAACTGATCCCTACTGTAAATTTGTTTTCTAGCTAGCAATAGTAGTATTTGAAGGACATTCGTTTAAAAAATTAGAGCTTGAGGCGTTTGGGACACCCCCCCTACAAGTTTAAGAAGTAAAAACTTAGGGGACATGAGTTTCCGAAGACGAAATTACCTTCTCCAATATTAACCAATGGAGAAATTGGATAGAGTGTTTCAAAATTAGTATCCACAATTGTTTACTTATTGTTTCCAAACTTGTTGGTGTGCTTAAGTAAGTCCTGCGTTTGTGTGTAGCAAAATCCTTTATATTTGTATTAAAAATTATTTTAATTCACTGAAATTATTTTAATTCATTCAATCATTGTTTCGCTTGTCAGAAAAACTTATCAATTACTTACTTAAACTTAAAGATAATTTAAAGAAGCACAAACGTGGGGCTCATCAATATCTAAGAGTACCAGAAAATTTGAAAACAATAGGTAAAAAATTGTTGATGATAGTAATGAAACCATCTATCCAATTTCTCCATTTATTAACATTGGGGAAGTGTTTCATTTCCGGAAATCCATGCAACCTTTAAGTTTTTAAATATTTTTAAATTCAAAATTAAGATGGACTGTCAGTCCCATAGAGCTAATGCCTTAGTTTTGGAGTCACAACTTCCGCAGAAGTATTGCTTTGCTATGTAAGCTGCCATAGAGCTAATGCATTAGATTTGGAATCACAACTTCCGCAGAAGTATTGCTTTGCTATGTAAGCTGCCATAGAGCTAATGCATTAGTTTTGGAATCACAACTTCCGCAGAAATATTCTTTTGCCGTGTTAGCTCTTCTTCCCCAAGTGTGGGAATCAACATGACACGGAAATGAAACACATTTGAAACGAAAATGTTATCTAGTTATTTAATTATGTATTTTTATGAGTTTTAAAATGCCAAAAATACACAGCAGATGGCGACACTATTTTTAAACTTTTATCAATTAATAATTAAATAACCGGAAGTTATTTTCTTTTCAATTTTGTTTTAAATAGATGTTATGATGATCCCCATACCTGGTAAAAATGCAATAACATGGCAAAATGATTCTTTTGCCAAAGTTGGGATTTCAAAACTAATGCATTAGCTCTATGGGATTGACAGTCCTTCTTAAAGGAAATAAATACATAATTGAATGAGTTAATTTTCGTTTTCGTACCGACAAGACCTTAACAGCCGCCGTTCGTCTTTTCTAAATCGTCTATTCCGTAGCTCAAAATCCAAAAACGCGTTGAGTAATGTGTACGACGATGTTGCCATTTCTCAAAAAATATACCTGGACAGAAAATGTATCTTCTGCGATTTATTTCAGGAAATCCAGGCAAATTACTCAAAGTTTTTTTTCAAAACGAAGGTTTAGTTTTGAAATCGTAATTTTCTGGATAGAACTGCTAAGAAAAACTACACTGCTCAAAACAATTAGGGGAGCACTTTGAGGTACCTTTTTAACCCTTTCAGGTACAACTTTTTATTTTTTATTCTAATAATATAAAATTTGTGAAATTGATTCGTTTTGAATCAAGATTGAAATGGTAAAAAAAAAATAGGGATATAAAATCTTAATTTTTTAAAACTAAAATTAAAAGAGGAAAAATTGGATTTATAACTTTTAAATACATTATAACAATAATTTATTCAAAACTGTATTTGTTTTAAAAAAAAGTTAAAATCAATTTTTAAATATTTAAAAATGCAAGCGTGAAGAATATAGGGTCAATTTATTTCATAAAATTGTTTCAGAGTGAAATTTATTTTACCATGTTTTTCATATTTCCATTTAATTAAAACAGGCATTATTTAGTTCTTTAAGAGACATGATTCTTCCATCTAACGATAAATAAGTGCGAGCTTAACTTAGTGAGAAAAAAATCGCAAGCTGATGATTCCAAATGAAATATTTGGGGGTGAAAAGGTGTAAACCATGCGCCCCCCTAATTGTTTTGAGCAGTGTACTTGAGATGGTACATTGAGAAAATTATTTGCAAGAACCTGAATCTTTAGATTCTAATTTTCTTTTACTGATATGGACTGAAATCGTAATCCCTAACAAAAAAAAACTTTGGATAAGTAAACAAGCGCCAATATAAAAAAAAACCTAATGCATTTATTTTATAACAAAAACAAGTCATTATGAAAGTTGTCGCTAAAAAAGATGCGATATACAAGAATGCCAATCTCTTGTTTATAACTTCTTGAACATTATAAATAGTAGTTTAATTAAGTTCCACTGCCATAAAAAATTGCTCTGTTTGAGGATGTTGTCCACTGATGGATGAAATCATAAGATATAGATGGCATCATCAGAAATATTCTCACGGGAATATTTCTTATGATTTCACGCGTTCCGAACTGTGATTTCATTGGTTGTTTTGTTTTCTTTGACAAAGTGTTGAAACAAGCCCATTACGTAAAAAATCGAATATCATTAGTTCTACAAAAATAATTCAGGTGCATAATGTTTTTAAGCAAAGCAGATCGAAAAATTTCTAGAACTACATTAGGCCAACAACTTTTTAGTTTAAAGTCACACATTTGAATATGGATTCTTATTTGGATGTTCAAAAACGAATTGAAAATTTTTAGCTTCCGGAAAAGATAGAAACACAGCAACAGTGGTTACAATGTAACTAGAGTGCCAAACATATAAGCATTAATAAGGTTCCAATGTTACAATTAACATGAATATTATGGAAAAAAGTTTTATTTGAAATGTAGGCATCTTATGAAAATACTAAAATAAATAGTTATTTAATAAAGCAGATCTATAAATCTCTGGATTTTATTAATATAGTATGAAATATAAATTTTAGTTGAAATGTTGGCATCTTATGAAAATAGTGAAAAAAAAAACTTTTCCCACTGCTTTAGGTGAAAATTAGTTATTTTTATAATATCGTTAAATAAAACTAACTATTTCAAATGAATAATCGTGGCAAAAGTGATGCTTTTAACGAAATCATGTTTCAAAGTTACTTTTACGCACTAGTGCGACAAAGTAAATAAGAGCATCTGATTGGTGTAAAATTATTTGAGCGTGATATTTTATTCGGTGGCTTTGTGATTTGTGTAAAATTCTTTAATTGAACATGATTCTTTATTTGGCGTCTTATTTCCAATGACAATCTAAGAAATACTTTTTGCACGTGATTTTAAAATAATCATTCATATAAATAATCACCTTCAAATCATTTGAACGTGATAAAGTAATTATTAAGCCAATTAAATAAATGTCAATTTAATAAATACTTTTTTTGCACGTTATTAAAAAAAATAGTGTATGACAACACGTTGAAAATAGCCTTTTTTAAACTCGTGAATTTATTTCACTCGCTCGTAGCTCACTCGGGAAATAATTTATTCAACTCGTTTAAAAAAAGCCTTACTTTTCACACTAGTTGCATAAATAACTATTATGCAATAAGTGTGAATAGTAACACTTTTTAAAACTAGTAAATTATATATAAATAATGACACGCGTTTTAAAAAGTTTACTTTTTACACGTGTTTCATACACTATTTTTTATAATTACCTTTTAAAAAATCAAATCTCGTTGGTTCAAAAAAAAATCACGTGCTAATTTTTTTACGTAAAGATCGGCATCGATAAATCTCTGGAACTACAAAAGGCAAACTTATTTTTTAGCTTAAAGTCAAACATTTGAACATCGATACTGGTTCAAAAATAAAAAAATAATAACATTCACGCGCATAATATTTATAAATAAAGCAGACCAATAAATTTCTGGATTTTATGAATATTATAAAATAGAAATTTTACTTGAAATGTTGGCATCTTATGAAAAGAGTGAAAAAAAGTACTTTTTTTCACTGCTTTTGGGTGAAAAAAAGTAGTTTTTTTTATCACTGTTTCTAAAAAGTATAACTTTTCACACGCGTCTGATAATAAAATTATAGGGGAAAAATCGGATTTTTTTCACGCAATTATAAAATAGTTATTTATGCAACTAGTGTGAAAAGTAAGGCTTTTTTAAACGAGTTAAATAAATTATTTCAGGAGCGAGGTGCGAGCGAGTGAAATAAATTCACGAGTTTAAAAAAGCCTATTTTCAACGTGTTGTCATACACTATTTTTTATAATAACGTGCAAAAAAAGTATTTATTAAATTGGCATTTATTGATTAATTTATTAATTATTTTATTATCACGTTCAAATGATTTGAAGGTGATTATTTATATTAATAATTATTTTAAATCACGTGCAAAAAGTATTTCTTAGACTGTCATTGGTAATAAGACCCCAAATAATGAATCACGTTCAAATAAAGAATTTTACACCAATCAGATGCTCTTATTTACTTTGTCGCACTAGTGCGTAAAAGTAACTTTGAAACACGATTTCGTTAAAAGCATCACTTTTGCCAAGATTATTGATTTGACAAAGTTAGTTTTTTTGCACGATATTATAAAAAAGTACTTTTTTTCACTGTTTCAAAAAGTAGCTTTTTGCATGCGTCCTGAAATTATAGCGTAAAAGTTGGATTTTTTTCACGCAATTATAAAAAATACTTTTTTCACGTAATTATAAAATAAATATTTTTATTTTTCAGGTTGATCATCTGGAGAAGATGTCGTTGCGTTGGCTCTATGTTAATTTACGTGTTCATTATAATGTTAAAATTTAGTTAAGCATTTGAAAAGACTACTCTAAAACATTGAAAATTAAAAAAAAAAATCAACAGGCGTTTAGTTTTAGAAAGTTGTATGTTTCTTTATTACCCAGAAAAAATGACATATTGAAGTTCTTCTATAAAAATGTATTATGCATCTAATTTTAATTATAATAATTATTTACTTGTTATATTTAGTTATGTTTTTATTAAGAAACAACTTAATTATTTGTAGTGCTTTTTTATTTCCATAATTTGCTTTGTTAGAGATGTCCGTGATTGAAATTTAACTGTATTAAGTTAAATATGTTTTTTCAACTTATAATAAACAAGTAGGTTTGTAACAGAATCTGTCACTCAGCCCGCTTCCACACATGTGTTTAACAGGAAAAAAGTCGCCAAACACAATATTAATTCTATTATAAGCATTTACACGCTAAATTTGGTTAGTTTCATTTATTTTATTTCGAAAATTCAATAATTATTTCTTCAATAATTATTATCGTTTGCAAAAATTAATTCACATTTCAAAGAATAAATCTATATATATATATATAATACTCTTATACGGCACCCAAATTTCCTCATATTTCTATCTCTGGAATGGCAACAATCGAAATGAACAAAAAATACTACTAATTCCAAAATGGCCGACTGAAAACAACAAAAAAGTGTTTCTTCAGGAATGGCTTAAAAAAGAGAAAAATAACTATAAATATTATGCATAAAACAGATAGAATCGGTAAGTTTAAATTTAAATATGCATAATATTAGGGACAGTTTCCTGCAAGTTAAAAACAATGTATAAAAAAAAATTAAGAAATGAGCTCTTTAAATAATTAATTATTGATAATATTTCAAATATATTAATACGATTTAAAATTGTTTAACTATGAAAGAAATGGACAGGATCAAGTTATAAAGAAAGTAGCAAAATAAATTCTTTAATGTAAACATACATAGAAAAAACTGAACTCTTTGATAATTATTCGCTTAAGATACGATCTGTGGCTGTTTTCGTAGCCAATGGCTGCCATAATACCAATTTGACTGGGTTACCATATTTGACGAAAAAAATTGCCGGACACGCTCCTTTAGGTTAACCCTTAAGGCTAGACTAAAATATTTCAATGAACGGTGAGCGAGCGAAGCGAGCCTGGATCGCGAAGCGATCCAAAGGGAACTGCGCAAGCAGTTCCCGGGGGTTGGCGAGCGATAGCGAGAAGGGGGCGTGCCCCCTAGTATGTGATATTCCTCTCTTTTAAATAGAACCAAATTCATATAGTCAGGTCGCCAAACCCCGATTCAAATAATTCATATCAACATGTAAACAAAGGAATCTCTTTGTGAAATATGTGACGTTATTTTTAACTGATTGATGTAGCAAAAATAAATTTATTTTAATTTATTTTTTTAAATAATTAAAGTTTCTCGAGTGATTGTTGCGAATGGCAATGATGATTTAATTCTAATAAAAATTGCTTCGTATGCTTTTTTAATTAGCAATAAATTTTGCAGATTTTTAAATAATTAAAGTACTTCGAATTCAAATTGTTTTTCTGAGATTTTCAATGTCTTCTAATGTCGATGCGCTGAATTTTTGACGTATCGCACTTGCCTGTAGCATTTGTAGTTTTGGCTATAAAAGTGGGTGACGGACGGACAGACGGACTGAACGATTATAATACATTCCACCTTCCACTTTTTATGTTACAAACGTAGTGTGGAAACTAAAATGTGTTATAATATTATATTTTTGTATTTAATGGCGACCGAAAATGATTATTTTTTCCCTTTTTACACTTTGTTTAATTATAATATGCTTTGGAGCAGTGTTTTTTTTCTTAAAAGGAAATTAAAATTACAATTTTTTATTGTTTACTCTTGAAAACTTCCGTACGTCAAAATGGCTGTAAAATCATTCACTGAAACATGTTTTGGCCATTTTCAAAATCTATGATCAATTCATTACTTATTGAGATTTGGATATTTTTAAATGGATTTAGAAAAAACTCAAATAGATTTATTTTCACCACCAAATTTTTTATTCGCAATTAATTGGTTCAAAAGTTCCATCGTTTCAAGTTTTTTTTTCCAGAAGGGGCTTTGCCCCTGCTAGTCAATCTCGAATACTTCTTTGCGCTTCAGCCATCAGTAATTTGAAAAAAGATTTAAACTGTTTGAAATTAATGAATTATGCTGATTAATACATGTTAATTGTTTTTTCAACCTTAAAATTCGAAAAGATATTGATTTTGTAAACAGAAAAATAAAAGTGATTAATTCAAATACAAAAATTGTCGACCTCATCACTAAAAATCTTGTCATTTCGATTAAATTTCGATTTAAATAAAATTTTGTTTAGTTACAAAATACGTATCGCTGTAATGCGCTACCAGATGCGTGAGACAAGTTTGAACTTTACAGGGGCGTTTAAAGCGTCTGACAAAAGTTTCGGCCGGTGGAAAGTGTCTGGCAGATTGAAGATTCATTATTAACTTTTAACAATATTTTCTAAAAACATACGTAAAAATCAGCTTTGAGAAAATGACTTAAGTTAACTTTTAATTTAACTACTTTTTCACCCGATACCTGTAAATTGGCAGCCGGTCCAGTCTAGCGGGTATGCATACACTAAAAGTAACATGTAATGTACTAAAAGTAACATGTAATGTACTAATGAACTAAAAGTAACATGTAATGTAAAAGTAACATGTTACACAAAGTAACAGGTACATCAAAACCAAACCTTAATCCGATACATTTCATTCGTGAGAAAATAACTTAGGTCTGGGGGCCCTAGGCTCTTAGACTATAAATAATGGTACAAGAAATGTCATCAGAATATTCACTAATATTTGATCAGACGTTTTGAAACATTGTAAATTTAGGTTGGTTACACTAGGTAAATTAAGAAAGCCATATTTTAAATTTATGTCTATAGGAATTCAAAAGGAATTACCAATATGTATACTGAAAAGATTACGTTTGAAATTAGCAATAACACTTTATTCGAAATATATTTGTAAGCCAAAGTACAATTTTCTAAATACAAAACATTTGTTCTTCCTAAAAGGTTTTTATTTGGTTTAAACATCAGATAGATAGAAAATTTGCAAAATATGCACACCACACATAGGACATTAGAAATAGGAACTCAAATAAATGAAACACGAAATAATACTATAGTAATAAAACATTCACTTTGAGGCAACTTCAGTTTTTGAGGTGCTGAAAAAAATAATTTTTTTAGCTTGTTATAATTTAACTTAAAAAATCTAAAATGCAAATATAAAATTGAAAGCCATTTACTGAGGACAATCAACCGAAACTTCATCTACTAATCATTAAATTTTATTGGAAAATAAGTAATTAAATTTTTTAAAAAGTTTTTAATTTATTTTTTAATTTCAATGCTTTTTTTATTGGCAGTTACTAAATATGTGCCAATGTCATATACCTTTTAGAGACAAATAGATTTTGTGTGAACAAAATTGGTGCCCTTAGCTACTAGAGTAGGGTGTTTTGGGTAATTTTTTTGTAAAACTTTTATTTTCCCCTTTTTTATTCAATAAGTGAAATTTCAAAAACTTAATACTTTTAATACCTTACCTATTTTACGACTTCTGGGCCCAAAGTTTCATAACCCGAATCGCTAAAAGGGGCTCAGATATGACAAGCTTGAACCAATCTTCGGTTTTCATAATTTCATCAAAATGTCGCTGCATGAAGTCCAAAAGAACATCCACAAATTGGTTGTCGGAATGTCGGCTTGCCAGAGACAGGACGCAACACGAGTTATCGGCGTCCAACTTGTCCATCAAGGCGTCTGCACACGTCCCTCGAAGACTGGCGACATCGTACTTGTCGGCGGCATAGTACAGCCTGCACCAAGAATCGAAGTCGACATCAGTTGGCACACTTCCGGTGTACAAGAACTCGATGAAAGTTTTCAAAGTCGGCAAGTCAATGTCGACTATTTTTATCGTGTCTTTCTTTTCCTCTTCCAGGGGATATTTCAACATCCTGGCGAGAACTGGGGATCTGGCGCACAAAACTGACTTATGTACTCGTACAACGTTGTTATCAACCACAAAACTGAAGTCTGTGTAAAGGGAATCGGTGTACATAGTTTTGAAATCTTCAATCAAATTAGGCACGTTCTTTGAACATTTGAACCGAAGTCTGTCTACGTTTTCAGTAGCAAGTTCTTTGAACTTCATAATGCATTTGAAAACGACTATGTTATTTTCTGCTGATCTACTGTGCTCTTCTAGTTTATCGGCGAAAATAATATAGCGCCAACTGTTTTCATTCTGAGTGCAAACAAAGTTCGTAGTCTTGATTTTATGGAACACTCTTCCTGTGCTATATGTAAATGAAAGCTGGTCTTCCACTTCGAACGGAGTCTTTTCTTTTGAAATGATTTTAAGATAGCATTTCTTATTTTCAGATTCATCTATAAATCTCTCGAACGTTGCATACAAAACAATGTCATTCGCAGGTTTAAATTCGCTGCTTGTTACTTTAAAAGTATCCGGCCAATCTGGGAAATTTTTTATATTCCACTTAAAAACATATATTTGGCTTGACATCGAAGTATTGAATTCACTTTCCCCATTGTGTTTGCAACTCGTACGATACGACATTTTGAATCAGTGTCACACTTTTTAAAAAAATACACTCTGTTAATATATACACTTGAAGAAATGATTAGAGAGAGATACACAAAAAATGCCATAAAATAGTTAATAAGTGACTCCACAATTCCTGCGTTGCCAAAAAGAGTTTTACAAATGAGTTGATGTTGGTTGGTTGGTTGAAAAGGTAAGATGGATTGTGGCGAGTTGTTGTTTAAAAGTAGTCAACATTAGTTTGCTTCCAATATGCCAGTTTCTCTACCGATCTACTTTAATTGTAAAATAGCCTACGCTTAGTTTATTTAAGATATAATTATCGTCGCACTAGAGCTACACGAGGGCTATTAGCGACGGGCGTCGTATTTTAGCCTACGCTTAGAGATCTTGCAACTGAATTTTTTGAACAAGTTGCTCCGATTTATTAGTTTTATGGCCCGTCCGTGGCCGAGTGGTTAGGGCATCAGCCTAGAGATGCAACCTTTTCAGGAGTGCGGGGGTTCGAATCCCACCTACTGCCAGTCATCCTATAAATCGGATCCGTGCTGGAAATAGTAGAAAAAAATCCTCATCACGGATGGGCCCGAGTACACAGGGTCAGACGTGCTCGTTAAATCTGTGGAGTCCAAAGTCCCGACGGCGTTAGCGTACGATGTCGCTCGAAGTTCTGTTGGGTGCCCGCTCAGGAGTCGACCTCGTCACTTGACCATGGCTCTAAATTACGAGGCGTTATTGGCTGTGTTAAAGCTCCTGAAGGAGGCTAGAAATAGGCAGCCGGAAAACGATTACCCTACCCCCCTTAGATTTATTCTTCAAATACTCATAACTCATTTTTAAAGCATTTGGTAAAATCAGTTTCTTTAACTTGAGCTGCATATGTGACGTTTATAAATCAAAATTTTTATTTCATATCCATTGGTCTAAATCCATATTAACCATTTAAGTACCCAACCAGTTTTATAAGTTTTAGTCCCCGTTCAGTCCCAAGAGCAATTTGGCATCATCATTTTAGAATTTTTTTCTGATCGTCCATAGCCATTTATGATATCAAAAAGCACATAATTCGATTCTTCAAACTTTTTTTCTATTAGAAAATATTTTTTATTAATCCCAATGGATGTCGGCCCTATTATATTTTTAAGTTAAGATCGGAAAAATGATGATGCCAAATGGCATCACTGGGACTGAAAGGGTTAACTCAAAATGTACTTTTCCAAATACGTTTGGTTGTTAAATCTACAACACACTAGGTAAACAAAGGGTAATAGTGACGTTCCAGGAACCTTTTATAGAAAGACTGTCGTTTTTTTTCTTCTACAGAATCGTTTTATTTCTCGTAATTATAGAACTTTGTCCAGAAACAATAAATTTTCAACTTTTGTGCCCAATTTTCAAACTTGCTTGTTTTAATAATATATTTCTATTGCAGGTTTTGAAAACTATTTTTCCACGAAATCTTTTTCACTCCTCTTGCAGCTTGTCTTCGAAAAACGATAACTTTAGTTTGATGTTTTTCCACCTAACCTACAAAAGAAACTCCCAGCAACTACTAGATGCCCCTAATAGGGAACTTGACAGTATCCCTCAAATTCCTTCCAATATTATTTAAATTATGGTTTAAACTCAAAATAACAAACGTATGTATTTTTGTGCGAAATATATCTTTAATTAGTTAATAAAAATCATTTTAAAAATGTTTTTTTTCTTTTGGTACGTCACGTGATTACAAACACGCTAATGATTTGGCTGACGTCACTACTAAGTATAAACAAATCGGCGTGATGTTTTTGTTGTAATTAAACTTGATTTCATCTAATTTAATATTAAAATAAAACTTATAGAGATTATGGAAAACGGTTTTACGGCATAGTTCGAATTTGCCTAAAGTAGAGAGTTGGAGAAGTTTGTTTATACTTACTAGTAATGCCAGATACCATATGACAGCCATGTAGCGTTTTGGCTAGTATTTTTTTGCAGGAATTTTATAATTAATTTTTTTTAAAAAGAAAATGGGCTTATTTTTATTTCAAACTAATTTTTTTCGTGCATACGCTTAATTTACGATGATAAAAAAATTAGTCAATTACCCTATTATAACATATACTGGATCCAAACATTTATCGTCATTCGACAGTTCTTAATTGCGAGACCAGTCGCCAATAACTATCGTGTAGCTCTAAAGCGACAGTACTTCAACTATACTAACCCTAGTGGTGTTCAAAGGATTCAGTGGCTTTCAATTATTTTAGTTGTTCCTTTAAGTTTCAGATTTAAAAATCTGGGTTGATAAAAATACGCACGAAATTAGGTTTGTAACAGAATCTGTCACTTAGCCCGCTTCCACACAGCATTTACATTCAATTGGAAAAAAAGCGCCAAACACAGTACTAGTTATATATTTAACATTTACAAGCTAAATTTGAATAGTTTACCATATTTTTTTCGAAAATACAATAATAATTATTTCTTTATCGTTTGCTAAATTTAATTTATATTCAAAGAATAAATATGTAATCTTCCTCGCTTTTAAATAGAAGCAAAACATTTCATATCAACATCCAATCAAACAATCTCTTTGTGAAATATATTTGACGTCATTTCAAACTAATTTATGTCGCAAAAAAATACATTTCTTTCATTTATTACTAAAATAAAATAAAGTTTCTCATCGATTGTTGTAAATGGGAATGGTGATTTAGTTCTAATAAAAATAGCTTCTTATGCTTTTTAAATGAGCACTAAATTTTGAATTTTTTTTAATAATTGAAGTACTTCAAAATGCTATTTTTTTTTAAATTTTCAATGTCTTCAAATTTCGCAAAAATGTTTAATTTGGAAAAATATGCACTTCTGATAATCATACAGTTTTAAGCTTGGTTTTCAGCAAAGGGTACCGGTTAAATAATTTCTCATTTAGTAAATTAAAACACATCAGTGCTCTTCAGAAACTAAAATATGAGTACTTAGGTATTTTAAAGTGATAGTTGTGTTGGTTAATTATTCTAGTATACCAAAAATGTAATCATATCATTCTCATATTTCTTTATAGGCCCTTTTGAAAGTTTATTATACTTTACAATGTGTGCCAGCTTTCTACAATGCATTTGAAGACTATCTTCTTGTTTATATATACATATGCTTACATAATACCTGTGTAAAGTGGATCTGGACACACGTGAAAGTGAATTTTTTAAAACTCACTTATTAAAACAAAAAGAAAAACTCTATACCACTTAGTTTATAAAAATAAAAAATACTCAATCACTTTAAATATAAAGCCAGCTATGAGAAATGGCAATGCGTAATAAGAACAAAAAATTTGCAGCAATTGTATTTCTAGGTTTATTACTAGATTTTTGTCATTTTTTCAACTTTTAGTAATTAATATTTTTGTCATTTTCAAATCAAAGCTGTAGTTATGCTGTTAATGTTCGTTCAGGAAGCAGAAAACATTTTATTTTCAAATTTCCAATTATAAAATCTCAACATTTGTTGTAAACCGTTACAGATTGCTTCCGCATTCCAAACGGTTGCGGGTCAATATTATAAAAAAAATAAAAATTTACAGATGCAATAAGACGTTACAAGTCTGGCGAAGAAATTAAATGATAATATTAATCATCTATTAAAACTTCAAAATATAGGTAACAACTATGCTAAAACGTCTTAGCACGTTTACAAAATATTTTGTAACGAAATCGTATTTCGGTAGCAAATAGACGTTTTCTAGCCGACCCGGCGGCGCAACGGTTAGGGAGCTAGCCTTTGGAGCCTCTGGGTTCGGGTTCGAATCCCGATAAGGCATGGATGTTTGTGTTTGTCGAGTATATGCGGAGTACGTGCTCGTTAAATCTGTTGGGTCCGAAAGTCCTCCAAGTTCCCATACCAAATCAATACCTCTGGGGGTGACAAGCCAATTCTGGGGATCCTCTAGTTGGCCTCTGTCTCTAAAAATTATATGGATCCACTTATGTGTGCGTGTTGTCTGTTGTGTCTGTCTTACTTGACGAAGGTTTATAAGCGGGTCTCTGACCAAGCACACAAACCTGAATATATATGTCTACCAACCAACCAACCAACATTTTCTAAACGTTACCGATCCGACTAATGCATAAGAAAGTTCTTTTTATATTTGTTTGATTTTTTCATTATTCTTAATCTGGAAATCACCTTGGCCTTCTAAGTAATCCATTGAACAGTCGACCTTTTAGACACTTCTATCACGGCACTTCAACCTATCGCGAACTTTTGCACAACACCTAAATTTTGAAAATTTGAATGTCTTAATTTGAAAAAAAAAGATAAAATTTCTTTCGTTAATTACAGGGCACAAATTACTGAAAAGTGTCTCTATGTCCTTTAATTAATAAAATAGAGAAATGAAAATACGAATCAATTACTTTGTTTCGATTGCATAAAAGGTTCTGTTTTAAGTAGGACGTTTTTGCTATTAATTATTAGAACGGTGAATGCTGCACGATATGAATTGTAGGCATCTGCATTATGTAATGAAATACATGTGTAACTTTAAATAACTCGTGACGATGTACTATGGTGTTACTTAAGACACAATTTTCTTGTAAGTTACAAAGAGTATTCAAACTTTTAAATAGAATAGGGTTGTACATGAAATATTCAAGTTTTGTCAGACCTGATTTTTGATGAGGAGGGGGAAGTGTTGTATGTATATTTATTTTAATATTTGTTTCGGTTGCTTTGATTTTGTTTTCTAACATAGCACTATCAGTGGCATAATCGCTAATTCAAAATCTTTCGAAGGTGTATCCTAAGCTTAAAACACGATAGCAGTGCAAAACAATTGTGCACCATACACGATGAAACAATTTGACGCTAGATTGCACCAGAATCCTGGACCTTTCTATAGCTGCCACAACTCCTCATAGCGTTGATTTATCCCTTTGGCGGTGTATCAAAGTTATGGGTTTACCACAAAACTGTTAAATTCCCACTTCGAATAGTGGCGTCAGCTAGAAAGTTCTAGGATTCCGGTGAAATCCTGCGCCAAACGTTTTAATTGTAAACAAATTTTAAGGAGGGGAAAGGGCCAGAAAGACTTCCCAAAGAACTATTTTTATGAAGAAAATAAAAAATTAAATTGAAATGAGCTACGCTCAACCTGAGCTCAAATGAGCTAACCATCCTTCTGAATGTTCGCTCTCTCTCCCAGTGATGAGAAAATGATAGTTGTAAGGGTACACCGCTAGAGGGCCTAGGTTGACAAACTTGAATACCGCATAAATATGGTCAAATGTCCTTTTTACATCCCCATAGCATAGTTTTCTTTTATTTTAAAGTAGAATTTTAGAAGTCTAAAAAGTTCCATTGGGAAACTTGCATTATTGTCTAACCATCCTCAAAAAATAATCTGCATAAAATGTATTTAAAAATGTCTCTTATTGGAAGCCAAGATTCAATTTGGTATTCATTTAAGTTTTTGATTCCCAATTACATCAATTAATGATCTCAAAGTTCCCTCCAAAAGATCCTTATTTTTTTGGCTTCTTATTCCTTAATTTGCTCCATTTCTTTTATTGCATTAGCTTTCAAAGCCAATTCAGCGAATAATCTTGTCTTATATTATCTAAAATAAGGGAATTTCAATCCCCCCTTTCATATTGACAATTTATATATTTCTTTCTACTTTTTGAGCAAAAGATATTAGGGATGTCAAACAAAAGGAAAACTGTTAATTTGTAACTGTTCCCGAAAAGTTAATTGGAAATTAAGCATTTTAAACTATTATTTAAAAAGTTTTTAAACAGAAGGTTTTCATATTAGAAACATCAAGAATTCAATATTAAAATTAGGACTGATGACTATTGGTAAAATTAAGGTTAATGGAATAAGTTTGAAATCCTAAATTCTGCAAAAGTTCTGCTTTGCCATGGTAGCCTTGTTTAACCAGTCGTTATAACAGCAAGATAAAACAAATTTAAATTTCAAATATAAAATTTATATTTGATTTATTTTTTTATGTTAAAATTGTCAAAAAATTTCTACAGATGGAGACACTATATTTAATACTTATCAATTTATACATAGTTAACCGGGGGGGGGGGGGGTATTTTTATTTGAATACATTTAATGTTAAGTGCTAACATGGCATAGCGGTACTTTCTCAGCAGAGGTAATGTCAAAATTAATGCATTAGGAATAACAGGAAAAAATTCATGTTAATTTACGAGATTGTAAAAAAATAATTTACAAGATTGCTTCCATGTTCGATTGCTTTTCAGTCAAAGCTAAGCTCAAGACGATTGTGTTACTGTAAATGATCTTAAAATTATTGGTTTTATGTATTCTTTTTATGATTACGCATTCAAATATTTAACTATTTTGTAATTACCCAAAAAACTTTTTAAACTGAATAAAACCGTGCAATTATATAATGTATTTGTCTAAAAACTAGAGTTTAATAGAGATAATGCACCAAGGTTTAGTTGGAATTATCGTCACACTAGAGCTACACGAGGGCTATTGGCGACGGGCGTCGTATTTTAGAACCACAGTCAAGTGACGAGCCGACACCTGAGTAGGCACCCAACGCAACCGTTAAGGGCGACATCGTACACAGCGTTAGGACTTTGAAGGATATTTAACGTGCACTCCCTCCACACGGGGTATTATTCGTCGGACATTTTTGGCTGCACGGGCCATTTATAGGTCGGCAGTTATTTAGACGATGCCAGGACCCGAACCTGGGACCTTCCGCATGCTAGGCAAATGCCTAACCGACTGGGCTTCCCAGCCCCGATAATGCACCAAGACTTGCCTTCAAAATTTATAATACCCCGTGTAAGGGAGTGCACGCTAAATAACCTTCAAAGTCCTAACGCTGCGTACGATGTCGCCCTTAACGGTTGCGTTGGGTGCCTACTCAGGTGTCGGCTCGTCACTTGACTGTGGTTCTTAAATACGACGCCCGTCGCCAATAGCCCTCGTGTAGCTCTAGTGCGACGATAATTCAAACCTAACCTAACCTAACCTTCAAAATTTATATCAACTTACTGATTTATTGCAAAAATATATAACATGCGCCACATTTTTGCCCAAAATGAAATTTTCACAATTACAAATTAATAACACTTTAATTATAATAAGTTGTTAAAAAAAAATATGTGGAAACCTAAAGAATATGCAAATGTTCTCTTACAATAACACAAATATCACGTCCCTAAAAAAATATTACTAATTACAGTCATTTTTTTTTTAACTCGAAGTTAATTTCTCAAATGCGTTCTTTTACCATGCCAGACTTATTTTTTACCATATTTTTTAAAATCCTTAACACTGCTCATTTTTATCTTATTCTTAATTATTGAGGATATTTTTTATAATCTTTTTTTTTTCCTCTTGCAGAAACCCAACGTTACTTTTTATACATGATTTTTTTTTCGTAAAGTATAAATTATTTCCCTCTTACATAGTTAATTTTTCATAGGGCTGTTTTCTTGCTTTTCTTCGCGATTGTATTAACTCTTATACTCAAAGTTTTCCTAGTTAATAAGGGAAATTTTACTAGTTTTTTTTAATGCATTTTTTGTGTTAGATTTTAGTGAAAGGAAATTTTATTAGGATTTCCTTCTTCAACGATTAATTGCTAGGGTCTCCTTAATTACCTAAACTCTTACATGCATTTTCTTTATAAAGAAATACGTTTTTTTTGGATTATCGGCTCTTTTGCTGAAAAATATTTTTTGGTAAACTATGCAATGCTGATAATTTTACAGGTTGATCCTTGATTTTTAGCAATTGGTACCGCTTTCAGGCAGTCTGGAAATGGCCAAAAATGTAAGGTTGTTTTCTTTTAATTTTTTTTCAAATAATATATTTGTCTAGAAACATAATGAATTTATTTTTGAAGACGACATCGAAATTTTATTTCAAAAATAAAAAAAGTATATCATCAATAAAAATTATTATTATTATATTAATATATTAATAATTATTATTATTCATTAAATTTAGAATTTATTGACATTTCTAAAAAGACGTGTGCATATCTTATGGAAAAATCCTGGTCTAACGCTAGGACGGTTAAATTATTTTTCATTAAGTAATAAAAAAAAACCTTAGCGAGACAATTAAGCGATTAATTTGACAGGAAGAATGTTGTATTAGTATCAGCTCAGACGTTGACTTCGAAACTTGAATATATATCGATTTTTTTTTAAATTTATGATTCGTGATTAAATTCGTGATTTGAATAGAAATTGCCGTGTAGTTTTTCAAAAATACGAGGTGTTGCATGGTTGAGATAAAGTTCTGAGGAATGAACAGAGAAAAAGACAGTCGTAAGCATTAAACCTCACTCGGTTTAATTTTTCTAGTCGTTATATAATTGAAAGAATATGCTTCTCATAAAAAGTAAAACGACAGGAGCTTTTCTAAACATGTGAACAATATTTTGTAGGCTGAGGTTTAATAAAATACAAAGACATATTTTTTACTCATATATAGAAATTGAGCTTGTTTCAATTTATCAAGAAATGAAAAAAATAAAAAAATGACAACAAGGAAATTTAATAGAAATCCTTATACTGTCTGCATCTGCACTCACTTAAAAATACAAATTTATGTAAAACCTTAGAAAAATATAATACAGTACAAAAATGTGTCGCCGAGCAAAACTTAGTCATCGATTTGAAAATAAAGTAAGAAATCAGTCACCTGGCATTTTTTAAAAACATAAAAATTGAAAAGAATACAACCTAACAAACAATTTTTGTTGGATGTATTATATCTTATTAGTTCTTTGGAACGTAGATGATATTCCAAATTCTAATAAATATTTCATTTATGTCAAAACTAGAAACCAAATAAGACTATGATGGAAAAATTCTAAATTGTCTTAGTGCTCAATGCTTTTTATAAGATGCTTAGTAATATTTGTTATCACTATTTGTTCTTTAATATTAATTTTTTTGGAGTGCATTTATTACCTTTTGCTCTGAAATTTAATTTCTAAAATTCAATCAAACTGTTTCTGCTCATTAATTTAGTAAAATATTGAAGGAATAATTCAAACAATGCTCATTAATTAACTCTATGTACTGTAACATTTAATTGGCTAATCAATGATGTGGGCGGAGCTTACCGTGGATGTTATGCCACCAATCAACGAAACCACCAACGAAATCCAGAAATGGAAGCATAAATATCTACGTCACGTGAAACGAGAATGTTTTTCATTATTCAACAAACCAATTCAACACAAGACAATGTTTCAGTTAAAAGTAAAAACACCGTTTTTCAAAGTTCTTAACTTTAAAAACACTAACTTCCCACATCTAACCCAACACGTTTACAATTTGAAGGGTCGAATTGAAAAAGCTCACATTTTCCGAAGTAAAAGTCTGTCCATTGACGACTTCGTCCAATTGAATTTACGATTGTCAAAAGCCGCCAATAAACAGACTGGACCATATATCTTAGTTTTACTTTGGGGAATGTTACTTTGCAACTAGATTCTTCATTTACTATCGGAGCTCTTTCTTATTTTGAATTCACTTTAAAAGTTAACAAGAAGTTCTTAAAGAACCAAAATAGCCAACTTTCCTGTTACTTAAATACTTACTGAAGGTTCCTAGCAGTAAATATCATCAACTATCGTTTCTACACTAGATTTATACACATTAGAAAAAAATCGCTAAACACAGCATCCAGCTACAATTTAAACTTCTAAAAGTCAAGATCAACTATTTTCATTAATATTCTTTCACAAATTAACTTAATATTATTTATCGTCTGCTCGATTTATTTGTAGTTCGAAGAATAAATATTTATTAATAACAAAAATAATGAAACTACTCCAAACTGCATTAAAAAAATAAATGTAAATTTAAACTAAGCAGAATTGTATGCAAACAAGAAGTTCAGAAAGAACTAAAATAGCCTACTTTCCTGTTACTTAAATACTTACTGAAGTTCTAATCGGGAAAAAAACTAGGTTCCTAAAGTAAATATCATCAACAGCCGTTTCTACACTAGATTTATACACATTAGAAAAAAAAATCGAAACACAGCACCCAGCTATAATTTAAACTTCTAAAAGCCAAAATCAACTATTTTCCTTAATATTCGTTCGCAAATTAATTAAATATTATTTATCATCTGCTCGTGATTTATTTGTAGTTCGAGAGATAAATATTTATTAATAACAAAAGTAATGAAACTACTCCGAACTGCATTAAAAAACAAGAAATGTAATTAAAACTAAGCATAATTGCATGCAAAAGTATGCCTTGCCGCTTTCTTGGTAGATAATTAATGAATAATCAAAGAATCAATTGTTCTACATTTTATGACGTCATTCCAAACTGATTCCTGAAAATATTATTTTGCTTCAAATATGTTTAAATAAAGTTTCTCATGCCATTGTTGATTTGGCAACAGTGATTTAAATGACTCAAAATTGAATTTCAATGCTAATTCAATGGGAAATTCGCCGACAGATAGTAGATTTATGTCCGTCCGGACGTACAGACAGACGGACAAAAAGTATGAAAGTTGGGTATCTGAGGTCATAGCTTTCTAACAAAAAAAGAATTTTTAAGATCCGATGATTAGAACCGATTTTGGAAGGGGGTACAGACAGACAAACGGACAGACAGGCGGACAGACATACGAACAGACAGACAGATGGACAGACAGACAGTTGGACATCAACCGCATTTCAATACTACAGTGATTTAAATGACTCAAAATTGAATTTCAATGCTAATTCAATGGGAAATTCGCCGACAGATAGTAGATTTATGTCCGTCCGGACGTACAGACAGACGGACAAAAAGTATGAAAGTTGGTATCTGAGGTCATAGCTTTCTAACAAAAAAAGAATTTTTAAGATCCGATGATTAGAACCGATTTTGGAAGGGGGGTACAGACAGACAGACAAACGGACAGACAGGCGGACAGACATACGAACAGACAGGCATACGAACAGACAGGCATACGAACAGACAGACAGATGGACAGACAGACAGATGGACATCGACCGCATTTCAATACCTACAGTGATTTAAATGACTCAAAATTGAATTTCAATGCTAATTCAATGGGAAATTCGCCGACAGATAGTAGATTTATGTCCGTCCGGACGTACAGACAGACGGACAAAAGTATGAAGTTGGGTATCTGAGGTCATAGCTTTCTAACAAAAAAAGAATTTTTAAGATCCGATGATTAGAACCGATTTTGGAAGGGGGGTACGGACGGACAGACAGACGGACAGACATACGAACAGACAGACAGATGGACAGACAGACAGTTGGACATCAACCGCATTTCAATACCTACAGTGATTTAAATGACTCAAAATTGAATTTCAATGCTAATTCAATGGGAAATTCGCCGACAGATAGTAGATTTATGTCCGTCCGGACGTACAGACAGACGGACAAAAAGTATGAAAGTTGGGTATCTGAGGTCATAGCTTTCTAACAAAAAAAGAATTTTTAAGATCCGATGATTAGAACCGATTTTGGAAGGGGGGTACAGACAGACAGACAAACGGACAGACAGGCGGACAGACAGGCGGACAGACATACGAACAGACAGACATACGAACAGACAGACAGATGGACAGACAGACAGATGGACATCGACCGCATTTCAATACCTACAGTGATTTAAATGACTCAAAATTGAATTTCAATGCTAATTCAATGGGAAATTCGCCGACAGATAGTAGATTTATGTCCGTCCGGACGTACAGACAGACGGACAAAAAGTATGAAAGTTGGGTATCTGAGGTCATAGCTTTCTAACAAAAAAAGAATTTTTAAGATCCGATGATTAGAACCGATTTTGGAAGGGGGGTACGGACGGACAGACAGACGGACAGACGGACAGACGGACAGACGGACAGACGGACATCGACCGCATGTCAATACCTACTTTTTCATTTTTTAATTCTTTCGAATTAAAAAAAGAAAAGTAGGCTAAAAATATGCCTTGCCGCTTTCTTGGTAAACAATTAATGAACAGTCAAATAATCACATTGTGCTATATTTTATGACGTAATTCCAAAATGATTCATGAAAAAATTATTTTGCTTTAAATATTTTGAAATAAAGTTTCTCATGCCATTGTTGATTTGGCAACAGTGATTTGAATGACTCAAAATTGAATTTCAATGCTAATTCAATGGGAAATTCGCCGACAGATAGTAGATTTATGTCCGTCCGGACGTATAGACAGGCGGACAAAAAGTATGAAAGTTGGGTCTCTGAGGTCATAGCTTTCTAACAAAAAAAGAATTTTTAAGATCCGAATGATAGAACCGATTTTGGAAGGGGGGTACGGACAGACAGACGGACATTGACCGCATGTCAATACCTACTTTTTCATTTTTTTTAATTCTTCCGAATTAAAAAAAGAAAAGTTAGCTAAAAATGGCGGCGAAGTTCTAAAAGAGAAACTTGGCTAGGATTTTGATCGACATAGTCAAGAGTAATCTTCCAACTCTCCGGATTTAACCCCGCAATACCGGATTGGTTGGTTGGTAGACATATATTCAGGATTGTGTGCTTGGTCACAAAGACCCGCTTATAAACCATCGTCAAGAAGGACGGACACGACATACACACACATATGACATATGCTGCCATCTATCACCACCTCCACAATTTAGACATGTCTCTGAAGGGGAGGGAAGGGGTCTCCAGGAACCTGTACCCATGGGAAACTGCGCAATGACCGCCGACAGAACTTTCGGACCGAACAGATTTAACGAGCACGTACTCCGCATATACTCGACAAACACAAACATCCATGCCTTACCGGGATTCGAACCTGAACCCAGAGGCTCCAAAGGCTAGTTTCCTAACCGTTGCGCCGCCGGGTCGGCCGGGCAATACCGGATTTTCAACTACTTTCTGAATTTCCTTCATTTCGTGTACCATTGCTGGATTTTCAACGTGGAAAACATAAAACTTTCCGAAAAATTGATGTAACCATTTTAATAATTGAAGTCGGCTGCTTGAATTGACCTCGCTTTAGAGCCACATTTGGCAGGTTTGTGAATGAGACCTGATGTGAAAATGATCATTTCGAACGGTTTTGTGACGTTCGTTTTGGAATAATAAATAAATGCCTACACTGTTAAAAATTTTGTGCTTGGTTTCACTATGATATTGGTTTCTAGTAGCTGCAACGGCTGAATGGTGAAACGTTCCACCATATTTTTGGTATTAGGTTGAACCATTTCTCAGGTTTTTGTTTCCAAATCCAGAAAAATGGTTCAACCAAACACCGATAAAAAGGTGAAACATTTCACCACTCAGCCGTTTATTGCAGCTACTAGGAACCAATATCATGGTGAAACCAACCAATATCATGGTGAAACCTAGCACAAAATTTTTAACAGTATGGTCCACAACAAAGGCATCTTGATTTTATCTTCTTTAAAAGTAACGTCATTTAAAATGATGTATGTGAAAAAGCATTAAAAAAGAATTTATGAGTTTCTGTTGACAGTGATAGTAAATATTTTATTACTTTGTTTCTTATGTGTGTTAGTCAAGAAGAGAAAAATGTCAATTTATTTTCACACAATGAGCTATACATTTTGATTTTAAAGGCGATATCTTTTTTTTTCAAATTATAAATTTGTAGCAATGGGTTAAAGTTACTTAATACTTTAATTTTAAAATAATCAAATTTACGTTAAATTTTTAAAAGATAACAGTTAGAGATTAAAGATAACAGTTAGTTTTAAAAGATTAACAGACGCACAGTTCCTGGACCTTTTTTATGCTTCAGAATCACTCAGGTAGCTTTAAAGAAAATAATTTGGACAGAAATTGGAAATGTATAAAAAGAAGAGAAAGTCCAAAATGTGTGCAATCTGTTTAGCCATCAAATTTCGGTTTTTAACTTATTCTGAGTTTAAATTTTCTCTTTTTAGTCATAAGTCATTTTAGGTTTACTCAAGAGAACGATTATATCTTAACCCTGTGAGGAACCGAGAAGTATACACCCAACGCCTGAATGTTACGTTTCCCAACAACACACATATTTTTAAAAATTTAGAAATTTTATAATTTAACTAAAATTTAAAATTTTAAGTACTTGTGTTTTTAACCTTACGCAGTGAAAACAATTTTGCACTTTCGTCAATTTGCTTTTCCTCAGAGGTTTAAGTAAATTTTAAATGATTTATGGCTAAACGAAAGAGTTCGGTTTGATTCTAACACATAATCAATAAGTCTTAAAAACAAAACGAAAACATCTAAAAAAAAAATCACCCATGTGTAATGGATCATTTAAAAAAATAAGAGAAAACACTTAAATGTTTTTTCGAATCGTCGTCAATCATTCTATTAGTACCAGTTTTTTTAGTCAGTGCTCAGTTGTATTCAATCGATAGAAGCTTTAACTTTGTTCTTAAAAAAAAGCAATTATCTTTTGAGAGAGTGATGATAGAGATACCATTAAGGCCGAAATTAGCTTAAAAGTAAACTGGGGGAAAAACACTTAAGCTGTTTCTTTCGTACTTGACTAATCGGCAGATTATTTAGTTTTTCCAGTTTAACGGAATCAGAAAACAAAAAGTTTATTTTTTTCCCGTTCTGGATCATTAGGGGTTTAGTTTTTGAGGAAATTTTCCGATTCGTCTTTTCTTGGTAGTGTTGGTAGCAATGAGAATGAAAATTAGTTTTTCCTTTACTCAGACGTAAAATTTGACTTCTACGTTTTTTTCGTACTTTTTGTCTTGGGCAATTTAACGTTGTGTTTTGACAAGTATTTTAAAGCAGAGGTCTAAGCTTTTGGTAAACAATACATATCAAATAAAAATATAACGAGTTGTTTTCTTACAACTATTAAATGTCATGAGCAATTTAACGTTTGTATTTTGATAAGTATTTAAAGCAGAGGTCTAAGCTTTCGGTAAACAATACATATCAAATAAAAATATAAACGAGTTGTTTTCTAACAAATATTAAATTCTCCGTAAGTTATTTACTGATTGAATGGACGTGTTTAGTTTTTTGATTGGCAACGGTTCTAGTGGTATTTTCATTTTTTTTTGTTTTGCTTGAATTACATTTGTTTCGGTTAATAAACATCCGTTAAAATTCTAAAATAATAAATTTAAGATTAGTTCAATTTTGACATTCAAATGATTGATGCACTTGCATACATAAAAAAAACATTCATCGTTATATATACAGACAAAATTTTGCAATTAAAAAAAAATATTTTTATAAATAGCAAGAATAAAAAAAACTTGCGCTTAGAGAACTCTAAAATAAAACACAGAAAACGAAAAGACCGCACATTGAGAGTGAAACCAAAACGACCAATAAAATCGTCGAAGGCGTAATAATGAATTCTAGAGAGTTACGTCATCTGAAGCAAGCCAATTGAATTTCACTACAACATTGAATGCGATTGTGGTGCTTTAGATGGACAATATTATGCATTGATGTAAATTTTTATTATATATAGATTATATTCTGAGAATGATTATAGATTATATTTTGATGAGAATGATTATAGATTATATTCTGAGAATGATTATAGATTATATTTTGATGAGAATGATTATAGATTATATTCTGAGAATGATTATAGATTATATTTTGATGAGAATGATTATAGATTATATTCTGAGAATGATTATAGATTATATTTTGATGAGAATGATTATAGATTATATTCTGATGAGAATTTGATTTTAGATTCTGCTATTTACAGAATAAACTTAATGCTTTTATAAAATGATTATTTCATACTTTTAAAACCTTGCTTGTTTGTATGCCATCGTACTCGTCAAATTAATTGCCTTCCATGTACTTGCAAAATGAGTCAAGACCTCATTGTCCAAAGTTGAAAATAAAACTCTACTATATTCTCCCAATTCAAACAAAGAAAAAGTGTCTTCTTCAAGCAGAGCAGTAATGTGTCCACATCGACCCTTCCATCCACACATAAAAATACAGGAGTCTCTTCCTCCCCTTCTTCTTCGGATGCGACCTGACATTACAAAGGGTTTGTTACCTACTGTTTGGCTATCGGTGACCGAACAACATAAATGTTGAGACAATATTCATTGATGAAACCACATAAATTTGAGGCATAATTTAAAAAAAGTTTTAAGCAAGATTAATATTTTTGTAAAATGATTAGTGGATTCGTTTAAAACAACGGTACTTTTGGATGAAATCTCTCTTTTAAAGTTAATTGTGTTCTAACTGCACTTGCAAATTGGGCTAAGACCTTATTGTCCTAAGAATAAAAGGCCACTCCTTTCACCCAATTCAACAAGGAATTAACCAACCCAAATTAACAAAGATGAAGCCGGCTCGGGGAAGTAGCATAAGGAGATATGTATATTAGGCTTCCAGGAACTACTCAGAGGTTGTAAGAGACTGCTTAAGGTGGTAGTGGTATAATTTCAATCAGTAATGACAGGACATTGTAAAAGGTGAATTAAGACTATTTATTTACATCATCAAGAACTACGATTTACATGCACCAGTTAATGCGTGTGGACAACTAGGGAACGACAAGTACAAGGGGTTTTAAGAGGGTTTAAATAAACATGAATATTATTTGCATAAAAGAATTAGCTATTGTAAAAATGAATGGTTATATTAAATTTAAGTTTGGTTGAATACTATTTTGGTTTGTTTGAGTGTTAGAGAAAAGGTAGATGTAGAACTTGAGATTTAGTAGAACTTGAGATCCAGGCTGGTGGCTCGCCACAGGGCTCCCCCGCAAGTAGGTGCGGCGTGGGACTACTGCACCCGGAAACTAACTTTCCTGCCGTATCTTGTCACGTACGGCGGCTTACCAGTCAATGGTGGAGAAGCTTGAGGCACCATAGCTGAAGTTGGATTAGATGGAGCAGTAGGTGGAGTTGGATTTGAGGTAGTAGGTTTACTGATAGGTTGAAAAAACGCTGGTTTTAGTCGGTTGATTGAAACATTCTTTTCATTTCCTCTAATTTTCAATTTATAGAATTTGGGTCCCCGTTCAATTACTTTGAAGGGACCATCGTACGGTTGAGTTAAGGGTCGCCTAACTAGATCTTGCCTCACGAACACGTGTGATGTTGTCTCCAGATCCTTTGAGATGAACACGTCACGAATCGAGTGATTAGATGCTGAAGCTGGTTGTAATTTCTGCATGTTATCCTGAAGGCGCAGGACGAATTCAGCGTGGCTTGGGATATCGGAATTTGTCGAGCACCTGAAAAATTCTCCCGGTAGCCTTAGTGTAGTTCCATACACCAATTCCGCCGAAGTTGATCCGATGTCTTCTTTTAGGCAAGATCTGATTCCCAACAGCACACATGGTAGTACTTCAACCCATCTATCAGTGGCTTGACACCTAATGGCTTGTTTTAACTGACGATGGAACCTCTCCACTAGGCCGTTGGATGCAGGGTTGTATGCAGTCGTCCTGTGCTTCTGTATTCCAAGGAGCCGCATGAGAGCTTGGCACACTTCAGACTCAAAAGCACGTCCTTGGTCGGAGGATATATGTTCTGGAACACCAAACCTGGAAATCCATCCGGTAAACAAGGCTTCTGCGATGGTGGTTGCCGTTTGGTCCGGTATCGGGAACGCTTCAGGCCATCGGGTAAATCTGTCGATGCAGGTCAAACAGTAGATGAACCCCCTCGATGACGGTAGAGGACCTATGACATCGATGTTGATGTGGCTGAACCTGCAATTTGGCAAAGGATAGGTTCCAACTGCTGACTTGGTATGGCGTTGAATCTTGTTCCGCTGGCACTCTGTACACGTGCGGCACCAGGTCTTTACATCTTTGGCCAGGTTATCCCAGACGAACCTCTGGCGGATTGTGTTGATCGTCGACTTTATTCCAGGATGCGCTAGGTTATGGAGAGCTAAAAAGACACTAAGACGAAAGTCAGTAGGGACGTATGGGCGTACAGTTCCAAATGAGGTGTCGCATATTAGCTTTGAACTGGTTTGTGGTACAATGAGAGGTTTTAATTCAAGACCAGTTTTAGAATTAAGCAAACGTTTTAACTCCTCATCCTGTAACTGCGCCTTAGCCATAGCGTCGTAATCAATACTACTAGGCACTTGTACCTCGGATATACGAGACAATGCATCAGCGACACAATTTTGATATCCTGGTAAATAACAAATACTGGTTGTAAACTGGCTAATGAATTCTAAATGCCTTTGTTGGCGTGGAGAACAATTTACACTATTCTTTTGAAAAGCAAAAGTTAGTGGCTTATGATCAGAAAAAATTTTGAAGTCTCGGCCTTCAAGCATGTGCCTAAAATGCTTGACTGCACAATACGCGGCCAAAAGTTCGCGGTCGTATGTGCTGTATTTACTTTCCGCTGGATTTAATTTTCTTGAGTAGAATGCTAGTGGTTGTACTATGTTTGAATGAGTTTGCTGCAGTACGCCACCAATCGCTATTTCAGAGGCATCTACCAACAAAGAATAAGTTGCATCGACCTTAGGATGAAACAAAAGAGTTGCTTGCGAAATAGATTCCCTGCATGTCTCGAAAGCTTTTATTGAGCTTTCGGACCATTCAATAGGGGTCTTATCTCGCTTTTTCTTTCCGTTAATGAAGTCGTGCAAAATAGCTTGTTTTTCAGCGGCATGGGGAATAAATCTGTGGTAAAAGTTCAAAAGGGCTAAAAATCGTCGTAATTCATCAATTGTTTTGGGTCTAGGATAATTGACTAGAACTTCGATCTTTTCTTTTAAGGGAGAAATGCCTTCGGCTGAAACTTGATAACCCAAAAATGGCAGTGTATTTACTGCAAAAATACATTTATTGACATTGATTACGATTCCATAATCGGAAAATCTTTGAAATACTCATTTTAAATGTTCCCTATGCTCGTCTTCATTTCGAGAAGCAATCAAAACGTCGTCGAGGTAAGCAAAACAAAAATCTAGTCCACTCAAAACTGAATCTATAAATCTTTGAAAAGTCTGCGCAGCGTTGCGCAAGCCAAAACACATGTTTGCGTACTCAAACAAGCCGATTGGTGTTATAACTGCTGTTTTGCAGATGTCGTTCGGATCCATCGGGATTTGGTGGTAAGCTTTGACCAAATCCAGTTTTGAAAATATAGATTTGTCGTCTAACTGTAGTGAAAAATCGTGGATGTGCCTAATTGGGTACCGGTCGGGTTCAGTAATTGAATTTAACCGTCGATAGTCCCCGCAGATACGCCATTCCCCGTTACTCTTACGAACCATATGTATGGGGCTGGCCCATGTGCTATTAGAAGGTCGAATTATCCCCATATCTAACAATGATTTGAATTCCTTTTTTAACTCTGCAAGTTTTTCCGGTGATACACGCCTAGCTTTAGCAAACACGGGTTGACCCTTTGTTAAAATACAGTGAGTAACACAGTGTTTTTTAGGCGAATCGTTTGAGTTAGGTTTAGTAATTTCTGGAAATTGTTTAAGCAAATCGGAAAAGGGCATATCATTAGAAATGGTAGTCAGTCCAAATGTATGAGTAGGTTTAACTTGACCTTGGGTGGATAAAGAAGTTAGGTCGTCTATGAGCCGGCGATTGCGTACATCTACAAGAAGTCCGTAGCGTTCTAGAAAGTCGGCTCCCAAAATTGGATTGGAAACATCCGCAATAATGAATTCAAAAGTAAAAGCACGGCGAAGTCCTAGATTTAAAGTTAACCTGCGGGTGCCAAAAGTTGAAATTTTAGAACCGTTAGCAGCGTAAAGAAAAAAATCTTTGGAATCGGGTACACGTGTAGGACCTTTAGGATAAACAGAAACACATGCTCCACTGTCGACCAAAAAACGTTTCCCCGTAACTTTATCAAGAATAAAAAGACGACTTGACTGTTGGCCGCCATCCGTTGTCGTCGAAACAAATGGGCCAACTAGTTTTCCAAAAAACTGCATGGCTTAGCACAATTTCGTGCGTTATTCCCAAATTTGAAATGATACCAACAATTAGGATATTTTTGAACGATTGCTGGAGACCTATGTCTGCGATCCCGTGATCTAGTTCTCGAATTCCTGTTACGAGGTGAACTGTAACTGTCACGAGGTGAATCGTTTCTGTGACGATCACGTGAAAGCCGTTCAACACTTTTTTGCAATTCTGATATTTGTGTTTGCAATAGCTCTAATGAGCAAGATGGTTGATCACGAATTTCTGACATTTGAGGTGTTAGTCCAGAAACTTCAGTTATTTTATCCGCTAGTGAAGCTAGAGAGTCCAAAGGTTGGGTACTTACAGACAATATCTGTTGACAATGCAAAGGTAACCTTTGTTTCCATAATTGACAAAGCATGTCATCAGAAAGTTTATTTTGAGCGAGATCCCTCATTTCGCGTAAAAGTTGAGAAGGTTTTTTATCTCCTAGTTGTATTTCTTGTAGCAAACTCCGTAAACGAGATGTTTCACTTTGTGAAAATTGGCCTACTATTCTCTGTTTTAAAGTTTCGTATTTATTACTATCCGGGGGACTACGCACTAAATCACTCACATAAGTTAGAATGTCGGTATCAATAGCAGCAACGACAGAGTGGAACTTAGTACTATCGTTCGTTAAACCAGATGTGAAAAACTGAGATTCAAGCTGAATGAACCATAATTCCGGATTAGCTTTCCAGAATGGTGGTGCTTTGAAAGCAACGCGGGCTAGTTCAGTGTTTCCGGACAAAGATTGGTTACCGAGTGTATTAGCGTCGGGGGATTCTTCTCCATCAGCCATGTTACGAAAAGAATTATGAAAAGTAAATACTGGCTTAGAATAAAATTTAAATTTTAACTGGTCCTGAAAAAAACCAAAACAGAGTTACCACTGTTGATTAATAGCAGCTTGAAGTTCGCGAAGACGGGTCACCACTTGAAGCCGGCTCGGGGAAGTAGCATAAGGAGATATGTATATTAGGCTTCCAGGAACTACTCAGAGGTTGTAAGAGACTGCTTAAGGTGGTAGTGGTATAATTTCAATCAGTAATGACAGGACATTGTAAAAGGTGAATTAAGACTATTTATTTACATCATCAAGAACTACGATTTACATGCACCAGTTAATGCGTGTGGACAACTAGGGAACGACAAGTACAAGGGGTTTTAAGAGGGTTTAAATAAACATGAATATTATTTGCATAAAAGAATTAGCTATTGTAAAAATGAATGGTTATATTAAATTTAAGTTTGGTTGAATACTATTTTGGTTTGTTTGAGTGTTAGAGAAAAGGTAGATGTAGAACTTGAGATTTAGTAGAACTTGAGATCCAGGCTGGTGGCTCGCCACAAAGAAAAAGTGTCTTATTCAAACACAGCAGTAATGTGTCCACAGCGACCCCTAATAAATAACATGTTGTAAAAGTATTAGTGGACACTTTTAGAACCCACCACATTTGGATGTCATCTTACTCTTCAAGTTAATTATTTTTCATGCACTTTCAGAATGTGTCAAGACCTTATTATCCTAAGCTAAGAATAAAACACCATTTCTTTCACCCAATTCAAACAAAGAAAAAGTGTCTTATTCAAACACAGCAGTAATGTGTCCACAGCGACCCTAATAAATAACATGTTGTAAAAGTATTAGTGGACACTTTTAGAACCCACCACATTTGGATGTCATCTTACTCTTCAAGTTAATTATTTTTCATGCACTTTCAGAATGTGTCAAGACCTTATTATCCTAAGCTAAGAATAAAACATCATTTCTTTCACCCAATTCAAACAAAGAAAAAGTGTCTTATTCAAACGCAGCAGTAATGTGTCCACAGCGACCCCCAATAAATAACGTGTTGTAAAAGTATTAGTGGACACTTTTAGAACCCACCACATTTGGATGTCATCTTACTCTTCAAGTTAATTATTTTTCATGCACTTTCAGAATGTGTCAAGACCTTATTATCCTAAGCTAAGAATAAAACATCATTTCTTTCACCCAATTCAAACAAAGAAAAAGTGTCTTATTCAAACGCAGCAGTAATGTGTCCACAGCGACCCCCAATAAATAACGTGTTGTAAAAGTATTAGTGGACACTTTTAGAACCCACCACATTTGGATGTCATCTTACTCTTCAAGTTAATTATTTTTCATGCACTTTCAGAATGTGTCAATACCTTATTATCCTAAGCTAAGAATAAAACACCATTTCTTTCACCCAATTCAAACAAAGAAAAAGTGTCTTATTCAAACAGAGCAGTAATGTGTCCACAGCGACCCTTCAATCCACACATAAATAATACAGAAGTCTCTTCCTCCCCTTCTTCTCCGGATGCGGCCTGACATTCTAAAGAGGAATTCCCGCCGCCATCCATCACGGCCATCGAATCAAAAGACGCCCTCCCCCCCGGAATAGACCCTTTTGTTCTTTGCCTCTTCTTTATAAAGGAAGAAAATGACAAGGATTATAGTTTCTTTTGACCAGTTTTGCACTAGCTCTCTCTATCACAACTATCGCCACCTAACCAGAGCCTGATTTCTGGCAGGGCAAACGGGGCACGTGCTTGTGCCCGGGGCTCGTGCTTGTGGCTTGTGCCCTGGACACCAACAGTTGTAAATCGGGCCCTGCACCTAACCAATGACTGGAAACTAGTATTTTATTGTCCAGTTCATGAACAGTGTCCTCTGTTCTCCAGAGGTACACATACGTAGACCTTTGTAGTACTCACTTCACAACCTCATTTTAAAGATTTTCTTAAAACTGTTTCCTCTTGGACAAAATGCCGTACGAGAAATTAAACTAGTCAAATCTAATGCGTTATTTTCTGCCTTCGTGCATTTTAAGTTAGCTAATGTACTTTTCGAATTACGGTAATTGGGTTATTCCTGAGAAAACGTACAATTCGAGGCGAAAAATCTCAAAAAAAATATTAATGAAAGTTTTTGAAACTTTGGAATTTGAGTTGCACTTACATATTACATTGTAACAAAAAAGTCGGGCAAGACATTTTTTAAGTCGAAGAACTTAGAATGAACAATTATGTGTAGAAGCTAGGGCTTTTTCCTATTGAACAGATTGTCTCCCTTAGTTATACCTTGTCTATCCAGAATGCGAGCCTCGAAAGCATTTTCTTCCCCCATCCCTTCGCTTGGTTTTCTAGGAAACGGGGGGAACATCGCTTTTCTTAACCTAACGCGTTTGAGGTTCTGTTGTGAGGTTAACAATCCGAATAGTTCAAACCCAAGTAGGGTGGGCAAAAAACACGCTCACGCCGTTTAGAAGAAAACCACATGCGGGGATGGGGGAGGAAAATGCTTTCGAGGCTCGCATTCTGGATAGACAAGGTATAGCTGAAATCCTTTTTTGCCTTTGCCAAACCTGATTCTACTAGTCCAGCAACGGTAGTGAAGGAGTTACAAACAAAAACCAAATATAACATTTTTTTTTAAAAGAACGTACCCATCACAGTCATAAGTCTTATTCTCCACAAGGGATATCGTCTGCTTCTTTTTCCGAAGGGGCAGTCACGTGACGTGTTTTGATGGATGACTTGACCCCAGGGGGGAGGTCAAACCACCCCCGTCGCTCCCTGTGCGTTCCGTTGAGTTGTTTTGTGTATCCTGGAAGAACTTTTTCTTCTTCCTCGTCTTCTTCCAGTTCTTTTTCTGGAAATATGCCATTCGTTTTGGAACGAGCTCTCGTTTTGTTAGTATGGATGAATGTGTCAGTTTGTTATTTTGTGGAATTGTATTGGATAACGATACTTATAAAGGCCCAAGATCACTAAATTTATATATTTTAATCTATGAGTCGTGGATAACGAAAAAGTATTGTAAAACTAAAGTTACCTCGAAAACGCAACAACACATGCCCAATAATAACTTATTTAAACAATAGCTAATATTAACCATGGGGCTGGGGAGCCCAGTCGGTTAGGCACTCGCCTAGCATGCGAAAGGTCCCAGGTTTGGGCATCGCCAAAATAACTGCTGACCTATGAACGGCCCGTGCAGCCAAAAATGTCAGTCCTTAAATATCCTTCAAAGTCCTAACGCTGCGTACGATGCCCTTAACGGTTGCGTTGGGTGCCTATTCAGGTGTCGGCTCGTCACTTAACTGTGGTTCTAAAATACGTCGCTAATAGCCCTCGTGTAGCTCTAGTACGACGATAATTCAAATCTAACCTAATATTAACCAATAACGAGTTATTTGTATATATGCCATTAACACCTTCCTTAACTAATAAAATGGTCCTTTTTTTTGTAACCTAATTTGTCCTGCATAAAATGTTCAGCATTTTGGTTTTCATTTGTTTTGCATTTTGTGTATTTAGATAAACTAAATCAGAACTTATTTTGAACTGCAAATGTTCTTGCCAATCGTCGTTAATGCGTTAAGCTATATAAAGGAGATATTTTGTGATGACAGTAAAACTATTTAAAATTTGCGTGACTTGTAAAAACGTATAGAAAAATATAAATTATTGCAAAATTTAAAGTTTTAAACATTAATTCAATTTTAAAAATATTAATATTGAGATACAAAATAAAAACATCTTAAATTGTTACAAAAGATGTGTAAGGTCGCAAAGTGGTATGAGTTAATACGACGGTTCTAACCGCTGAAGCTACTTACACTATCCATATCCAGGTTTGAGAATAACTGTGGAATAGGGCTAACTCTTAATTTAGCTATATTTATGTTAGTTTACCAAGCAACAAATACGTAACACAACTATTTAATGCAACTTATTAGGTACACTCTCAAAACAAAAGAGTGAAATCCACTCCTATAGGGGAAGTGCATTTTTGGCACCGGAAAGGAGTGGAAATTAACTCAGACTGAGTTAAAACCGCTCGTTTTAAGAGTGTAGGACGCAGATTGTTTTCTTTTACCCTCTCCGCAAAAAGAGTGAAATCCACTCCTATAGGGGAAGTGCATTTTCGGCACGGAAAGGAGTAGAAATTAACTCAGACTGAGTTAAAACCGCTCGTTTGCTTTAGAGTGTATAGCTTGACAGGTAAACCTTCGTTAACTTTTTAAGATCGCCAATGAACGATCGGCCCCTTTATCATAGCTGTACCTTGAACAAAATTTGGAGAATGCGTATTTTGCAGTAAGAGCTGTCATAAGTGATGAAAAATTCTTTTTTCTGCATCCGTTGCATTTTGCCATTTACCATTTACCATTTCTTTCGCTTCGTTGGCAGTGATTGAAAGACACATTTTCTATGTTTAACGCTATTGGATAATGATTATCCTTTCATTCTCTAAGACATTAAAGTCACATGTTTGCTCTAAAACTTACAACACAATACTGCGATGCAAAATGTAACTACAAAATCTGATTTAATTGTACAGACTTTTTTACAGTGCTCCCGTCACACTATTATAATCTTGCGGAGTAAATTACGACTCATATATTAATTTTCTGCATCACATCTTTGTTACGAGGCTTAAATTAAAGTATTGGAAGTTAAATTTTAAGAAATAATGGTGGGTATTTTCTATAATAACCTAATACAAGATATATAATTCTTGTTCACAGATAGATAAATGTTGCTTTAATAGCACTTATCCAATAATATTCACCAAGATTATTCAAACTTTAAAATATTGGAAAATTATAGGTCTTGTCAAAAAATGTTTTAAATAAAAATACATCTAACATTTAATCTCCAAACATTGCATACTCCCCTTGTAATCGAATACTGAGTTTCATAATTGCATTAATAAACTTAGTGAACTCTAAATTGAGTGTGTAAAAATATTTTAATAAATTAGAGATTTTTACACCTCGTGTTAATTAAGTTTAACATTGACTTCTAAAACTATTATCGGATTTCACTCAATATTTTTCTTCCTGTCAAATACTAGTTCTGAAAACATTTGACATAAATTTAATAAGGACAAAAATCAACTAAATATATTAAATAAAACATCTCAAAAATAAAAATTCTAAAACACATGAACTGTTTTTTCCGATCTAATTGATTTATAAATTGATTTTTTTAGAAACAAGAAATCTGAGCTTTCCATTTCCCATTGAGAAATCTTCCAAAACAAACTAACAAGTTTTAATCAACGAAATTGAAAAACTCTTTTCCTTTGGTTTCTAAAACGACGGGAGTAGGAGTGTCAAAACATTCCAAAGGCTCAATTAATCTGAGAAACCTTGTGTCTATACGTTCCATAAAAGAACAAAAAATAAAATATTTTCTTATTCCTTTTGGCGGGAGAACTCATTAGCAGCGAAATGCAGACGATAGTCATTTTTCATGGCGGTAATTTGCTTACTGAGAATTCGCTACCTTCTGAAAAAGAAATTTTGTTCTTTTTCCATTTGCAGCAACCAAATAAAGCTAGGAACTTATTTACCTTGGTTACGAGGAACTGTTGTCACTTGCTTTTGTTAGACTTTATTATAACAAGTTGTTCTAAAAATATTTAAAACAATTTAGTTTGCTTTCAGTTGTCACCTCATACACTAACTTAAACATGTTCATAGTGTTTAAATTAAAAGCACAACTGACAAGTTAGAATATCACAAACCATTCTTCAAACATTATGAGTGATTGGCACTCAAATAAGTATCTAACAACTTTGTATTATGTTGATTCTGTCCGTAAGTCAATTTGATTAATTAATCGGAATCGGAACGTTGGTCGTTGCCAGAATCTTCGAAAAAAGTTTTTGTTTTAAGAAATGTTACTAGATAAGGTAATTGAGCGTGTGTTTTTTTGTGTGTGTCAGCACTGGAAGAATTTCTCACAGACTTTTAAAAAGTTCGAATACGGATTGACAAATATCAATGGGGAAACATCCCATCTGCTCTGCATCCATCTTCCCAAGTCACGGGCATTTGGCGCAATAATATGGCGGGTTTTCTGTACCAAACTTGGATAATAATTTAAACGTTTTGGATATTTTAATAGAATTTCCATGTTTTATGAGCTTGTATTTGCATAAAAAGTGAATAGATTTTACTGAAAACAGCCTGTTACTGATATTAATGGTAACAGTCTTATTTTTCAGATAACAGAAGAATATTTCTGATAACATAATTGTCCTTTTTAGGGACTGCCCTGTGGGGTGTGCCATAGTGCTTTAACAATGATCTGCGCTTTTAGAGGAACTATTCACTTACAACTTAAAAAAAATACTTATACGCAAATAAGCAATTGCTTTAATAAACCAGTGTTTTTATTTCACAATTTGTTGAACAAATCTAAAAACTCTTAAAACGTGACGCAAAAAATAACCTCACTGGAAGGAGTGCGGGGGTTCGAATCCCACCTACTGCCAGTCATCCTATAAATCGGATCCGTGCTGGAAATAGTAGAAAAATCCTCATCACGGATGGGCCCGAGTACACAGGGACAGACGTGCTCGTTAAATCTGTGGAGTCCAAAGTCCCGACGGTGTTAGCGTACGATGTCGCTCGAAGTTCCGTTGGGTGTCGACCTCGTCACTTGACCAGGGTTCTAAATTACGAGACGTTATTGGCTCTGTTAAAGCTCCTGGAGGAGGATAGAAATAGACAGCCGGAAACGATTACCTTACCTTACCTTACCTTACCTCACTGGATACAAAATTACATTTTTAATCGTAAACTCTGAATGACTATTTTCACGTCTTGAGTGGCTACAGGTTCACTTGAATGAAAATTAGGTCTTGATTGGTTAATCAATGTGTGGGCGGAGCTTATCATGTCATACACGTATCAGCGAAACCCCTAATGGAGTCTAGGAATGAAAACTGGAACGAATACGTCACGTAAAACAAGCCAAATGTGTTCGTCTGGTAATTAACTTACACGTAGGTTATCGCATCGTCTACTGATGGTCCTGGTGACAGATTATACTTTAAAAACTTATTTTAGTCGTAATAACTTGGAACCTTTTGATCCAATTAAATCATTCATGTTGGACCTACCCAACCATTTATTTCTACTGTTAGATTCTCTGACTATCGAATTCAGGTCGTTGAAATTGCTAAAGAATAAAAGAATTGACTTATTGAGCTTGATTAATAAGCTTTTTGATTGATTATGTTTGATGAAATATAAAAATATGCATCGAATGCAGTTTCAGAAGTTATCTAGGAAAAATGTATTTGACACATTACCTTTTGCTGATAAGAATAAACTAAGTCTTAAGTTGGGTTTATTTTTTATGTTAAATTTCGATACAAAATGAACATAAAACTTAAGGATTGTGTTCTTATTGGGGGGCTGAATTATTTGATAAAAAAATAATATAAATTATTATGCATCCGTATTAAAAAAAAATCCTTCTTGTATAAAAAAGTACTAATAATTTAAACATTAGAATAAAATAGGGGATAAAGTTAGCTGACTTTTTAAAAAATGTACTCGTGTATAAGAGAAGAGAAAATCTAGGGTTTCTTACAGGAAGGTAAGAAAAGAAATAGAGAGCGAGAGAGGGAGCGAGAAAGAGAGAGAGAAAGAGAGATTGGTGATAGAGATCGGCACATTAATAACTTTGAATTGTATTTATGAAACAAATCTTTGAACTGTGAGACACATAGTGTTGGTTTGTGCTTATAGAAGTATTTTTATTTTCAAGTACCTAATCAGAAATCTAAGGTAATGCAAGTATTGTGATGGGGCACGGACAACTTCAATAACAAGGCCAGAGAAGCTCTCCCAAACATGAGCGTAGACGGAAATTTTGACGTCACTGTTCCCAGTGCCGAAGATCGAGAAACCAGTTCAGACGCATTCGGAACCCTAAAATTGTGGTCAGCCGTGAACGAGTGGTTCCGAACAGGTTTCGAGACAGGTTGTCTTCATCTTCGGAACAACGTCACTCGGAAATATGACGTCAAAATTTCCGTCCCCGAGCTTCTTTGGAAAAGCTTCTTCGGCCTTAGTAGTTGAATGAGTAGGCCGTAAATGGGGTCGAAAGAGATTTTGTGTTTCTTACTCGTTTTGGAAGGTGCTGATTCTAAAAAAGGTGGTGTTTGAACATGGGTCCTTCTGTCAGACTGTCGATCTATCTGGTCATCCCCCTGTCTGTCTGAAACCACTTTATACCTCAAACTAAAAAGCTATGGTCTTCAGATTTAATACATGGAGTTCCTAGTACCTGTCAGACGTCATTATAAGGGGACACGGTACCACTTTCAATTTTTTTTTTAAATTTTGACATATTCACTATAAAATTGGTGTTTTATTAGTTCAACCTATATTTAAAAACAATATATGACAAAAAAATTTAAAAACTATCTTATGTTTTATGTTATTTAAAAAATTGCTAAGGCTTTTTTAAATACAAATATTTTAACCCAATTTTGTTCCTCATATACTTTAAACTGTTTTACATAAGAATTGGTATCCAAATTTGATTTATCTTCAGTAGTTGTTTCATAAAAAAAAAATATCTAGAAAATCCCAATTTTTTTTAGCATATTTGGAAAAAATTGACTTTAGTATCTTATTCTTTATGTTATTTAATATGTTATTTAAAAAATTGCTAAGGCTTTTTTAAATACAAATATTTTAACCCAATTTTGTTCCTCATATACTTTAAACTGTTTTACATAAGAATTGGTATCCAAATTTGATTTATCTTCAGTAGTTGTTTCATAAAAAAAAATTATCTAGAAAATCCCAATTTTTTTAGCATATTTGGAAAAATTCGACTTTAGTATCTTTTTTATAAAAAAAGTATTACTTTTGAAAACAATTTTGATACCAATTCTTTATGTCAACATATTTGACAGACTGCATACAAAATTCCTTAGACTTTTATAAATAATTAAAAAAGCCTTAGCGTTTTGAAAACCTTGTCTTCAAGGAAAAATGAACACCGTGGTGGAAATAACTGAACACCAAAAAGTCTAATAACTTTTTTAAAATATAGCTACACTTTTGAAACTTAGTAGACTTATTAAGAAGATTCTAAACTTTAATTTTAGCAAATAAAAAAAATTCGCAATTTTTGCCGTTTTTGAAGTACTGTGTCCCCTTATAAAGTTTTCGAGAAAATAGCTCATGCACAAATTACAGCTGTCATGGAATCTTCGGGTTTTAAAGGTATTGCTGAAAACTTCAAATTTGGTACACGACTACCCAGTTTCTTACGAACTTTATAATAAGGTTTTGAAAATAGGGCGCATCCGCAAATGGTAGGTGCTATATAACTGTTTAGGTTTTAAAGTTATCGACATTAGCTTATAGGCTATATAATTACCTTTAAATATGCATTGAATTTTTCAGCAGTAATTGAAAGTCGTGTAGGGTTATACACCCTTAGTTTATCAACTTTGAAAACATTGCAGTTGCACTATATTTTGCCAAACGAAAAATTTCATTTTTTCGCTGTTTTTTTTCTTGTCGCCAATCGCCTCTTTACCGATTAAATAGTATCTCTACACTTTTGGTTGCTGTACATAAAGTTCTAAATACCACCAGTTTAGTTATAATCAACCTGAATGTATAGTGTATAATCCATAAACTAAACCACTATCCTTCGTCAAATCGGAAATAGAATCCGAGCATATCCTTTATAAATCATTTTCATTTCCAAAACCGGGCGATTCATTACATTTCGAAATATTACCCAGCGGATTTATAAACTCCCGTGGTTTATATGCATTACCCACTCTACACTAGATGCTTTCGTATTTTATTTGGCGAGCTTAAAATTTATGGCTTGGCGAAAGCTCTTTCACACACTTTGCCAAACAGCGCGGAAAACCAGCGAGATTGTATGTTGCGCTAGATTTATTGTAATTTTCCCACCGAGATTTTAGGAATCTATTTTATGGTACTCTTCTGAAATAGGATGGGGTTCCTATGGTGAGAGTTTTGTTTGTTTAGCTGATGGAGGTTGCACTAAATATTTGGAAAGGACTATTGACAGTTGAGTTTCCCTTAGTCGAAATATCTGTTGACAAACTCAACAGGCCACTTCACGTCCTACTTAGTTACAAATTAAAATATGGAAATCTGAAGAAAAAATACTAAGGAAGGAAAAATTGTGTTCTTTCTTAACGAACTCTCATTTTTTAAGCAGTTAGCTATTTCCATTTAAAATAACATTAGTTGAATAGGAGTTCGGAAGGGACCACTACACTGTTAAAAATTAGGCACTTTGTTTCACTAAAAATATGGTTCCTAGTAGCTGCAACGGCTGTGTGGTGAAACGTTAAACCATATTTTTGGTATTCGGTTGAACCATTTCTCAGGTTTTTGTTTCCAAATCCAGAAAAATGGTTCAACCAAACACCGAAAAAAGGTGAAACATTTCACCACGCAGCCGTTGCAGCTACTAGAAACCAATATCATGGTGAAAGGAACCAATATCATGGTGAAACCAAGCACAAAATTTTTAACAGTGTAAAAAGGTTCACTACGAAGAGAGGGTAAATTATATATAAGGTTCATTATAGCTTTGTTCGACTGTATAAGGCCAGATAATCTCTTCGTGACGTCAAGCTTTCAGTTCAGTTCGGAGTGTTGGCTATTCCTAAGTCTCGGATCTTTTCCCGGAACCCGAAAAGCAATGTCGGAAGTGCGCTAGCAGGTTTCTTCGTCTTAGGAACAGCTAACTCTCTAAACAGAACAAAAAGCGTGACACCACAGAGAGTTTCTCTGGCCTTATAATTTGAGGTTTGGTTACTATTGTACTATCTAAGGGTAAAAATGTTACTTATTCTTTACTGCAACACACACACAACCAAACTGTAACCACATTAGAGATAGGCAGTGGGACGTAACAAATGTCCTTTTTATTATTCTCATGCTTTTTTCTATGGAAATATGGTTTAAATGTTTTGGTTTGTGATTAACGCGTATAAATTTAAATCTAGTATACAGTTGAAACTAATTGACACTTTTGCCTATTCTTCCTTAACATCAACTTTTTCAACATTTGTTAGTTTTTCGAATGTTTTGTGCTCCTAGAAAATTGGGAATTTTAACATGTATAACTAAAAAGTTGTAGTTTTAGCAGTTAATATTTAAACAATTTACATTAAGACATTTACAACTGTCCACTTCTGGTGTCAGACTTCATTCTTGTCAACGGATTCACTGATAGTGTCTGACTTCGTCAGACAAACGGGAGATTAGAAACAACAACAATTTGCATTTTAAATCAGTGTATCTGAAAATTATTTGCAACCTTTCGTAGTGATTCAGATAGCGGCCTCTGATAGCTACAGAACTACATTCATGTGAGTTTTGTAAAGAAAACACAGCGCTTTCCGCAAGTATTTCCAGTCATTATTCTACTAACACAAACCTAAATGGATTTCGAATTCAAATGAAGCCTGCGTCATTTCTCAACCACAGAAAGTGATCAAATAAAAATTCCATTTAGTCCCCAAATTCGAATGCAAACTCTATCAAAAACACATTAACTGTTTTAGAATTGGATTAAAACTCACAGTTGAACAAAAAAAAAACACCAGGAACTTCGTCATTTTGGAACATTGGAACGATTTTTTTTTCTATTCCAAGTTCTTTACTTTTTGGGCTATTTCTGGCAAAGTAGAAAATAAAGATATGTTTTTCATACCTGTTGTGCTAAATTTAACTGATCTACGAAAGTGTTATGTAGTAATAAAAGTTCTTTCTTTATTAATTAGATTATAACAAATTCTTTAGTGTATAAGACGAAGGTCTTTATTATGAGGTACTTTCTGGTGGATACGGGTTGTTGAAAAGATGTTATTTGAGGTTGCGTGTGTGTGTGTTGTGGTGTACCGCTACACCACTCTCCTCCTAGACGAATGAACCCGTCTATATAGCATGTGCTGCGTTGCGGTTGATTGTAGAAATGAGTTCATTAACAGTGAGTGGTTAACAATGGTAAAGAGCAGGTTGGTAACGAATCAGAAAGAGTGGGTGATGGATCATGTACTTGTCATCATTGTAGTATTGCAAGTAGAAGATGTTTTACCAACCCGTGACCATAAAAAGGTACCTCAAAGTTGAGGCAAAGTTGCTTCGGCTTATATACTATAATTATTTTTTTATAATCTAAACTGCTGGTAGTAACGCAGTTGTAAATCAGCGCCATCTAATGAGGATATTATTTGAAGTTGCGTGCGTGTTTCGGCGGACTGTGTAAACCTAAATTTTATTAATTTCAACTAAAAGTAATTTATGGAAATGATTTTAGGGTATAAGAATGGACCCTAATATATATATATCTAAAATATATATTTAATATGTATGGTTTAAGATATTAATATAATTTAATATATGATTATATATAATTAGTATATTAAATTATATATATATATTTAAATAGAATATTCCATAATTCATAATTATATTAATCTATAATATATATAGCATAATAATATATTTATATATAGTATATATATATATATATATATATATATATATAATATATATATATATATATATATATATATTTGCTAAAAGAGCTGAATTCATTTGCGAGAACTGGATGGTTTGGTTTTGACCAACGAGCGAGCTAAAAGGTTCAAACACAATTTTTGTAATATTTTGATTCACTACTTCAGAGCTTAGTAGTCATGTGTTTAAAATTATACTGAAAGCCCGTTCCAGGAGGGAAAAGTTGTAGAAGGCTAGAAATAGATTGCCGGCCGAAAAGTTCCACCTAACTTAATCTAATGCTACAAATTCTAGCCAAGAAGAACAATTTGGGATAAAACCTATTTCTGGAAAGTACCCCAAATCCTCCATAGCTTCCATCCTGAAGTTTAAAAGAATCGCATTAGAGCCCGCGTCTGATCCCAACCGAAGACCTTAGTGGAAGAACGTGCTAAGTGACAAAAAAGTGAAAACGAGAAAATAAGCTTCAAAGTTTATAGTTTGCACTCAGATCTGTTAAAAACGGAAATTGCAAACCGTAAAACATATACTAAAATTCAAGTTAATGAAAGGGTGGGAACTTTTTATCGTTAAAGAAGTTAGTAATATGTTTAATGACACATAAATCTCAATTTATTTCAAATATGTCACTTAGCACTTTCTTCCCCCAAGCTCTTCAACTCAAGACTGATGGCGAGGGAGGATTTCGGTTCGAAAAATGAAAGCGCGGGCTATCGAGCGAATCCCAAAGTGGTGTCGTGTCTGGCACGATATAATCGATAGATTTTTTTTGTATCGTTTTATTCATAATCCCATGTGAAGGAGGGATTTTTTTTTTCAGTTCAGGCCGTGAGGAGGATGGAGGAAGATGCGGCGATGTTAGGCGAGATTGAGGATTTGAAATAGTTAAAATGGTCGCTAAATTCAAAAAGGTTAACCCCGAAAAGTCTCATAAAAAGAGGTAATCGGAACCTATTATAAACTGTTATAATAATTTTCATGAGAAAAAACTGTTTAAATGAATAAGTGGATCACAAGTATTGAGTAAAAAAGGCAACATTACTATATTGTGTTTTTTCAATTCAAGAATTGTGTAGATCAGATACGAACACAAATTAGTGTTGTCTAAGGCTGTGTCCCGACTACGACATCAAATGCCACAAATGCAACAAAACTTGGCAACTTGGCAGTGTCAGCCACATGCTATTGCATCGCTTGGCGCCCTTGGCGGTTGCCAAGTTTTGTTGCATTTGTGGCATTTGATGTCGTAGTCAGGACACAGCCCAACACATCTGTCGATCGCGAGAGTAGATGATTATCATATCACGTGAAGGCGTAGCTCGTTTTTCAGTTCTGACCGTAAGAAAGTTCTATAAGATGAATCAGAAATGTTAGCGAGATTGTGGATTAGAAGTAGTTAGAAAAGTCCTCAAATTGAAAAGGTAAAACCGGAAAAATCACACATAACGACAGGAGATATGTAGATAGGGCATCGAATAATACATTCGGAAAACACTTGTGTTGAAGCAGAACAAATGTTACACCATTATGTGTAAAAATAACAACGTCACAATAGTGTGTTATTTCAATAGAAGAATTGTGCTGATGAGTTACGAACGCAAATTTGGGCTGTTCCAACACAACTGAAGATCGGGAGAGGAGACGACTATTATATCCAAGGGCTCTTGATAAAAGAACAACGGTCAATTATATTGTTTTGTAAAATATGTATTGCAAAAATATAAGATTCATTTTAAGGTACCCTAATAAACATTTAAGTCTTAGCATATTTGTTTGAAACATTAAAGAGCAGATGCTGGACTTCATTTCAGAAGAATACATGCGTGCTGCGCTTCAACACAATTTTTGTGCTAGACATGCATCGTTATTTGGTCGCCATACATTTTTTGTATTGTTTCAAATAACTTGTAATGACGGTTAAAAACAAAATATTTTGAGTTGGGGGGGGGGTCGGGTACATATATATTCCGGCTAGTGTGCTACACTCTTAAAACAAAAGAGTGAAATTCACTCTTATAGGAGAAGTGCATTTTTGGCACCGGAAAGGAGTGGAAATTAACTCAGACTGAGTTAAAACCGCTCGTTTAAAGAGTGTAGGACGCAGATTGTTTTCTTTTATTTCTTTTACCTACTCCGAAAAAGAGTGAAATTTACTCTTATAGGAGAAGTGCATTTTTGGCACGGAAAGGAGTGGAAATTAACTCAGAATGAGTTAAAACCGCTCGTTTGTTTTAAGAGTGTAGATCAGAGACCCGCTTATATAAGCCTTCATTAAGTTAAAAGACAGCCACAGGTTTTACTGTCACAGAGAAAGGAAGTACACCCAGAGCGAAGGCGGGAATCGAACCCGCATCCGTTACAGCGCGCAGACTGCTAGCTTAAAGGTTCAAACCACTCGGCCATCCAGACCCCATATTTTGTGTTAAAAGCCAACTTAAGATATTTCTGAGTGTATAATTGAACGGTTGGGTGAGTCTAGGATTGCAAGTTGTTGCACTACTAACTCAGGCAAATTCCAAATGGTAGAATTTCCGATTAGCAGAATAAAAAAAAATGCTAACCATCATCACGGAAGGTCAATACGTGTAGGCTCAAAAAAAATCGTCAAAATCACATCACGTGATTAATGAAGCCCCCTATCAAAATACACAAACAGTAAAAAACATAGGCATAGGTAAAAACCTGTTGAATGAAGCCAAATCAATTGTTGGGCTTAATTTGAAATGGAAAATAAGGTTCCCATTGCAACCCTGCCTTCAAATCAACGACCGATATTACTTCTTATCTTCCTTAGCAAAGAGATGAAAGGATTGAACGAAGCATGAAGAAAGTAGTGAAGTCGGAAGAGAATTTCGGGCACGGCCGAGTTGCATCTGCATGCAACTTCAAAGAGTCTTCAAAGTTACTTTGAATAAAATAAAATGAATGAAATAATGTTTGTATGAAATAAAATTTTCTTTCGTATTATGCTAAAAACAACTAGACAATTAACTCATTAACGATGGTTGGCTTATTAGGCAACCGAAAATAAGCTTGACGTCATAGAGCTCGTTCGTTTCTTTAGGGTGCTCACAAGAATATTTTTCCATGCCTTTTCAATTGATGAAATCAGTTCTCGTTTGTTATGATACGAAGTGCCATTTTTGTAAACTTCATGCGCCAAAATACCCCCCAAATTCTTGATTGGGTTTAGATTGGGACTTTTAGCTGGCCAATCAGTCAACAATTTTACACAATTAGCGTCAAACCATGATTTTGCAGCTGCCGACACAGGTATTGATGCATTATTCTGCTACTATAAATAATCACGACTGGTTATCAACGTTGCTTTTGGCAAAAAATTGTCACCCAGCATACCAACATAACTATTTGAGTTCATTTTCCCTAGAAAAAATACTATTTCTGTAGTTCCAGAGGCTGCGTAACCTGCCCAGACCATTACTGAGCCGCTACCATATGAAAGCTTCGAAAATATTTCTTTTTCTTTGCGAATAGATCATACCAAAAATACTTAAACCCATCAGGTAAGTCTAGGTTAAACTTCTTTTCATCAGAAAAGACAACACCATTCTATTTTTCATCCACAGCAAACCACAGCATGTTAGCAAACTCCATCCTCAGTCTCTTTTGTTTTTTTGTAAGAGGGAGCCGTGACTTCAGTTTTCCGTATCGAACCTGTTTGGCATTTTGTAAAACACGGCGAACGGTTCGATAACTGTAGTCCAAGTCCAGTTCACGCTTTATTTCCGTTGATGTTTGCTTTTTGGAGCAAGCTCTACTTAAAATTCGTATTTTATCTCTAGAAGACACATAATATGGCCTACCTGGGTGTTTTCGTTTTCCATAATTTCCAGGATTTTTAAAAAATATATATATATTACAGTTTTTGATCCATTCAATTTCAATGCTATTTCACGTCCAGTAAGTCTATAATTTTTATTAAGCGATTAATTTTCCTTTTTCAAACACCGAAAGCTTTGTACCTAGTGGCATGGTTGAAGATAAGTGTAATGAAGTTTTCAAACAATCGCAAAATCTTTATATAACACAATAGAATAACGTGTACAAAGCAGAAACATTGCGAGTTTTACGTAAATTTGCAAAAATAATCTTATTTGAAATGCTTAGTTTACTATTGGCCAACAGACATAAATTTGTTTAATTCAACCGTGATTTGTCGAAAAGATCTAGCGATTTTTCCATTGTCCTTATAATCCTCACCACCACTGTAGTAAATCAGCGCCATCTAGCGTGGATATTATTTGAGGTTGTGTTTGTGTCAGAATGCTACATTTTTAAGTCTTCAAAAGGACTTTTTTATGTCATAGATTAGCTTAAAAAAAACATTTGATTTATTAGCGCAATGCGACTGAAAAGTTTTTTAATATGGTAAAATAAATTTAAAATATTCAAATTTCAGCAAATATTTTCGAAAAATGCTAAAGTAAAATAACAGCAACTTTTTTTTCGAAGTACAATTTTCCAAGAATAATACAATTCCATGTATATTTTTTCCATAACTTATTACTTCTTATTTCAATTATACTTCCTCACAAAACCTGCTTTTCATATGTTTATGCAAAAAGATTAAAATTCAAAACCCTTTTGAGTAGGGAAAACCATTTTCTCAACACCAACAAAACCTCGAAGATTGTTCCAAAGAAAAACCCAACGTTCTTTTTGGATTATGGGACATCTTATTATTTATGCAACAGCAAAAAAAAGAGACCTGTATATCCGTGTTTCTTGAAAGCTATATCGTGTTGAAATATCTTATAAAACACAAAAATATAGATCGTTCTTGTTAAAATTTCTTCGGCAAACTTTGTCGCCCTTCGTAGCTGACGTTCCAAAGTATCTTAAGGAAGATTCGAAGCGACTTTTGGAAAACAGGGTATTCTGGAACGAGAGGCGTGGTTTGCGCTTGGTTGGATCTCAGGAAATATTGCTTTTTTTCTTCTATATTTTCTTATCTTCGATTTCTTTTCTCGGGTATAAGATGGAGCAGAAAAGAAAAGCTTCTTTAGTTTTGAGTCTTGGTATGAGATGGGGCTTGACAAAAGTGCAAGAATCCTATCGGAATTTTAGGAAAATTAGTTATGAAATAACAAATATAATGGCGGTCTTTTGAAATCAAAAAAATATATATAACGTTGTATATGTTTTTGGACCAAATTTGTATCAGGGATCAATTTTTGACAAAAAAATCTTCTTTAATTTTTCATAAAGTAAATTATTATCAAATTTTAGTTACCTTTACATAGTTTGAAAAACTATGAAAACATTAAACGGAGACTATTTGCAAATTTTTTAAAAACATAAATTTGAAGCTGAAGGTATAGTAGCTGAATAACAAACTTAACTGTACTGCGAAATGCAGTGTGTATAGTCACCTTACTAATATTTATCTATACAATTTAAAATAAAGTTTATGATTTGATTTCAATATTTTTAAGAATCTTAATTTAAAAATTACAACCATAGCATTTATACCCGACCATGTCATAACCATGTCATTTATACCCGATGTCACAAGACAAAATTTCTATAAATTAATATCAATATTATATTAACAAGATAATTTTTTCTACTTTACACTTTGTAGACATAAACGTAACGCACCGAATTTGGTACTCAAAATTAATGGATAAAATATTAATTTGCATGCAAACTTAAAAAAAAATCTATTATTCCAAAACACTTTCATACTACTTTCACACTGTTTTAAGAAAAAACACGTTCAAATAGAATCACTATAAAATAAAACAAGTAGGTTTGTAACAGAATCTGTCCCGCTTCCACACAAAAGTTGTGTTAAACAGGTAAAAAAGCGCCAAACACAGCATTAATTCTATATTAAACATTTACATGTTAAATTTGGCTAGTTTTATTTATTTTATTTCGAAAATTCAATAAGTACTTCTTATCGTTTGCAAAAATTAATTTATATTTCAAAGAATAAATATGTAATATTCCTCGCTTCTAAATAGAATGAAAATATTTCATATCAACATACAAAAAAATCTCGTAGTGAAATATATTTGACGTCATTTCAAACTGATCGATGTCGCAAAAATAAATTTATTTTAATTTAGTGTCTAAAAGAATTAAGTTTCTCGGGCGATTGTTGCGAATGGCAATGGCGATTTAATTCTAATAACAAACAGGGTCTTTGGCTATTTGTAATTCAAACTTTTAAACGCCAAAATTAACTATTTTCACTAAGCTTCTTTCTCAGATTTAATAATTAGACTTTATCGTTTGCTAAATTTGTTTGAAGTACGAAGAATAATGATGTAATCTTTTTTAATAAATATTTTTGTGTCGCCACAATTTCCCATTTACATTTCTTTCGAAAATTCACTTATTTATAGTTTGTTAAATTGATTTACAGTTCAAAAAATATATAATTAGTGCAATTGATGCTTTAAAAATAAAAGCTGAACTTTGCATATTTTTTTATGCCAAGTTAGAATTCTCTATGCATCTTTCTTCATACATATACAATGAACCAACAAAAGATCTCTATTGTGATATTACAAAAATCCAAACTGAATTATATATCACATAAATAAATATTCTTTCAAAAGTTTTTATTTTAAGTATTGTTCTCGTACGTTTAACGAAATGGCAACAGTGAAAATATTGAATAAAAATGGAATTTGCATGTTATATCAATGTAGATTAAAATTTCATTTATTTAAATTTTAAATAAACTTCTAATTTAAATTTTTTAATGACATTTGGAATGTAGCCTAATCTGATTTTTTGCTTCAAAATGCCGTATCCCACTTGTCAGTGGGACTTGTAGTTCTTTCTGTGAAAGTTGGTGACGGACTGAACGATTATAAAACCTTCCCCTTTTTACGTTAAAAACGTAGTGTGGAATCTAAAAGAATCGTTCTTGCAATGATAATAAAATAGGATTTGAAATGGTGTACTCCTTTTTTTAATTAAATAGTTAGGGGGTCATAAGCTGATTGATAAACGCTAATTATTCCATTAACCGTAGTTGGACATATTACACTCGTACGCATAATTTATATTTGGTCACTGGAATAGATATTTTTACAAAGTTAAATAACACGTTGTCTAACCAAACTAAAAATGTTATGTTGATATTTTTTCTTGAGGAGCTTTTGGTGTTTTGAAATTAGTTTACTCTAAGATGCGTTGCCCTTTGTTTTCGTATGAAATGATAAGTCGTGCTAAGTTATAGGTTATCTTCGGATATGGAATTGATAAGATGTAGAGTTGCGTGTTGAATTTTGGGTTTGCATACAATTTCCAGCCTTACGTTGAATAAATCTTCGAATGCGATTGGAGTAGAATAGGTCTTGACTACTTGGAGTAGGATAAGGGTTTATAGAAGATTGTATACTATTGCAAGTATTGTGGGTTTTCTATTTTTAAGGGAAAATCATGAATACGAAAAATAACTTAGACAGAAGCTGTGGTATAGTGGGGAAGATTTGTTTTGTATTACGTTATAAAGGTTCTTTGTTTCCGTTTTGTTGCATCTTGTATTGTTTGATTGCCAACAAATTTTGTCGTAATTCAACAACACTAAATCAGTTTTTTTCAGCTGAAATTCCTGCATAAGATAGTCATAATTCAAAACAGTATCATAGAATAATTCAATACTTAATCACCAGACAAAAAAAATTAAATTCAAAACTTAATTTCAACATAATTTGGCTCAATTAAGATTACGCTATTATCGGTCCTGGTCACACTCTTGAACCAAACTCAAACCATTGTCAAATAACATAGCACTGAAATGTGACTTTAAGAGTTATGTAAAGGCAGCAAACTTTACCTGTGCAATCTGCAGAATTTTTTGCAATTATTTGTTCGGATTAAACGTAAATTTTAATGAAAGATTAAGATCTTTAAACATGTATTCCCTGGAAAATAGGAGAGCTAGGGGTGATTTATTTCAGTTATTCAAGTTCATAAAACATGGAGACATGGAGGGCTTAGGTTATACCTTAAAAAGCCGGACCAGAGGACATGATCCGAAATTGAATAAACCATGCTTTAGAAGGGAGGTAAGAAAACGTTATTTTTACAGAGTTGTCAATGAGTGGAATGCTTTATCAGATTATGTGGTGTATTCGAAGAGAGTAGAAGATTTTAAGAAGAATCTTGATAGTCATTGGAAACTGGTAAAGTATTAGATTTATTTTGGACCAACCTTGCTGGGCCTCCGGCCTGTTGTTGGTAGACAATTTTTGTATTTGTATTTGTATTTGAATATTTATTTGTCCAATTCTTTGTGTTAGTAATTTTAACAATAAATGTAGTGTTTCTACACATAAATTGTTTCAATAAATTTATCTTCATATAAATGTTTAACTTTTATATGTTTCACTTTTTCTGTTAACTCTATTTTTGTAGTTCCTTAATATTGTATTATTACTATACTCCGTATACTGTACTATTCTCAACCTATTAATTTATTTTTTCAATTTTAAATCCAACCCACCCTAACTGCCCTCTTATCACCCCTTACCCTAATACCCCTATGCGGCACGCTCGGGCTATTAGCAGACTGTCCACTTTTAAGTCCATGGACTTTCGCATTTTCCAGCTAGTTAGCGTAGTCCAGGGAGTCATAAGGACGAGGGACCATTACCTCGGTCAACAGGATTTTTTTCCCTAATGTTTGGGGATTTCGGACGGTCATTAGGGGAAATGCCCATTTGAATGCTGAGATGTTAGGGATAAACGAGGTGTTCTTTATTTACCTGTTTGTACAAAGAAGTTTTAAAATATGCATGCGTGTTGTTTTCGTGTGTATTAGTTCTACAGAATCAGTGTGCTCTGTGAAAATTTTATGATATTTTTATATTTAAAATTCTTCTTTCTTCCATTTTTAAAAAAAAATATTTTAATGTTTTTTTTATTTATTGAAAATACCACTTAAAATAGTTTTAAATCATATTCTAAGTTAGTTGTAAGCATAGCTGACTTGACAACAGTAAAAAAAAAAAGAAATTATAAAAAATTAAATAAACTACAGTGTAATGTCTTCCCTTAAAATACCTGGAAATTTGTTTTCTAATGTTTTCGAAATGAAAAAAAATATTTTCTACAAGGTTTACAAAATAAATCCGTTAAACCACTTTTTATTGGTTTCTTTCAGAGAGAGAATATTGATGGCTGGCTTCATAACTTTAACTTCTTTCAATGTCTTCCAGCTTCGATGCTCTAAGTTTCTGGCGTATCACACTTGCCTGTAGCTTTGTAGTTTGGGTTATGAAACTGTATGACGGACCGACATAGCCTTTATAATATCTTCCAAACTACGTTTATAACGTAAACAAGTAGGTTTGTTACAGACTCTGTTACTTAAACCGCTTCCACACAACAATTGTGCTCAACAGGAAACAAGCTATTTATACATCTCAGAAAGAAATTCGCCCAACAGGGCTTTTAGCTAGTTTAATTCACATTTTTAAACGCCAAATGTAACGATTTTCATTAATCTTCTTTCTCAAATTTAACAATTAGTCTTTATCGTTTGCTAAATTTGTTTGTAGTTCGAAGAATAATGACGTAATCTTTTTTAATAAATATCTTTGTGTCTCCACAATTTCCCATTTACATTACGCTTTCATCCGAAAATTCAGTTATTATTTATTGTTTGTTAAATTAATTTACAGTTCGAAAAATAAATAATTAGTAAAATGATGCCGTAAAATAAAAAAAACTGGCTAGTTTCATTTATTTTATTTCGAAAGTTCAATAATTATTACTTATCGTTTGCAAAAATTAATTTATATTTCAAAGAATAAATATGTAATATCCCCTCGCTTTTAAATAGAATGAAAATATTTCATATCAACATACACAGAATTTCGTAGTGAAATATATCTGACGTTATTTCAAACTGATCGTTGTCGCAAAAATAAATTTATTTTAATTTATTGTCGAAAAGAATTAAAGTTTCTCGAGCGATTGCTGCGAATGGCAATGGTGATTTAATTCTAATAAAAATGGCTTCGTATGCTTTTTAAATGAGCATTACATTTTGCAGTTTTTTAAATAATTGACGTACGTACTTCGTACTTCGAATTGCAGTTTTTGTAAATATTTCGTACTTCTCTGAAATTTTCAATGTATTCTAATTTCGATGGGCTGAATTTTTTGACGTATCACACTGGTCCGTATCATTTGTAGTTTGGGCTATGAAAGAGGGTGACTGATAGATGGACACTGGACAGACAGACGGGCTGAACGATTATCATACCTTCCATTTCTTACGTTGCAAACGTAGTGTGGAAGCTAAAAGGAATTAAAATATTTGAATGTAGTTTAAAAATAAGAAAAAGTTTAAATTGCCATAGTAAATTGTAGAGATATAAAAATTCCACAACTTTCTGCTGCGCAGCTTTACAATCTGTCAAATAGTTTCTCATGAAATGAAATAAAATAAGAGCAGAAATCTGCAATGGGGAATTGAATTTTAACAATCAGCCAAGATATTAGGTATTTTTCTTGCGTTTTCGTCCTATAAATACCTTAGAAATACCTTACAACTGTATCAGATTTGTTTAAAATTAATAAGTTTTTCACCATACAATAATAAATACAATTTTGTATGATAACATACCTTTCGTAAGGGCCTGTGGGGTGCCTAGTGGTCAGCGTCTCGGTCTCGAGATCAGAAGGTCCCGCAATCGAGTCTCGACACCTCTGAAGACCCATCGAGTATATGCGGAGTACGTGCTCGTTCAATCTGTTGGGTCAGAAAGTCCTGTGGTCGGTCATTGCGCAGTTTATCACGGGTACAGGTCCATGTAGACTATTTCCCTCCCCTTCAGGGACATGTCTAAATTGTGGAGGTGGCGATAGATGGCAGCATTTGTCTTGTATGTGTATGTATGTCGTGTCCGACCTTCTTGACGAAAGTTTATAAGCGGGTCTCTGTGACCAAGCACACAAGCCTGAATATATATGTCTACCAACCAACCTTTCGTAACCAGACAATGTTTAAAAAGCAACAAAAACTAACAACAACCGTTAACCAAAAAAACACAAAAGCGAGGTAGGTAATCGGGGAAAAGGACAGTTTGGCGAAGGGATTAGAGGACAGTGGAGTTAGAGGACACTAGAATTAGAGGAAGGTGGAATTAGGCGAAGTCTCATCGGAACTGCTGTTGAGTCGTAGACGAATTCACTTCGTGCGGTTTTCTATGGGGAGTTTTATACTGTTTTTTTTGTGTGTAATGGCTGTGATTTGGGGCTGTTTGTTTGAATGGGAATAATACGTCTCTAATGAAGGTGGATTGGGTAAGTTGCAATTGGTACAATGCGTTGATCCGTTGGATTAATCCATTAACCTTTTCGATTCGATTCCTGTGTATGGGGTTAGGTATATTCTAAAAGCCAGGAAGCTTAGATATTTTTTATATGTAATTTAGTAACTATTTTCAAATTGAATATGAACACAGTTGTAAATTATTTATCGCTTATTAAAGCAAACATAATTTTTTCTTTGTCTAAAAATATCGAAAAAAAGTTATTAACAAAACTAAATGTGTGATCTATAATGATAAATTAAATGATCTATTTTAGCTGGAATGAAATTATTGACTTAAGAGCCATTGTATTTACAGGAAGAACATTTGTCTTTTTAAATTTTTTTTTATTTATATATAAATTGAATGGGCATGCTACACGACTTGTGTGGCAACAGCTCCAGCGATATTGTTTTCATTCTTGGTCAGGTATAATTACATTTGTTTGGTTTTCTTTCGAAAGTGAGTAGTGTTCAAACTTTGACATGAGTGGATCTAAATCTTTTTCTCTGTTCGTGAATCACGTTAGATTGCTGGACCACACTATAGCTTAACTTCTTCACATAAAACAAATATTTTCTAAACCGAAGGTTTCCAAGAACATCGACGTTTTGGTAATGCTTCGCATAGTTGAAATTTAATCAAATTAAAACTGAAAAAGTTTAATTAAGTGTATGAATAAGAACAAGTTTCACGTAAAGAATTCTAGAAAAAAAACACAGCAGTAAAAGAGACCGAATATTTGGCGAGAAACCCAAACAACCGATAATATCACGTGAAAGCAAGAATGAAAACTAAAGAATTATGTCATCTGAAAAAGCCAATTTTTTAAAAATATTTTTCTATTTGAAGCGACATACATTTTATTCAACAAATAGGATAATTTTTTTTTTCTCTCATGAAACATAGTCAAGTTGAAATGAAAGATAATTTAATATTTTGAAGCACAGCTTTACAATTTTTAGTGTGTAATTACTGCAAGTTTTAAGATGCAGTTGCTACTTCCCCATCCCATCATAACTTTAAACTCATGAAATTTTAATGACTAATGCACAATGTAGTAGATAGGCTGGTCCATGTACATTATAATCCATTAATCCATACAAACCTTTCAGACTTTTCTTTCAACGATGCATCTACCTATCAAGAGCTTTCGCACAGCAGCAAAAGTTACAAAACTTTGAATGCCTTAATGGAAACAGAATATCCAGGATACCCTTTCTTCTGTTAATTACCGGGCACAAATTAAGGAAAAGTCTCTCTGGCCTTTAATTAGTAAGAGAGAGAAATGAAACTTTGAATCAGTTCTTACTTTCGACTGCATAAAAGGTTATATCTGTCTTAAGTAAGTTACGTTTCTGCAGGTATTTATTAAGACGAGTGCTGTATTGTATGGATTGCAAGCAGCTGCATTATGTAACGGAAGGTGTGTATCTTAGAAGAACAAGGACTGATGTCTTTTGATGTAACGTTGGACATCGGGTAGTTTTCTTCTAAGGCGCAAATAGAAATTTTGTTCTTTGAAAGAGAGAAGGCGCTTGTACATTAATTATTCAACCTTTAGTTTGCATTGATTTTTGATTAGTGGAGGGTAGAGTTTAATTGAAAACGTCGCACTAAAACTACACAAGGGCTATTGGCTACGGGCGTCGTTGGTTAGAACCGCAGAATTTATAATAAAAAACTAAAAAAATAATTGCGCATTTTTGATAAAGATTAGTGATTTTTCCCGAATTAATTAGCATCACATATTATTTTATAAGTATGTTTCATACATCATATAGGATATATTTCTTGAAAATTAATGTAATATTCAAAGCATTTTTGAATTCAATTCGACTCAATTTCCGTTGGTCAGAAGTTTAATGTTATAATATGCTTCTTGTAAAATATAATTTTAAAGCTTTTCTAACTAAGCTACACAACAATTTCAATTAAATTGCATTAAATATATATTTTTAATCAAGTATTAACTATGCTTACAGTTTGCACGTATCATTAAATAAAAATATATTAGAGCATGATAATGAAAATGCAAATTAAAAACTCTTATATTTTCAGAAGCTGAACTCACTCAAAAATAGAAAATTTTGTAAATCTAAAATAATAATAATAAAGTACCAAAATGTGTCGCTGGAAAAATTTTAATCATATCTTAAAAAACAAAACAAAAAAATAGTCAGCTGACATCTTGAAAAGAGCATTCAATAAAAGAATATTCATTTTTTTTTTAAATTCAAAACAGAGTATGTTATTAAAAAAATAAATCGAACTAAGATGAAAATATTACAACGTTAAAAAACTACTTTGTTGGCGGCATTCTATCTTATTAGTTATTCGGAACGTAGTTGAAATTCGAAATTCTGACACATATTTCATTCATGTCAAAGTATAGAAACAAAATTAGACTATGATTGAAAAATTTCAAATTTTCTCAGAACGTAATATGTTTTAAGACCTGTTTAGGATTTTTTTTTGCTGCCACTCTTAGTGCTTCTACGTCAAGTTATTTTTTGGAGTGAGTTTATTGCTTTTTCTTTTGATATTTGTTTTTAAAATTTAATCAAAATATTTGTATTGATTAATTCAGTAAAGGATTCTAGAAGCAATGAGATGTAAATAATAATAATAATAATAATTGTATTGCATAAAACATACAGACATTAATTGGAGGGGAAAAACAAGTACAGGAGTAAAACTAATGTAGACAGAACACCAAGGGTCACAAGGACCATATTGGCGAACATAAAAATGTAAATGATGTAAATTTACAAACAGAAAAAAAGAGCAGAACAAGCACTAATAACATTTGGGCACGACAAAATAAGCACTAATAACATTTAAATAAGGCAATGTATTTGGGTATCAAATTTTAGCTATGTATTGAAAAATAGTCTCGGAATATGTTATTAAATTTACGCTTAGAATCAAATGATATAATCACAATAATTTTTTTAATGAAAAATGAAAAAAAAAAATTGAGTGGAAATACTTTGATTAATCTGAAAATGTTTTATTTCGAAAGTTTTTAAAGCTACCACTTAGGCGCTTATTTGAGGCCTAACTATTAAAATTAATTGGGAACCTAATATTAGCTAATGTACAAATATACATAATGGTTTGATGGTTAAACATCCATGTATAACCAACAATACATAATCGGGTCATGTCTCTTTGTTCTTTCTCTATCTCGTTCAGATATCATACTGATATTGCTATATCAGCCAATATTGAAAGTTGACCAATTAGTACAAGCAACATTTAACATTACTTGTTTTTTTTCTTGCTTTATTTATTTTTTGTTATGCAATTTTTTTTTTGTCATCCGTATCCGAAAAACAATTTTACAGGGCCTTTTTCGCATCCTCAAAAGTTACTTACTGTTAACGTGCTCTTAGAGCTTAATTTGAATTTTTTAAAAGTTCATTTTTTTCATGTTGAAAATAGGGATCAATAAAAAATGTTTTTAAATAGTGGTCTGCTGCCTACTCGGCATAGTGAATATAGCTTCTAAATCTCAACCAGTAGATATCAGTTTCGAATCCTGGTTGGTAAGCACTTGGATGTTTGTCTTGTCGATAAAAGTGTTACTGTCTATGTATGGTCAAGTTATTAATAAGTACAATGTTAAACTATTTTAGGTTTTTTTTGTGGTTTCACTATGATAATGGTCTTCCGGAGCTGCAATGGATGAGTTATGAAATATTTCATCACATACTATCGATAGTTGGTTTAAACATGTTTCAGAATATGGAAACAAAAACTTGAGCAATGGTTCAGCCAAATAACCGAAAATTTGGTGAAACTTCACCACACAGCCGTTTCAGCTACTAGAAACCATATTTTTAGAGAAATCTAGCGATACATTTTTAACAGTGTAGAGTAATGAATTACAATCGATATCTCTAAAGGCAAATGTTTTGTTTACAGTATAAATAGTTCTTTAATTTTTAATATTGCCGCGGACCATCTGATTTCCTGTTTGGATTTGCAGAAGAGTGACCTTTTTGAAAACCGTTCTCTGGTTTGAAACTTTTTGTGGGCGAACGGTCTTTTGGACTTGGTATAGACATGCTCGAGAATAAGTGGAATAATATTCAAAAACAACAACAACAAGGCAATGCTTAAACACAGTTGCGACTATGGTCTAAATACAATCGAATGGAGTAGTGGAGATAATTCAAACTAACTAAAACAAGGAACTTACAGTGGCTGTAAACACAGAAGAACGAATGATATGAGTCTTTAGGTACTCATATTATTCGTTCAATATAAGCATTTGGGTATTCGTAATTCGTTTTTCTGAGTATTAGGTACTCATATTATTAGTTCATAATATGAGTATTTATAATATATGCATTTAGGTACTCGTATTATTGTTCTTCTAAGTTGTATTGTGATTAATGTAATTTTACAGTCCCTGGACAAATTATTAGACGCACTGCAAGATTTCATGTAAAATATTAATTACCGGGTGATATTGTACCTACATATTTGTATAAATACAAATATGTAGTCTACCGCAATTCTTTTAAATAAAAATCAATAGTATTGTAGTTTAAATATACCATTATTGCATAAACTCTAAGAAACATAAAATTACTAAAAAAAATACAGTGCGTCTAATAATTTGTCCAGGGACTGTATGTAATGGAAGTGGAAGAACGTGCTAGGGGACATTTCTGAAAAAAATTGAGATTTTTAAGTTAAGTATACTTTTGACCTTTTGTCAGTGAAATTCGTACCGTATCTAAGCGCAAACGAAAAAGTTTAAACCTCATTTTTTTTCGTTTTTACCTTTTTGTCACTTAGCACGTTCTTCCACTAAGCTCTTCAATTTTACATGTATAATGTATTTAATTGTACAAGAAACAATCTTAAACGCTTCCAAAATTTATTGAATCTATATCTTTTAATTCTCCAATTTCAATTTAAAAAAATTACATCTTGTATTTTAACAAGCAAAGCATAAACTCTCCAATTGACCTCCCCTTCTTAACCCATACCAACAGTCCAACACGTCCACGTTTTACTTTCGGAGTTCGTTCTTTTTTTGAGTTCTTTTTAAAAGTTAAAAATGGCGGCGCAGTCCTAAAAGAGAAACGTGGCCGGGATCTTGATCGATGTAGTCAAGAGCTGAATGGGACCGGATGTCAAATCGATCATTCCAAAGAAGGTTTTTTTTTGCGTTCGATTTTGGATAATATCGTCCGCAACAAAGACACTTGATTTTATCTTTTTTAAAAGCAACGGTATTTTGTATTGCATGTGAAAACTCATTTTTTCTATTAGAGTTTAAGATTTGGTTGACAGTAATGATAACTACATTATTAATTTGTTTTTTGTGTGGCTCTTCAAATAACATTTTTAAGATCCGACCGATGAGCTGATTTTGGAACAGGGAATAAGTTATCTGATCATTAATATAAGTAGTATGCTCAAAACAATTAGGGGAGCACTTTCTGTACTTTTGTTAACCCTTTCAGTTTCAATAATTTATTTTTTATTTTAAAAAGCTTAACTTTGCGAAATAGATTCATTATGCATCTACCATGAAATGGTAAAAAACAGGGGGTACAAATCTTAATTTTTTAAAACTAAAATTTAAGGTCAAAAAATTGATATCATAACTTTTGAATAAATTATAACAATAATTTTTTTCAAAACTTTATTTATTAAAAAAAGTTAAAATCAATTTTTAAACATCTAAGAATGCAAGCGTGAAGAATTTAGGGTTAATTGATTTCATAAATTTTTTTGGGAATGAATTTTATTTTACCATGTTTTTCATATTTTCATTTAATTAAAACAAACATTATTTAATTCTTCAAAAGACATGATTCTACCATCTAACGATAAAAAAGTGTGAGCTCAACTTAGTGAGAAAAAAAATCGCATGCTGATGATTCCAAATGGAATCATTGGGGGTGAAAGGGTTTAAACCATGCATTCCCCTAATTTTTTTGAGCAGTGTAGTATGATCGTGTGTTTTAAAAAGGATAAACTATCAGACACGAGAGAAGTAACGAGAAGTGATTAGCACGTACATATCTGCACATTTCCAACTTTGTGTTGGATTGTGAAGAAAATCAAAAATAAAGGGGACGATAAAGTGTATATTGTTTCATAAAATTAATTTTAAAATGAAGATGGTTATTTTATGAAACTTTTGTTTCAGGCCAACCAGCTTAAAATTTTGTTCAGCAACTAAAAACAAGTACTGATACACTGCGATGAACGGCAGTTGACATAATCGCTGGTGGTAACTTTATTTTTGCACAACTGTTATCATAGTTTTACTTACTATATTATACGGTGTCGAAAAAAAAAGTACACAAAACATCCATTTGTACGGACAAGTTATGTTATTATTACATTATTATAACGCTATATATTTTTTGTATCAGTAGGGTACACTGTGTATTTTTCTGTGAATATTCGTTTATTTTCTATGAAAATAACAGGTTTGTTACAGTGTGGTTTTCAATACAAGCAACTTGTGTAGAAATTTAAAGCAAAAATTTCGTTTTAGGATGTGTTTTTGTGTAAGTGATTGATCATGCCAGTAAATCGATATGGTATTATCAATGAACTGGTGATATTTTCTTTTTCTAAGAGTAAATTTGTGTACTATTCGCATTATAGACTTGTGAGCCTTTAAAAGTTAAATATAACGTGCGCGTCATCCTCTCCCAGAATAATAGGATGCAAGCATAAAATAAGTTTTCTATATATAACAATAGTAGCTTTATAAACCCGGCGTTGCACGGGTGTACCCTTAATAACCGTGATTTGTTTTTAGTACAGCTATGATGTAATGCCGAAGTGTCCATTTGTGACTTTTGCGATCTTTAAAGTTTTGCAATTTAATTAATCAGTATTTAATGTAACTGTAATGTTTGCATTGTTTAACGTGAAATTTAATTCTATCATAGCTGTTCCACCATACAACACGATAGATATACAGTCTTGCATTAAATTTTGAAGCTCGCCAAAAGTCGCCAATGAGCAGACCGCTCTATTACACCAGTTTGGGTTCGAATTTTGAAAAATCGCTTCTTAAATGACGCCTACGATATAAACAGAATTCTTTCCAAATTTGGACTTAATCCTAATAGTTTCAGCTGGTGCGTTGATACGGAAATGAATGAATGAGTCAGTCAGCTTCCCTATTATATAGAGAGATTGTTTTTGATCATAAAAAACTTGGACACAATAGGTTCACTACAAGCTATATATTTTGTTTTGTGGATGCTTCTCATAAGCGTACATAACAGAATTTTTTTCAAGAGAAGATTAAAATTTGAGCATAGCATTGAAAACTTCGTTTACACGAGTCAGTAACTGCAGCGATATTGATTGTTTGTTGCAAAGTATGACATCAGACAAAGTATAACCTTCTGACAGCAGGTACACACATATTTTTGAATATTTATAAATTTGTTATTTTGCTAAATTTTAGGAAGTATGGATGAATCATTTAAAATATGCCACAACACAAATATAATTTAAAAAATTGAAAATTTAAATAATTTTTTAATTTTCAAATTAAAATTAAGTAATTTTAAAATTAAATATATTTTTTTAAATAAAAATTCAGATAAATTTATCTAAAATTTTAATTTTTAAGTATGGATGAATCATTAAAATCCTCCCCTACATAAATATAATTAAAAAAAAATTAAGAAAATTAAATTCTCGTTTAACAAATCTTATTTAATTTCATACACTGAAAAAAGTTTTCACTTCAGCTAATTTACTTACCGCTCAGAAGGTTATATAGACAGATGATTTTTTTTTTGTATAATAAAATGGTGAGATTAAAATTTTTCTCATTGAAGCAAGCGAATTAATCAATTATATAAGATATGAGGAAATAGAGTAGGGCACAAAATTCACCTAAATATTACAGAAACCGAAAAAATTCTGTACGATACCGATCTTAGTTCTTTTTCTGTTCTCGAACTGTGGATCAAAAAGCGATCATCGAAGGGTCAGTTGGTTACGTGTGCTCCACCTGTTCCCGTTCTCACGAAGTCTGTAGGTAAGTTGCAAGTTGTTATTGAAGAATAGTTGTTATATTTTTGTGTTTCTCAATATGTGATTCTTTTATAATTTTATTTCGTAGGCATACAATGAGTAGCTAAATTATTATAACCTCCCCCCAGTAAAATATTTGACCACTTTTTTTCCTTAACACTACATGAACTCTTTTTGGAATACATTCTATAAGCTTATGGTAGGTGATATGAGAAATCTGAGACCATATTAGATGAACATCACTTTTCAATTCCTTAAGATTTGATGGTACTGGATTAAGTTGCTTGATGCCCCGTTCGATCTCATCCTACAAATTCTTAATTGCGGTGAGACCTGGAGACTGTGCAGGCCTAAGGAGCCAGGTAAAGTCTCCGTCATGCTCTTTGAACCATCTGAGGACATTGCTAACATTATAATAAGAAGCTTTGTACTCATAGATATCATAGTTAAAGTATTAGATTGGCAGATCACGTGACCTCCAATGCTAACGACGGGACGCGCATGGAGGCCAAATAAGAGGGCAAAATGCCCAGTGTTGCTGCCACTTTAAGGAGAAAAATACTACGAAAGAATACCATTTAATTCTAAAATTACAAAAAAATATCGTAAAAATACTAGCTGCATTTTGGAATCTTTTTAGTGACTTTAAATCCTTTTCTAGTATTTTGTTTTGTAATTTTAGAATTAAATGGTATTTTTTCGTAGTATTTTTCTCCTTAAAGTGGCAGCAACACTGGGCCATTTTGCCCTCTTATTTGGCCTCCATGCGCGTCCCGTCGTTAGCATTGGAGATCACGTGATCTGCCAATCTAATACTTTAACTATGATATCTATGTTTGTACTACTGAAAGTATCCATCTCCGGAGGGTACACCATCAACATATTAAGGTGGGATTGATCTGCGATAATACTTAAATGCCCTTGGACATTTAGACGTTGTTTAAAAGGATAAATACAATGCTACGAAAACATCCTACAAACCATAAAACGGCCTCCACCAGATTGAAGTGTTATGGATTGCATAACACTGATGGGATGTGTTTGCATAAAACTATCAGGTGTATCATAACAAAGAGGCTTTTCATTGTATTTCTCATTTTTATGTGAAAATTATCTTTCTTGACATTAAGTAGACAATTTTTATTTTAATTTATCGCTTCAATGCATGATTTTTTTTAATATTTACTCCAAAAATATATATTTTGATCATTGATGGTCATACATTGTGGGGAAAATATTTAAAAATCCGTTTGCTTTAGGAACGTAAATACATATTTTTTAAGCATTGGTATAGCCAGACTTAGCTTTGAGGGTAATCCATTAAATTTGGGGAAACTGTTTGTACCATAAAATATTTTTTTTCTCTTTGAATACTTAACTTTTAATTCTAAAACATCCAATATAGCTTCCAAACGATGTGAAACATGCTCAAGTTGCTGAACATCAGTAAGATTTTAAAGTCATTTAAAGTGGATGAAAGTGTAAGTTTTCAATTGAGAGCAGTATGTACTAGAGGGTAACTAAAGTATCTCGAAATTTTTGCTCGAAGTTTTGCGTGTATTACTTGACAACAGAAAAAATATTTTTTACTCTTGTCATTCTTTAGAACAAAATATTTTAATCAAGAAATGGTGATGCAAAAAAAAAATCTTATTTCGAACACCTTGGGTTTCAGGTTTTACCCTAAACTGCTCGAGACGCTTTATTTGTAGTGCACTTGTCAGACCATCAACTCGGAAAATTTAAATGTTTTTTTTAAACTGTTAAATGACCAGCCAGCTATGGTAATTTGTGCACTGGAAGCTATACCTTCTATCCTATTAGAATTGATAGAATTAGAAATGTTAAAACTAATGACATTGCCGTTAATTAGTGAAGACACCTAAACCCAGGAAACAAAACATCATTGAATGACATGTTGTTCATTGCCTTTGATATATACATCGTAAAATTTACTAACTTAATTAAAAATGAACACCCGTTCGTCCATTCTGCCACGGACAGGTAAACTGTGGACTAATGACTTGGACCATTGATATAAGCAGGGCCTGATCATGGCAGGTTGGGACCCAAGGTCCAGATACTTTTGGAGGCTCTTTTCGGACTGATGTTTTAATAAAAAATACATAGTTGAAAAAACACCTTTTAAAGTAAGGTCAATCATTAAATTTAATAATACCAATTTACCATATGCTAAACCTTTTAGAAAAGAAAATCAAATAAACTTTTAATGACTTATTTTATTTAGCCGTAAACTGATACGAAATTGTTAGGTGCTAAGCAAAATTTATAGGTTCAAAGCACCTTAAAATAATGGACCCAATGCCCAGGCCTTGTAGGCCTAGGTGATGATCAGGGCCTGGTTATAAGCACTCTAACCTGCAAAAGTATACTTGAAAGACTGATTATTATTGATCAAAATGTGTCCATGTAATTGTTGTAGTTACTGCAGTTTACCTGCCCACGGCAACATTGTACTCTTAACATTGTGCTCTAGACAACATTGCATAAAATGTATTTTTCATGAGAGGATTTACGAAGGAAACAACTCAGATTATTGGTGAAAATAGATTATTTTTGGCACACATTTAACGTGTTTCGGCGAGTCTCAAAACGCTCGCCTTCTTCAGAATGACACACAAGAAGAAAACTCGCCAAACCTGTTAAATGTGTACCAAAAAATAAACTATTTGCGCCAATAATCTACGTTGTTTCCTTCGTGAATCTTCTCATGTTTCAGGTTCCAAGTTGAAGATATTTTATGAATATATATTTCAGTTTAAAAAAACAATTTAACCTGTAAGTCATATGTGATCCCAGGAATTTAAAAATTAAAAAAAATGTCTATTGTTTCTACTTTAAATTTTAATTCCATTTAGCACATACGTGTAATAACAAGGTACATCACAGTTAACACAGGTAAGAAGATCACGTTTTCTTTTTCTTTTATATCACCCAAAGATTTTCAATTTGTGTGGTCAAAGGGAAGAGGAAGACTTTTCTGATTGTTTCATCTTGTTTGTTTGTGGCATCTCTTTTTCCGATATGTGATGGAGTGCGCAGAAGCGTGCGCAGATGCACATTATTCGGAATGAAGGATTGACAGAGGAAAAATGTTGTTCGGCACGCATTTCCGGTTTGAATCTATTGGAATTGGTGCGGAGTTTATGGGGGGATGTGAAAAAAACTTTGCACTATATCTGTACTATTTGGTTACCCAATGTTAACTAATTTTTTAAGAAATGAATTAAAATTTGATTTTAATTATTTCCCATTGTTTATTTTAAGGTTATTTGTGCATTGAATAATAATTTAATCATAAAACGCACTTAATGATGAATTTATTTTAGATTTCCACAATTATATTTATAATAACTAAATTACACGAAGTGGTAAAAAAAAAAAGAGTTGACACATAAAATGCACTTTATGATGAATTTATTTTCGATTTCCTCAATTATATTTATAATAACTAAATTACACGAAGTGGAAAAAAAAAGAGTTGACACACAAAAGGCAATTTATGATTAATTTATTTTCAATTTCCTCCATAATATTTATAATAACTAAATTACACTAAAAAACAACGAGTTTTTTGGGGATCTTAAACAACATTGTTCTCAAACAACTATCTGTACGATTTGTATACCCGATGCCAACCCTTTGTGTAATGAATTAAGATTTAATTTTAATTATTAGCCGTTGTTTATTTTAATGCTATTTGGGCAGCTAATATTACGTTGAAGCATTAAAAAAATAGTAGGAACACAAACGTATACATTATGATGAACTTATTTTCGATTTCCTTCGTTATATTTATAATAACTAAATTACACTGAACAACAACGAAATTTTGTTGGATGAATAGGATTTACCATTTTAGTCTCTAATGTTTTGAAACAGAATACAGCATAAAAAAATCCCCATTAACATCTTTTTTCCCTAGTAATAAAAAGTAAAACAATGGTCTTTTAGGTGGGACTTATACCGTCAGAGCATTAGGATTTAGAACTAAAGACAAATTTTTCTAAGGAATTTACTTTACCTATGTAGACTTTAATGTTCTAAAACCGTACAATTCAATCAAAACGTTTCACCTTGCTCCATTTTTTTCAAAATGAACAAAGAAAAGTAAAACAGTGGCCATATAAGTGGTACTTGAAGTGGTAAAGTGGTGGCCTTATGGTGGTAAATTAAAAAAAAAATATTCGAACCAACCCAAGCTAGCCACTGCTATCATAGTTTTTCTAACAAAAACAACGTAAAAAACATTTTTTAATGAACATTTAATGATTATTTTATACTCGAGAAGCTATAGTCAATTAAACATATCTTGTTAGGCAAATTATACCCTTCTAAGTATAAAGAAAACATTTAGTCTAGATATAGTGAATTGCTAAGTAGTTTTCGAAACAACGATGATCAAATGGAATAAATTGTACAACTTTATATTGAAATAGTGATACTTTTTTGAAATTTTATTATTTTATTGATCGAAATACTATACATTATGTTTTTTTAAATAGTGATATATTGAAAAGATATTGTTGACATAATATATTGTTAACATCTTTATTTTTGTCTTGCCAAAATGCATTTTGAAGGATTCAAACATCCTTGCAAAAGTTCTGAAAAGTTACAGATTAATTTTTTTTACCATAGGTTCATTGTTACAATTAAATGCATGTAATATTAATGTTCGTCTTTTAACTGTATTAATTTTATTAAAATTTCAATGACTATATTACTCAACTATTTAAGGAAATAACTTTTTTTGTAAAATAAAAACCTACAATTCAAAATAAAAAATCTTATTATTGCCATGAAAAGAATCATTGTATCGGACGATAAAGGAAAATAGAATAAAATTACCTTTTTATTTTTCTTAAGTGCAAATTCTTTTATCTACTTTTTTGCCTCATTAATGTTAATCACGTTTGATCGTTATTGTCCCTTTAATTAGCAGATAATTGGCGATTTTGATTATTTTCTTCACAGTGTTGAATGTGTTAGCTATTGCTTCGAGCTGATAGATATTTAAAGTTGTATTTGACTTTTTCCCGAAAATAAGTACACTGTTAAAAAATATGTTACTTTTACAGAAAAACCGAATATTTACATAAGTATACTGTTATTATACTATAACATTTTTATTTTTCTTAAGTGCAAATTCTTTTATCCACTTTTTGGCCTCATTAATGTTATCACGTTTGATCGTTATTGTGTCCCTTTAATAGCTGATAATTGGCGATTTTGATATTTTCTTCACAGTGTTGAATGTGTTAGCGAGTTGCTTCGAGCTGATAGATATTTAAAGTTGTATTTGACTTTTTCCCGAAATAAGTTACACTGTTAAAAAATATGTTACTTTTACAGAAAAACCGTATATTTACATAAGTATACTGTTATTATACTATAACATTTTTTTAAAATAAAAATAAACTGTTTGTGAAGTAAAAACAGTTTTATTCTGTTTTAACGTTTATTAGATTGTTACCGAACAAGCTTTTCAACTTTTTGGGGAGCCTCCGTGTGTCGGAACAGCTCAGTTGGACGAATGCTCTCCTCAATTCACTTCAAAAGCAAAAATATTTTTGTCCTTCTCAAGAAGAAACTCAATTCAATTTCAAGGCCTCTGTTGATAGCGAAATAGACTTCTGAGAACCCAGGTACTTTGGGCCCTTGATATATTGCCCACATACAAACTATCCGCCAGCGCAGAGTTTATGCAGAAATATTTTGTTCAGGAAAAGGGATTTTCGACTGTTATTGATTGCGGTTGTATTCTATAGTTTCGAAGAAGATGGAGATGTTTAGAGAAAAACAACGTGAAGCCGTCAGAAAGTCGCCAAGCAAACCTAGTAAGCCCAAACAAATCACTCACTCAATGTTAGTTTAATGTAATTTTATTCTTTAAAAAGCAGAAATTAAGAATAAATAATTATGACTGTTCGCGTAGTTATGTAGTACGAGACTTGAATTTACACAAAATTTCAGTTATTTCCCCCACAGGCAATAAAAATGCGTTGGAATTTAATTACAGAGTCAGTAATAGCCCAAGTCGAAGTAGTAAGCCTATGCAAACTCCGCTGTAGAATGGTGCCAAATGCATCGCCGAGAGCGTTTGTTTGGGCTTACTACAAAGCGATCGATGGTTTCACTTGGCGAACTGTATTTTATATTGGTTTTTGCCCGGCAGCATCTCCATCTTCTAAAATCTATGGGTTGTATAGAGATCGAATGAATTGAGTAGAAAGTCCCGGGTTCGAATCCCGGCTTGAGCATGGATATTTGAAGAGTACATAGGAAAAAGAGCTTGATTGCGTAGGAATCTTCTTGTATTCTTTTGTGCTTGGCGGACATTGGCAACATGATACCGGTTTTTCTTTTGGTTCTTCATTCACGGTACAAACTTGTGACTCGAGTCCACTGATCTCTGGCGTGAATCAGGGTTGCCGCGAGAGGAAAACAAAGTGAGTAACCTAATGTAATGTAATGTAATAATCGTTTCCGGCTGCCATTTTCTAGCCTCCTTTAGGAGCTTTGACACAGCCAATTACGCCTCGTAATTTAGAACCTTGGTCAAGTGACGAGGCCGACACCTGAGCGGGCACCCAACGGAACTTCGAACGATATCGTACGCTAACTCCGTCGGGACTTTCGACTCCACAGATTTAACGAGCACGTATATCGGAGTGTACTCGGGCACCTCGGTGATTTTTAGAGGATTACTATACCCCGAGAACTATTACTATACCCCGGCCCGTCCGTGGCCGAGTGGTTAGGGCATCAGCCTAGAGATGCAACCTTCTCAGGAGTGCGGGGGTTCGAATCCCACCTACTACCAGTCATCCTATAAATCGGATCCGTGCTGGAAATAGTAGAAAAATCCTCATCACGGATGGGCCCGAGTACACAGGGACAGACGTGCTCGTAAAATCTGTCGGGGTATAGTAATAGTTCTCGGGGTATAGTAATCCTCTAAAAATCACCGAGGTGCCCGAGTACACTCCGATATACGTGCTCGTTAAATCTGTGGAGTCCAAAGTCCCGACGGCGTTAGCGTACGATGTCGCTCGAAGTTCCGTTGGGTGCCCGCTCAGGTGTCGACCTCGTCACTTGACCAGGGTTCTAAAATACGAGGCGTTTTTGGTTGTGTTAAAGCTCCTGAAGGAGGCTAGAAATAGGCAACCTGAAACGATTACCTTACCTTACTATACCCCAAGTTGAATTGCATACAATTTACAAATGTTATAATATGGTTATGTTTGTTTGAAAAAATGACTTGCAAAAAATAAACGAGTGTTATTGGTAACTTGCTTCTCAATATTAGCTGCGTCCAAGTGAACAGTACGATACCTGCGACCAGGGGCCCGGATGGCCGAGTGGTTTGGACCATTACGCTAGCAGTCTGCGTGCTGTAACGGGTGCGGGTTCGATTCCCGCCTTCGACCTGTGTGTACTTCCTTCCTTTCTCTGTGACAGTAAAAATTCTTTCTGTGTCTGTCTTACTTGACGAAGGCTTATAAGTGGGTCTCTGATCAAGCACACAAGCTGGAATATATATGTACCTACCCTACCTGCAACCAATTTCAACTTACGTTTTTTTACGTAAAGCCAAAGCGTCGAAAGCTTTTAAGCGTCCAAGCTTTAGCCAAAGCGTCGAAAAAAGATTTGTTTCTTAATTTCTTTTCATAAAATAATCGCCATCTTAATTGTTTTACATTTTTGAAAAAGTGGCAACATTTCCTTTAATTTCATATATAAAAATTATCATTCTAATTTTAGCAATTCCACAAATAACGTTTGTATTCTTACAAGCATTTAATGACAAGTTTCTTTTTTCCAACTTTTGTCTGAAACATCTAAAACAATATTGACAATAGATAAAGAATAGACTTTATACTATTCTTTTATTTATGTGTGGGGCTGAATATTACACCATTTGTTTAAATCAAAATTGAATACTTTTCATGCAACCTATATTTAATTATTGGTCACCGGGAAGCTTTTGAAGATGAATGATGGTAACTTTGGTCCAAGATGTAAGGATTTCTTTATGGAACTTTACACTTTCAAAAATTTATGTAAAAGTGTATTCTGTTTAAATAGTATTAAAGAAGTCCTACTATTATGATTATCTATTTTTTTTATCTGATTTTTAATACCATTAATCGATTTTAAACTATAAAGAGATAAAGATAAAATGCAAGAAGCGGCAATCAATAGTGTTATTCATAGTGTATTGTTCTACGATGCACTGCAATGTAAATGTTAAGCTATGAACAATTTTTAATAACTTTGTGACTTTTAGCTTTGTCATTTTTATGTTTATACATTTTAATATTACTATTTAATTCTGTAACACAACCCTTAAGGATGGTATAGGTATGTTTTTTATGCATTACATGCTTGGGCCAAAGTTACTCGCCCAGATTCTAACCGTGTCCTAATTTTTTTTAACTGACACCATTCTTTTAAAAATTTATAAAATTTAACAAAAATATGTACAAATTATTTCTACAAGTTCAATACTTAAAGTTCATGTTTGTGAAAAGGCGTTTAAATAGTTTTTGTAGCTTAATTATTTCTTCTTTTGTAAAAAAAAAATAGGATTTTGGCTTTAGTTTTGGCTATAGGCAAAGCTAATTATTTCTTCTCTTGTAAAAAAGTAGGATTTTGGCTATAGTTACCCACATTGACGGTAATTGACTAATATACTGCTTTATATAATGAACATTACTACTAAAAACAAAAAAATAATTGAAATGATGAATAAATTGACTGATAAGGCTGCAAAAGCTTCTCTAGATGTGTGATTTCGTTTTGATTTAAAAAATATTATAATAATGAAAACTGTTTAATATTGTATTTCTAAGAGAACTATTTAGTTTATTATTTGTATTGTAAGACGTAATAATTAATAATATAATATATGTAATAAAATTGGCAAAGAAAAAACTCATTGAAACCAGCTTATTCGGTAACTAAAAATTTAAGTTGGAAAACAGCGTATTTTAGTAAATTTGTTATTGAATAATGCACACAATTCCTCTTTAAATAAGAGTTTCTGAACCTGCTTATTTAATTTCAAGATATGTATCTTGATTTTAAATAATTATATTAAATAATAATTAAATATTAATAATTTTGATACAACCCATGACCCTATATGGCTACTTGTCAAAATTCATAATTTGAAATATTAAATCATCAAAATTTGAAATATTAAATAATCAAAATTTGAAATATTAAATCATCAAAATTTGAAATATTAAATCATCAAAATTTGAAATATTAAATCATCAAAATTTGAAATATTAAATCATCAAAATTTGAAATATTAAATCATCAAAATTTGAAATATTAAATCATCAAAATTTGAAATATTAAATCATCAAAATTTGAAATATTAAATCATCAAAATTTGAAATATTAAACACAGGACAAATTTTTTTTTATTTTTTATTTTTACGTTTTTATTTTTTGAAATTTTCCTTAAACTATTATGTGCATTGTGCAATTAGTGGTAGAGTATTGGACTGACATCGTTGGTAGTGTTCGAGCCCTGCCGGCCGAATTCTCTCTCGTGTACGCTAATGGTGACTGATGGGTGCATGTTAAAGGCCGTCGCGGTCACAAAGTCATCCAAGTTCAAGTTCACATACTCTATAAATATATATGGGTTTGATATGCCAAGTCTGAGATCCTCTTATCAAGATCATCTTCGTTAGAAGGATTCGTTTATGGTGTACTCTTGTGCTGCCCTCTATGGCGTATCTAGTAAAACACTAGTCGAGAGGTAGTGGTGCTGCCCTCTACCGTGCCGAACAAAGTAGAAATGAACTAGCCGTCATTTTTGTAGAGGGCAGCACCTACCTCGGCATCACTTGAAGGATCTAGGAGTTGATTCATAGAAACATATGTGCCAGACAGATAAGATAAGTGTGCATCAATAAAATACAGATAATACAAGCAAATGACTTCTACATTAGATTGCTTCAGCAAATAGTCTAACTTGACGACCTGAAAAATAATTTTAAAAAAATTAACTATATGAATCAGATTACAAATATATAATGAAAGTCAATAGTATTCATACACTTCTGATATTGTTTACACAAACACATTAATCCTAGGTATATAACCAATTTTTTTTTTAATATTTAAACAACAAAAAGGACTGAATACAAGCATCTAGGATTTTTTGCTTGTAAAATAGTTTTTGAAATATTTAATTTGGATTACTCAATAAATGTTTTTTTTTCATGCCGAAGTGAACTTTGAAGAGCCAATTCAATTTTATTAAAGTTTAGCTTGTGAAAAATCGATTTAAATAGCAGTTCGTAGTATCACTTACCAACCTAGTAACGAATTTCAAAGTTTAATTGGGTTAACATCTACTCCCGTTTGTAGTTCATGATTAAATATGAAGGTTTCAGCTAAATTGTATTTTTACACACAAACTTACAGCACAAGGGAATCGTTTATTAATTAAATACGTTTCAATTACGTAAAATCGTTTTCAATTAAAATACGTTTGTGTTTAAAAATTGATTAAATTTGATAAAATTTTATTAAAAAATGAATGTGACGCTAATAAAATGTCTCAAATGCTGCTAAATCAATTTCTTAAACATCTTAAAACTACACTACCTGGAACATTTTCACCAAACCTGAAACGTTTATATGCTCCAAGCATTTTATATACGTTCTAAACTTAAAAGTTGATTTTCTTTATACGTTTTTCGATACTTTTCTGACTTTAAATAGATTTAACTCAAATTCTATTTCTTTATAGAGTGAAGGGATTTCCACACCTATTTTTCAAACATATTTCTTTAATTGGATTACAGGGTTTTAATTTATTAGTTTTTCAAAAAATAGTGAATCAATGAATTTATAAAAAACATCACTATATTTTTTTAAGGTTTATATTTGTAAATGATAAAATTATGTAATGACATTTTGTTAAGTATATTTACATTGTCTTGTTTATAAAACTGTCAATTTTTTATCATTATATGTTTTTTTTATATATAACTAGCAAATTTATACCCGTTCTTCGCACGGAATAAAAAAATATCAAATAGATTCCAAATATGTGTACCATATACCCTGTTATAGGATCATAAACTTATTATTGTTTCCACTCGTTACAAAATTATAAAATCCCGTTTCATTGCCTTAAAATTCCAAAATGAAAAGTACGCTATAAAATGCACTCATAAATGTCATCACAATTCCCTCATAAATACATAAAACCTTTTAGCTCATTTGGCGCGTTTTGGGAAATAATTTGGCGAGAAAATAGATATTGCTACCCACACCCATTATACAGCTCTAACACAATGACCTTCGAACAACCGACCAGCTTATAAATTATTTATAAAATAAATCGTCTATTTGGCGAATTTTAGTTAATAATTTGGCGAGTTTGGCAACGTCTTTGGCGAAAAAATAAAGACATAAAACACTAAGAGCTCTAGTGCGATGGCCTTTATTAACCATCATAGTTCAGTAATAGCTTAACTATACATTTATTGCTTAAATATGCATACACGCAAGTCAACAGAAAAATCAATGAAAAAATCATCAAATAAACCCACAATAAAATCCAGGAATGAAGACTGTCGGAATTACGTCACTTGAAACATGTCAATTATTTTTCAAATAATGAATTTAGTTTCTGAAAGTAATGGCAAAAGAATAAAATAAACATTTTGAATTTTAAATGTTTTAGTTAAAAGTTTTATTTCATTTTTTCAGCCGATGGCATCAGGAAAGAGAAAAAATGATCGGATTTGAGCGAAAGTGGTGTATTTTTTTCAGAAAATTCGAATTTTCTCTAAAAATGGAACAAATATAAAAAATATAAGCCTCAGGTGCCCACGTTAGTATTAAAGGGAATCTATCTTGAAAATTTTGAATTTCTGAGGGCAGTATAAGTAGGTCTTTTACGATCCGAATACAAACACATAGACACACACACTCTTTCTTTTATTATTATAGACTAGCAAATTTATACCCGTTCTTCGCACGGATTAAAAAAATATCAAATCGTTCCAAATATGTTTACCATATAACCTGTTATAGGATCATAAACTTATGTTATTGTTCCCGCTCGTTATAAAGTATAAATCCCGTTTCATTGCCTTAAAATTCCAAAATGAAAAATAAGCTATAAAATGCACTCATAAATGTCATCACAATTCCCTCATAAATACATAAAACCTTTTAGCTCATTTGGCGCGTTTTGGGAAATAATTTGGCGAGAAAATAGATATAGCTACCCACACCCATTATACAGCTCTAACACAATGACCTTCGAACAACCAACCAGCTTATAAATTATTTATAAAAGAAATTGCCTATTTGGCGAATTTTAGTTAATAATTTGGCGAGTTTGGCAACGTATTTGGCGAAAAAATAAAGACATAAAACACTAATAGCTCTAGTGCGATGGCCTTTATTAACCATCATAGTTCAGTAATAGCTTAACTATACATTTATTGCTTAAATATGCATACATGCAGTCAACAGAAAAATCAATGAAAAATCATCAAATAAACCCACAATAAAATCCGGGAATGAAGACTGGCGGAATTACGTCACTTGAAACATGTCAATTATTTTTCAAATAATGAATTAAATTTTTATAAAGTAATGGCAAAAGAATAAAATAAAAATTTTGAATTTTAAATGTTTTCGTTAAAAGTTTTATTTAATTTTTTCAGCCGATGGCATCAGGAAAGAGAAAAAATGATCGGATTTGAGCGAAAGTGGTGTATTTTTTTCAGAAAATTCGAATTTTCTTCAAAAATGGAACAAATATGAAAAAACTAAGCCTCAGGTGCACACGTTAGTATTAAAGGGAATCTATCTTGAAAATTTCGAATTCCTGTGGGCAGTATAAGTAGGTCTTTTACGATCCGATAACAGACACACACACACACAGACAGACAGACTCTTTCTTTTATTATTATAGATATAAATGTATATTTTTTTAAAAAAGAAACATCATTTTGATAATTTTTTTTTTCAAAAATTAAAAAATAAACAATCGAATAAGTCTGACTCAAAAGTTTCGAAAATAACACTTTATAGCAAAAAATCTTACTTAAAGGGTTCGTATGAAAAAAGTAGTAGTAATGGAGTTCAGACAGGTATCCATAATAAAAAAATAATGAATGACAAAAAAAAAAGATACTATAAATTTGTTTTAGAAAATAAATCTATCTCAAAAGTTTAAAGAAAATTGTTTAATACATAATTACAATTAATTTAAAATTTTCTTACTTAATGGTATTCCCATTTGATATAGCATTTAAAACAAATAATTTAAACAAAGATTTCGTAACGTTTCTGGTCATTTTTTTACCAACCAGTTTGACAATATGGTAATACTTTCATTTTATATTTCTTTGTAGGTTAATGAAATGAAAATAGGAAATACAAAGGTTGTACTTCTATGGGTGTTTTTATTTTCACACTTTTATGATACAAGATGGTAAAATATAAACATTTTCTTATGACATATGACATAATTAATGCCTTGATTTTAGTTATTTTAGTTTTATTGCGTATGGTAAAAAGTGCCTTTTTTCCATATTAAATATACAAAAAGCTACCCAGAGTACTATGAGAAATTCAACTAAATGCCTACATCAAAATGACACTGTTATAACAATACTTTTAACAGAGGCTAGTGGACTTGTATAGTCCAGGTGCTAAATGTATAGCATAAGGAACCGATTTCTGGGATGAGTCGCAACTAGTGTTTGTAAAAAAATAACTTTTGAGTCTAAAACGAAATAATTCATTTTACTACTTTGTAAAATACCCCAGAAATATAAACTAGTAAAATGGTATTTTTAGCTTAAAAAATAAGAAAATAATTAATTGAACAAAAAGCTAATAAGAATTTTGTGAATTAAAGAAGTAGATTATTTACTAATAGCAAAAAGTAAAGTATGCGCAAACAAGCAAAATTATGTCTTTAAAACATACATACTTCTTCTCAATTTTCTTACCACGAAGCTTCAGTACCTCGATTGCCAGTTCAGTCTCATTCTTGACGAATTCGGCTAAGGATTCAGATCCCAAAACCGCTTCAAACTCAAATTTTATGTAATCCATCACCAAATCCTTCAATTTTTCATCGGAGTGTCTGTTTGCAAGAGACAGAAGGCGGCAGGCATTTTCGGCGTCCATTTTGAACGCTAAGTAGTTCGAACACCACTTTCGAAGACTAGGCACGTCGTACTTGTCGGCAGCATAGTACAGACCGCAAACATTGTCGAATTCTAATTCTGCTTCAGGTAATCTTCCTGTGTACAGGAAATTGATGAAGGTTTTTAAAATTGGTATTTCAATGTCATCAATTTTGATTTCATCATTACTCATTTCTGCCATAGACGACGCCAACAACTTGGCGAAGACGGGTGATCTGGCGCTCAAGACACACTTGTGCACACGAATGGCATCGTCTTGCACCAAAAGCTTGAAATCCGCGTGTGGTGAATCTAAGTACATTGTCTGAAAGTCTTTCAACAAATCCAATTCAACATCCGACGACGTACTTAGTATCATCTGATCTTGGTGCACAGTAGTCGCAGGTTCGTCAAATTCCATGAGCCAATTAAAGATCAATGTTTTGTTTTCTATGGAATCAATGTTCTCTATCAAGTTTTTGTTTGAAAATTGCCAAAAAAATGAATCGTTGTAATTTTTTCCATACACCTTCTCCTTAGTTCTGCGCTCAAATTTGTTCCCCGTGCTATCCGTAACAGTTACGGTATGATTAATTTCAAATCTGTAATCTTCAGTTTCTTCAGTACGGGAATTAATAGTTAAAATGCATTTATCTCCATCTTCCTTTTCCAGCGTTGCAGAAAAAATTCTTGCAACGCTTTTATTTTGTATAGGTTTAAATTCATGACTATTTAATTTAAAAGTGGCTAGACATTTTGGAAAATTTTCGATGGACCAACGAAATACGTAAGATCGCGATAAAAATGAAGTTTTCGCTTCACTACTACAGCCTTTAAACTGCGACATTATTTATTTTCAAATCACGTGATTTTAGTCTACTATTTTTAAAACCAGGCAACAAAAATATTGAATATATATTAGAATTGTTACTATAAAAACATTCAAAATCAAAGTACAAAGCTTTAGCTTTTAGCTTTTTGTACAAAGCTTTAGCACAGACACCTCAAAACTAACGTTAAATTATCGTTCAATCTAAGGAGTGTTTAAGACAAATGCAAAAAAAAGTCATTCAAAACTGAAACCATTCTTGCTAATTTAGTTGTATAGTTTAACCTACTCAACGGTTTCTTTTTACTATTAAATGTTCGTCGTTTGAAGTTTTTCTTTCAAGTTGTTGTCTGGAGTCGGTATAGAAGTCACCGTTCTGTCATAGAGCACTGAGTCCCTTTTAGAATTGCTAAACGCGGATGCTCGATTTCTAACTTCAATTATTTTTGATTCTCTTTTCTAACGGTTTTTGCTATAGCGAGAATTTTGAGCTAGAGTATTGAAACGTGTTAATTAACGGTTTAGTTTCAGAGGTTGCAACAGGAAACTGTTCAAGTGTGATCTAACTGCAAATAAAATTCTAAGGATTTCAAGAAATCTAACACACAAAGCAATAAAATACCAGATGGATGAACTTTTGACACTTTCTATACAAGATACCATTCTCCATTCTTGTAGATTGTTTCTAATTTTAGTGACATTGAAATGAGGATGTTATGACACAACTGTTTTTAACAATGGAATTCTTTTAAAAGAAAACTAAAATGAAATTTGAATACTTGCTATATACAGGGAGAGCGAGTTATCGGTTCTCAAGCCGAATAGTGGAAAGTCGAAATGTCAAACAATTTTGGGAAATGCTAGACATTGATTATGTGAGTTTTTAACTACATAGTAGTACTCGGAGAAATCACGTTGCTAAGTTTCCATGAGCAACCTCAAATGCAACAAACAAAACTTCAAAACAATCTAAGTTTGTTTTGTATCCAAGGAGAAATTGTCCGTCCAATCGATTGTTGAATATTGCTCAACTCTTTATGTGCCACATAATGTACAGCGCAATGAAAGGTGTATATATAATCGATTATCTATGCATATTTCTAACCTTTTGTGTGCTGACCGAACTTTAACACAGTTATGCGTCTCGTAATTTAGTTTCGGGCTCCGGACATAAGACCGACCGCCTAAATCCCCACAATCCAGAATCCACGCAGGACAAAATACCGACAGGGAAACAATCTCGACAGGGACAAAATTCTGACAGAATCGAAAGCCGACAGATCTATAAATTAATGCCGTATTGCTTAATTTAGGGTACTTTAATTAATAACTTTTGCATTAATATCTTTTATTTTTTCTGTTGGGGATTATGGGCCTGTTGAGTCAGTTTCAGGGTGAAAAAATCAAATTTACGACAAAATGAAACCTAATAATAAACGAACAAAAATAATGCAAAAAAAGAGTTGTATTTCATCAAACGTTTGCAGATGAGTAAATTTCCTTAGTACGACGTCCGACAGGACTACGAACACGTGTACCAAATGTGAATTCTATAGTTCTTTTCAAGTTCAAACTGTAGAGTTCTTTAAGACAGACGGACTCTTAAAACAACTTTTTTAGAATAAGCACCCTCCAAAACGTGTAGAAAACATGAAATCTTAATTTCGACTTTTCGACCCCATCGCAATATGTTCATTTCCTTTCATTTCATATTATTTAATTAAAAGTAATGACTGTGTTGCAAATTATAAAAATAAAGAACTCATTAGAATATAGGAATATTTTCAAAATTATGTTTAAAAAAAATCGCTATTTCATATCAATTTCCATATTTAATATGCGACTTTTTCTCTTCCAAATAAATTTTTCAAATTATTTAATTGATTTCAAAAAGTCTTTTTCTGTTAAGGGGTAATGGGCGCTCTGGGCCGGGGTCTCCAAAGCAATGTGCATCAGTGTTAATCCTATGGAGAAAAAATATTTTCTCTGCCGCATTTCTACGGCTGTATTGATTATTTTTGCAAGCGGATTTTTTTTTGTGTGATAAATGTAGCTGAGTTACAGGTTCCGATCTTCCCACTTTTTGAAATTGGTTCGAATATATATATTTTAATTTTCAATAAATAATTTTATACAAAATATTCGAAGCAATTTCAAAAAGTGGGAAGATAGAGACCTGTAAGTTATTTACATTTATTATTTTAAAAAAAAGTTTGTAAAAATATTCAATACAGCCGGAGAAATGTGGCAGAGAAAATAGCTTTTCCCCCCATTGGATTAACACTGAGGCACTGGAGTTTGGAGACCCGCGATCCAGCGAGCCCATTCCCCCTTAATCTAATTCGAATACCAATGAAACACTGACTTACACACAACTAAACAAACTGTCAATAAAATAGAGAAATTAAACCCTTATACAATTAAACTCGGTTACAACGACCTTGTTTACCCCAGCGACAACTGGTTTATAATTCTCACTAAAATGTTCAGATCCTTGAATTGCCCTTAGATCTTAACGTTATAATATCTTACTTATAACGACAATTTTCAAATAATTCCTCGGTTATAAAGCTAAAAAATTATACTTTTAAATGATATTTGTTGATTTTTTATATCATTAGCTCTAATAGATGAGAAAAAGGCACCAAATTTGAAATTTATTTCCCGCCTAAAAATGTATCAACTGGATAAGGAGAATTTAAGCTACATTTAATAGAACGTAGGCTTAAATTTTATTTAATATTTTTCATTTTATAGCTTTAATTACTAATATGAATATTATAATACGTATTTTACATGATTTACTACACTTAATATTCAACCTTGTTTATAAAGTTACTCGTTTATAACGTAATAAACATTGCGGTCGCATAAATAACGTTATAATCGGATTATACTATATAATGTAAACAAAATGTCCCTGAAAAATATAATCATTGGAATCCCTTTAGACATTTTACATTTTATTACATTTAGCAGACATCTCTAATTTTGATTTCATCAAATAATTATCCTGATTTGTCTCCTTTGAAGATAGGTAACTGCACTTTTGAAACTGTAAAACAGTTTACCTACCTGGGAACTCTGATCTCAAGTAGCAATGATCTGAAAATTGCAATAAGTTATAGAACCTTCATGGATAATAGAATTTTTTATGGCCTCAGAAACCAATTTAAGTCTACGTTTATTTCTGTAAACACCAAGCTGAGCATTTATAAAACTTTAATCAAACCTATTGTCCTATTTGGAAGTGAATGTCGAACCCTCAATAAAACAGTGGAAGAAAAGTTGCTAATATTTGAAAGGAAATTATTAAGGAAAATATTCGGACCTATTCAGGAGAACAATGAGTGGAGAATTCTTTACAACTATGAAATTTACAGAAAATTTTGCAAATTTGGCGGGACCGACATTGTGAGAACTATAAAAGCATCCCGAATTAGGTGGCTGGGCCATCTGTACAGATGTCCCGATGATTTCCCCACCAAAAAAGTGACTTTTTCCAAAATTGAAGGTACTAGACGTAGAGGACGACCACCCACACGATGGTTAGACGATGTTGAAAGGGACCTCAATCTAATAGGAGTCAACCTATTGGCCTGCAAAAGGCTGTTGAGCTTATAAAGAAGAAGAAGATATAATGTAATACAAAATGTCCCTGAAAAAATTAATCATTGAAGTCCCTTTAGACATTATACATTTTATTACATTTAGCAGACATCTCTAAAGACTCAAGTGAGCGTCAGACAAGATATGTTTATTTCAAAACAAATGTGTTAATGGAAGCATAAAAATCGAACGATTCCTGGAAAAATAGTTTCAAAAACGTGAGACAGGCATTTATTCTTGCCTACAAATAAGAACGTTCTAATGTCCTACATGTTCTAAAGCGGGTTAGGATTACATCTCTGCCTTCCCCATAATATCGAGTTCCAATACAATATTCTTTGCATAAAGTATTAGATGCCTCTTTAAACGCTAGGCTACTCTAATAGTTTTCTGCGGCTACAAAAAAATATTAAAAATTGTAAAGAAAATCCTTAAAATGAAAAAAAAATGAAATTCGATTGAAGCAAACAATAAATTGTTTTTCGATATTTCAATGAGTAAGAAAAAAAATGTATAAGAAATTAAGATGAGGATTTTTAAAAAAAAGTTCGTTGAAGATAGTATTATATTTTAAAATGGTAGAGTGGTTAGTTTCTGTTAAAATAACATTTCAAGTATGGATTTTTGTTCGTTGGTTTTAACAAAAAGTTAGATAATTGAGAACGAAAAGGGTTTTAAGAGCTATTATGGATTTTAAGAAGCCATTTTTAAGAGATAAATTCAGGGAAAGTTTTTGATTTTGGATAATCTGCTTAGTGGTAAATTGTGTCTTTTGTGTTTAAAATATTACAAACTTTTATCAGAAAGTTTAGATTAGGCTAATGTATGTTGTGTTTGGCGATTATTTAAGATAATATAATTTATTTTTTTTCTCTACAGCGGAATTTAATTCAATAAATTGGAAAAGTTATTTTTCTAGTACGTAAATTATGCATCATAAAAACTGAACTCTAGAAATAAAAAAAAAGTTTTTTTTTATTTAGATGTATTCAATATATTAGATTTTTTTTAATGTAAGTATAAAGATGGAAGAATATGCATGGATCTCTGTGATGTATTTATATAAATGCTTGAGGTATGAAGGTGGTGAATAAGTTTGCTTAATAACAGAACAGTTCTTAAAAATATAAGAATGGTTTTTTTTTCAAAAAGTATTAAAATATTGATGAATATTATTGAACTATACATCATAAAATGTAATCATTTTATGAAATTTTATAAATTTAACCTTTTCAGTTTTATAGACTCATATTCAGATGCAAATTATATAAAAAATTTCGTAAATATTCATTTTAGTGATTGAAAGTTAAAATGAAAATTTGATATTTTGAAGCGTCGTTGTCCCCTGCGTTCCCTGTCCCCTTAAATCCAACATTAGATAATGAGATGTTTCAATTTGATTACGATCTGTGACTCTTGGTCGAAACAATAAAATGTTAAAAATAGCACCACCCACCAGGTTCAACGCCAATCCATATCCACCTACTCAAAGTACAACTCACGAAATAACCAACGCCGAAGATAAGTTTCCGTTGTCAAAATGCAATAAGTTACATGAATAAATTATAAACACACCACGAGAAAATATCTATAATTTTAATCAGCATTAGACGAAATTTGTTAAGATGATTAAGTTTGTACCGTAAAAATTTTTAACAATGGTTCTAATTTGATTAACTTCTATTTCACAAAGTTTCAATGAACTCCGTGAGCTTTTGACATGCATTGTTAAAATATGCGTTTGATGCCTACTCTGGTGTTGGCTCGTCACTTGAGTGCGGTTCTAAATTGCGATACACATCACTAATAGCCCTCGTGTAGCTCTAGTGCGACGATAATTCAACCTAACCTTGACATGATTGTTAGAATAAAATAAAAAACAAATCACAACAACAAAAATAATCTTAGAAACAATGTATATTATCTTTTTATTTAATCATTGCAACGCATATATTGCTGTTGAAGTTGTGTGCGATTATGGCATTCGTAGAACGTAACTGTGGTTCAAATTAATGTTTTGCTGCTCACATGTCCTTCTCTAGTGATTAAGTGGCCATTAGTCAATAAATGTCTTCTGTATGCGACATTAAAACCGTAACATTTCCAACATGATTGCGGGCTAATCTGTAAATGCTGTTTTCCTACGCATGTACCCCTGTAACCGAAAAACAACTATTTTGCGTTTGAATAGATAAGTTTTTTTGCGTTTGAATAGTTAAGTTGCACCCATAACCGATACAAATGCAGTATTATTTAAGAGGCACAATTTTATGTCGCTTAAGTACTGCTTTTGAAATCACACAAAATTAAGATCCATTATCTGCATTAAATAATAATTTATATGCATTTAATAATGCATACCTCATAATGCATTTATATCAATAACAATATATCTCAATGTATTTTGCTTTTAATTTTTTTAAATATTTTTTTCATCAGTTATAAAAATGGTAATAACAGTAAATCAAATTGAAAGAAAAATATGATATTTATGGATAATTAAGGATGTCATAGTTTTATTAGAAATGGCGACACTATTTTAAAAAAATGAAAACTCTTAAAAAAGTAACAACCAAATCAATAAATTAATATTAGTAAAATTATATAAACAGTTAATTTTATAAAATATTAATTTTAATCATTATCTTATAGTAATAGTAATAGTAGTAGTTAGTAATAATAGTTGTGCGGGAAAGTGTACCTAAAAGCTAAAAATCGGTTATTTAAAATAATGACATATGAAGCTGGAAACAAAGTTAGATTGAAATTAACTACCACATTTGCGAACTCCAACCCCATATTCAGATGCTTATTATATAAAAATTTTCGTAAATATTCATTTTAGTGATTAAAAGTTAAAATGAAAATTTGATATTTTGAAGCGTCGTTGTCCCCTTAAACAGATTTGTTACAAATTTATGAATCTGAATATTTATTTGCTGTACTTCCAATGATGGCATAAGGTGTCCATATTGGGAATCGGGCGCAGTTTTACTGAATCTTATAATGATCATGCAAAGAAAACATTACCAATCAATATATTCAATATCAATCCAAAATATGTTTTATCAGCTTTCGAAAACACTTCAATTTTTTAATATTTAAAGTAATTTTACAAGATATCATGAGAAAATAAACTTTCATACCATTAAGTTCAGCACACCACGAAAATACAATTTTCCTTCGAAATGGCCAACAGCACACTTTTTTGAACTTTCTAGGATAAATTATTTTTTTAACACTGTTTCTTCACCAACATGTAGCACTATCTCTTAATTAAAAATTTAACATTAAAGATATTAGGGTGTCTATATTGAGAGCACTGTCCATTTAGGGTGCAAGTACTATATTCCAATCATTACAACAAACGTCTTGTATGAGTTTTATAAAAATTCTTAACGTAGAAGTTCCTCATCAGATTGACGCCAAAGATCCTGGAAATAATGCCATAATCATCACCAAGTCCATATTCTCCTAGCCAAAAATACTGGAGATCTTTTATTCTATAAAAATTTATGTCAAGATTTGGGTATAAATTGGAATAATTGAAGTTCATTCTATAATCAGTCAGTTATCTTTTCCAATTAAAAATTCTAATCAACTTTCTGGACAAAAAAATTCTTTAAACGAACAATACTGCATCAAATGGATGCCAATGATACCAGAAATTATGTCACAATCATCGCCAAGTCCACAAATCCTACACCAGAGAGACCACAAAACCATAGATTTAGTGCCACGCCACATTAATCTAGGCTCAGATTAGCAGCAAGATTTCTAATCCCTAGGACTTAGGACTACATTCAGGAATAGGATGTAAAAGATATGTACTATTTCTTTTGTACCTGTTATAGCGTTGATATTTTATAAATCATTTATTTTTTAATTTAACCTTTTACTACTGTCATTCTATGGCTCATTAGTATGTAAATAAATTTTCAAAAGATGTAATGTTTATTTTTCCACAGTTATAATTTACAACTTCATTGTTATATGTTTGAAAAAAAATTCGATTCGAAAACATCCGACGATTTTTCTTGACCAGCGCCCTTGACGGATGCATTGATTTTGTCATATTTTTGACGGATGCATTGTTTTTGTCATATTTTTGACGGATGCATTGTTTTTGTCATATTTTTGACGGATGCATTGTTTTTGTCATATTTTGACGGATGCATTGTTTTTGTCATATTTTTGACGGATGCATTGTTTTGGAAACCAGTTTTTGACGGATGCATTGTTTTTGGAAACCAGTTTTTGAGTGTGCAAATTTACAATCATATAATCCCTCAGAATTAATATTATTCACCATGTCGCAATGTCACAAATCCTAGCTGACACATAATATTCTAAGATTATAAAGTTATTGGAACCTCCTCGTAGGGCATATAATATCCTTTAAAAAACATTGATTACAAAGGGAACGTAGTACCCCAAAAATTGAATCCATTATTTTTATCGCTAGCATTCAAATTAAAATATTTTTACAAAGAACTACCATTCAATAAACATATACGAAAAAATTATGAATATTAAAACGTAAGTTTTTTTAAAAATTAAAAAATTAAAAATTTTAACGTTTTATCAAAATGCTACTACTCTTACAATTTAAAGAATTTTGTAATGGATTTTTTTTCCAAATGTTCCCACAACATATATTAATAAAATTTGGTATGGATATTGAGCTATCAGTTACACAACAAAAGTTATGTAGCTTTATGTATAAAAATGGCCAAAAAATAAAAATGTTTGTAAATTTTCACCTTCATCATTTTTTAAAAAAAATCTATTCACACTAGAACTTATAACATACCAATTTTTGTTAAACGCATATGTTTCAACACAGGAAAAAAAGTTTGGATCTCTACATTAATTTACCTAAAAGCCTTAGGGTTTTAACAATTCACAAGCTGAAAAAATTAAAAATTTAAAAAATCAACATAAAATTTCAAAAACCATTTTACTAATCCACTATATCATTTTTAATAAACCTCCACCATTGTAAAAGAATCCTTCTTTTTTTTTAATATCCTTAGCTCACAGCATTCGAGCATGTTCAATTATTTTCTGGGTAGCCCTAAATTTTGGGTAATGCGTCCCATTAAATGGTTAATTAAGGGTGTGGTGTTACACTCCCTTAGATTTTTACTTGCAACTGAAATTAAAATAACCGCCTTTCAAAAAGAGCACGAGTTTCAGCTGTATCCCCAGCTGCATCCGATTCTATAACTGTGATTTACGTGTGGTCCGTGGTCGGTCGTCTAATCACAAGTTATGTCTCGGAGTTCGCTATTCCTGGGTGACAAATAAAGTAATTTTGTCTGTCCGGTTCTTAGAGTTCAGAAGGTGCTTGGCGAGAAACAGAGTGAAGCCGTCAGAAGGTCGCCAAGTAACCCTAGTAAGCCCAAACACAACGCTCGCTCAATGTTATTTCAGGCCGAAACGCATCGTTTTATTCCTTAAAAACGTTAATTAAAAATCGAAAAATGACTGACTGCGCAGTTGTAGGCTTGTAGGCTATAGCACATAATTTGAATTTACACAAAATGGTAGTAATTCCCTTCACAATTAAAAAAAATGCGTTTTTATTTATAGTTTTTATTAGAGAGTTAAAAATCGTCAAGTCGGTGTACAGTCCCTGGATAAATCATTAGACGCACTGCAAGATTTCATGTAAAATATTAATTACCGGGTGATATTGTACCGTTTTATTATTTTAAATTGATTTGTTTTTTTTATTTTATATTATCCAATCAATTACTGATTTATTTAACATATATAAAACAACATTAATTTAGAAAATCATAAATTTATTAAATTTTAAAGAAAAGTGAAATTAATGTTAGTAAAACTCAATATTTAGTTGAGCTGCTATCAAAGCTTTAATTCTGCGCGGCATGCTATCAATGCAAGACTGTACTGTCTCCTGCATTTGAGGATGATGATTCCAGGATGAGGATTCCAGAATCTACATGAAAAAATATAATAATCTTATACTAAATAATTAATATAAATTAATCTTAATCATAATTAACCATAATTATCTTAAAATAAAAAATATGTAGTCTACAACAATTCTTTTAAATAAAAATCAATAATATTTTAGTTTAATTATACCATTATTGCATGAAAACTCTTAAGAAACATAAAATTACTAAAAAAAAATACAATGCGTCTAATAATTTGTCCAGGGACTGTAGTAAGCCTATGCAAACTCCACTGTAGATTAGCGCCAAATACTTCGCCGATAACGTTTATTTGGGCTTACTACAAGGCGATTGATGGCTTCACTTGGAAAACCGGTTATTGTATTGGGTTTAACCGGCGGCATCTCCATCTTCTTCTTATCTCTATGATTCTGGTTTTTTGCAGGTTGTGCCTATGAGACATTAATTATGTGAAGATTTAGGGCAAGATGTTTTGGGGGATGCGGCTGATTTGATTTTGTATTTCCTTTATGGTGCGTAGTGTACATCAATTTAAAATTAATCACGCCAAATTTTAACTACTATTTGTAAAGTAGTGTTCAGTTAACTGCTACTTTATGGCAGTTAAACTAAGAATCATAAGATATTTTAATGGTGGTTCCAGAGATATTTCTCAAAATGTTACATACCAAATGGGTGTTGATTACAGCTGCTAACATCGTTCTTTTACACGTACAAGTTTTTATGAATCAAGAGTAAAAAGTAAGGTTCTAGTCCGTTAAAAATATCAGTTCTATTTTGTATAGTTGCAGTTTCATATTCTCTAGTAAGTATATTTCTATTCTGTCCTAAAAAAGTCTCACACGGAAACGCATATCAACACCCGGACCGCCTTCCAAAACGTCATTGGTCCAACCGCTGTCACTCAAGGAACACTCTCACTCCAATTCGCTCTTGAGCCTCCAACATCATTTGAGCTGGTTCCGCCACTGATTTCAATTTTACGCCCTTTAACACGTCAAGTATGGCGACTCCGAGACTACGGCATTGTTATACAGCTGCAATATCTCGTAAAAGTTCAGTCTCATTGTCGCCAACAGACCACCCAACAAGCATCACAAACTCATCACAAACATAGCGACAGCACAGTTTTCAACACTGTTATTCTACAAACGGATTGAGTCGAAAAATATACCATTAAAATATTCCGTGCTGAATGTAGATGATATATGCTAAATATATGATTTAAAGTTCTAATTGAAATCAAACTTTTAATTAAAAATCAAACTTTGACTTAATTTGTTTAGTACTCATCTGCTGTCTTTACGTTAGTTGACCTCTAAGATGTCGACCTCGTCATGTGATCGTGCTTCGAAATTAAGAGGCTTATATTTTAGCCTGTGTTAGCCCTGTCCAAATTTGCTAAAAAAGTTAAAGAAAGTTATTTAAATTTTCTATTTTATTTCTAACACATTTTTAAATGCATTTGTGTTTGAATAGAAGATAAAAATTTTAACGTTTCTTTATAGCGTTCAACATGTATATTAAGTTTATGTAAATTACATTAACTACTCGTAGAATCTCTTTTGTAACAGAAAAATTCTTTTTAAAAATATATAAATAATTTACTTTTATTCAATTACGTCCTTCTAAACTTTTATGATAACTTTTTATTCATGCTACTTTGATAACCCATTCAAAAGGTTATAATGCCCTAAGGAAATTCCCATGTTTTATTTATACATCATACAACAAAGTGAGACAATAAATTTAAACCAGTGCAAAAAACACATTAAAAATAATTTATGAACAATATATTTAATTTTTAAAGCTTTACTTTGTAAAATATTTGCCTTTTGATTATCATAATATGTTCATTGAGATTAGCAGATATTATAAATTGAGATATTAAGATGCAATAATTTTTTTTAGTCATAACCTTGCATATACAAATATATCATGCGAATTAAATTGTTTTAAACGTTTCTTCCGAATGGATTTTTTAAATAAAATTCATTTGTCGAAGGAGTTTATGAAAAACATTTAAACACTTTAATCGACATATTAAAATAAATTACTAAAACAATAATAATAAAACATACGGTGTGTGCACGTATGTGTAAAATAAACTTTAACAGTGTTAAAAAAATGTTTCATTTAAATTATTTGCTAACTATATTTTTATTTTTTAAGGTTGTATAATTTGTAAATAAAAAAAAGGATATACGTAGTAGGCAAATATACTGAACGTAAATCTGTACCTAAACACTATTTTTGTAGAGTTGCTTTTTGTATAATATACATATTTAAATTTGTAAGTTTAACTTTTTGTACATTAATATTGTAATAAAAAATATTCAACATCGTGGAAAACTTGTGTAAGCAAAACTTTTCATAATAAGTTTATCAAAAGAAAAATCTGGTACGAACTGAATGAACATTTCATTTAAGAGGCCCAGTTATCATAACGGTACCAGTTTAACACTGTTTAAATGTACAGTTGCTGAAAAGAAAATGCTTCAATCATTGTTTTTTTCCGGTTAAAAAGTTAACTATGAATCCACAATTGTTTTACATTTCATCTCAAAACTTTACAAATTGCCTTATATTTTTAATGTATAGAAAATATAAAAATCGCTGAAGTATGAACATTCGATTAGTTTGGAGACCTTTCAAATATGATAACGAACTTGACAAAGAACTAATGGAATGTGACATATTGCGAAATTTTAAACATGCTTTTTTATCGATTCTGGAATTCTTTCGTTGATCTGTTTTTAGTTGGTGCTCATTTCAATATGTAGACGAACCCTTATGATTTTTTTTATACCGGAAACTCAAGTATAAACTTTTTGCCTTCAAAAATAACGTTGCTCCTGAAATCTTCTTTCCAATAGCAGCCGAAGAATTCTGGATTTAGTTTTTTTGTTTTTCGCAGATGCATATACATATGTTATAATTAAATTAATTTTAACAAAAACATTTTTTTATTTAAATTGGGTAAATGAAATTTTAGGTCTGACAAATCAAATATTTCATATATAACATCGTATTAACCAAAATACTGAAAACAGTTATTTGCTATACTTTAAGGCAAAGAAACATTTTTTGCTACTGTTTCGCATTTGCAACACTAGATGACAGCACACTGCGTGTCTGCTTTTAATCGGAATGGGAATTGAGTATAGTAATAAACAATTCATGAATCTCTTCTCATATAATAAACTATACAAAGGGTCTTATTACTCATTTTATCTTTGTAGATTTTAAAATGTTTATTTTTTACTTAAATAATTATTTAAGTATTTAACACAAGGAATATTATACAAGGGGTTAAAAAAGTGAACCTCGACATATTACCAAGTACTAGTGTCATATACATGGTATTATAAATTCGTTGTTGGGGGTTGCTAGATTAGAAAGTAGTAAAAACGTAATAATTATTTTTTATAAATGGTCATAACTGATTTCATGAAAACAAGAAGTTCTAAAGAACTAAAATAGCTTATTTTCCTGATACTTATATACCGACTGAAATTCGTATCAGAAAACAAGTCCAGTACAACTCCAATTATCCCTAGCGTTGCTGATTATCCGAATGCCTATCTGCCATGGTTCGTCTTTGTTGGATGTCATGAGAGTTTTTTGGCATTACATCCAACAGAGACGATAACAACAATAGATAAACCTGGCATAAAAGTTCATAATTAGCATATAAACTTATGTACAAACTGTCTACCTGCTTTTATACTAAATACTCATCTGTCCTACTAAAAGGTAATTGGTTGTGATCATACCTTTTTTTATTAACTCCAATTATCCGAATGTGCTTAGGTCCCAATACTTCGGATAATTGGAATACTACTGTAGGTTTGTGACAGTAAATGTCATCACCAACCGTTTCTAAACAATATTTACACACATTAGAAAAAAAGTCGCCAAACACAGCGTGCAGTTATAATTGTAACTTCAAACAGCACTCAACTAGTTTCAATAATTTTCTTTTGCAAATGGGGGGCTGGGGCCATCGGTTAAGGCATTTGCCTGCATGCGAAGGTCCCAGGTTCGGTCCGGGCATCGCCGAAATAACTGCCGACCTATAAACGGCCCATGCAGCCAAAATGTCCGACGAATATACCCCGTGTAGAGGAGTACACGTTAAATATGCTCCAAAGTCCCGACGCTGCGTACGATGTCGCCCTTAACGGTTGCGTTGGGTGCCTACTCAGGTGTAAGCTCGTTACCTGACTGTGGTTCTAAATTACGACGCCCGTTGTCAATAGCCCTCGTGTAGCTCTAGTGTGACGATAATTTAAACTAAACTAAACTTTTGCAAATGAAATTAGAAATTATTTACGAAGACATTTTTTTGGCTGCACGGCCGTTTATTCTGTAAAAAAAAAAACCTCCAAATCAAAGCGATTCTTCCACTGATATTGTGATTTCAAAACTAATGCATCAGATATCTAAGACTGACCATCGCTCATCATGCTAGAAGGTATGACGAATGGAGCTTCGAATCCGATAGAGCAACCCCCTTCAGACGATTCTGGGCCATACATCACATCGGAATGCACCTGTCGCCTGACCAAACCAGGTCCATCGCTCAGGGGATGACCACGCATGCGGTTACGGTCAATGACACATTTGGTCTGCCCCTTTCATGGAGTGGGTTGATGTGATCAGTTAGGGTTAGGTTTCATTATCGTTGCATTAGAGGTAAATTAGGGCTATGGACGACTGGCGTCGTTATTTAAAAGCAAAGTCAAGTAACTAACCGACATCTGAGTAGACCCAACACAGCTTTTAATTAACGGAACACACCCAACACAAATTTTAATTTAACGTGAACTCCATCTACACGGGGTAGGGTAGGTACATATATATTCCGGATTGCGTGATTGATCAGAGACCTGCTTATAAGCCTTCGTCAAGTAAGACAGACACTGAAAGAGTTTTTACTGTCACAGAGAAAGGAAAGTACGCCCAGGGCGAAGGCGGGAATCGAACCCGCACCCGTTAAAGCGCGCAGACTTCTAGCGTAATGGTTCAAACCACTCGGCCATCCGGGCCCCTGCAAGGGGTATTATACGTTATACGTTTAAGCTGCACATACCATTTATAGGTGAGCATTTCTTTTGGCAAAGCTCGGGTCTAAACATCTCTTTCGAAATATATTGCAGTGACTCTGTGACTATCTATACTCATAAATGCATAAGTTTATAGAAAAATGAAGATGGATTTGATTAAAAAAAAACAGTTAAAAATATGCACAATTGAATATATTGCAGTATAGATTGTGAATTGGCATCTAATAATTGTTTTTGCTGCGCAATAAGTCTTTGCAAAGCAAAACAACTTTTACAGAAACTAGTTCCAGACGATACTTCTGTGCTTCCTTGCTCTATATATTACTAGCTGTTATACCCGACGATGCACGGGTAGAGGTGGAAAAATAATTTAACAGTCAATTTAACTATTTTTTTTCTTTCATTTTAGTTACATAAGATATGAAGGTTACCCAGTAATTTTCCATTTAATTACCCAACTTGGATATAGTAATGATTAATATTAATTTCAAAAATACCTTTGATGAGAAGCTCAAATTAAAAAGAATACATATTTAAGTAAAAAATAATCAGTAAGAATTAAAAATGGAAAAACAGCTAAATCTTAAAAGGGTCTCAAACATTTATTTTAACGCAATTCAAGGGAGTTCTATAATAAATTAAGTAACTTTTTTTGGACACTTTGTAGATATAAATACAATATAAGCAGTACAAATTTCTACCATAATTCAATACAAATGCTGAAAAATTAAGAATTCAATGCAAATGTATACAGTACTAAATCAATGCAGATATGTACAATAATTGAATGAAAATAAATACAATAATAATTGAATGAAACAATAATAATTCAGAGAAAATGAATACAATAATAATGCAATGCATATATGTACAATAATAATTTAATGATAGTTAACATAATAAAAATTCAATGCATATATGTACAATGATATATCAATAAAAATAAATACAATAATAATTCAATTAATTTATATAATATTAGACAATTAATTTTGAAGTGCCTCCGTAAACACAACGTTTTTCGGTTTGGAATCTGGTGCAAGAGTAAAAAGTTTTTCTTGATTCCCCACTCTGGAGCAACCGACATACAATTGCCCGTGAGAAAATACATGTTCTGCCAGTTGCAGGCCGACCACCTTGAGGGACTGCCCTTGGGCCTTGTTGATGGACATGGCAAAACTTGGCTTGATAGGGAATTGGAGGCGCTTGAAAGGTATAGGTGCGTCGGAAGGGATGAGGGGTATCCTGGGAATAAACACGTCCTCTCCCTTAGCTGATCCCGTCATCACGGTAGCCTCCAGCACCCTTGGCATCAGCTTCTTGATTGTCAGCCTTGTGCCGTTACAAAGCTTGGGTGGATCTAAGTTCCGCAGGAGTATGATTGGAGCTCCTACTTTTAGCTCCAATTTATGAGGAGGAAATCCTGGAGGATCCAAGCTGTTGAGGAACTCCACAGGATAATTGACCACCTCGTCTTCGTCCGGCACGGTGTCGACAGATTTGTAGATGCATGTCTCTCCTGGAAGCTGGGCCAAAAGCTTGGTGTTAATGCTGTCAACTGCCACGTTCTTGGGAGCAAGAATGGCTCTTTCACTTAGCCAGCTTCGGTCTTGATAATGTAGGTGTAGGTTAGGGAAGACCTTTTCTGCCAGTTGAGACGTCTTGTACCACATGACCAAAAGGGAGAGTGACTCTTCCATTTTGATCTGCTGATAAGGTGCCATTCCCTACCTCTAGAAGCTGCTGAGAAAATATGGCTGCCCCTTGGTCGCCACTGAGCTGGGCCCTCATGTTGGTCTTCAGGCTAAAGCGTTTAACGCTTGGCCACAGGTGTGATGTCTTAATGCAGGCGTTGTATTGGTCGGCTCTCGTGCCTTTGGGAATGACGGGCAAAGTCTGTCGAAAGTCACCAGACAGCAAGACTGCAGTACCTCCCATTATCCTGTTGTTGCGCCTCAGGTCTTGTAAGAGGCGATCCAGAGCTTCAAAAGCCCCCTTGTGGCTCATCGTAGCTTCATCCCATATAATGAGATGGCACTCCGAGAGCATCCTGGCCTTGATGGAGCCACGACTAATGTTGCAAGTGGGAGTTTCTTGCTTCATCAGGTTTAGGGGCAGCTTGAATGCAGAGTGGGCAGTTCTACCCCCATCCAGTAAGGTTGCTGCTATCCCACTTGAGGCCACTGCCAAGGCGATCTTCTTGTGCTGTCTGAGCTTGGCCAGAAGCAAGTTTATTACGAATGTCTTGCCAGTACCGCCCGGGGCATCGATAAAGAAGAGACCTCCTGCACCCTGTTCAATGCTGGAGATGATGGCGTTGTATGCAAGATTCTGATCCTCTGTAAGACGTGGTTCATTTTCTCTTACATGCGCAGCCATCTCTTCTGTATTGTAGCTTGTCTCGCGCTGATATTCGAGGGCAAGATCATTTTCGCTGCCCTCTGGCGTAGGCAAACCATAGGCAACGACTCCTTCTCCTCCCATTGATTGAATGAGCTTATGAAGCTCAAGGAGAGCTCCATTAAAGATGACATCATTGTAAGGAATATCTTCATCAGGGTGCTGTCTTTGAACTGTGTGGAAGATATCCTCAGCCATGCTGTTCCTGTGTTTTTCCCATAATTTGAGAGGCTCGGCCAAGCCGCAGGTCATCAGCATGATGGCAAAGAGCTGGCGCAGTTGCTTTGGTGAACTTGAGAGGGCAGCCTCCTCCAGGGTCTTGTCCCAGAGATCGTCATCCTCTAAGAGACCGTGCTTGGCACAGGCCTCTCTGTAGGTACCACAAACCTCCCCTTCAAAGGTTCGAAGGTCTTCGAAGCTACATGGTCCGGGCACAGTGTGTAGCAGCAGGCGTAAATAGAAGCATTCCTGCTGGTTGGGGTGCACGGTGTAAACCCGGCCGATGGCATCAGACTTGAAGACAGCATCTTCCTCCCTGCCTTCCAGCTCGACCCCTCTCTTGCGCCTCATCCATGTCTTGTTAGTCCAGGTGTAAAATCTTGGCACGTCTGCATAAAGCAGGGTCCTTGCAAAAGAGTCATTCCGACACAGCTTAAAGAAAGCTGTGAGGGTGGACTCCGGGTATTGTTGCAATACCCTTTCTGTATTTTCTTCATTGAAAAACACTCGCTGACCATTTTCCAAGTGGACAGCGAGATTGATCACACTCGGATGACGTTCATGGATTTCGAAACCCAATATACGCCAGATGGCCTCATTCGATGATATGTAGCGGCCCACCTGGAAGCGGTGGATTTCGTCACGCGGCTGGTCATCCTCTTGCTCCACTCCAAAGACTGCCATGTCGGATCCTTTGTTCACATATTTGCAAATGTACTTGATGCTTTTGACTGATTGACAGCTTTCTACGTTGATATGGGCTCTAAATGTCTTGGAGAGCAGCTTGTTATAAGGGATGATCCAGCGGTTGTCGATCTCCACCTCTCGGGCTTGGACCTTGAGAAGAGCAGTGTGGCCACCATCTTCTGGTTTCAGTCTTCTGTATAGTGGATATCCGTCTCGGTCGGTTTGAGTTTCTTCCAAAAGCTGCTTGGGGAAGCGCTTCGAGCACTTGCCTTCTTCCATGCAAGGCGACTGTCGATTCAGACTACCACAGGGTCCATGAACCATCTGGGTTTTAATAGTATTGTACAGATCAGGGTCTTCTGCGGGATCAGGCAGCTCAGCGCAAATGATGTTGTCGATATCCTCGGGCTGGATTTTGGACTTGCACCATATCAGAGTATGGGAATGGGGCAGGCCACGCTTTTGCCACTCTATGGTGTACATCCAGGCTTGCAGTTCGCCAAAGATTTTGCCATCCTTTAGCAGCCAAAGAAGCTTTTTCTGTTTCAGGTGGAAAATCCGGGCCACAATATCATGGCGATCATTTGGTTTCTGGCCATCAAACAAGTTCTGCTGAATGTCCTCCCACTTAGGGTTACAGGTGAATGTAATGAAGAGGTCGGGGCGACCGAACTTCCTCACATATGCCATAGCATCTTGAGTGCGCTGGTGCATATATCGTGGAGAACCAGTGAAACTGGAGGGCAGGATGACCTGCAGGCCTATGTTGCTCGCATTCCCATCGGTTGTCATTGCATCCTGAAGACCACGGTACTGCTCAGCTCTTAAAGTCGTCTGGTTTAAACGGATATAGAGTAGCCGCTCAGTCTCGATTTTGGCATACATGTCAACCATCAGCTGACTGGTGACCGCCTTGAACCGTAGCAGCTGGTTGAAATGACCTTCTCTAACCATTAGTCTGTAGGCATAGAAGTCCTTGCAGCTTATTTTCTTTCCTGTCTGCTCTCCAGTGCTAGGCTTCACTTGGTAAAGGGCAAAATTATAGCCATCTTCACCTCGTGGAAACAGGAGTGGATACTGGAGGCTGTCGTAGGACCGGTGAGTCTCCTTGATGGTGATGAGCATGTTGTCTCTTTCCTTCAGGACAATGTCGCGTGAGCCTGTGGCATGCTCATCTCCGACCATGATAATGGCCACTTCATTTGTGACTGGAGCATTGAAGCGACGGGCATGTTCCCCAACAGGTGTTCTGTCAGCTCTGATGACCATCCGGTGTTCCGGCAAGACCATCTGCTCTAGGGCTGATTTGAAGCTTTGTACGTATGGATGAGTCTCATGGAGCATGGCTTGGAGCTCTTGTATGATGAGGCGATCCACACCCTGATTGAGTCTGCAGCGCTGATCGATCTGCTGGTCGCCACCCATGAAGTACACCTGGACGTACTTGGGCTCTTCATCCGGTAGTGGTAGTAGACTTCCCATGCGGTGGTAGACCTGGCCCTGGATTTTGAATGTGGTGAAGAATCCTCTGTTTGTCAGGTTCTTGCCTGCACCAAAGGAGGTCATCATAAAAGCGGAATTGTATTTCCAAATGTTGCAGCGAAAGTGTTTGGCCTTTTGATCATCGTCGATGAGAAGCTTACTTAAAACTTCCGGTGGAGGTTGCAGTGTCTGTAGCCTCACCTTGCCGTTAGTGCAACACATTCCTGGGGCCTCACCTGGCCATTTTATGGCACCGCAAAATGTACACACCTTATCCATCTTGCCGATAATGACCTTACTGTTGGAACTGTATGCCTTGGTAGCATTGTAGGAGAAAGCTCCTTTAAGCCAGGTGATGTTTTCGGTTAAAACGGCCTGCGAATGTCGTCTACGATCCGCAATCGGTGTACGCAGTATCGCAGCTCGCAATCGGTGTACTCTTGCTTCTGGCGTCTCAATTATTCGTTGTTCGGCTCGAAAAGTTCCCATAGCCTCCCGGACGTGCCGCAGTCGAAGCTGTCGTGCCTCCTCCGACTCGGCAGCCCGCGCATTGCTGGTAGCCTCCCTGACGTGCTGCAGTCGAAGCTGTCGTGTCTCCTCCGATTCGGCAGCCCGGGATGTTGTTGCATTTTCTCGAAGCTGTAGCAGTCGCCGCTCTCGCTCTGTAGCTGTCTCATTTAACCGTAAAGCCTTTGCTTTTTTCTCCTTAGATTGGACTTGACCAATATGTTTGGGTTTTCTTTTAGGCATTATCAATAATAGATTAAAATGTATCAATATAGATTAAAATGGCCGAAAACGATCTCACTTTAAACTGATCACTGTTGGTCTGCGTGCATAAAATAAAATATTAGTAATGAAAGCGAATTACATGATCTAATAGTTTAGATGTTATAAAGCTACTCCAGCAAACAGCAAACGATTTGCATTTTTTATATTTATTCGTATTTTTCTTAACTGTGATAAAGATACTAAAACATACGATTTTTGTAGATAGAGCTATTACACAATAGATATAGCTACAAACACACCCATTATACAGCTCTAACATAATGACCTTCGAACAACCGACCAGATTATAAATTATTTATAAAATAAATTGCCCATTTGGCGAGGTTTTACACTAATATGCAGCTCTAGTGCGATGGCCCTAATTAACCATCATAGTTCAGTAATAGCTTAACTATACATTAAATGTTTTCGTTAAAAGTTTTATTTAATTTTTTCAGCCGATGGCATCAGGAAAGTAAAAAAAGATCGGATTTGAGCCAAAGTGGTGTAGTTTTTTCAGAAAATTCGAATAAAAATGTTCGAAAACGATATAAGGAATGGTCTGATTCGAAAAATTCTTAGCCTATATTTGTTCTGGAGATGAGATAAATTTTTGTGCCAAATTTCGTGAGGATCTGTTGTGTGGTTCTTTAGATCTCGTGTCTTATACAAACAAACGGAAGTTGCCTTTTATGTATATAGATGTATTAAAAAATTATTCATGCGTAGTTAATGTAGTAGATGTATTATTATTATTATTATTATTATTATTATTATTATTATTATTATTATTATTATTATTATTATTATTATTATTATTATTATTATTATTATTATTATTATTATTATTATTATTATTATTATTATTATTCATTATCATTATCATTATCATTATCATTATCATTATCATTATCATTATCATTATCATTATCATTATCATTATCATTATCATTATCATTATCATTATCATTATCATTATCATTATTATTATTTATTATTATTATTATTATTATATTATTATTATTATTATTATTATTATTATTATTATTATTATTATTATTATTATTATTATTATTATTATTATTATTATTATTATTATTATTATTATTATTTATTATTATTATTATTATTATTATTATTATTATTATTATTATTATTATTATTATTATTATTATTATTATTATTATTATTATTATTATTATTATTATTATATTATTATTTATTATTATTTTATTATTATTATTATTATTATTTTATTATTTATTATTAATGACGGCAACCAATAGTAGTAAAAGTAAAAGAAAAAGTTATTAAGGAAAAAAGATCGAATTGAGTTTAAAAATAACAGTTAAATATATGCTAAGTTGAACAGATTGACTTAACAATTATTAATAAATATCTACTGTTTGGTTTTGCTGCGCACTAAGTCTTTACAAGGCAAAACAACTTTTACAGAAACATGTTCTATATGATACTTCTGTGCATTCTTTCTTTACATATTATGTATTAAAATAACTCATTTACTGGTAGTTAATGTAGTAGAGGTGTTTGTAATATTATTATTAATAACGACGTCAACAAAAATAATAGTAAAAGTAAAAGAAAAAGTTCAAAGGAAAAGAATGTGTTGAAAGGAAGCAATTGATTTTAAAAGTAACAGTTAAATACATGCAAATTTGACCATATTGACGTAACAATTATGAAGTGATGCCTAATATTTGTTTTTGCTGCGAACTAAGTCTTTACAAGGCAAAACAACTTTTACAGACGACACTAGTTCCCCATGATACTTCTGTGCTTCCTTATTCTGCATATTATGTATAAAAAAATGTATATAGTTAACGTAGTAGATTTATTATTATTATTATTATTATTATTATTATTATTATTATTATTATTATTATTATTATTATTATTATTATTATTATTATTATTATTATTATTATTATTATTATTATTTATTATTATTATTGATATTGGCAACAATAATAACAAAAAGTTTAAAGGAAAAAGCGATGAAATTGATTTAAAAAATAACAGTTAAATATATGCTAAGTTGAACAGATTGAACAATTCAACAATTGAATAATTAAACAATTAAACAATTAAACAATCAAACAATTAAACAATTAAACAATTAAACAATTAAACAATTAAACAATTAAACAATTAAACAATTGAACAATTGAACAATTAAACAATTAAACAATTGAACAATTAAACAATTGAACAATTAAACAATTAAACAATTGAACAATTAAACAATTGAACAATTAAACAATTAAACAATTAAACAATTAAACAATTAAACAATGGAACAATTAAACAATTGAACAATTATTAATTGATGCCCAATGTTTGGTTTTACTGCGCACTATGTCTTTACAAGGCAAAACAACTTTTACAGAAACTAGTTCCACGTGAAACTTCTACTCTGCATATTATGTATGAGAAAAAATATAATTTTTTGAAAAGCTTTTATTTACTCTACCTTACAGTTATTTGCGATTGATCCGATATTGTTATTGATCCGATAAATAAACTTTATTATTGGACAATTGACGCTGGCTGAATTGAGAATATGAAACCTGGAAGAAATTCCGTTATCTTAAACAAGCTAGTTGCAATTTACTTTTAGGCAATATTTTTTGTCACTGTTCAAAGCTAAAAACATCGTTCAGCGAAATATAATCAATGGAACATGCTCGGTTACCTAACCCTAAATGCCACGTTTCATTCTAAAAATAGAATAAGAGCATCATTCATCATTGATGAAGACATATTAAGCCTTTGCGAAGGGAAAAACTTTCTCCTAACACGAATAAGATTTCATTTTGGGTTCCATGTTCGCTGGGAAAATTGTGTTTTTCGTTTGTTTCTAGTCGCTAAAAACGAACAAACAAAATGCTTTCGTGTGCTTTGGTTTGACCAAATATTAACTAGTACAGTTGAGATTTTGATTAAGTTTCAGCTGCTATGGGTGAAAAATAGTATTATGTAATGCTTATGGAATCCGATTTCACCCTTTTAAACTTAAATAGAGGGTATGGAGCTCAAAATCGTCAATATATATTTTTTGATTAATGTTATCTGCAAGTGCAATTACTTAATGCCGAATAATTTCTGAAGTTAACATTGAGGTTTTTAATTTCTAGTTTCATGACATTTGTATATTCAGAATGCCACGCCTAGCAGGAATTTAACCATCTAAGGAAATAGTATCTTTAAATAAATCTAAAAAAGTTAAAGAACTTACTAAGTTTAAGTTAAACGAGTCCCTTAAATGTAAAGTTCTTTATACTTTCAAGGAGTTTTTGTATAGATATTTATATTCTCTTAACATTTCATATATTTTATAAAATGCTAAGTTTTTATTCAAAGTTTATTTTAACGACGATTTTCTGATTTTAAATGGTGTAACTAAAAATCTGCTACTAATAGTGTTGTAAAGTGTTGAAATTTTCCACTGATACTTTCCAAACATATTTCTTTTGTTAGTAAGGTATAATATCAGAGACCTATCTTATATACATTTTGTCCGACTATCTGTAGGTTTTTTGTCCATCTGTCTGTTGTAAAGACGTCCAATCATATTCTCCACCCGTAACCATCCGATTATAAAAAAAGCCATTTACTTACGTTTGAAGGATACGGCTTAAGATTGCAGCCATGATTAGAAGGTTTAGTATTGTAAGTAAATTAAATGGCACAAAAAATTCTGTTACAATATTGGCCAACCAATGGAGTGGTATTCCTAAATAGTCTCATCCATTTACAAAGAATGAGTTATGGTCTTAGCTCCATGCAAGTTTTTCAATGGAGTTTTTTTTTTTGAAATGGCATTTATGTATTTACTTCTGTTAAAGGTTTGATGTAATGTTTTATTTCTTTGGTGGGATTTTTGTTTTAAATTGGACAGTTTTCCCCGAAGTTTTAGTTGAATAAATGGTTATTCATGATTTTTAAGAATAAGTTCAGATTGATGAACAAAGAAGTGAGTATTTGCAAACAGAGTTCCCGTGTTTGCTGTTTCGTATGTTGTAGGTACCTAATTATTTATCAGTGAAAAATTGAAGTTTGGTGTATACACTTATTTTGTTTACTATTAAAACAAACAGAAAATGGAGTCTTATGTATGACTATATATATTTTGAAGCTTAACCCTTTAGTATGTATAGGTTGACAAATTTGAAGTATGTTTTGATTATGACAAAGCATTTCAAAATTGAGTGGTGGTGAACGTGGTTGGACAATGGTTTGTTGGCAAATAATTGAGAAATGAATATTTGGCCTGCTCTAGAAAATAGTACTAACCATTTTGAACTAAAATTTGGTGTCAATTTAATAGTTACAAAAAATTATGAGCAATCTCACAAAACTTTTGGTGTAGATGAAAACTTTATAGTTTGAGTAAAAATTCTAGTCATAGTTTAGTGTTTAGTGTATGTAGCTCGAGATTTGGTCGAAATGCGGATAGAAGATTATGCACAGTTTTTAACTTTCACCTGAAACAAACTTTTTAAAGATTGTGCACAAATTTTGATGCCAGCAAATTGCTTCCAAATTTTGTTGCAATATGGCTCTTTAAGTGTATTGTAGGATAATTGTTATTCGCGTTCATCCTTGGGTTGTATTATTGTTTGAGAAAAACAGCATTTCTGTATACCATTGTCAACCGATATTGTAAGATTGTTAATATTAAAACTAAATGTTCACCATTGAACCGTTGTTCCGACCAACAGTGATGGTTGGGTCCAAACTTAACACGGATATTTTTTAATGAATTTGTTAACTACGCAAATCGTTTTATGGTTAAAAAGTGTCGAAACCCGTATTTTATTTTAAAAACCAAAGACGAACTAACTGGGCTCTTACTCCTTCTGCCTGATCAAATTCATTAGGCTTTAGAAATAAAATGCAAAAGCAAGCACACCCAATGAAACTCTTTCCTTGCAAATTCCAATGACATTTAAATTTCAATAAAAGTTATTTAAGATGCATATTCTTCCTGTACAACACAAGAATGCATAGCTTAAATTACCCTCGTATGTCTTAGATGAAAATACCAAAGCTATTTTTTCAACAGAATGCCACAAATAATAAGAACCTCACAGTTAGCTCTAAAACGGAACCAAACCTGTTAAATTAATCACAGAAAACGTTCTACAGAAAAAGAATTCCGCAGGAACTTGTAAGAAGCTACTAAATGAAAGCTGGGTTCGTTTTTATTTCATTATTATGGTAATTCCAGGCTGTTTTCCTTTGCCTAATATGCGCCTATTATGTTCCTCGCTCGCCGCATTTCACAGCAAACGATAAGTTATGTTCTAAAGATTATCCCACTTCTTAAACAGTATAACTTAAAATAGTCTAAAAAAAGATGAATTTATCCTTTTACTTAGATAAATCTTCAGAGAGGGGATGTAAAAGAATGGGTAAATGATATTTAGAACTTGACTAAATTCTTTTCAGAGATATGAAAGTCGGTTAAAGATTTTGAAGTTTTTTTGTTTTTGTTTACGTAGAATTCGTTGGCAACGGCTATAATAGAAGAATTATGCAAAGTGAAGGGATATAAATATTGTGAGTGAAGATTTTTTTGAAGTTAATGATGTTTGGTTTTTTGTTTACTAGAATTTTTTTATATCCATATGAATTTTGTGTTTTTCTAGACTTCACAGATTGAGAGCATAAAACGTTAATAATATTAATGCATGAATATGTTTTTATCATGAAGTTATAAAAAAAGAACAGCAATGCAAAATGTATTGACAAATGAATGTTCCAAGAAATATATGATTTTTCTTTACACTTTATAGAAAAGGTTATTTAACTAGAGTGAAAATATTATATTTAATCTTACTTAAGTTCTGAAATCTTTAACATAATGCGTAAATTTGAGAAATATACAATAATATATTTAAAGGCAAAACACAATGAATCAATGTTTTTCTTTTAATAATTCTATTGTTTGCCATAACACATTTCTATAATACTATCGTTCCCCAAAATGCTATTGATATAACACTGTTGCCTTTCACAAAACTAATATTGTTTACCATAGAACAATTGTCTATTATTGCTTACTTCACAATACTTTTGTTATAACACCTTCTTTATAACACCTTTGTCTTAACGATATAGTTTGCCGTAACACTATTTCTTGTTATAACCATAGATATCATAGTTAAAGTATTAGATTGGCAGATCACGTGACATCCAATGCTAACGACGGGACGCGCATGTAGGCCAAATAAGGGGCAAAATGGCCAGTGATGCTGCCACTTTAAGGAGAAAAATACTATGAAAAAATACCATCTAATTATAAAATTACAAAAAAAATACTAGAAAAGGATTTAAAGTCACTAAAATGATTCCAAAATGTAGCTAGTATTTTTACGATATTTTTTTGTAATTTTAGAATTAGATGGTATTTTTTCGTAGTATTTTTCTCCTTAAAGTGGCAGCAACACTGGCCATTTCGCCCCCTTATTTGGCTTCCATGCTCCCGACGTTAGCATTAGAGGTCACGTGATCTGCCAATCTAATACTTTAACTATGATATCTATGGTTATAACACAATTATCTGCCATAACATTGTTGTTTAACCCAACACTGTTGAGATAATACTGTTGTTTGATTTGGTCATAACACTAGCGTTTGTCATCTATAACAGTATTACAATCACGCTATTTTCTAAATTCTATTTATTTTATATTTGTTATATTAAATTTGATAAAACATAAGTTTTATCTTTATAAATTTTAAACGCCTTTAACCATTCGACAATGGTGGCTTATACTCGTCTAGTATATGGCAATTGTAATTATAATTCGGCTAGTTAGAACGCTCTGTGACTGCAATGAAAAATCCTGTAGATTATCTTAAATAGAATGTTTGATTTAAATTTAAAAAAGTATCTTTAGCAAAATTAAAACACATTAAAAATTAAAAAATATTGATTTACCCTTATATTTAAAGGTATTTTTTTTAGTATTTTTATTTTTCATTAATTTATTTGGTAAGATAATGCTTAAAATTAATATTTATAATAAATAATATTTTAAAGTCTTTTTTTTTAAAAGGTACACAGCAATAACATTTTGTTTGATTCAATAGGGTAATGATTGCTATTCATAGTTATTTGATATGTTATGTAAGTTCTTTTAGCGGTTATTACGAAGTGTATTAGCGGTTATTGCGCCTTTTATTTCGCTTCGTGCCCCTTGTGACTTTGCAAGATTTTTTAAGAACACAAATATTACTTTGTGCCCTTTAAACATTTCTCGTGTACCGTTGATTTTGCTATACCTCAATTTCCCTCCATTTTTCCATTATCAGGGGCACTTTGTCTACGTGCTTTAGGCTGAAGGTACGATCCACACGTGCCTTTTGTAAAACAGCTACACTATTAGGAGTGCATAACATGTTATGCAGCATAATTCTTCAAATAAGGGGACGCGGTACTCAAAAAATTAAATCCCGTATTTTTATCGCTAGCATTCAAATTAAACTATTTTTACAAAGTGTTAACATTCAATAAACATATACGAAAAAAATAATAAAAATTGAAACATAAGTTTTTTTTTAAAGTTAAAAATTAAAAAAAAATTAACGTTTTTTCAAAATGCTACTCTTAATACAATTTTAAGAATTTTTTGATGGATTTTTTTTTCAAAATGTTCCCACAACATATGTTAATAAAAGTTGGTATGGATATAGAACTATCAGTTAAACAAGAACAGTTATGTAGCTTTATGTACAAAAATGGCCAAAAAATAAGAATTTTTATAAATTTTCAACTTCATCATTTTTTAAAAAAAAATTTATTCACACTAGACCTTATCCCATACCAACTTTTGTTAATCGTACATGTCTCAACGCAGAAAAAAACTTTGGAGCTCTACATTAATTTACCTAAAAAAAAGCCTTAGGGCTTTAACTATTCACAAGCTGAAAAAATTAAAAATTGAAAAAATCAAAATAAAATTTCAAAAACCATTTTACCAAATCACTATATCATTTTCAATAAACCTCCACCATTAATAAGTATTCCTTCTTTTTTCCAATATCCTTACATCACAGCATTCGAGCATGTTTAATTATTTTCTGAGTAGCCCCAAATTTTGGGTAATGCGTCCCTTTAAAAGTAAAAAAAATTATTTAGTGGTACCCTTGAACTAAATTCAAATGTACATTCCAAACATTTTTATTGCAATACTTCGTACCAGGAATTTGTTAATTTTGATTTAACTACCAAATTTTTCATAAAACAGTTTTCATAGTGACTAACCACAGAAAGCACATAATTAACAAACTCTTTTTAAAAACTGAAATTTTATAAACTAATTTCTACCATTGTGTCATTCTATTTCATATAAACATTAAAATACGCTAACCTAAATTGCTAGACCCGCAAAAGACTGCTTTTTGAATTCTTTCAACAAAGAAACTTCTCGTAAAAACTTCCCTTTTGATTTCATACCCATTATATTTTCAGAGATTCAAGTTAACATATTTACTGTCTGCTTTTAAGTGCCTAATCTCTATTTATCCTTGGTAATTCAATTTTTACTTCTGGCAAATATTTAAAGAACTGTGTACATTGAAGACGTCAGTTTAGCGGCCATATAAATAGAGGAATTATTCAAAAAGAGTGCGCTAAACAAACTTACGAATTTTATGGTTCTTTTTATTTTAACTATTTGTTTACTTAGTTTCTTGGTGGTGTGGAGTAAAATTTGAGTAAGAGTAATATTTTTAATTATAAATTGTATTGATCACTTTTGTGCTAGTCAAGATGAAAATGTTAATTAGGTAATTAAATTAAGTGTTTAATTAAACCATAGTACTATTCGTAAAAATGGAATAAAAAAACAGTGCAAACATAGTATAATTTTATACGAAACTTGACGTAGTAAGTTTATAAAAATAAAGTTTTTTCCTAATTAAGAAATTAACTGGATTGTAGTTTGCAAAGATAATTGATTTTATTACAGTTTATAGCAACCGAAGAAAAAATAGGTATTGTATATCTTAATGGTGTTTCACATTACAAAATAGGTTAATTTTATACAACTGTGGTAAGATTTCTTTCCATACATTGCCACTAACGATAGTGCTATTAACACCCCTAATATATGAAAAAATAGCTTTGATAAAAACGTTAGTTCGAAATTTTTCAGCCTTGCTTGTTCAAGCTCCGATTGGCTTAACATTACCATTATAATCCTACTCAAATGGCTCGTACGAAAAAAAAATATCCAAACCGTTTTCATTTAAACAAGACTTTTACCAAACGTTCTCTTGCAGCTATGAAATCACTGTAAAAAAGATTGGTCCCACATCCCAATTCCCAATAATGATCGACGACATCATTGACTAGTAGACTGAAGATTGACTAAAAACTACCACTGTTATCACACACAAACGGATCGTACGTATTTTTTTTATCAAAAACCATCCGCGTAAAACGAGCCTTTTTCTAAAAGTTTTCTTAATACTATGAATTCGCTGTAAAATAGATTGATAACACATCCCCATTCCCAATAATGATTGACGGCGACATCATTGACAAGTAGACTGAAGATTGACTGAACACTACCGTTGTTATCATGCATAAACGTTCCGTACGGAAAAAATTATCCTAGAATCGTTCCTTGAAAAAGGAGTCTTTTACCAAACGTTTTCTTAAAGCTATTAACTCATAGTAAAATAGATTGATAATACATCCCCATTCCCAATAATGATCGACGACATCATTGAATAGTAGACTGAAAATTGGCCGCCGTTATCATGCGAAAAGGGCCCGTACGGACAAAAAATATCCAAACCGTTTACATTTAAAACGAGACTTTTACCAAACGTTCTATTGCAGCTGTGAACCCACTGTAAAATGAATCGTTCTCACACTTCAATTCCCAAAATGATGGTCGACATCATTGACAAGTAGATGAAGATTGACACTACTGCTGTTATCATGCACAAACGGCCCGTACAAAAAAAATATCCAAACCGTTTACATTAAAACGAGACTTTTACCAAACGTTCTATGCATGTGAACCCACTGTAAAATAATGTCCTCACATTCATTCCCAATAATGATGTCGACATCATTGACAAGTAGATGAAGATTGACACTACGCTGTTATCATGCACAAACGGCCCGTACAAAAAAAAATATCCAAACCGTTTACGTGTAAAACGAGACTTTTACCAAACGTTCTATTGCAGCTGTGAACCCACTGTAAAATAAATCGTCCTCACATTTCAATTCCCAATAATGATGGTCGACATCATTGACAAGTAGATTGAAGATTGACACTACTGCTGTTATCATGCACAAACGGCCCGTACAAAAAAAAATATCCAAACCGTTTACGTGTAAAACGAGACTTTTACCAAACGTTCTATTGCAGCTGTGAACCCACTGTAAAATAAATCGTCCTCACATTTCAATTCCCAATAATGATGGTCGACATCATTGACAAGTAGATTGAAGATTGACACTACTGCTGTTATCATGCACAAACGGCCCGTACAAAAAAAAATATCCAAACCGTTTACATTTAAAACGAGACTTTTACCAAACGTTCTATTGCAGCTGTGAACCCACTGTAAAATAAATCGTCCTCACATTTCAATTCCCAATAATGATGGTCGACATCATTGACAAGTAGATTGAAGATTGACACTACTGCTGTTATCATGCACAAACGGCCCGTACAAAAAAAAAAATATCCAAACCGTTTACGTGTAAAACGAGCCTTTTACCAAACGTTTTCTTAATGGTATGAACTTATAGTAAAATAGATTTATACCACATCACAATTCCCAATAATGATCGACGACAGAATTGACAAGTAGACTGTCCCACCTGACGCTTACCTTAACGCGATATTTATCGACAGTTCAGTCTTTTGGCCATTTTTCACCAAGCCTTTTAAACTGCCTTCACTTAAAACCACTTTCCTCAATTCGCCGGCCCATTGAGAGGGACGGTGACAAATTTGTTCCCGCCAAATTGATGAACTTGGCGATCGAGTACTTAAACCCTTACGTCCTTCTTTCCAGCCATTCTTGCGGGTTATTAAAGGGCCTCAATAGGAAATGGCATAGATTTTGGTTTGGAAATGGTGTAACTGACTTTTTTGCTTTTTAAAAATATATTTGTATTTGAATTGACACTATTCCAATTATTATTTACAAATAAAGATCTTACACGATAATAATGAAAGATTTGGTTGTTTCAGTTGACGAAATTTTCTCAAAGCTATTATTCTTGGTATATTCCTGCGATCGGTGCTCTAATTAGTCTCCTGTTGAAATTGGCATGGATTCACCCATTATTTACAAACAGAGATCCTCCGTGATAAGAATGGCGGAACTTGGTTGTTTCAGGTGACGAAATTTCTTCCAGCTTTCTTTCTTGTTCTTCTTGTGACCTGTACTCGGAATGGTCCTCTGTTCCCACGTGACATGGATTTACCAATAGTAGTCCAGTAACCAGGTAGTCAAAGAAAGGCTTCAGGAAAAAAAATACAGAACTTTTTTTCTCAACGGTTTTATACTTTTTCGAGGGTTCTAAATCCGAATATCAACTTTGTGAGCAAATTAAGGCATGGGAACATTAAAAAAAAATCGAAAAACTCCCGTAATTTTACCCCTTTTTTGGTTTTTTCCTTCTAGCAGGAAAAGTATTAATTTCTCAACAAAAAAAAAATCAATACAAAAGTAAAGTACTTTAAACAAGCTAAATAAAAGTAAATTACATCATTTATGTCAGACTAATAGTTTGGTAGCTACAGCGCACTGAAAATCAGACAAATTCCACCCGAGTGTAGAAAGTCCAAAATTTTCACTTGCAGCTCGAAAAATAGTACAGTCGAAATAGAGTTAGGGGTGGAATTAATTGGTACAAACTATTCTTGCTGAAAATGGTAGGAAACATGCTTTTAATGAACATACTAAAAATCGTAACCCGAACTGAAGCGCAAAATACGTTTTTTGACCGCCATCTTAAAAAAACGTCACTTTAAAAAAATAACAATATACCATAATAACTCAAATTTGGTATCAAATTAAAGGAAATTTTACGCTGACAAAGAATATACTATTGTTATTAAAACTTAAATAATTAAAAAAAATGAATTTTGAAGGAAACGATGAGAAAACGGCCGAAAATTGTCACTGCACGCGACGGAACCACCCCTTGTCATTTTTGAGATATCCAACAAAAGTTTGCAACTTTGCGACTCAAAGCCATGCTTGAATGAATACCAAATATTGAGTCCCCAATAATAAGCAATATTAAACAAACCCTCATGAAATGTACTAAAAAAATGGCGAAGGAATGACTCAAAGTCCACGTGGTACCTGGATTTTAAATCATTCGAAATGCAGTGAAATAACTTATGCAATGAGCTTGCTGGCCAGTGGCCAGTGTTTCCCGTTGATCTAACTCATGCAAGAATGACGAAAGACTTGTATATCTAAACAAGGTAATGCAATTCTTTATAGACAACAGTCCGTTTACTGATTTTTCAAGTGCTTTGTGGAATTTTGTAAAAGGAATAACAGATAGTGCAGACAACGCTAACTTACATGATTGGAAGATATATTCAAAATAAATTAACATGCCTTTTAGAGATGGAACTTTATTGGAAACTGACTAAGCAGTTACGATGAAACTATGGAAAAAATTACTAGTTATTGCTGGTGAAACTCATCGAATAAATTCACGTCTTTTAGCACAGAGGATGCGTGCTTGCATCTCCTTGGATAATATAGTACAGAATAAAAAAGTTTTTTTCAATACGAGTTATCTATACATCACCAACTTCATTATGTGATCATAACAATCGGCAAATGAAAAAACGGACAATTGTTTTGCAAACTCATTAGATTTCATTAATAATAATAAAATTCAACAGTCTCCTTGTGGCCAGCAAAGTACTTCCTACGATCTTGATAATGGTGCATTAATTCCTCTGGACCACTATAACCCTTTAAGACCGGCTGTCAGATGGCGCTGATTTAAGTTTATGAGACTAAATTTTAGAGTTTTATTGAAAAAATGCCTTAAACAGCATCAATGCCAGCAACTCCTTAAAAACAAAGTCATTTTTTTATACAAATAATGAATGGTACAAGTCAGCTGATTCGGTATCGATATTTTTGAAAAGCTTGAACATTCTCTTTTATACCCGCACGATTGTCTGATGACCAAATCTGTGAATTAACAACTAGCAGAACAATAGCAAAAACCTTAACTAGACTGAGAACTGGACATCTGGGGGGAATGAAAATCCAGCCAGACGGCTCCAGAAAGTACCCCACCTGCAAAATCTGCCTCGACATAGAACTAAGTCCAACACACATTTTCTCATGTCCAGCCATCCTTGCAAAAATGCAACAGATTAGTGACTCTCCGCTAGATGACCTTTACTCCCAAAACTGCCTTCAGATTGCTGAGGCTGTGTGGAACACACACGGTCACATCTAATGCCTCAACCTATCTATAGACAAGACAACAACAACCAACAACAACATTGTGATAGCTCGGTCTTAAAAGGCTACAACATTTGGAGATGTAACAAGGCAATACTAGTCTAATGTCAACATAATTTATGGAAAACTTGTAATAGTTTCTGATGGGTATGAAAAACCAAACATAAAATATATGGAGCAAATAAAAATTGTGAGGCTCATCGCCATTGACAAGCATGTAGCTCTCGTGCAAAGTTAAACCACCCTATCTTGGATGGCACTTACAACTATTTAACACCAAACAGCGAAGTCGCTGTAGGAAATGTCTGATTTATCAGCTGAAATACGATCACAATATAAAGGGGGCGCTTCCTATAAATCTGTGAGAAATTGGTTTATGAAGATTTTCCGGACCGGATTTTAAAGTGCTGTTTATAAGGGCCTGATTTATTACGGGATTTACGAAGGCTTAGAGAATGGGAGGCTCCTCGTAATGATCGGATGAAATACCAGACGCAAAAAATAGCGCGTTATTATTTTGTGTGGAATGGCAACGAGTTCGACAATTGAATTTTAAGATTTTTGTAATTTACTATAGAGGGTTTTTATTATAGAATTAGAATAGGATATTCTCTCTCTTCTCTCTCTCTCTCACTCTCTCTCTCTCTCTCCTCTCTTCTCTCTCTGATTCTTAAATGCAAGGTGGTGCGGGTTAGAAGAATACTAATTTCTTAAAATTTTGAAATGCAGTATTACATTACAGAATTGTAGGTAACTATTATTTTGAAGGTAAGAATATATGCTATTGCTACTTTGCTGATTAAATATTTTTATTGAAAGTGGAATTGTTATACTTAAATTGTCTTGTAAATTTTTATGGTTAACTGAACTAAATGTACATTTAGAACCTTATTTTATGTACATTGGATGTACTTTTTATGTACAATGGATGGACTAAAAGTACATTTAGAACCTTATTTTATGTACATTGTATGTACATTTTATGTACAATGGATGGACTAAATGTACATTTAGAGCCTTATTGCTATTGCTCCATGTAGGCTAGAAATAGACAACCGGAATCGTACAACCTAAACCTAAACTAGAAATTAGTATTTCTTTAAAAACATTATCAACATTTTTCTAAACTACTGTTACCGGACACAAAATGGTGCATCAATCATCTACGTTTTTAGGCTATAATTTCTTCAGTTTTACCTATACAGAATAAATTAAAATTACTTTTTTTTACCAAAACATTAACTTTTGTTGACTGGTATTGCATATCGGTTACGTCCTGTACCTAAGGATACTGTGTAACACTATTTTCTTTCTAAATAATGCAACACACAAAAACACACACACAATTCAACCAAATAGCTATCAAAACCACAGATTTATACATTTCCGTCTCTGATTGCATCGCTACGAAAACGGTAAATACCCAATAAAAATCCCTCCAACCCCCTATTAGCCCCCGCCTCTTAAAAATATGATCCCAAATATCTCCCGGATAGCTTATGCCCGGACGAAATTACCCGGGTAGAGGATAATTTTACGACTCCTAAATGCTTCCGGAATGGCCCATAAACGCACTTAAAAGAATCCGGGAAATATCCGGGAGCGAGTTATCCTTTTCCACTCATAAATGGCTGAAGAGGCTATTAAAGGAAAATTCCGAGATTTTGGGGTGGCCACGTTCTTTCGATGAAAGGGGTGAAAGGCATAGATATCATAGTTAAAGTATTAGATTGGCAGATCACGTGACCTGCAATGCTAACGACGGGACGCGCATAGTGACCATAATAAGAGGGCAAATGGGCCAGTATTGCCACCACATTAAGGATAAAAATACTACGAAAAAATACCATATAATTCTTAAATTACAAAAAAATACCATAAAAATACTAGCTGCATTTTGGAATCTTTTAAGTGACTTTAAAAAAAACCGTGAAACGCTTTCTTAGTATTTTTATGGTATTTTTTTGTAATTTTAGAATTAAATGGTATTTTTTCGTAGTATTTTTCTCCTTAATGTGGTGGCAATCCTGGCCCATTTGCCCTCTTATTCTCATCTCCATGCGCGTCCCGTTGTTAGCATTGGATGTCACGTGATCTGTCAATATAATACTTTAACTATGATATCTATGGTAAGCAGAGAGTTAAGAAGAAGATGGAGATGCTGTCGGGCAAAAATCGGTACTAAAACTGGTTGGCCAAGTGAAGCCATCGATCGCCTTGTAGTAAGCCCAAACAAACGCTTTTGGCGAAGTATTTGGCGCTATTTTACTGTGGAGTTTTTATACTGCCGTAAGCGAGAAAACTGCAGTAACCACATCAATGACTTGGATTTTTTTTCGCTAAAATTTTAAATCATAAGTCTACATACTGCAGTTTACTGGCCAAAATGTGCATGGCAGTATAGGCTTACTATATCAACTTGGCGATTTTTGGCTCTCTAATAAAAACGATAATTACAACTCATTTTTCTTACCTGTGAAGGGAATTAATGCAATTTAGATCTAGTTCTACAGTATACTACTACCAAAATGATCATTTTTTTTATTTTTAATGATTGCTTTTTAAGGAATAAAATGATGAGTTTCAGCATGGACTAACATTAAGTGAATGGTTTGTTTGGGCTTACTAATGTTGCTTGGCGACTTTCAGACGGCTTCACTTGTTTTTTCGCCAAGCATCTCCGTCTTCTTATTAACTCTACGTTATTTCATGGAAGTTTGTTGAAGTGTATTGCAATGGCGATTTCGTGGTTAAAACTGTTTTGTAAATGTGTCACGTGGTTGTAAAGTGATAGTGGACTTTCAAAAACGTTGATACAAATTAAATGTTTTTTCTAATGTTTGTGGATATTTTTGTTTTTTACACAATTTGTGAACATTAAGAATTAAGTTTACTCAGGAATTAAGTACACAATATGTAGGGGATACTGGGGCTAGTTTTCCCATTGGGTAAGTTTTCCACTATGCCTTCTTTTGGAAATGAGCCGTTAGGGGGCGCCAAAACGCAGCTTGATTTATGAAGCAACTATGACAGCTGGTGTTTTTGAATTGTGCCTTCTATATAGAATTTTAAAAGTGAAATTTGAAGTGGTTTCCTTCTCTTCGCAAAAAGAAAATTTATTTCTTCGGGAGACGACTGGCCATTTTTGGGAAAATTTAGGATTTTTGGGACTGGAATTTTTTTTTCTATACTTCTCTTGAATGTAGATCTTCAGAAACCGTGTCTTAGTTATATGTAGTTTTATTAAAAGTTAAATTTTTTATTGTGCCCTTCCTTCACAATAAGAAAATTAACTTCTTTTGAGCTTTTCATGACTGTTCTTTCTTTTGTACTTTTCTGACTTTGCATTTGTGAGAACCATGTCTTCTTTCTAGTTTTTTAGAAGTTAATTTTTTTACTGATTTTCTTAGTAAACAATAAGAAAATTAACCTCTATACTTTTCTTGACTGAAGATTGACAGGTAACTTGTCTCCTTCATAGTTTTAAGAAGTAATTTTCATTTTGCAAACTTTCTTCACAATAAGAAATTAACTTGTTCTGGACTTTTCATGACTTTGCTTTCCGTAAGATGTTGTGCTCTGTATCTTTCTTTCTGTTCTCTAATTTAGATTTACATTAAATAAGCTAAACAATAAAAATATAGTTTAACTATAATGTTATGCTACTAATCGTACACTTAATTGAATTAAAGTTCTAACCTGAAAGCTTATTATTAATTTATAGTTTTCAGTTGTTAGTATTAAGTTTCCAAGTTTATATTTTTAGAAGAAAATGAATTGCATAACTTAGTTTACGACAAATGAAGATGAACTGTGAAAAATAATTTTTTTATTGTTGGCCATCATTGTTGCAAACTGACTCATTCATAACAATGACTTTTTTTTATGTTGTGTCCATATTAAATTAATGTAAATAACAAATGAAACAATGCATTTATGTTACATTATTTAGAGAATAACAAATTAAACAATGCGTTTATGTTATATTGTTTAGAGAATAACAAATTAAACAATGCGTTTATGTTATATTGTTTAGAGAATAACAAATTAAACAATGGGTTTATGTTATATTGTTTAGAGAATAACAAATTAAACAATGCGTTTATGTTATATTGTTTAGAGAATAACAAATTAAACAATGTGTTTATGTTATATTGTTTAGAGAATAAGTTTTAAATGTATATAAAATTAAACAGCTTGAAGAATTAACATAAATGTATTGTTAATAAGCTACTGGGGTTTGCCAAACAAAACGTCTGTTATTTGTTTAATATATAATACGATTTTAGTTATCTCTGCTTAACAGAGTGTTAAAAATGTGTTTATAAGATTTAACTTCCGTCATCTAACAGTTGTTTAACACTTTCGCAACGCAGGATTTTTGTTTCCGCGTAATATGTGATAGGAATATCATTATCGAATCCTTAAGTGCACGGCCGTCTGGGCCGTTTTAGGAGTGAAAGGGTTAAATTTACTTTCTATCACATATATATCAAATTGACTTGAATAATCTGAAAGCTATAATGACAAACTAGCACATTTGAATAATGAAACAAAACTATTCAAAAATATGTTATACTATTTGGTAAATACTTTTTTAAGAATATGTATAAAAATATAGTTTTTTTTCTAAATTTAAAAACTCTCTATCAGAACGTTTATTTCCATTTTTTATTCCATTTCGTCCATCTTATTTCAGGTTTTTTAATTTCGGTTTGACAAAATTATAATTGGTATTTTTCTTTCGAATGTCGTGTTTTGAAAACGGTATATCTTCTGACTGTCTGCGCTATGCTGGTATCAGGTTTGCTTGTATTCAAGCGTTTATTTTCATTATTAAACAACTTTTAAACAGTTTTTAAGGCATGATTTAGGATTTAGAACCCTTTCTTTATTATAAGATGATTTATGTGTGGAATCATCATCCTCAAATGCAGGAGACAGTCTTGCATTGATAGCATGCCCGGAGAATTAAAGCTTTGATAGCGGCTAAAGGTGGCTCAACTAATATTGACTTTTACTAACATAATTCACTTTTCTTTAAAACTTAACAAACCTTATGCTTTTCTAAATGAATGCTGTATATTTATGTCAAATAAATCGGTAATTGATTGATAATATAAAAATAAGAAACAAACAATTTAAAATTAATAAACGGTACAATATCACACGTAAATAATTTTTACATGAAATCTTGCAGTGCATCTATAATTTGTCCAGGGACTGTATGTGCAATCTAATACAACTGAACTGAACTGAAACTCTAGAAGGAGCATCCCATGAGAAACTGGTGAAGCCTATTTTTGGGTCACTTGGCGACAGCTTCAGGGAGAATATGTGCCACATTTACATTTGGCATGTATTCGCCGATCACAATTGACACTCGACTTGACAGTTTGCATTGGATCGTCAAAATGGCTCGTCAAGAATAGTACTCCAAGGAATTTAAGTTTTAAAGATTGTTCCTGCAATTCTATTTTTTTTAAAGTACATGTTTCCAAAACTTCATTATGTAAAGAACCTCCTAAAGCAATAACATATAAATTTTCTTTTTAAAAATTTATTGAAAAAGTTGGTTTAAAATGCCTATTTTAACAGGTAAAGTATATATAGGATTTGCGGAAAAATTTGATTTGGGTTGCTCTTTCAGGGTTGCCGCGCTTCATCGACCCTATTGGCGAGCGTTTCGATGCTTCTTCCAGAGTTTCAGTTCAGCTCAATGCCTAATACTAACCTTACATCTGGTAGGTAGGTTGATGCATGTATTTTTCGGCGTATGTTCTTGATCAGAGACCCGCTTATAAACCTTCCTCTAGTAAGACAGACCCAGACAGAATTTTTACTGACACAAAATAGAAAGTACACCCAGGGCGAAAGCGGGAATCATACCCGCACACGGTACAGTGCCCAGACTGTTAGTGTAATGGGCTGCGATCGAACCCACTAGGCCACCCGGGCCCCCTTACATCTGTATCAATCTGAAGCACCGAAATCTGAATTACTACTCCATTTTTGGAAACGTCGATTGGAAAGAGTACCTGATTTATACAGTTTTAGTAAATCGTCTTGGTATTCGTATAGAAATTTATTTGACTTCCACGAAATATGAAATGTTTTATGAATACAAAAAGGGAAAATATGGTTCGAATGCTCTTTTTTCTTAAATTTGGAGCGTTCTTAGATTCAGTTATGAATTGTTTTCAGGATGTCAGTGCTTTTACTTGTCGGAAGTGACGTATGAATTCGAAAACGAATGTTTGGAGAGTTTGATTTAGGATAGAAATATTTTTGTTCTAGAACTTTTCAAAGGTTTTTTTTTGTTTCATTTTAAGAGATGAAGGATAAAACTTGTGTACCCGTGCTAAACTCGAGACAGCAGATAAAATAGCTTATTCTGTATGCTTCTTCGCTAGGCAGCAATATCTTGGAACTACTATGTGTAACATTAATGGATATAGTAAATTGTTTTTTCACACTTTGTGGATTGTTTGCAATTATTTTTTTAAAAGAAGGATGTACTGATTATTTAAAAAATCAATTTAAGCTTGCAAAATTAATAGTTAAATGCATAATTTTTTTTAACCCCATTACTCCATGTTGATCTACATGATTTTATGAGGGCTGTTTTTTTTTACAACCTCCGATGGGCTGTAACAAAAAGACGGGTCAAATTACAAAAAAAGATTTTTTTTTACCTAAAGTAATGTACAATACTGCTTATTTCTCCACATAATCATCTTGGCGATTAAGGCATTTGTTATACCTGTAAACAAGCTTTGAAATATTCTCTTCATAAAATGTAGCCGCCAATGATTGGGAGGGAGTTGTGACGGTTTCGTTTAAAAAAAGTAAATTTGGAAGCTTTACGTCAATTTTTTTCTGTCCTCCAAGATACTGCTAGTCCATAGTTCACTTATGGTGAACCTTTGAGTTTCCCTAAACACTTGGTCAACTCTCCGAACAATACCGTCTGTAGCAACAGACTTGCTTCCTTGGACCCCTCCTTCATGAACATCTGTAATGTTCAGCGAGTTGACCAAGTGTTTAGGGAAACTCGAAGGTTTACCATAAGTGAATTATTGATAAGCATAGTGGCTTGGATTGTAGCTCTCCCAAGTTGACGTGGAGCTCAAAGAAACCGTCACAACTCCCTTCAAATCATTGGCGGCTACATTTTATGAAGAGGGTATTTCAAAGCTTGTTTACAGATATGACAAATGCTTTAATCGTCAAGGTGATTATATGGAGAAATAAGCAGTATTGTACTTTACTTTTGTTAAAAAAATATTTTTTGTATCTTGACCCGTCTGTTTGTTACAGCCCATCGGAGGTTGAAATAAAAAACATCCCTCGTATTTGTTTTACAAAATCGTGAATGGTATTCACTCGGGATGGTGATGGATAAACCCTAAATATTTTTATAGGCTACCCATATGAGGGCAGTGTTCGCGAAAGGAGACATCTAGGACACAATGTTAATTTTTACTTGGAAAGAGTAACTAAAATGTAAAATTAATTTTAATTGTTAATTTAAAAATATTGCACGGACAAAAATTTAACTGTTTCTCTTTTGAACAGTTTTCTTATAGAGATAAATGCAAGTGGGACAAAATTGCAAATGTGCCTGCATGGAGTACCCCAGATGGGCTCATGTAGTTTGATTTAAAATAAAGGTGTCGCTTCTTTATGGGTGTCATACGGGTAGTTCCACACATTGCTGCAATGGGCTCATACGTATAACATGTTAATGTACTTCCGTTGATAATATTTCGAACTTTTAACGAATTTGTAATTGAATCTATGAAGTTAAAGGTAAGTATAATTAACCTTATCTTTAATTTGATGAAATTGCTGATTACATGCAAAATTACCTTTTTAGTAGTGTAAGTCATGTGTGTAAAAAGCGATTATCAACTTCAACCTTTAACATTGACTAAAAAAAAAATAGCGGAACAGCTGATATGCAGTGCAACTAAGTAATGTAACTTGCTTTATTTTTCAAATTAAAGCTTTTTAAAATTGCGACTAATACTACAGTTACATGTTATTAGCCAAATATATTTATCTATGAAATTTGTAGTTTGATATGCTGCACTATTAAAAATTAGGCACTTTGTTTCACCAAAAATATGGTTCATAGTAGCTGCAACGGCTGTGTGGGGAAACATTAAACCATATTTTTGGTATTCGGTTGAACCATTTCTCAGGATTTTGTTCCCAAATCCAGAAAAATGGTTCAACCAAACACCGAAAAAAAGGTGAAACATTTCACCACACAGCCGTTGCAGCTACTAGGAACCAATTTCATGGTGAAACCAAGCACAAAATTTTTAACAGTGTGGGTGCCCATGAACAAACTTCAGATAGAAGATTTTATTTTCGAACTAATTTATCTCAAATCAGTTGAGAGTTAATTACGACTTTTTAAATTGACGCAGGGTATAAATGTCGATTAACTTATAGTTATTATAAACACAGCAATATAGTCGCTAAGCGATAATTAAAAATCCTTCACCGAATCTATTTTTTTCGAAAAAAAAAAACGAAAGTTACATTCTTCAAGATATTCACTTTGGTTTGACAAACGTTCAACCAAAACCTGAAGGAATGAAATTTATGAACGCAAGTGCACTAAAATGGCGATTTCATCTTTTATGGTTTTTTTACAAGTACACTGTTAAAAATTTTGTGCTTGGTTTCACCATGATATTGGTTCCTAGTAGCTGCAACGGCTGTCTGGTGAAATGTTTCACCTTTTTTATTCGGTGTTTGGTTGAACCATTTTTCTGGATTTGGAAACAAAACCTGAGAAATGGTTCAACCGAATACCAAAAATATGGTTTAACGTTTTACCACACAGCCGTTGCAACTACTAGGAACCATATTTTTGGTGAAACAAAGTGCCTAATTTTTAACAGTGTAGTATATTTGAGGAGTAGTAACAGCGGAGAGACATTTTAACTTTTACCATAAGCAAAAATTTAAACTGAGGCGCCAAAAATTAGAGACGGGTGGTTATATTTTGTTAATTTTCATTAGATGCATGGGTCAATTGGGTTGATTCTTTCTGGTGACGAAATTCTTCCAGCATTCTTCTTTCGATTGGTACTCCGATTTCTCATCTGTTCAAGTGGTATGGATTCACCAATCGAGACTCAAGAAATAATTTATTTTCATTAACATTTCTGTTGCCACTCAAGACCTGAAACATGCTAACTCAAACTCAATATTAGCTAACAACTTTGACAAAAAACATTCATTTATTTTAGAAAATGAAAGTTAGAATTGGATTATTTTTATGATCCATCCAGAACTAACTATGTTGAATGATTACATAGCAAATAAAATTAACGACAAAAATAAAACTTCACACTTAATCTCATCAAGAATACAAGTTACAATGTTTCCAAACCAAAATACTTTTAGAATACTTTTTTAGCTCATTTTTTTAACTATGATGTGCTCGAAGATGTTCATGTAATAAGGAAATATATTTATTAACTTTTGGAATCCTTCAATAAAAAAATATATTGAAAGACTTTTTTTCTGTTTTGCATTAGGAAAAAAAATATCCATTTATTTAATTTGGTTAAAAAAATATTGTATATTGAATAGGGCAGATTTTATTAACGTTATTAAAATGCTAATTATTAAAAGTTTTTAATATATATTTTATATTACTAATGAAATATGATTGAATAAAAAAAAACTTAGTAGTGTACTTAATGTATTATGTTATACGTTATTAAAAAAAGCCAAACTAGTAACAGCTCTAAAAAAAACTGCTCTGTGTTACAGTAGTTTTCTGTGTGTAACTTAATTATGAAGAAAGCTGGCTTAACTAAATTATGTGAGATATATTCCACAAAACTTGCAAGCCCGTGTGCCAAGAATTTAAGCTCATCCGCATATACTAATGTTGTGAAACGCACTCACAATTGTGTGGATTTTGAATTATATTGCGGATTGAGAAGTTGGTAAAGAGACATTCTGATGGTAATTAAAAGCTTAACTTAGTTTTGTATCCAGTGAAAGCTTATCCTATTTAAGGGGATACGGTACCCAAAACATTACTTCTAGAAATAATAACATAAACTTGTAAATTATAGTGGTTTTATATAATGTTCACTCTAAATAAACATTTTCTAGCAATGAAAACAAATATTTACAAGTAGTTTTTCATTTATTTAAAAAAAAGTCAAAATTTTGAACTTTTTTTAAAACGCTACCCCTCTTTCAATTTTGAGAATAACTCTACCAAACTTTTATAGTATGTTTTTAGTACTATTTGTTCAAGAACTGTTTATGGATTTTAAAATGTGAGCTACAGTTAAAAAGTAACATGCATTTATACTGAAAATCACAAAAAATTACAAATTATTGAATTAAATTTTTTTTAAAAAAATCAACTATACATAATAGACCTTATACCATGCACAATTTTGTGCACCATTTATATAAGAACACAGGTTAAAAATTTAAAAATTCTAACTTAATTAGCAAAAAAACCTTAGCGATTTATTAAACACAAGAATTGAAAAACGCGAAACAGAGAAAAAAGGTTGGAATCAGACGAAATACGTATTCAAACTTATAGGAATGACTCCAGAAAATATTTAATACCTTTTTTTCAATAAAAGATATCATTATGAAACTTTCAGTAAATGTTTAGAAAAATATTGTAAATAATAAGAAGTAAAAACTAAAAAATCGGTATTTTGACCAATTTTTGGGTACCGTATCCCCTTAACAAATAATTTAGCAGTGTTATATATTTTACATTATATCTTATATCATAGTAAACATCAAATAATAGTTAACATTATATCATAGAAAAAACAGTTGAATTTCATAGTTAATAAGAGTTGGCTTCGATGCATTTTGTTTTTTATTCATTTTTCTAGTGTAACCTTACTCCGTTTTTTTTGTTGTTACCTTGCTCAGATATTGTGGTGCAACCGTACGCCGGTTTTCTTGTATAATTTTACTCAGCGTTGGTGTAAATTAACTCAGTTTTATGGAGTAACGCCACTATATAAGTGATTATAACCCGAGAAGGTATTATCTTTTCATTTTTAAGATATTTTTTTCTATCTAAAACATATCTGTAAACTATTGTAGATAAAATTAAGTTTTGCACTAAAGCATAAGTATACTAAAACATTGATAACATTAAAAATAATTAAATTACATAATTTTTTTTTGTCTTGAATATAGTACAACTGTTAGTATGTTTAGAAAACCAAAAGATGGCGCCACAAAACTAAACGCGCAAGATCCAAAACCAATTTTTGAGGAAAATATTTGAAGTAATATTTTAAATGAAGATTTACTAGGAAAATAATAATAATCAATAACAAGCAATTTTAGTAAAGCTGGTTTTATATTAAATACAAAACTAATGTTGTGTTTTTTAAGCAAACTACTTTCAAAACAAATGCTTACATCTCTAATAGATTATTTATGATTTTATTTCATATCAGTTTTTTTTGGTTATTTTATTGGTTTTATTACATTAAGTAAAAATCCATTTTTATTCACTGTGATAGTTTAATTTTTTAAAAAAGGAACATGCATAATTTATGAATAACTTCATAAAAAAATCATCCAAACACAAATTAAAAAAAACAAACCTTCTTTATTTCCCCCCTTAACAATTATTATCCCGTTAAAATATATTAAGGCTCTTGAATTGTAATTTTAGATCAACACTTAAATTCGATGCATAAATTTGATGAATATCACTATACAGAACACTTCATTAGAGAAATAACGCATATATAAGTGTTTCAGCGTCACCCGAATTGTCACTTGTGCACGTATAAAAGTTAAGTAGACTCTTTAAAAGCAATTGAAACTCAATATGAAACTAGCATACGAGGATTTACGCCCGTGTACTAAACTCTTCAAAGTTTAATTTCAAGGGTAATACTTAAGTGTGGCATTGGCGTAATATAGGTTTAGTTTCGGAAGATTTTATATAGCAAAGGGACTACTATACGAAAGATGATCGAGTGGTTTTCGTATTAGACTCGAAATATAATCTTCGCTAGAGAACAGATAGGTTAGATTCGTTTAGTTTATTTTATTTTGAATTATCGTCGCACTAGAGCTACACGAGGGCTATTGGCGACGGGCATTATATTTTAGAACCACAGTCAAGTGACGTGCCGACACCTGAGTAGGCACCCGACGCAACCGTTAAGGGCGACATCGTACGCAGCGTTAGGACTTTGAAGGTTATTTAACGTGCAATCCCTCTACACGGGGTATTATTCGTCGGACATTTTTGGCTGCACGGGCCGTTTATAGGTCGGTAGTTATTTTGGCGATGCCCGAACCCGAACCTGGCACCTTTCGCATGCTAGGCGAATGCCTAACCGACTGGGCTTCCCAGTCCCCATAGGTTAGATTCACACTACTACCATTCATCCTATAAACAGGGCCTGACCATGACCAAGGCCCGAATACTTTTGGAGGACCATTTCGGAAGTATATTGTTACAAAATATACATACTGCAAAATGATGACCTTTGAAAGTGTAAAAGGTCAACCATCAAATATAATAATATCACTCAACTATGGTGCTTATTGTTATCGAAAAATTAAAAATAATGTTTGTCTTAGAATTATTTCAAATTTGTAATGTATGAAGCAACATTTGTAGGTTTACAGTCATTTTTCGTTGTACCCCAAAAATAAAGGGCCCGAGGACCGGGAATTGTAAGCCTTGGCGATGGCCATCTGGGTCTGCCTGTAAATATCAAATATGTACTGTAAATAGTAAGACAATCTGAGGGGGCTGGGGAGCCCAGTCGGTTAGGCACTCGCCTAGCATGCGAAAGGTCCCAGGTTCGGGACCGGGCATCGCCAAAATAACTGCCGACCTATAAACGGCCCGTGCAGCCAAAATGTCCGACGAATAATACCCCGTGTAAGGGAGTGCACGTTAAATATCCTTCAAAGTCCTAACGCTGCGTACGATGTCGCCTTAACGGTTACGTTGGGTGCCTATTCAGGTGTCGGCTCGTCACTTGACTGTGGTTCTAAAATACGACGCCCGTCGCCAATAGCCCTCGTGTAGCTCTAGTGCGACGATATTCAAACCTAACCTAACCTAAGACAATCCGAAATTAATAAGCGTACGATGTTTCTCGAAGTTCAGATGGTTGCCAGACTCTGAGTTGTTGACATCATCACTTGACTGTTGCTTTAAATTACAAGGCGTTTACAGCCGTGTTAATTAACAATCTCCAGGAAACGTTCAAACCAAACAAAAATTCTCAAAATATATAAATTCAAGATATTTTAATTGTTTCATGAATTTATATATTTATTGTTTTTATACGAAATTTCCTTCAGCAGATACTATAGACATACCTAGAATATTTTTTTATAAAAATATATTTTACATATCTAATACACGTTTACACATATACATTATATACAAAGGTATTTGAGATACATATCTATAATATATCTGTATTGACGTCTATTTATATTTGGAATGAAAAATAGAAATACTTATGGTGTACTACTTTAAACTTTTAAAACATGCTCTACAAATGAAATTTCTAATTTTAACAAGTTGAAGGAAAGATACTTTTAAACTGGTATAGGAACAGTCAGTTTCTTCTAAAAGTTATTAAAATTTATTAACTAAGAGAGGGATGAGGTTTTTAAACTCACTTTACTACAAAAATAAAATTTAAAATGTGTCAACAATTTTATAAAATTAATAGAAAATTTAAATTTAAATCTCATGCTGTAAAAAACAAGTTTAAACCTTGGCGGTTTCCGATTATCCTTCAGAGGTTTTTGTATTCAACTCCACTAAAACCTATAAAACTTCCAACAAATACTTATTTTCGTTCTTACAAGCACTAAATAAGATCCGGATTCCACCAACCAAAACTGCCCACTCAAAGCAGCCAAAAACCAACAACAAATGTAGCGAATCCTCGTTTATTTGGAATGTACGTCAAGTCCTGCACTACTACTTCAACTACACCAAACGATAAAAAAGATAATAACGAGCTCCAAAAATTCCAGTCCATTCTTTCCGATGCTTGTTTCTGGACCCTGATTGGCTGATTCGGGCCATTTCTTTTTCGAAGATTGCTCGTCCGGTTTTCCTTTGAAATGAAATGTCCAGTTTTCGGAGAGTCCTCATCTCTGGTTTTCTCTTTGTTTCGCCAAAGGGTATTGCATTCCTTGATGGGCTTCTTGGCGAAAGTGGCGTGATGTTCCACTGTTGGCTACACGCTGTCCACTGCTGGCACGATTTCATCGTGAGTTAGTTAGTCAGTCAATTTGAATAAACGTCGCACTAGAGCTACACGATGGCTACTGGAGACGGGCGTCGTAATTTAGATCCACAGTCAAGTGACGAGCATACACCAGCTTTGGGACTTTTGAAGCATATTTAACGTGCACTCCTTCTATCCTGCGTATTATTCGTAAAACATTTTTTTTTGGCCGTTTAGGCAGGTATTTTGACGATGCCCGGACCCGAACATGAGATCTTTCACATGCAAATGCGAACAACTTTACTGATTGGGTTGTCCTCCAACAGCCCCGATTATCGTTGGAAACAATACTAACTGCTAGTTATAACAAGTAGGAACAGAATCCGTCACTTAACCCGCTTCCACACAACAGTTGTATTTAACAGGTAAAAAGGCGCCAAACACAGCATTGATTCTATATTAAACATTTACATGCTAAATTTGGCTAGTTTCTTTTGTTTTATTTCGAAAATTCAATAAGTATTACTTATCGTTTGCAAATATTAATTTATATTTCAAAGAATAAATATGTAATATTCCCCGCTTTTAAATAGAATGAAAACATTTCATACATCAACATACAAAGAATCGCGTAGTGAAATATATTTGACGTCATTTCAAACTGATCGATGTTGCAAAAATAAATTTATTTTAATTTATTGCCTAAAATAATTAAAGTTTCTCGAGAGATTGTTGCGAATGGCAATGGTGATTTAATTCTAATAAAAATTTCTTCCTATGCTTTTTAAATAAGTATTAAATTTTGCAGTTTTTTTTAAATAATTGAAGTACTTCGAATTTCTTCTCTGAAATTTTCAATGTATTCTAAAGTCAATGCGCCGAATTTTTTGACGTATCACACTTGTTCGTAGCATTTGTAGTTTGGACTATGAAAGTGGGTGACAGACAGACGGACTGAACGATTATAATACCTTCCTGTTTTTACGTTATAAACGTAGTGTGGAAGCTAAATGAGAAATTTGTAATGTAGAGAGAATTTTTCTATAATCAAACGAAGGGCAAGTCCAACGAAGGGGTGTAATGAGCAAAGGTGTACTAAAAACCTCTATTTTGGCTTGCATTGACGTAAGAACTTTAGATTTATAGTCCAATATTGACGCTGAAGTATAATAGCTGGATAAATGTTATATCGTACCAACACCATGGATAGAATTCTGTCTGTATTCATGTATCGTATAACCTATGATTCATTTCTAAAAATAAACCCTAATCTACATCATCATTTAAAAATATCTCAAAAATTTTTCTATTATACGATATATTAACCCAGATCTGTCTATTAGTATTTAGAAAATTAGGAATTTTTCAATTTTAAATAGCGCTTTGCGGGATCAGGAAACACCATTCTACAGAAAATAAATGAAGAAAAAACAAGTATCTTGGTAAGCCTTCATACATCGCAAATTTTTCATTTCGTAGCTATTTAGGAATATTTTTTTTTCTCTCTTCGCCCTATTGTGCATGTAAAAGCATCTCAAACTGTAGAATATTATTCACTCAATTCAAGCATATAAACAAACTCTATTTTCTATCAGTGGTAAAGACTCCAGTGATACAAACTAAAAAATATGTAAAAGTTACTTATCTTTGCCAACGTGAAAATTTTAAAATACCGTTGACAGCTTTAAAAAAAACTTCTCCCTAAACAATTACTTCAACTTTAAAAAAAGTAAGCTGAAACTATAAAAAAATACCGATATGATGCTACCCAGGAGATGACAGCCTAGCAATCGAAGCACCAAGCAATCGATCCTTGTAAAAACGGGTTAAGTCCTATGGAAAATGTGCCTTTACGCTTTTCCTTTTAATATTTTAGCGTAAGATAAAGCCTTTATAGAAATCTTCCTTTATACATAACCTTTTTTTCTTAGTGAGTTGACTGTCAATCGATTTTCTAGACGATGGTTACGATATATAGAAAACACTTTCACTTCGAGCTGAAAATGGATAAAAATCAATCCCAGTTTTCTCATGCTTTTTTCAGTCATTTTTATATTGTTTACTTTTTTTTATATCGCGAAATTCACTGAAAAGTGGCTTATTTCCCGTTGAAAGAATATGGTAGAAGTGCCTTTTTTCCGAGTATACTTTTTTTCTTTTTTCCGGTAGTGAGTTTTAAAAGGAGTATGATAAAAGTTTAAAAGTGAATGCTTTTTTTATGTGTGATGTCAGAAAAAGACAATTGATTTTTGATATACATTGTTTTTTTAAGATACCTTATATTGAGTTTTGTGTATCAATATTTTAAAAAAAATTATCTTTAAACTATTTTTTCATGGATGCCACACATTTCAAAACTTTTAATTTTAATTAAAGTTAATATTCCGTTGATGCATTAATTGAATATGCTTCATTTAAAAGTCTGGTACTTTTTTTCTGTTCTGATTAATATTCAAATTTTTTAAATGAAATAATTTATGTTTATCTCTTAAGGGGGAATGGGCGTGCTGGAGCGGGGGTCTCAAAAGCAAAGTGCATCAGTGTTAATCCAATGGAAAAAATATTTTCTCTGCCACATTTCTCCGGCTGTATTGAATATTTTTTCAAGCGGATTTTTTATATGATGCATGTAGCTGACTTACAGGTCCCGACAATCCCACTTTTTGAAATTGGTTCGAATATTTTTTATAATTTTTAATAAATAATTTTACACAAAATATTCGAAGCAATTTCAAAAAGTGAGATTATTGAGACCTGTAAGTTATCTACATTTGTTATTTAAAAAAAAAAGTTTGTAAAATATTCAATACAGCCGGAGAAATGTGGCAGAGAAAATAGTTTTTTCGCCATTGGATTAACACTGATGCTCTTGAGTTTGGAGACCCCCGGTCCAGCGCGCCCATTCCCCCTTAACTGTGAATAAAACTATTATTTAATTAGTTTGGAATTTAAATGCTTTTTTCCATTAGTTGTAAACATTACTCTACAAATATCCCCTCCATGTTAAATCACAATTGTGTTGTTTATACTTTTTAAGAGAGTTACTATTTTCAGTTTAGTTTTTCTGTTGTTTGTTAAAATTTGTCTAAGAGTTTTTATTCAAAAAGTGTTGCTGATTTTCCTATATATAGTCTTAGGGCTCCATTTTCATGTGAATTGTCATAGGATCGGATTTGCATGCAACTTGTATCAGTTATTAAACTATATATCCTAGGAAAGTTAATTTGGATTGAAATGCTTGACATCTTTAGTTAATTAAAGTAGTTTTTAATTTAAAAAGTAATATATTAAAGTTGTTTCAATGTAGCATTGTACTTTCTTTAGACTTTTCTTAAGTCCATATACATTTTGTTACTAAAGTAGAACCTCGATTATCCGTTTCTCTTTTATTCGGAACTCTATGTTGACCCAGCACACCGTCTGTCAATCTGTTTTCCCTACTAACTTACTTTTTGTTAATAATTATCAATACTGATTTTGAGTAAAAAATTAGTATGTAGTAAAATAAATAAAGCGTTATGGACAATTGACATCATTTACCAAACATATTCTTATAGTTAAAAAAAAAAAAACTTTTACAGATCTAACAGACCTCAACAATTACTCAATTAATATCCCTCAAATATACCCCACCATCCTTTTGCACTAACTCAATCGCAAACCAAATACCGTGCACTATCTTTTGCCTCATAGCAGAACAAGTCTTCTATTACCCAATATATTAGCCAAAATTTAGCCAAAGTCTTTAATTCGGTCTCAACTGCTCCACTTAGCACCGAACTTCCACTAATTTTCGAACTGACTTCAATTGAATTAATGGCCCGTCTTCGGTAAGGGTGTGTGTGGAGAGGGGGATGGTAGTCGGGACAGACAATGATTTACAGTGAAATACCCCCTTCTCTGCATTTGTTTGATGATAGTGATAGGGTTGTACTAATTGGCAAGTTATCCTTCACTGTTAAAAATTAGGCACTTTATTAGGCATGCTGGAAGAATTTCGTCACCAGAAAGAATCAACCCAATTGACCCATGCATCTACTGAAAATTAACAAAATTTAACCACCCGTCTCTAATTTTTGGCGCCTCAATTAAGATTTTTGCAAATGGTAAAAGTGAAAATGCTCTCCGCTGTTACTACTCCTCAAATATACTACACTGTTAAGAATTAGGCACTTTGTTTCACCGAAAATTTGGTTCCTTGTAGCTGCAACGGCTGTGTGGTGAAACGTTAATCCATATTTTTAGTATTTGGTTGAACCATTTCTCATGTTTTTGTTTCCAAATCCAGAAAAATGGTTCAACCAAACACCGAAAAAAGGTGAAACATTTCACCACACAGCCGTTGCAGCTACTAGGAACCAATATCATGGTGAAACCAAGCACAAAATTTTTAACAGTGTTGTTTTGACAAAAACAAGAAAAGTTGAAAGTTTAAGATAGTCTTTGTGTTTCTAACTTCACATTGAACTGAGAAACACAAAGTCGAATTAAGTGCACACCAGATTAACCAAAAAATTGTCTACGGCAAAAAATTATTTCCTTGCAAACATTTGTAAGACCTTCAATGTTCTGTCAGCTAGTAATAATCTTCAAAAATATATTCATTTTGAAACCAAAAATATCGTATATTATTTTTAATTGCAAGCTTGTTCATATCTTGCATTATAAATGCTCTTGGATATAGGGAATAATATGTACATTTGTTTATTTTCCTCGTTCACAGCACTGTTTCATTCTACACTTATATGAATTTTTAAAGGAATAGTTTGTAGAATGTTGCACTTGAAATATTGGATGATGATCCAATTTATGAATACGTAGAAAAACAAATATAATAAAGTTGTTTTCGATGAACATCCAAACAGTATTTAGAACCAAATTTCCTAGGTATAACTAAGAAAGTATTTATTCTTTTTTGATTTGAAATTCCACATTTTGAAAAATAACTTCAAGGCTTTCAATTATGAATAACAAAATGGAAAGCTTCGTGCTATGTGACATTTTTGAAAAATTGAGATTTTTATGCGGATTATTAACATACTATTAACTCCTTTAAATACAATAAGTTTCCGCTTTTTCATAAAGTAAAAGTTACGGTTTTTACGGTTTTCAAGTATAGATCTGTCTGCAAGTAAAGGATCCAAGAGCAAGCATAATATTTTAAAGCTTACTTTCTTTGAAGCTATGTGACATTTTTGAAAAATTGAGATTTTTATGCGTATTATTAACATACTATTAACTCCTTTAAATACAATAAGTTTCCGCTTTTTCATAAAGTAAAAGTTTAGTTTTTTTTTTACGGTTTTCAAGTATAGATCTGTCTGCAAGTAAAGGATCCAAGAGCAAGCATAATATTTTAAAGCTTACTTTCTTTGAAGCTATGTGACATTTTTGAAAAATTGAGATTTTTATGCGTATTATTAACATACTATTAACTCCTTTAAATACAATAAGTTTCCGCTTTTTCATAAAGTAAAAGTTAAGTTTTTTTTTACGGTTTTCAAGTATAGATCTGTCTGCAAGTAAAGGATCCAAGAGCAAGCATAATACTTTAAAGCTTATTTTCTTTATTGAACTTTTTTGTCCCACGGCACGTTCTTCTACTAAACTCTTCAATTACAAGCACACAAAAGATTTATTTGGGAATCAATGTTAATGTAAATCTCGGGGAACTGAAATCGTTATCTATGTTCTTCAGCTAGAGTTCACTTAAAGTCTTCTAAAGCATTATGTAGTAAAAAAAAACTCTTACAAACTCTTAATATTTTAGGCAGGTGTCGGCTCGTCACTTGACTGTGGTTCTAAAATACGACGCCCGTCGCCAATAGCCCTCGTGTAGCTCTAGTGCGACGATAATTCAAACTAAAACAAAAAAAACTTAATATTTTAGGAATTTTTAATTTAAATTGGCGCATTCAAAACTCTCAAAAACCAGCAACCCTTCTTGACTCTCCATCAGAGGCACTGTCACCAGATTTAAATTATCTCGTGTGAATTATGGTCCACAATAGGGAGAAATGATGATTCGACGTTTTCCCTAAAACTCCCTACCATTCGACGTGATGATTCGTCGTTTATAGATATGACCGAAACGAACTGCTGAGCTTGGCAAGTTCGGACATTAATGGTCACCGCCTGTGAATGACATGTGTCGGACAGGTATGGTTGACGGTAAGAGATCTGGATCTATTGGAAAGGTAATGGTAGATTCAAACGTTGGTTTGTTTGTGGGATAAAATACAATGTTTGACGTAGCTGTGACGTCACCATAGATATCATAGTTAAAGTATTAGATTGGAAGATCACGTGACCGCCAATGCTAACGACGGACGCGCATGGAGACCAGAATAAGAGGGCAAACAGGCCAGTGTTGCCACCAGTTTTAGGAGAAAAACACTACGAAAAAATATCATTTAATTCTAAAATTACAAAAACATACCATACAAATGCTAGCAAAGCTTTCCACGTTTTTTTTTTAAAGTCACTAAAAAGATTCCAAAATGCAGCTAAAATTGTTAGGGTATTGTTTTGTAATTTTAGAATTAAATGTTATTTATTCGTAGTGTTTTTCTCCTAAAGCTGGTGGCAACACTGTCCTCATTGCCCTCTTATTCTGGTCTCTATGCGCGTTCCGTCGTTATCATTGGAGGTCACGTGATCTGCCAATCTAATACTTTAACTATGATATCTATGGACGTCACCGTTGGAGTTGTCGTACCAGTTGTCCATTTAATTTGAAAGGTGTGTGTTAGTGAAGTCTTTGGAGTTCAATCTCCTGGCCGCCTGAGCATGTATTGTCCCTTGGACAGATATCGGCTTTATATTAGCCTACAGTATTCACTAGGTGTCAGCTTAGGTGTCGACCTCCTCACTTGACTGTGGTTTTAGACGGAATCAATAGGGCTCACTCGCGAATTAGCCACTCCCTGCAAATCTGGTAATTTGGGCATTGGTAAAAAAACAACAACAAGAAGGCTTAAATAGACTCTCTGCAGTTAAAAATTTCTCAAAAAATCCAAATTAATATATTAAGAATTAAATCCATCTTGTACTGTTTTTAAACATAAAAGGTTTTACAATTATCTATCTTCCTCTCCTGTTATAAACTAAATATCTAAAGTCTGTTAGAACTCAAGAAATGGCCATGAATTCTAACAGACATTGGATGTTTCGACATTATAGAATATAATATTTTAACGATCAATACAATCTAATAAATTTCAATATAATAAACAACATTTAAGACTGCAGGTTTGTAACATTTTAAACTAAAATGAACGATAACAAAAAATAATAACAAAACGTGAAATGCATAACTATTCACACTTTCTAATAACTTAATCACTTATATTATGATCAAAACGCACAATATTCCAATTAAATTAAATTACGTCACTCAACTTTCTCTTTTCAAATTAAGTTACGTCACCAAACTCCTTTGAACTCATCATTGAAATTTATAGCTCGGCCTGGCGTAATTTAATAACGCATTTAGTTAAATATATATAAATTTTAATTTATCGATGCTAACAAAATTCAAATTCCTACCGTATGTACGATGAATAACTTGAATTTGTAAGACTTCGTTATTATTCTACTACCTGAAAAGTTAATTACTTAAACTATTTCACTGTTGTGTTAACTAAATAGTTTAACTTAGTTAACAAAAGATCTTGATTAATGAATAGTATAATTATGGTAAAACTTTAAAACTTATTGTGCAGGATATTTAAAAAAATATATTTTTCACGTAATTTCCTACACTGTTATTTCTTTCAATGCAGTATCCTCAAAACAATTAACTATAATTTGCATAATTATTTCATTGTATGTACAGCTTAACTAGAATAAAGTATTCTCATTTATACTAGCGTAGCGTGATGTCTACTAGTTTTGACGGATAGTTACAGGTGTTAATTTATCGTTGTTCTTGTTAAGAAATTTCTTTGTACATTTCACTATAATTTGTGCTCTTTTTTTTCAACAAATTTCTGAATTAAAATTTGATTATTCTCTTATACATGAATATAGAGCTTGAAATAAGCGTTTATGTTCGAGAAGTCTGTAAGCGAAATCTCACAGTCCCTGGACGAATTATTAGACGCTCTGCATTTTTTTAGTAATGATGAATGCATACCAAAGAATGCCATATCATTAAAAAAGATGTCGATATATGTATTGAGTATAGCAGATGGTATTTTCTATTCAATAGCTTAAGTTTAGGAACACAAATGTCCTTCTAAAGGTATTTTTTCATCATGGATTGATACATGAAATCTTGCAGTGCGTCTAATAATTTGTCCAGGGACTGTATAAAATAATACGATTCGTCATACAAATCTCTTTGATTTTAGGACACATCCTGTGATCACAGAGTTCATTCACCTAACTTTTCTTATCAAAAACGAAACATGAAATCAATATCTATTAATATGACTCTAAGATCGAGTTGTTTTAAAACAGATCCATCATTTTGAATCATTCGAAAAGGTATAATTCAAATCCCAGACAGTTTGTTTAGATAAATCCAAATGAATTGGATAAACGTGGCCTCTAGTCGACGTAATTCCCAAAGTGGAAAATGCTTTGGATGTTCACTGTTCAGTTAACTTTATGTTATTCACATCAGTTCATCAATTATAATGGAGGTTGATTGTTTTGTTTGGGGTTGGGCTGAGTTGGAAAATCGTCGCACTAGAGATACACTAGGACTATTGGAGACGGACGCTGTAATAGGGTATTTGACTAAAAAAAAATTATTGCCTTAAAATATTCTTATGCCAAAAATATTAGACCCGTTTTTTTATTTTTTTCAAATACCACATAAAAAGGCAGAAAAATGAATTTTAAAATTAAGACCAAAAATTACGCCCATAAACGCTTTGTGGCTGTCACGTAGTATCTATAGGACGTCACTAGTAACTATAAACATACTTTGAAACACCATTTTGGAATCTACTTAAAGCAAATCTGAACTATCCGCTTCTGTAAAACCTCCTTCCATTATCTATATAATTCTTATTTTAATAGTAAATTAGATTAAATCCAGTTTAATTGCAAGTAAAACAACATCACGCCGGTTTGTTTATAGATACTAGTGACATCAGCCAAATCGACGTGTTTATGAACACGTGACGTACCGATGAAAAATAAGCAATTTTAAAATGATTTTTATGAATTATTTAAAGATTTATTTTGCAAAAAAATATATACGTTTGTTATTTTTGGGTTTAAACTATAATTAGTTTAATATTGGAGGGTATTTTAGCGATACAGTCAAGTACCCTATTTAGAGCCATTGACAAGTGAGGAGCCGACACTAAGTTGAGTAGGTACCCAACGCAACTTTTAGGAGCGACTTTAACTTGCACTTTGGGACTTGCAATTTGGACTTATAATACCCTCATACAAAGTAAACGTCGTTAGCGGATGGTTTCTGAAACAACGAAGATTGCAGTGAGTTAGGTATTCTTGCATTTTTTCAATTGTGATGCTAGAAAACTTGTCGTTAAACGAGGAGTAAAGGCCAAGTGGGTAGATAAAAACTATGCCTAAGTCTCCTTGTAACCTTTTTGTGATCTAACAAATCAGTTTTCAGATATGAATCTACTGCCAAAATAAATAAATAAACTTAGTTTGTATGTAAATGTTATTTATACATCCTAAATTACTAAAAAATCCATATTGTGTGAATATATCGGAATAATATATGCATTCGAGAAAAATAACGTGAATAACTATTACTTAAAATCAACTACTCGCTTCAGAAGTCAGAATCCGACATTTTAAATCTCCCAACAGCAACAACAAACCGTCATCAGGGGATTTAGTTATTAATCGTATTGAAAGTGATTATTGTCTTCTACAGATTACGAGAAACACGAATGTACAAATGTAATCTCCAGAGACTTCAGATAAGAATGCTTTCGCACTGGCAAACCTAATGTAACCAACATTATTTACCAAGTCACGTGGGTTGGGTGTGACAGCTTGACGCATGAGAGGAAATGTTAATGGTTCAAAAAAATATACCCGTTTTCATGTAGGTGAATTTACGTTGCTCTAGAGCTACATGACGGCTTTGGGTGGCGGGATATATGATTTTGAGACGTGGTCGAGTAACAAAAATGACACGTACCTCCGAGCTAAAATTCATGGTACCTTACATTGACCTCTGACCAAGCACACAAACCTGAATATATGTCTACCAACCAACCAACTTACATTGACATGCACGTGGATTCAGGAACTTGGAAAGCGATATATTATATATGCACCAGTCCCGTATAAACGTTGCTATTTGTTGAGGATATTTTGCTTTTGTTTAGTATGATTCTTTTATAGGATGGTTAAGACTTCCCACAAGAAGGTATTTTCTGTGACATGCCGCCCGTCTTAAACCATCGCGCAAACTTGGTGCTTTGATTCGTTTTTTTACATGAATTTAAAACGACAATATCAATAAATTAAATATATTAAGAAAATGCGATAAAATAGTTGCCAATATAAGTTTTTCTGTCGTTATTTTTGTACAATTTATTTGCGTACTCAAGCGGCGAAGTAAATCGCCAAATGTGGCCATCTTTCACGACAAATTCATCGAATCATATTGGTCCCCTCCCCAACTTGCCATATACCATTAAAGGTATCTATACGTCATTCAGATCGTTGATAAATAATCTCCAGAGAACGATTTCAAGATTAAATAGCGAGATTAAAGTTGATCTTTAGGAAAAGGATTCTAGATGTGAATCTCTAAATGCAAAATGGGCTCAAGTCCATTATAGAATTTCCACCTCCCCTTATTCATTTAATATTTTTGTGTAAAAAGAAGCGTGAAGGAAAATATCTCCGTGGACTTGGACCCCTCTTATCATTTAACCATTCATATGGTTTGTTGGTATTGAAATTCTAACACGGGGGGGGGGGGGGGGGGTGTTCGGGGTTGGTATAATTGGTATAATTTTAGATCTACGGATCAGGTGGTCTGGGTATCTGTTAAGCTGATTAATTTTGCAGTAACTACTTACTGCAATTTGTGAAATAGAGGAATTTTTGCTGGTGGTTATAAATGCCATGTCTATTTTAAAATGCTCGGCAATTAAAGTGTAATTAATTTGCAGAATAAAAGTGGTTATACGAAACGCAAGTTATCTTAAGTAATTCTTGGCAATTAAAGTTCAATCTATTAAACATTGTAGATTGCAATTGTTTAAATTAAATTTTGGGTTTTGGTGGATGGATGGATGGATGAAAAATTATGTTTTGCTAACAAAAAACCCGCGTCAAATTGTTTTAGAACCATCTATCAACTACAAAATTTCGTTTTTGTTTTATAATGTCGTATAAGGATATTAGTAAAACTAAAAATAAAGGAGCCTTTTAATTTGGTGAGCAGTTATTATATTTTTTCTTCACATATTTTTATAATATATTGAGTAAACAAAAATACATGGCATATTATAACCTAAACCTGTCTCTCCTTAATCTTATATATTTTAAACTTAATAACTTAAATTACCTTTTTCATATATCCTTAATATCACTTAGTATTTTAACATCCCAACCAGACCCTGTCGGCGACAAACAGTCGCCTAGATCAATCGTTCCCAAAGAAACTGTTTAGTCATCTCATTTTAAAGTTGACCTGTTCATATTTTCTCATAACTCTGATTGGTCAGTAGAGGAGGGCTCGAGATTTTTTGCCATTTTTGTGAGCATTCGGTCACACTCTCTCGTCGACTGCAAACGACAAATCAATCGTCTCCTGTTAAATAAAGGAGTCTTTAATTACGCAGAAGTTTCCATGTCGACTTA